>OX421266.1:10395789-11595789 GCA_949125355.1 Agriopis leucophaearia
TTATTTTGAAAAACAGGAAAAACCTTAAAATTTTCATTTAGCTACTCCAAAAGCAGCAGTTATTTTAATATTATCCTTACGTGTATCAAATTCCCTCCTTTCTTTCGAGTCCTTTAGTCTCTATAAAATACAGATGGATAAACGGACACGACGAAACTCTAAAAATGCATCTACAGGAGTAAACAAAATATAATGAAGTGGAGGCTGTGAACGGTTGAACGGACTCGTGAATGACGGCAACAGAAGCGAGACGGAAGATATTAGTTTTCGCCACATTGAACGCGTTGTGGGATCCAACTTATTAGGAGATGTGATCATGCGAGATACACCCGCTTCATACGTTTTATTGCGTTAGGTTATTGGTTTCTTGCGATAATGTTCCTTTTATTTCAAAATTTATATGATCTCGGGATACGCGGGAATTCTTTGATATCTAATGCCAAGGAATCCGATGAAGCGACGAGTTTAATGAAAGACACGTGAGTGCGCTCATGGAATAAAATATTCCACGTATTATTTTAGGTGCAATTTGAAGATGACATTTTGTGCTCTTTTGAGAAAGTTATATTATGGTAGGTATATAAAAAAAATACAAAATTACAAAATGTTATAAAGCACTTATGATGCTAACTTCTCTAAAAAAGAGAGCTGTATTTGAAATTTTGTTAATTCTTTTACTTTTTTTAATATTTCTACGAGCGTCGTTACTGCAGAGTTTTCGTCGAACAACTTAATATTTGATACAATGTTAATATAGCTTGATGGGCTTTTTCCTATCTTCTCCATTTTCCTGTCTCTATCCATTTCTCGACATCGAATTTTGACGAGTTATATTTCTTATTTCTGAGCTGTCGTTTCCTAATACAATGTTGTTATTACTAATCTATATATGTATTAAACTGGTCGTTCATTTAATCAAAATTCACACAACAGATGGTTTCGTATTTCGACAGCGTTCGGCTGACTCTGATTATGTAGATTCCTTTACAGAGGAGATTTTACGCAAACATACGAATAAAGATCGAATCAGATATGTATGGGATCAGTTTCATAATATTCTTGGAGAAACATGGAAAAATATTCCGTAAATAAACTTAAAAGGGACATATTTTTGGCTGCTGATTTCATTTCCCGCTTTTTTTGTCAACAGCGTTGCCAGTGCTATAGCCTGTCGCACATTTGTATCAATGTAAAAAGCGAGGGCGTTGTACCGTCACCCAGCAGTAAACAATTCAATTTCGTATCAACAATATTTCAGCTCAGAATTTGATCGCGCGGGTTCCCTTTTCAAACTGAACACAGCCACCGTTGGATATTTTGCGCACTATTGGTGTTTCATGAAGATTTTTCAAATATTCCTTTTGTATCACACTACAAAATACCTACAATAATATGAGTAATTTTAGATATACTAAGTGCGCTTTGATTCAATAATAACTTGCGCGTGTATGTGGAATTTAATTCAAATTGATAACGTAGATAATAGAGACATGAAGTAAGTATGTGTGATTATAATTATATAATTTTTATCGATTTTCCAAGTACAACGGCATATGAACGTACCCATACATATGTATAGTTTTTGTCGACCCTTACAATGATTATTAGTCAATAAAAATAGATATCTACAGGTAAAGTCTCAGGGAGAGTCAACTTCAAATCCAATCGAGCAAAGTGCGCGGACTCAGGCGTCTTGAGAGTTATTTAGCTGAAACGTTTTGCTTGTTGACAAGAGTTGTGATATCGGCCATTGCGAAATTGAGTAACCCCTCCCTATACTAACCTACGTCACCGACCTTACATCCAATTTTAAAGTATCCTCCACTACCTCACTAAACTAATTCCCCCTAGATTGCTGAACGAAATTGCTTCGAAACTAGATACCTGCTTTGCACCCATTTGTTTGCGCGCGCCAACTAAAGAGAAACAAAAGTTAAACTATAATGCGTTCGCACAAGTAGCTAATGGATGGCAAGTTTCCGTAGGTACTTAAGCGGCCAATTCTTGAGGCGAGACTACTTCTGAGTACACATTAGTGGGCGCTTCTCTAGCTAAATCTTAACTATCTACTTACTTACTTAAGTCGGTGTCAGTATGAGCTGGCAAACAAATTGAATGAGCCTCTCTACTATTTTTCTTTTTATCTGCTTTCATTACTTGAGCTTCGTTCTGAAATTCGGTTCAATTACTGCGTAATTTGGTGGATCGTCGTGGCATTTTGTCAGCTTCCCGGCGTGTTTGGCTGCCATCGGCAAAGTAATTTTTCCTCCTTTCCGGAGTCATCTATTTAATTAGTCTTTCTTGTCAACAGACTATAAGCGGCTTAAGTTATTTCAAATCCATCAAATTTGAATTGATGTTGTTTCCTTGCCACAAAATTAAGAAGATATTTTACGTACGAGTCCCTACATAATAATATATAACTTTAAACGATTTTAGAAATTAATATTTTTTACGGTCATGAGATTGGTGACGTTACAAAAAGATTATGGTCTATTAATGTACATAATAAGATTTAGTAACAAACCAACCTTTATTATATAACTATCACATCCATTAGTAATAGACCAAATTATAATACTGCTAAGTTTTATTTTATGCAATATTATATATATAATTATATAAATCGATGTGTGTATGTTCCCTATGGACTCCAAAACGGCTGGACCGATTTTGACGGGACTTTTACTAGCAGACAGCCGATGTAATCCACGCAGGTCAAACCACGGGGCGCAGCTAGTATCGTATAAAATGCAGTATGAAATGTTGCGAGCGATGCGCGATAGTGAGCGATGGTGCCGAGCGTTTGCATGTGCGCTTTAAAAATCTGACGGCACCCGGTTTGATTCTCGGCCCTGCACCAATTACTTATTTAGTTTTTAAATCATCGCTACAAACGGTGAAGAATACCATCGCAAGGAAACCGGTCCAAGAACCTCAAATGTTAAAAGACATATGACATTCACTAACATGCACTGGGCCAGCATAGTGGGTTAGGGTCCATTCTCCTTCTCTGAAAGAAGGCTTGAGTCCCAGCAGTGGGAACATTATAGGCTGAAATTACGATGATGAAATTGCATTTACTATACTTGGGAGTTGATCGAGTGCGGGCTCGTTGCAATCACACTATAAATTGTTTATTACCTCGTGGTTGTCAATTCCGATGAAGGTTCACTTCCGCGAATTACTGGCCAATGAAACGCTTGTACTCTCCCTCAGAGTAATAACAGAACACGGCGGTGTCCTCGTAAAAATATGTTTAATGACCTCATAAAGATTCGATATGTTCACGGAGCGCTGAAAGCCGGCTCGCTCTCAAAGTATACATTATGCTGTGAGGGTATCTATAAATCCGTGAGTGTGCCATTTATTGCTATAGCTCTATCGACACTAACGCTGCACTCGCGTTTAATATTTAATACAGCCATTATTAACCAAAACGTTATGCCTCCATATTTGAACATGTACTCAATGTTGAGTTATTTATATGTTATACTTTAGTATTTTAACATTCGTATTAGCGTTTTTAACGCGTGTAGTTAGGTTTCTGAAGAGGATGTCGAAAAAAGAACGAACAGGAGAAGAAAAGTAATGTGGGATAACCATCACGTGGGATTCATAGTCTGGAAAAGAGTGATTAGCCCTTTATTACTTTACTGCCTAGATCAGACAAACAAAGGTGTGGCGGGTACGAACGCATTGAACATTACTATACATACAGTTTTTGAGTTAAGCTGTTCTGTGGTATGGAGACTTTTTATGAAAATAAATGGAGACATTTGAACACGAACGTTGATTGCACTAAAGCATATCTCTCTTGTCTGATTTCAGGTTTCTGCGCTATTATAACAAAGCCTTTTGTGTGAGAGCACGTATTGTTATATAAGTACATGCATTTTTCTCAACTTGCGCAACTAAAAATAAATCATGGCTTAACATTCTGGCGAGGTGGAATCAAACGCAAACCGTAAATAATAAAAAAACACGAATATGAAAATAGTTTTAAAAACTCCATTTTCAGTTAATAGCATGTCTTTAATAGTGTGAAATAAGTAGCATAAAGAAATAATGTGTAATTTCATGTTTTTATGGGTTAAAGTTGAAAATTGAGCGCATTGTTAATTAAACCCTTAAACAGCCAATGTATTAGAACATTTCAGCCTTTGATCTGAAACATGTTCATAAACATACATCGTTAAACTTCTTTGTTATAACTTAGAATATTAACTACAATAGAAGTTACACAAAGGCAGATTTTCCCATTGAATTGTCTCGAATATTCGTGGAGCCCTACCCCCATCCCTTCCCCGCCCCTGTGGGAGCTATTAACCGCAAGTTTCGTTATTAGCGACTGCGTCGAAAAGTTATAAAGGAATCACCTTCATTTAAGTTGAGATTAAATTCTTACTTTGATGAAAGCGATTGTCATTAGTTGCGCTGGCGACGCGCTCTTGAAGTAGGTAACTTGAAGCATACTTGTCAGTTAACTTACATAATATGTAAAATAGCATTGAAATATACAACGTGCACTCGAAGTAACGCATATCTTACCTCAGACACCCCAGTCAATCACACTAATCACATTTATATCGTAATATTATGTGAAAGTTTGGATGGATGGATGGATGTTTGTTACTCAATCACGCAGAAACTGCTGGATGGATTTGGATGAAATTTGAAATATATACATTGCTTATGACCTGGATTAACACATAGGCTACTTTTCATCATCATCATCACCACCGATTTTCATCACCACGCGGGTGAAAGTGCTGGGCGCAGCTAGTATCATATATGTGAAAGTTTGGATCGAGGGACTTAATAAGTCTTTATAACTCTCCCCGAGGTTCATCCGAGGTCCCGAGGGGGACTGTGCTTTTCATTACGAATATAAGGAAACTAAAAATAAAAACATGAACTGACACTGGCAAATGCACGAGAAGTGCGGGACCATAATCCTCTGAGGAGAAAAAAAAAGTTGGAACATGATTTAATACAAATGTGACACTAGAACTAGTTTTTTTTTATAATTTTAGTCTGTCAGTTGTCAACTGTCACTGTCAGTTGAAAGTGATTCTCCCTAAAGCTGCAATGTATTACTTTCAACCCGCTCCTCAAGCAACTTCAGACCTACTTTCCGAATATGAGTAATGAAAAATATATATTATTTGTGATTTTTGAATCACAACGGTGCACACGATGCGTTTGTACACCGTTCAGTCGCACTAGTTCTGAAATACTAGTCTTTATATAAATACTATAACTAAAGTGATAATTTTTGTAAGCTTTAACAAATTATTATGTGGCTTGGGATTTGATAATGTCGCAATGAAAAGTAAAAGTCATTTATTATACTGATTATTTAGATTCATAAGTATTGTTTAAAGTACTTAATTGACCCTAATCGACTCTTGAAACTTAATATAAACGTAGAATAATTTACTCAAGTTAAATTCTAAAGCGAGCTCAAAGGAGATTTGGAGCTAATGATAGTTAATGTCATGTAGTTCGTTTTTAATCGACTTTTCCAAACTTTTTCAATTTGATCTGTTGAATATAATTAAACCGATTCACAAAATGTTCTACTCGGGCAACTTATGTTAAATAAATACAAGAAAGTGACGGTAAACAATAAATTACACACAAACTTTGAGAAAACTTTGTAACAATCTTCAAAGGCCGTAAACGAGATCAAGTAATTTAGGCCGAAATAAGCAAAATTACCCGGCATTGTCGGCTTCTCAACACCGCGCATTTCTACAAGCGTTTCTACCAAATTAAATTTCGTATTTAACATCATTAAATCAGCATTACTTGCAAAACGATGTTATGATATTAGTTAAAGTCAACCTTTTTTGATAATTTGTATGTAAAGGTCGTGCTTTAGGGTGGAGCAGATGTCCTTTCTGTTTTTGTTATTCCGTGCGCGCACCGTGAAGGAAAATTAAGGTAGGCCGCAGAGGACATGTGGACTTTGATTCCGTGCCGATTTTGCATGTAAAAATAGCGAGATTCTCATATGGTATTCATAAATGTTCCTGGTGCAGGACACTTTTGTAGAGTGTTTCATTTAGAATTTCATTTTTCATCGCTTGAGTCTGTACTTCTGTTTTTGCCAGTAGAATATTATCAATTCCCTTATATTTTGTTGTCTTTATTCGCCTTCACCTATTAATTTAACGAATCAAACCAACGCATTATGGTAAGAAATGCCTCGATTATCACACTGAGAATTATAAATGCAAAAGTTTGTACGTAAGATTGTCTGCAGTCAACTCCGTAACAGCTAAACAGATTTAAATGTTTAGTATGACTGCAGGTTTAACATATAGGCTAACATTTTTATCCCGGAAAAAAATCATGGATCTGGTAGGATATAGGGAGAAACCACAAGGCGCTAAAAGTTAGGTTTGAAACATTTGGGAATGTTGATTAATTAATTATTAATTTTATTTCCCACATAACCGAGTCAATAATATGAAAACTTGATATTAATAGCGATTTTCAGCAAACGTTTGATGTAATTATAAATTGAACGAGGCCGCTAACACGCAGGTAGTATTTGTTTTGTAGCTAACGTCCATTTGGTAACAAAGCAAGCGACATAAATGGGTTGTGATTAATGGGTACACTCGTTAGGTTTCTTGTTTGAACAATAATTAGTGTCTGGACAGCACCGGATTAGGCTTGGTGCCCCGAAAGTAACTCTGGGTTTTCACGGATGTGGTATCAAATCCTTTTCCCCCTACAAAGTTTTCCTATCTCATTAAATCCCGTAGCATTATAAACATATTATAAATAGCCAGACACAGGTTAACTGCGTGCTGTTGGAAAATTCCTTGTGCACTATCAAATATTTGACGGGTTAGTTAGTACTTTATACTTTTTTCATGTTTTGCCCTTAGACTTCGTCACACAGTGTCAAAAAATATATATTTAAAAGTTTATTTTTTCAATATTGAGAAGAAATCGTCCAATAAGTCAAACTCACAGTCGTCAAGCAAATTAAGTCAAAATCAAGACCAAGACATGCTTCTGTAAAGTATTCGAAGCAAATAATGATCCACCTTTATTACAATTCTCACTCAAAAACGCAGATGCGGCGAATAGTTTTTTTTATTTTGGCATCAAAAAGGCTCCGGACTTCTACATTACAGAGTCAACACAAATTGGTGCTTCCTAGTAATAGTAGCAATAGTATTTGCACAGATTAATTAATAGTAATCCAAGTATTGGTAAACCTTGCACTAAATCTATAGCTAGATAATATTGGTCTCGTCGCGCGTCTGTCGCCCACAGTCCGGAAGCACTCCCGTTCCGTCATAACTTTGGAAACTTATCTTAGTTAGGAGTGATCAATTTTCATTTTCCACAGATTACGTTTCTTAAGAAATGAAACGCTAACACTGTTATTGTGATATACTGCTAATTGCTAAACAAATTAGTGTGTTTGTTTTGTGATTCTGTTTAGATATCTATTAAGACTCTCATTATTTATTACACAGAACGGAGATGGTACATGCGTTTGGGCTAAGAGGTAATTTATGTGTTAGTGTTTATGTTTGTAAGGTCTTCTGTCTATTACCATATATATGGTTGGACCGATTTAAGTGCAGGTTTTGTTTCGATGGTTTTTAGCTATTTTTATAAGCTTTTAACTTGCAATGTTTGATGTCATGTTAGTTTTTTGGTTTAAGTCAAACATGGAAACTCAATTAGAACCACTTTCTCTTATTCTACGAAGTTGAATTTTTACATGTTGGTTCAGGTCCGACGACAATGCATTGTTATGGTAACCATGACCTGAATCGTCATCCAGTATTAGCTTCAGATAAAGGATCTCTTCAACGGTCAATAGCACAGACACGAAATTTTGTATACGCATTCAATTATGATAAACCAATCTAAGTGTCATCGTGATTTAGCTACTGCACTCACGATTGGCTTTGAAAAGAAAGGTTGTTTAAAAAAATATTATTGATTAACATAATGTCGAGCGGTTTAGAAGTTATAAATGATTTTTCGAATTGTGTTTTTGTTTATTTTAATTATAAACTTGTCTTCAAAAGATTGAGTGCAATTCACAAATTTTCACGTGATATTTGAACATGAATGTTTTATTAGCTAGAAAACAAATGATTTCTTAAGTTTAACACATTATTATTACACATTGAAGTTATAATTTTATTGGATTTTATGGCGTGTATTTCACGTTATTTTTATTGGCTATATACGCGCTCATAACCGGCGTTAGTCAGGATCGCCATTGACGGATAAGGAGGCCGATACATTATATTTCCAACTTTGTGCAGTATCCGTGGTCACAAGTGGATCACCTACCGATACCTGTGAGGTAGTCTACAGGTCACCATGGTCACTGCAAAGTGTTCAAAACGTCAAAAAGTATTGAAAATACACACGATAAAAACCGTTAAAAGTGTAACTAGAAAGTTGATGTTCCAAGTGCATCATATTAAAAACCAAATTCGAAATTAGGAAATACGCAATTTCATTTACTTGGATGATTTTTCAGTTATTTTGATTTAAAATCCAAATTAATAAACCGATTTTGATGAAATTTAAATGGAACCACCTCTGAAGTATAAACAACCGAACAAAAAAAAACATCAAAATATTTTTTTTATGGGCACGAAATCGGTGAGCATGCATAAATATATATATATATATATTTGGAACAGTGGAACATAGAACTACCGCTTTTACCGTTTTTTGAAGTCGGTCAGAAATATCGTATATCCTGGAATTATACAAGTCACACTCTGCGTGCACGCCTGCCTAATGAATAACACGGACCCACCAGATTTGTTTTCATTCTCTTCCCTCAACTTGTATATTCATATTATTACACAAACGGAAGAGCCACCTAATATTTGCGAGATGATAAACAGAACGGAACGCGGGAAGTTATAATTCAGAGGATTCCGACGTAACGAGCCGGCCCGACCGTATCATCACATCATGTCACGTCCTATCCAATACAGAATTTGTCAAAAGTTGAAACAACATTTCGTATTCAAAAGAAACTTTCGACGTAACTCCGCTCCGCTAATAAGCAATGAAAATATGAAACGCAACACATGTAGTATTTCAAAGTCAAATCTACTCGAATAAACATCAGTCAGGGCTAGAATAACAGTGTAAATAATTCATTAGATCGCTGCGACGAAGTTAGATAGGCACTTTGTGTAAAAACGTGTTCGGCAAAATGTATGGTGTCTCGTGGAGGTGTGGAAGTGGGGAGTCTTTCGTTCTTCGGTCGGGCATCCATCATGCTCAGAGGCCGGTCGGCAGATTGATAGCCGGCGCCGGCCGCTCTTGCCTCGAGCCTCTGACACACTATAAATCAAAACAGAATGGACACTTTACTTAGTTTTCATGTATGTGTTTTATCTAGTTATAATCTTGGAATGTTCAAGACTAAGTTAATAAGTTTTTACTAGACACACATGCTTCATTTTAGACCGTATCATCGCTCTCCATTAGGCAAGTTTCCATTCAATCGTTAGCCTAGTCCGATGTAAAAAAGGAAGTTTCATAGAGTAGACGCACCACATAACATAATCTAGGATCTCTTTGCTGCACGTTGGCCACGCACGTTGCGCGTTGTTTGCATGCCAAGCGGTACATAACCTGTCAAAAACAATAAACACCCATAGTGAAATTGTGAACAATCAACATTCAACATGCCTTACATCAAGTGAAACAAGGCATGACGGAATCACAAAAGATCTACTGAGAGTGGGTGGATAACCGGGACTGTATGATACCCACTAATATAAACGCAATGTTGGTATACTTATTCACAAATGTATCCAAAGTAAAATGATCGTTTTATGTGTTTTGTATGTGTAGCGTTATTATTTCGTCAGTTTTATATATATATAAAAATCGCATGCAAAATTGGGTAAAGTGTTTAATTAAAAACACTACTCTAGCTATTTAGAACAACTTTTGTACACAGTTTTTGCAATGAGTATATTCTGATTCTGATCCATTATTACTTTAGGATATTTACATATATTTTTTGGGCTAAAATATTGACTTACCCTGTTTATAGAAAGATCAAGAATTATATTTTATTATATTATATTATTATATTAGAAGATAAGATATTATTACCCGCGACACAATTTTCCAACTATTGTAGGCAACATCGTTCTATTGTTGTTATAACACATTGTTAACTTTTCAAAATAAATAATATTTTTTATTATTATTGTCATCTTTCACTTTTTTGTTTAGACTAGAGCTTGTTAGTAATTTTACAATTCAATTGGAGAGTTTCGTCCATACTGCAGGTATAGCGCTTTGCCTCAACACGGATACAGTGGTAGAGGAACGAGGAAACACTGAGACAAAAATGGTGAAAGCAAACAAATGCGCTGTCGATAGCGTGACAGAAGGATTGATAGTTGGTGCTCGCCGCGTGTCGTCCTCACATTTCGCACGTGAACAAAAACATGCTTCATCAGGCTAGCCAGTGAAATTCAAAACTGTTATTAATGATGAACATAAATGTGAAATATTTCAGTACGGTCTCTATGAAAATACAAATGTTCCTAATTAAAATGAAAACTGACTACAACAGAGACGTTATTAATTTTTTCGTTCATGTTTTGATATTTTTACAAATTCAAAGTTGTTCCATTACTTATTTAAAACTTTAATAAGGCCTAGTTGCATATAATTAATATTTAAATATACTAATGATAATAAATGGGCTCTGGATTTTCGTTATTTAAGTATTATCATAAATATTTAATGGACTCGAAAGAAAATAACTTCTCTTGCTACCGAAGCCATCGACAGTGCTGTTTTTCTAGAGGTGGTTGGGCGGACATGAGTTTTATTGCAACCTTTTGGTTTTATTCAGAAATGTTCTTAACGGACATGTTAAATATTTGTTTCGAAGCTAAATCTTCTTTTGATCACCAACTCAGCTGATGGGAACTCGCAACTGAATCACTGAAGATGAAGCGGGTTTATCTAGAAGAGACCTAATCACTCTAGTTTTAAGGATTAGCATAGATTGTAGTTCTCAGGAAACAAGTAGTATGACCGAGATTAACATTTTTTGCTAGTATGCATCATGAATGTAGAGCCAATCCGTTACGTACGATTTTTTTTAATTTGCACCAGGAACAGTTAGTGAGGTACCGTCTTTCTTGACCTTTAGTAAAAGCAGGAGGATAAGGTCATGAATCATGCGCACATTAGCTGAAATGTAATCGGTAGAAAATAGACTGACATGCCACTTTACGACGGTGCTCGAAGCTTAGCATTTTTTTTATGAGATCTTCCATAAGCAAAAATTTGCAGAGCATTTTACCATATAATTGTGATAAGCATTCTCGAACAAAACAAGCTCGTATAACATTTCTTTGACACACGCTCTACATTGATACGCTAACTACAAAATAACTTCTACATAATGTCATTATCATATTGCACAGTAGATTTTTACCGTTTTGTTTCAGAATTCGTAATGTCAGAAAGTGGTGCCGCAGGAAGCAACTACCCAGCGCGTTCGCCTATGTCCAGTTCTACGACGGGCCACTCCAGCTCCAGTCATCACAGGTATGTATTTAGATTGACTGAGCTTCATTCTAGAATAGTTAATAACTATAGGCGTATCAATATAATCTTTCCAAAGAAATCACATTTAATATCAAATTTTACGAAAGGTATTAAATAGGTTCCCTTTTTTGGTGACTGGTGAAATCTACATCGGGTGAACCCCGTCTATGTGAGATTGCACCTGCTAAAACCGGCAGGCGGTCGGCCTGTGGCCTCTGTGCGCACAGAGGGCACCGGTACCTCTCTAGCACGCTTCCTGAAGCAACACTCCTGCGAAAATTCTTTCTCTCGAGATGCGGGCCACGCCGCACCGTTTGGGTGCGGCGGCATATTCCTTGGGGTCGTTGGAATGGGAGGACGGACCCTCCTAATCTGACTACTCATGAGCCCAATGGATCACACATTTTTAGCTGGTTCTTACGACAGGCAGGGGAGACCGAATCTGTATTATAAGACCACAGCTTCAAGGATAAGGTTCAACTGCATTCGGTTCCTCCATACGCTACCCCAATGCCGTCTTCTCTGTGCAGGATCGACTCGCTCACGTTAACTCAGCGGTTTTCTTTAGTATGATTACTATTTCGCAAAACTCAATCATCGCCATCCAAGCTGTTTCATCTGCCATCATGGCAATTAAATAGGTACATAATATACTTAATCATTTTCAAATGAAGTTTGAAAATGAGTACGTATGAACCTACTTACCTTTTATGAATGACATACTTGTCATACAAATAAAGTGCTGCTATGAAAAAATCCAATAAACTAACCTAATTACATTTTAGTGAGGTCGAAATATTTCATCGGAGGCCCCAATACTTTTGACAAAAGCTTTTACGCAGATAATAAAGTCACCGAATATGCACATAAAAGCCCACAAAATTTAATAAAGACATTTTTGCTATGAAGTGCCCCCTGAAAAACCTTTATTAGTGCACTTATATTCTAAATTTTCCTTTGAGCTCCGCGAGCCCTCTGAAATTAATCTAAGGATCATCAAAAGGATCGAAAATAGTCTGCATACCGAGCGGGCATTGAACGGACGCGAATTCGCAACGAGAAATTATGACGTGTCGAGTTCGTATGAAGCAAAATTATAAAATGTTTTAGTATATACGAACGGTTCAGTCAGCTACTTTGAGTAAAATGGAAACGATGAGTATTTTATTTTTAGCAGTGAAGCTATGTCGATGATTTAAATTACTCGTATTTATAAAAAACGGTTCACGGTGAACGTACTGCGATCCCCAAGCCGCCTGCCAAGCGTGGGGATTATGGCAACATCCCTCTTTATGAGGGAGGCCTTGTCCAACAGTGGACGTTAATTGGCTGATGATGTATGTATGTATATAAAAAAACATGCACAGTTCTACCTAAACTAATTGTTGAGCAAGAAGGTAATTTAACAAGATTTGCAAATGAAAGTGTGGAAAGAACAATAACCTAAAAGCTCCTAACTCTTGTAAGACATTGTGAAATACTATTTTTAGTCTGAAAAACTGAAACAAAATGTTGGGGTAAATTAATGAACACGGAAAATTGATGTATTTGTTTCAGTAAATGCCGATAAAAAAAACATTGTACAAGATTTGCAAATGAGAGTTGTAGAAAGAACAATCCTTGAAATGCTTGTAAAAAATAGTGACCACAAGTAAACTCTACCTTTAGTCTCTTAAACTGAAACAAAATCTCGCAGCTAATAAAAAATTGATGGACTTGCTCCAGTAAAGTGCCGGTGACGGTCCACATTAATTTAAACTTATCCGCGAGAAAATACTTGAAACTTTCGAATTGAGAATGTCCAATTTACATTTTTAATCGCAGTTCTATTTACTTAGGTATGTTGAAGTAAGGAAATTAGTGGTCTGCTTAGAACATTACATTTTGCTTATCTTGAAGAATTTAACTACACTGTAGTAACGTGGATGGCCATAGCTAGCATCTAATTTTGAGAATACCTAATACGTTATGGTTTGGGCTAAGAAAGCCTGTAGTATTGTGTAGATAATTAGAGGAATAAACATGATATTTTAGAGCAGGAAATGATTTTTTCACGCGTTTATTTAGAACGGGTAAATAGGACTCTGCCAAAAAGCCAATCCTATTCTCTGTAGTTCAATGCCTACCCTCTACCAACAGAGGTGAAACTCTGTTATATCTACGTACCTATGTAACTGAGTTAACGCCACTTTTACGCGAACTAAAAGTTCTAAAGAGATTTTCTTTTACAACGCAAAATCGCAATCTGTAGGCTTTTACCTACGTCTGCAGTGATAACTCTAGTCGTTAAATGAAAAGAGCGATCAAATATTTATCTTAGCAATTCACGTAGTAGTTTCCAATGTAATACTTACTGGGGTTGTCAACATTCCATATTTAAATTAAACCTTTGAAAAAAATATTAATTCGTCGCCATTAACGAATTTTTGTCCACATAGGCTTCTCCTAAAGTACGGCACTATGACCGATCTTCTGAAATTATTTCCTTGGAAACTATGATTTAAAGAGAGTTAAGTTAGTTATCAGAATAAAACGTTATGTTTTAAATTTCACCAAACTAATTAGAATAATTGAAGAGCGATGGTGGCTGAGCAGTAGCATGTGCACTTTACAATTTGACGGCACCTGGTTTGATCCTCGGCCCTGCACCAATGACTTATTTGGTACCTAAATCAATTATATGCAGTTTCGATGCCATCGTTCAAAAACGGTGAAGACCAACATCGTAAAGAAACCGGAATGTCCAAGAACTTCAAAACTTAGAAGACTATGATATTCAACAACATGCATTGGACCAGCATGGTGGATTCCGGCCTATCCTCTCTCTCTCTCTAAGAGAAAGCCAAAGCAGTGGGAAACATGATAGGCTGAAATAATGAAGATGATGATGAAATAGAATTATGGCTATCTTTTTCATAGTCTATTAGACGAGGGTAATAATACTTGTTCCGTTGTTAAAACCATTAAAATTGACATCACCGCACGTCCAGTCATAATACTAACCTAAAGTTACTAAGTGCAGTTAGGTATGATCAAATAGTTGGTAAATTGCGAAAGTGCATACGTTATTAGTCCACCTGCCCGCGACGTCCCTTGTGACGTCATAATGTTACCTAATTAGCGTGTGCCACACCTCTGCATACTGGAATGGATAAGGATACGTTTACATGAACCTGAGTTGGCGATAGCAAGTGGATGCGATAAACAAAAGATCGCGCCTTGTAAAGTTCTTTAGGAGAGGCATGCGATACCAGCAGTGGACATACATCAAATAACCTGATGATGATGATGAATATCGACTGCCCCGGTGGCTCAGTTGGTAGTGAACCTACTTTCTGCGCTTGGGGCGTGGGTTCGATTCCCATGTAGGACAAACATTTGTGTGATGAACATTTGTGTTTGTTCTATGTCTGGGTGTTAATATCTATTTAAGTATGTATTTAAAAATATATACGTATGTATATCAGTCTCTGGCAGCCATATTACAAGCTTTGCTTAGTTTGGGGTCAGATGACCGTGTTTGCAATAATGTCCCACATATTTATTTATATTATTTATTTATATAAGCATGTTAAAAATCTAATGTATTAAAAACTATTCAACAAAAATATATAGAAAATATTCCCAATTTTCCTAGTACATACACATTGCAGGTGCTTACGTAGCGTCACAGCACCAGCTCTACGCTGCCTGTGCCATTATCAGAATACATTAGCCGCAGCTACGTGCGCTGACTGCGCGAATATTCGTTCGTTAGGTCCCGAGGTGCCCGCCGTAATCTGGCCTTTCACCGACCTGACCCACAGGTGAATTTGATAAGTTTCTTCGTGTAAAACAATTTTACAACAGCTGGCGCAACGGTTGATGATACGTTGAAAGGTAACACCTATGGAAAGCTGAAAATGTAGTAGTCTAGTACCCACACTCGAGCGCATTCATGCATAATCAATTAACACTTCCACCTAAACGTGAACACTCGAAAATACATACAAAATACAAGTTTAGGAAAACAATACAATAAGGCGAGATATTTTTTCAAGTTGGCATCAAAAAAGCTGTTAAGATATTTTTATTAGGCTTTTTACAATTTACTTCATCAGTCAATAGGGTGCTGCCCACTATATATTATAGCACCCTAGAATATAAGGGGTCCAAATCTTCAATTTTTTTTACCGAATACAATAATTCTAAGCCATTAATATAGTAGGCGAAATTACTGTATTTTATTTGGATAAATCTACTAGTTACGGCAGTTTAAAAAAAAATTGCGTACACGGATCGCTGCTTTTAGACAACCTGATATTTACCTCAATAAATAAAAGCCTGTTCATGAAGCTTTAAAGCAGCATTTTTACCCGACTGCGCAAGTAGGATGGATTTCGACATGTGAGGTGCCATTTGAATCGTTTTAATAGTATGAGTGACAGGTTATAGGTCAAAATTACCATCATTATGTAGAGTTTACTCATCAGATTTCAAAAATATCATCATCATTGTCATCAGCCAGAAGACGTCCACTGCTGAACATAGGCCTCCCCCTTTAACCTCCACACTGAACGACATCCTGCCTTCTGCATCCACTGGATGCCCGCGACTCTCACAATGTCGTCGGTCCATCTAGTCCTACCTGCACTGCGTCTTCCGGTTCGCGGTCTCCACTCAAGAACCTTCCTTCCCCAACGGTTATCAGTTCTTCGTGGCCTGCCCATTGCCACTTCAACTTACAGATTTTAATTGCTATGTCGGTGACTCTGGTTTTTTGGCGAATATCTACGTTCCGGATTTTATCGCGCAAAGAAACTCCGAGCATAGCTTTCTCCATTGCCCGTTGTGTGATTCTGAGTTTTTCCAAAAGGCCAACAGTTAAGGACCATGTCTCAGTACCATATTTCATCACTGGCAACACACACTGGTCAAAGACCTTTGTCTTTAGACACTGGACGAGATAAAAAAAAATATTGGCAATCATTGCTTTCAGCTTTCATCCGATAGCGAATGACGTATTATGTATGTTACCTATAATATTTTTGTTAAATTAAAGAAATCGTTATTTCAGAGTTTTTGTCGTTTAAAAAAGAATGACAAGAAATCAATCTGCTATTGTAATGTTTGGTGTCATTGTTTAATGTCATAATTGTCTTGGAATTTGAAGCTAAGTAGCTCAAAAATTGAGTTGGAAAACTCAAGGAAAAAGCCCGTTAGCTAGCTTATAAATAAGTTAATTTAAAATCTTACCTACGGAGGACGTCGGCGGTCGCTTATCGCAGACTGGCTGTCATAAAATAAAAAAAGTCTAGGGATAATCTAAAAACTTCAGATATTGAAATGAGTTTGGCGAACAGTTTACAATCTTGGTAAGTGACAGCATGTTTACTCCACAGTTAAATGGCAAAACTCGGAGTAGTTGATAACTTGAGGCCAGATGTAGCTAAGCAGCTTAGCTGGCTTCAGTTGGAGAATTTTATAAACTTTAGTTATTACTCTGGTTATTTGCTGTCTTAATACCTAACCTCTATCTACTCTAGACACAGAATAATAAAGAGTCCTTTATGAGACTAGACTAACAAGCTGTCAACACGAATCCTGAGGGCGTTGACATTTGTGGATAACATGCTTTTCCAGACTTTGTGTGGGTATGGCAACTGTATGGTTCATTGATTTATAGGTGGTTTAGTAATAAATTTGTTCAGGCTAGGTTGGCATTATAATTTCAAAATGAGTACTGAGTCAGTTAAATTTAATTAGAAAATTGCTGTCTCATTTTTAACCGAGTTTTTTTTGTGTTTTTGAGTGACGCGGTAGTATCTCTGCTGATTGTGAATCAATTTTAATTAGTATTTTTTTAGAGTTCCTTACCCAAAGGCGTAAACGGAACCCCATTACTAAGTCCCATAGTAAAAGTTGTTTATAATTATGAGTAAAATGATATATTTGAATATATTCGTCGTCTAAAGATACACCATATCTAATTATGTTTTTATACCTGATGTATAAAAATATTATTATACTATAAAAAAATCTAGTGTGCCACCGGCAGCGGGGCAGGGCTCAAACTGTCGGTGGTCATGACTGAAAACTAAGAAATCTCCTGACGATGCGTGCCGTGGCAAGGATGACTCCCTAGCCCAACCGTCTAACGAGACTTTGTTAAGATGATGGTTGGGGGGCTCTTCGTTGTAAGGCGTTCACCGTGACGACTATACAATATTAATATGGTTATTAGTATCTGATCTGTAATCAACGTTGTTTCATTGGCAAACTATAATGAACATTACAAAGTAGTTTCATTTAGAGTACTTTTAGTTTTGAATTGAAAATGCAATCAGATAAGGTGAGCACATTGAAATGAGTAACTAGACACATTAATATTTCGTTGCAACATGGAACTACACTTACCATTGTTAATCTCGGGCTTACTTGGTCGTATATTCTCCAGCTGACCAGCACACGCCGGTCGTTTTTCGGTGAGGATTTTTAGCTCATTTCCCTGGGCTATTTCCTGGCGAAGTGTCGGCTAGTCGGCATAGACAACGGCTCCCGCCGTGCGCGCCGTCGAGACACGGAAAATGCTTTAGCGAATCTATTTACCGCCAAAATAGCTGCACTACTTTTTTATGAGCTTTTTATCCTATAAAAACTGTCCTAGTTAATAGAATTCTATTTAGCAAGAAAACGGTGTTTTTTATTGAATAACTTTTATGAAATTAGTGATCGGAACGGTGTGCTGATCAAAATGAGCCCAAACACTACCAGTCTACTATTATCCATTGAGTAGTGCTGTTGTCCACCGTCACCGTCATCAAATCAGCTCGCTATCACAATTATATTGTATTATCATTTAAAAAGTTGAAACTTGACAAGTATGCCAAATTTCAGCTCAATCGGACACCGGGAAGTGAGTCCAATTTTACTTGCAAGATTTGATTACAGACATCAGACACCAGGACAGGTGAAACTAAAAAAAGTTTGTAAAATAAAAATGGGTTGTTCCTAATATTAAATTAATTTAATTAACTAAACAAATATGATTATCAGTGACCAGGTTAGCTAATCGCATGCGTGATAGTAAGCACCACACTTGCCTATAATAGCTCAGTGCTTTTGTTCATCTTTTCATTAATCGCTGAAATTTTGATTTTATATAATCAAATATATAGATGCAAATGTCAATTAGAGTCAATGACGTCACATTTATCAAAACAACCACCACCATTTGTTTGGAGATCGCAGAAAGTTCAGTATTATTGACATGGAGTGTTTAAGATCGTGACGTTAAAAATAGACGCCATCGCCTATTAGTGTTTTTAGTGCAAATTGAAAATTAGAAAAAAAAAAAAGAATTTTATTTTATAACTTGGTTTTGGAAATATTAGATGAGAAGCACATCGTAGAACAGTTTTGAAATGTAGTAATAATGCCTATTATCAACCAACGCCATTATAAATACCCTATAATAATTATTTTTTATTCAATAATTAACACAAAAATATTGTAAATATACTAACCGAACTTTCCTAATCTAAAATTAATCCATTATAATGACTCTTACAACAAAATAATAATTAATTAATAACCCCAAATTCACCATTCATGTTTCAATACTAACAAAAGATGATTTGGCAGAAATATTAACGAATATTTAATACAATCGTATCTTGTTTTAGAGGGACACGCAGGCCGGTAATACGTTGGGGGACCTTCCGCCAACATACTTGCTTATTCACGTTTACATACCATTTCTTAACGCGTTAGCTTCTAAATTGGACCTAAATAATATAACAGCTATTCTAAGACTCGATTCAAAAATAGCGTACGTTTTCTTTGCGACGGAAATGGGCTACGCAGAGTGCCACGTTGCCGACTACGCGAGGAAATTATTTGTTGTGCCAACCAATAGGTAGAGAATTGTTACGTATCAGCGAATAGTTATTATTTTGCTGTTAGGTAAACGTTTTAGGGCTCCGTAGGGCTACAAGGAACCTTATAAGTTCGTTATGTCCATCCGTCTGTCTGTCTGTCCATCTGGCCGTCTGTCAATCCGTCCTAGTTTTTGAAACCTTCTAACTTCTATGTAATTAAGATAAGTGCATGAAACTTTTCACAATAACAGTTTTGGTATAGTTATAATATGGTTACAATAATATATTTTTCATCCCTACTAAAATTTATATGCCGCCATCTTTTATGTATGATGACGTCACTTACCCAGTGACCATCCCTGAACTTAGAGGAATCTACTGACACATCATTTAATCGATTGAGGCGGTTAGTTTGGAGGAGGAAACCTACAAACATACGTACGTGATAACACAATACCCACTCCCCTCCTTTTTTTTGCTCAACGTCATCGGGTAAGTGATGTTTTGAATAATTAAGTTTTGTCAACTAACCTTTAAAAATCGGTGTTATTGATTTCGGTTCTCTCTTCTCTAATATTAACTAAATTTGATAATATAAATACAGAATCATCAAAATCTGACTACTAAAATGTATAATGCGTGGTCATACATACTGGGTTACGCAGAAAGGGCGTATTAAACCGAATCATACCGAACCATAGTACCTACCCATAATTATGAACATCTTTTACACTGGGACCAACCCTGAAATCGCGAACAGAATATCAGCTGTTAATTCACATTCGACAAAATTATGGAACAGCTGATGATATTTTTCTAGATTTCAGGGTTGTTCCCATAGTAAAAGTTGTTCATAATAATGGGTACTATGGAACCCTTTCGTCTAAGAACACCCTTTCCTCGAACCCTGTATAGTATATAATAGGGATGTGTAAATTTTTTCATTACCTCAAAAAACTTGTCATAAATAGAGCCCATCTACAAAAACCAAATAAAAATTAGTTCAAAAGTTTGTAAGTTAGAAGTATTTTAATTTCATGCTAGATAGAGAGCGCACAATAGCACATTATGACGTCAAGCCGTGCGCGCGCCATAAAATGCTATACTAACACACATTTTGCGGGAGAGCGACAGCGCATCTCTATCCCCACTACTGTAAACGCTTATAATAATATCTCAGAAATTTATAAGCCATTTTTTTATATGTATATTGTTAAGCCTATTATTTGTAACTAGTTGACCGGCCCGGCTTCGCACGGGTGTAAGCTCGGCCTTCGGCCTCGCTACAAAATATAATATAGCCTATGTCACCCGGGGATAGTGTAGCTTCTCAACAGTGAAAGAATTTTTAAAATCGGTTCAGTAGTTTCAGAGCCTATTCAATGCAAACAAACAAACAATCAAATCTTTCCTCTTTATAATATTAGTATAGATAAATGAAACATTAGGACACAAGCCTGACATTATTATATAGGTATGGTATGCGTTGACTTGATAACTTTCTCCTATTTTTCTTCAGTAAAAAATTATCTGCATTTCATATATGTGAAAAAGGACAGCAACAGTTTTAGTACTGTAAAATTTAGTTTACTTCAATATACATACATCCTAGTTTACTCCAATTCCTTATAGCTTTTGAGTCGTCGGGTAATAAAGGCTCCTTATTATTTAAAACATGTAAAATGAGTAGTTTAACAATAAACCGATCCCTTATCATAATAAAACAACTACTTGAAAACAGCTGAGTCACTTTGTTCATTAGTCATTGACCTCAGGAACAACGCTGGGGGCAATAATAAAATAACCCCTTACGATGTGTTAAGTGGAAACGAATCATATCCTATCATCAATCATAATGCCTCCCTTTTTACAACCTCGTTGAAATGGATTCCCACTGTTTAGTAATTTAATTTAATTAACTTTTTTTAAGGTGTTGTTTTAATGTTGTAGCAGCGTGGCGAGTGACAAAATGTAGAGTTGAATGTTTACACGTCATAGTTGATTGAATCAGGCGTTTTTTTGCGGAAGTCCATCTTCAATTAAATTAACTTCATTAACAAATATCTACCGAGTAAAATTTATCCCAAATTCCTTATTGTACTTGAAGCGACGTAGAAGCGGAATTACACTAGAAATTCATCAGAAAAACAGTTTTGTTTACACGTCGTTCACACAACAGATGTAGATTTATGCGTTCTACTCAGAGAGTATATTTTATTCTCGTCTTTATTTTACTTATAGTTTTTGACAGTACTTTACATACTTTGTCATTTTTGCGCTTGCTTTTACGAAAATTTTACGAATAACATAAACACAAAGCTATTTTTGCGCACGCATATAAGTGCGTCTGTAATATGAACGATGCGTTAGCCAAAGTATACACAGTGACTTTTTTCTTTTGTTAATAATAAACTCGTAACCACATTGGTACTATTACTTACAAACACCATATTATATTCTTAATACAGTGATCTCGTAGTTTTTTTTTCGTTTAAAAACGTGTATACCGGTAAAATTTTGTTTCCAGCAAATACGGTCATTATTTTACTCTATGTCAACATATTTTATTCAAAGCTACCGCCTGGTAGGTAAAGCCGAGAGGCGTAATTAGAGATCAACACATTAGTAGAGGCGAGAGTGGCAGGTTAATCTCGTGGTGAATAAAAAATCAAGGGCCAAGTATTATGGACTCTGGCTGTATCTCCTTTATAATGTAGTCTGGATTTGGCGCTAATGGTTTTTCAGAGTAGAAAATCTACCTTTTAACCCCGAATTTCACATTAACGCTGAGAAGAGACATCTTTTATCCGTCTCTAAATGAAGCATGGCTAGTACGCATTAAATTTTAATTATGCGTCGTACTGGCCCATAATGAAAACAAAGTACCCAAATTAATATTTTTTGTACAGTGTATTATTTGGTTAGATAAACTTTTGGATTTTTAAACCTTTTGTGGACAAAAGCATTGAAATTTTTTAAAAGCTCCAGATAAGAGAAACTAGTGGTTAGGTTTGAAGAGCAAAGCAGGGCTTAATATCCGATCAGAGTAATGGTGGCGGAGCAGTAGCATATGCGCTTTACAATCTGACGGCACCTGGTTTGATCCTTGACCCTGCACCAATGACTTTAGTACCTAATTTAAATTATGTGCAATTTCGATGTCATCGCTCAAAAACTGTGAAGGAAAAACATCGTGAGGAAACCGGTATGTCCGAGAATCACAGAAGCTCAGACATAGGTATGATATTCACCAATATACACTGAGCCATGCAGCATGTCAACTGTTAGTTTTGAATAAAATATTGCTTTGAATATACACGTACATTAGTTTATGACAGTTAATGAACCGTATAAAAAGATTATTTTTTAAGTGAAAACTTCTTTAGGCGCGTTGAGCACTTTTTGGGTTAACAAAAATCATGGAACTCGCGCTATCGTCACGCTGTACCGTGTATTTTAAAACAGCGCCATCTCTTGTAGAATAGGTGAATTACTACTTAAGTTTTCAGTCCTATAACTGATGTGTTTTTTTTTTCTATGGACATCATCATCATCATCATCAGCCAGAAGACGTCCACTGCTGAACATAGGCCTCCCCCTTTAACCTCCACACTGAACGACATCCTGCCATCTGCATCCACTGGATGCCCCCGACTCTCATAATGTCGTCGGTCCATCTAGTGGGAGGCCTACCTACGCTGCGTCTTCCGGTTCGCGCTCTCCACTCAAGAACCTTTCTTCCCCATCGGTTATCAGTTCTTCGAGCGATGTGGCCTGCCCATTGCCACTTCAACTTGCAGATTTTAATAGCTATGTCGGTGACTCTGGTTCTTTGGCGAATAGAATGGACATTTCTAATATATTATTATTATTTTTTCTTAAACGAAACAGTGTATTTGCGAACACTCAACTACTCGCATCAACCCGTCACTCACTAAGGAAGGAAGCTGCAAAAAAAGTTTAGCGGGGTGGTGGTCAACACGGGTGCGGGCATGGGAGCACGGGTGACCACATGCACGCCCCTTCGAAGTGACTGACATCTCAGCCGCAAAGAAGGTCCATTAACCACCAACTTTAAGGGCTCAGCCAAGTACGCGTGTAATAAATAAAGCGGCTGAGACAGATAAATTATCTTTGACTCGCGCAAAGCTACCCCTGACAAATTATCTGTCATAAAAGCCAAAAACAAATTTGTTACGAAATGGAAAACTTTGTAAATAACAAGTTGAATTGTTTAACAAATCTTTGTGATTCCGCGTTTGTCTGTATTTTGGAGAGTTTATAGTATTGGGTTGCATTTTATGTACCGAATCTATTTAAACAGTGAAAATTCAGCTGTTAATTGGCGTTTTTCGCAAATATACAGATACGTAGAAATGTTTATTTTGCGATAATGAAGTTTAAAATCAATAAAATTATCACAAATTTAAGTAAATACATTTTCTCAAAATCCAGGCTCAACTCAGCATGTTGTAATATGGTATTTAATGCGTCTACTATTTGAATAACACACTTCCACGAAAGTTCGTTTTTAATGTCTCGACGTTTTCAATAGTAATTGGTTCTGATGGTGTTCTGAGGTGGCCAGTTTTGGTCTCTTTCAATAATGATTTTGTACGAGTACCTGTGTCGGTACATTTATTTCAATATGCAAAGAGGTTTGAATACGTATTTCCACTGAAAAGAGAGAGGCAAATTCTCACATAGGTTATTTTACAAATTAAAGACTAAAAATATATTCGCGGAGTCCTCTGATTGGCCTAATCGTACAAGCCACGGCCATCCAAAATGTTTTTTTTTTTTTTCAAAGTTTGGTCGCTAGGCAACTTTTTAATGGAATGTGACAATTACCCTAACTTTTATCTATATATTCTTATCCGCGGAATGTTCAAGAATAGTACTGTACAAGCGTGGGAGTTACCTGAGCATTTATTAACTTACGTATTCTGGCCTCACTAAGCCTTTGCCGACATATTCACGTTTGTCCATAAATACTTGTGTGGCTGGCTGCTACAGTAGTACCTTACTATATTATAATATCATATCATAAGAAGATCACACTAAATTAATACATGCGAAAGTTTTTATATACTATTTATCATTTTCAAAAATAGGACACATTTTGAAAAGGAATTCTCAATTAAATATTAAAACAAATTGAGTAAAGTATTCATGCATGAAGTTATGCAGGCAATTAACATCGTTTTGACTTGTAATTTGACCGACTGCCCGTTTACTCACGAGTTTGATTCAGTTTTAGCTTCGAAATATTTTTACCTTCAAAGTGAATGAATGCAATAATTAAGCAACACACTGTGCTTCATATCGAAAGGGCACGGGAGTTGACGGTGTTAAACTTTTAATTGCTTTTGATACAGCTATTCGCTTTTAAACGCTGAAAATGCGTGTGACTATGCAAAGTTATCAAAGTGAATCTTTTAACGGACTATAAATTTACAACCACGTCATTTAAACTAAATTTGAGCGAAGCTATCATGTACCTGATATAGGTATTTTGCCTGCGCTAACGTTGATAGACTTTGGTTAACTTTTAATGAGTAATCACAACATGATATTCACAAACATGATATTCGATATAATTTTGAGAGCAAGTGCCTTCATTATATATAAACATAAATACAGCAGCCAAATAAAGGCACCTATAAGTTGGGTATTTACCCGAGTAACTTTTTATAGATAGGTGTGGTGGTTACATAGCCGTAGAGTCAAAGTTCCGGCATAATACTTGTAAAGAAACTTTTTTTTATGAAAAAATAAACTTTAAAGTCAGTAAATGCTCGAATAAAATGTATGTAGTTGTTTGTAGTTTTATGATTATCTACATAGGATTTAACCATGATTAGGTAGTGAATGGAGCTCCCGATATTCCGACGCAGTTACACGTACCACGTTCACCGGAAGACTGAAGAATGTGTAATTATTGCTACTGCCTAGTCAACAGGCTCTCGAACAAAAGTATTATTAGAGTTGGTTAAGCAAAAGTCAATGATTTTTTTGTGAGACCACCTTGAGAGCTTCCTATACCCAATAAATAAAGAATGTCATATATATCGGTTCACAAATAACGGAGTAAACGGTGTAGTTACATCAATAAAACGGACCGTTTGAGAACGGTCTAGAAATGGGTAAAAAATTTAATAAAAGTCAGTACAAAAATGTAAAATTACGTCATATTATGGGTAGTCTTTTTTATTGTTTTATAGGCTTGCGTTTGACCGCCACCTCATCAGGTGTTTAACGATGATGCAGTCTATTTAACTTTAAAAACCCTTCGAAAACAGTTGACCGTGCGAATGAAGTAAGTTATATTACCACAAAATTACTCTTGCGTGGTACAAAAAATGCTGCACTCTTGGTTTTCATACAATACGGGTTTGCTGCTTCTAACTTAATAAAGATCTGTGCGACAAGGTGCTGCCGTACGTATAAATTACAGAACATTAAAAAAAGTTTCTTTAATGGAAAACTCCTTACGCCGTATAAAATAAGTACACATATCATCTGCTCTATAAATGCTCACTGCTGCGCTCCGAATGTTGTTTTTCGAGGGCGCTCTATGGGTTTTCCGGATCACAATGAAACGGCATAAGACGTAACGACATCTAATTAATAACGTCTATCATATCTCCATTGCTCGGCTTATGTGAGGGGAAGAGGGAGAGGCTTAGCTTAAGAGGATTGGTTATGGACGCGTGATTTGTTCCGGAGGTCGTTACTGTCTGATTTTGGGGCAATAATTGACGTAGTTGCATTCATAGTGCAATCTAGTGAGTCATTATTATCTAAAGCATCTTTGTATATTTTCAATTGACTTCAAATAATTATCATTTAAAAAAACCGACTTAGTAAATACGCGAACCGAATTAGTAAATATGCAATTTCGATTGGAATCTTAGATCAGACAAACAAGGGAGACATGCCTTAGTATAATTATCGTTCGTGTTCAAATGTCACCATTTTTCATACACTTTTTTCACTATTCTGCTAAACCGCTTAACTCAACCTCACTTACCTACTCATTCTTTACGCACACTAAGAAACTTGTAGCGATACAAATGAACTAACTAATAGTTCACATGCAAAAATAAGGCGACAAAGACGACTCCTGGGTGAGTTCGACTAGATTAGGCTAGATGCGTTTGCACCTGCCTCGCCATCTTACCATATCACCATGTTTTTGTTTGATCTGAGGTTGGAACGATCCTACAAAGTAGTGTGCATGTGTTAAACCCTCAAAATCACACAAATATAACTTGATTTTTTAGTTATTTATTTGTTACTAACCGAATAAAAAGGACACGTCGCTGTCAATCATGTTATATGATACAAAAGGTAGATAATTAGTGGCAGTCCTGAACACGGTCCGCATCAACGCTTGACATGTTTCATGTTAATTGAATCGCATAGGACAATAGGGTACAACTGATGCAAACGGGGATGGGGGCGCCACTGTGCAGCTATTATGACATATTGTTCCCGAATGAAACAATTCGCCGAATTTGAGTCCTTTTGCTGTGCGGCGGGTCCTATATAGTTTTTTTTAGATAAAACGTACAACGAACACATACTTAATAAGTGCAACATAATGATAGCGGTGTTATTTTTTATGTATTTTTATAACTTACATGAAAAATTGGGTCATGAAAAAAAACATGCCAATAAACCACAAAGTTTATCAACCCATTTAATCTCTCTCTCTCTCTTCCCGACTATGAATCCCACATGGTGGAGGGGTCAGCCTTCCTTACTTTTCTCCTCCACTTCGCTCTATTCTCGACATCGTCTTCGGAAACCTTACACTCGCTCAACCCATTTAATCATTCATATAAAATAATTATATATAATTATTAATATTTCAAAGAGAATACTATAACTTTCAATTTACACTAAACTCTAAAATTTTAACTACAAAAGTATAGGATAATTTTGGTTACTATACCTACCTTCGTAAGCTCAAGTTCAACATGCACTCTAGTTATAAATCTCGTAGCTTAGTAGCCGTAGCAATGCGTAGCAACTACGTATCCCTCCGTAGCTATAGATACCTTAGCTACATGCGTAGCAGCACTGCACAAAATGGCGACCACTTACCGCTACACGCAACTAACCCTCCTTGCTCTCTCTGATGAACCATAACATAATCTTGGGGATAAATGAAAAAGTACAAAGAAAAAAAAACTCAATCTTAACAGGCAAAAAAGTTGTTATATATTCACATTGTTATACATTTTAATTACTAGTATACGCTATTAAAACTTCACTTGTAAATAACTAACTAGCAATATTATAAAATTTTGGAAGTCAATTTGACCCTACTACTTGTCGTGTCGATTTGGAACTTTGGATGACAATAGAATAATTTGATACCATTGAACTGATCTGGAGATGGAGCTAGGAAGAGATGAATAATGGAACTTCAATGGCTACTAGTAAACCCGTTGAGTTCCATATCAAGAATTCCACTATCTACCTTCCGGCTCCATCATCAGACCCTCGTCACCAAGAGTGAAATGAATCGTTGAGTTTGGGCTCTATTAGTCCCTAAAGTGCTATTAGGGTTCCGTAGCCGGACAAAGAACCCTTATAAATTCGTTCTGTCCGTCCGTCTGTCTTTCTGTCTGTCTGTCCGTTCGTCCGAATTTTTTAAAACCTTATAACTTCTATAATTATTAAAGTAAGTGCATGGAACTTTGCACAATTACAGTTGTAATATAGATCTCAATTTTAAAAGTATAAAAAGTATGTAATATTGAATTTTAGATTTGGCTCTCGTAGATGTAAAATGGGGATGTTTCTTTTTCGCTGCACCTCCTCGTGTGGAATGTAGTTGAAAAGGCCTTTAAAATGAAAGTAATTTTGATATATCGCTTTTGTATAAAATTTATCCTTTGCGAAATATGGTGGCCCAAGTGGCAAAAAGTTGGTCCCCTGCATTTCTAAACTATATGACATTTAAAATTGTAATTACTGTAACAGGTGTGTAATTGTAATAGGTCATATATGAAACCTGCATTCAAAATTATTTTATTCATTATCTGATTATGACTTTTTGAGTAACTGTGATAAAGCTGTAATAAATTCAAGACGTTCTAGCTCAAACGTCATTGACCTTTTTGTAAAATGATCTTAACAAAGAATGTTTCTCAATCAGTTTTCTCTATAGTTAAATCATAAAAAGTATATGCTATGGCGGGATGGTACATCTCTGAAATTTGGCTAAGTCCACAAAGATTCGTTCGTTCGAATTTTTCTATAACCATCATTTTCTGAACTATGACTGCAAATATATGGCTTTGGTTACGGAACCCTACCATATGCGTGTCTCGACACGCTCTTGGCCAGTTATTTTTACTATAATAATTATTATGTTTTGCATGAATGTAGAGCCATTTACGAGTAAAAGAATTAGATTACCCTGTTCTATGTTAACATACGTCACAATCGTAAAGCGCATTTTACTAACATAAATTCAGAATATGAATAAGTACTCTAGAAACTGCTGAAATCCATTAGGTGACACAAAAGCAAACATAATTGCATACTTTTAAATAAACAATTCTTTTGAACGTCCATTGTTTACGAGTTCAGAGTCCTCCCCTGCACGCCAAAAGGTTTACAAAAAGAAAATATATGTAACAAGTTAATTCAGTACAAATAAAACGAATTCACCGTGTAAAAAAATGCAGCACAACAGGTCAAAAAAGTGATTGTTAAAACGTGATTCTTTCGTTTCGTATTCAATTATTCGATCCGCTAAATTTACTTGCCTATTAGTGCTGTCAACGCGCACGGGCTGCAATTACCTGGGTTATTGCAACCAGACGGCGAATTAAATTATGTTTTAAAACTGCGATATTGGAGCTGGAGGTATACCGTAACGCACCATTTCACGCGTAATTTGATATTCGGATGACAAATTAGTCGCCGACGACCGGTACTCGTCGCTGAAATTACAGGGAACCGTCACCGAAGGGGATACAGTTCGGCCAATTTCTGTAGAGTTACATTAAAGAGCCACCGTCGTATTTTCAGTACAAAGCTGAAAGCAATGTTCAAAAAATTTGTTTATTATTTGGCCAACTCCACAGGTAAAAGTAGTATGTCTGCAACATAGCTGTCGCTTCCGCTTTTGCAGCGTCACTCACTTTCGCTCCCGGTAACATGCCTCTAATTATAGTATACGACCTGCTTTGATTTTAAAGCACTTCAAGATTAAAGAAACATTGCTAATTTCCCGCTTATACGCTAATGGTACTTTCTACGAGTATATTTCTCTTCAACGTGCAGTTAGGATTCAAGTGAATGTCGGCACTAAGTTCCGTAGAGTCTCAATTAGTTTAGTTTATAGCCCTCAACACCTCCATTAGTTTTAGTAACTCATTCAATATGCATTTATATTATGTCATAAATATATGGTTCCAGAGTAGAGTATTTTAAGAATGTTGTATTAAATCTGAATTTTTAAAGAAACACATTTGGTTTAGCAAAAACGTTTTGATTATACGTTTCTAATCCAGGAGGAGTCCAGTCGCATTCTTTGCTAAGACGAATTGCAAAAAAGTACGTTTCTTCCTTTGATTATGTTTCTTCACATGACCTCGAAACTTCATTTATGAACAAACTAGGTACACTCCGCGGTTTCATCCGCTTTATATACCTCCGTGGTAGCTAAAGCAATCTGTTATGACTCAGACTCAGATTACTGAAGGACTTAGATGACAAAAACTTTTTTCTATGATGTTATGTGTATATGGAATATGGATAGACTGCAGTTCTTGTTCTTTTTTAATGGAAAATATTATAATACCATTAAAATATTCTGTTGATTCGATTGTTACCAAACTTCACAGGATCACTCGCTGGGCTAATCTGGAAATTACCTGAAAATTTCATCATAATAGCTCCAGCTGTTTTGGAGAATACGAAACATACACGCACACACACATTGCTTTTCATATATACAGGTACAGGGTTACGCATTTACCCTGTATTAAGGCGAAAGGAGGTCATTGTACTCATCCTTATGAACAACTTTTACTATGGGAACAACCCTGAAGTCGTGAAAAAAACCCAGCTATTCTATAGAAAACGGTCATTGACACTCAACAAAATGTATGAAACAGAAGATATTTTGTCGCGATTTCAGGGTTGGTCCCATAGTAAATGTTGTTCATAATGACAATGGCCTCATTTCGGCTTAGTACAGTCTATATGCGTAACCATGTATATTGTATATGGATAGAAACCACCCCCCCTCCCCCTCCCCCTTCCATATTCTGTGGGATAGATAGATAGATAATTGTTGTATAATGATATCGATGTATTCTTCAGTAACGTGCGCGTAATATGCTCACACGTTAGCTTATAAATTCTTTGATTCTCAAACATAATTTTTATTTATGTATACTTACACTTGCTTATTCGAATTCAAAAAAGGAGGAAGGTTCTTAATTCGCTCCGTTTTTTTAATGTATGAATATCGATTCCGCACCTGTGAACCAATTTACGTGTTTCTTTTTTATATTCAAAGAAACTTGTCATTAGCCCAATCACCTATTTAATTTCTTACTTATATTATTATGCGGTACAAATGCGAAATTAATAAATAAATAATCAGTATAGCCAAGGAATATAATAATTTATTAGCTTCCTTATTTTCTGAGGGATATAATCTATGTTTTTTCATGGTCACAGTATAGGTATTTTCTAAGTCTGCGTGCATTTTCTTCGACCACATCGACAAGGGAGTTGATGATCAAACGCGGGTTTGTCTATACTGATATTATAAAGAGGAAAGATTTGATTGTTTGTTTGTTTGCATCGAATAGGCTCCGAAAGTACTGAACCGATTTGAAAAATTCTTTTACTGTTGGGACGCTACACTATCCCCGGGGGACATAGGCTATATTATATTTTGTAGCTAGGCCAAAGGCCGAGCTTACACCCGTGCGAAGCCGGGACGGTCGACTAGTACGTAATAAAATAGAAATTTTAGGTCAATTTTGAATTTTGAATTTTAGAGCAAATAATAAAGCTGGAATATGGTAGGTAAATTTGCAAAATAGACCATTTTAGTAATGACTCGCTTCCCGTCTCGAGCGGTAATAGGACGCCCGTAATTACTGCTTGCTTGTAAAGCCATCATCTTATCATCTCCGAAGGGGTATTAGCGAAAAACACGACCGAACAGGGAGGGGGAGGTAGTCTACACCACCAAAACACACTGTAGCCTGTAAGTCAGTAATTTAACTTAATATAATTTTTGTTTGGTCGAAACAAAAATTAAGAGCACACTTTCTGGCATAGGTTTTTATTCATTAAATAATCACCGCTATCTTGCCTGATGTTAAACAATGATGCTGTCTACGATGGAGCATGCTGGCCTAGAAGAAACTGATTCACTCGTGACTTGATGATACCCAGATTGTAAGTATCGGGGAACACCCATCCAGCTAGTTCAATCCACCGTCTATAGATTTGCACAACAAAAGTGGAGTAGCATGGATGGATATAGCTATCTCGTTCTCAGGTTTTAAACTGATAAATTTATTTATATAAAAAATACTGACTGGAAACTTACATAAAATTTATCAGGCATTATCTTTAAGCTAACATTTCAAATGTTTTAAACAATACATTTTCAAGACAAAATTTTTTTCTATATTTGAGAAGGTAATACGAAAAACACGAAAAAATATAGCTATTTTCCTTAAAATACAAAACATATTATGAAAATTGTTTTAGAACATTTGCGATATTATTCGAACGCATGCTATTTTTTTTTTCTACTGCGGGAAGTTTTTATCTAAAAAAATGTGCGAAATAACTTTGGTTAGCTGCTCTGGAGAGCATTGCCTTAATTTCTGTCATTCTAACATCTCTAAGATACCCTAGAGTTTATCTAGACTCGAACCTCGTCCGCTTTCTTGCAGCGTTTCCTCAGCTTCATAAAATCGCATTTTACATAATGAGTTGGTTTGTTATTTTGACATCTTTTATGCGTCATCATATCATCATTCACCGCGTTGGGTGGCCACGAAGGGTGTAATAAAGTTATAAAAGCTTCTGTACTGTCCTTGTAAAGTTCATTGGGACGATGCTGCGGGATAGAAGACAGCCGACGACTTAGATGGTTATTAATATCTGTAGACTCGGAAATAAGCGACGGCCTCTCAAAGGGTAGACGTCAAAACAAGGCAATTACGAAATAGGGTAATTAAGTTTATACGTAATCTCTTGTCTTCGTGATAATACTGAAAAACTTTGCTAGGAAAGTTAAAATTAGTGCTAAGTGCTGCTTGTGATCTAAAAAGTTTACTAATAAGATATTACTCGATTTTAGTTTACACAATCTTAGTTTTCAATTTTTTATTAAAAAATTTTAAATTAAGAATAATTTTTGATAATTTTCAAGTCATTATTGTGTTGATTAATCTTAATTTTCATTTTTATTTAATTTTTAATGTGTATTATAATTTTCGTATTTTAATTTTAATAAGCTATGGATGCAAATCTGGACATTAAACTATTTCATTTCTTTTCATTTAGTACATACAGGTACTTTCAAATTCGTCCCAAATACTGAAAAAAAAGCGTATCACCTAGTCAAAGTTTCATCATGTTAGAATAAAATCCTACCTAGTTATTTACATACTATTCACTAGGGTACAATCTGCTAATTCTTGAATCAAAACAATTAATACATTCTCTATGAAAATGACATCAGTTTTTTTTTTCAAGTGGCGATTAAGTCTATGCCTCTCAGCATATCTAAGAAAACGCTGAATGCTGAAGTTCTTTATAAAACAAGAGTAACATATCTTCTCCGAGAAGTTCCTTTAAAATTGTGCTCAATCAAGTACCTATCACTATCACTACCTATCATGATTTTCATTGCTGGAGAATTTTTTTTTCCAAAATATCCTTCATTCACAAAAAAAAACTAAAGTATTTATAAGACACTTTTGTGAATCCTAAAGACATACATATTTCGGTTACCTATAAATTGCAACAGTAAATCAACTGGGTACGTAGACAAATCCAAATAAAGTGTAGCCTAAGTCTTCAAGAAAAGCTAATAAACTTGTTCATTTCAAAATAAATGGAGACAATAATGTTCTCTTTAATCTAAGGATTGATTTATGAACAGCTCAGAAAATAGATCTTCATTAAACTTAAGAAACTAAACTATTTTAGAAGAAATTGCCTTCTTTATTCTTCTGTCAGTACAAACTTTCAATTTAAAATTTGATAGTCTACATTTTTGCGATAAATATTATTTCAAACACTAAAATTGTTCGAAACAATCATCACAGACAGCTTCATCAGCATACATCACAGAGAAAATTAGCAAAACGAAGACATTTAATCGTTATTTTTTTACTTTCGTAGTTCGTTAGTTCATGTCCAAGGGTGAAAAAACAAACACACCTATTTCTATTCTTACCATACCTGCATTATACATTTATGTGATAATAAATAGTATTAATAATTATCTACTAATAATTTTGAATATAAATCTCACTGCGTAGTTGGAATTTGAGTCAAATTCTAACTACTATGTCAATGTTTTTTGTCACACTTTGTCTCACTTTGATTCTGTAAAAAACTTAGAACAAAAGTACGAGCACATTTATGAAAGCTAAAAGTACAATTTTGTTAGGTGGCCGTTGGAGATTCGTCGACTTCAAAGGACATTTTTAACGACGCTTTCTCTTTCACTTTATTGCCTTTTAAAAAAGTATCGCGAAAATTCTCTCTTTGCCACTTCAAATATTATTAACGGGAACTAAAAATTGAAACGGTTTCGTAGACGGCGGCGGCTACCTAACTAAATTTATTATGTGTATAAAAAGCTTTTGGCTCCGCTGAAATATTAAGCCTAAGGGCTTCTTTTTTACTGAAAATTAAATGAGGTTCCTACCTACTAATAATCAACCTCAATATTATTTTAAAATTCGATTTGCTTTTCCATCTAGCTTTATATGTTCGACAGGCGTTTGACCACAGTCCACCTGATGTTAGAGTTTATTCAAAAAGAGAGTAGACTTGGGCAAAAGGAGAACTAGAACGAATTTTAAACAACAATCCGCCTCTGTCATCTGAAAAATGTTAAACTAAGCTATCATGAGCCGTCCTATCATCGTGTTGTTTTGTTGAGTGAATCTGCGTGTTATATATTAAAATATTTGTTCATACAACCAAAATACATGTCCACTCTCTTTCTGAATAGACTCCAAAAGACGATGTAGTCTTAGATGGTAAACACACCTAACCTAGAATGGGAACTGGTTCACAAGTGCGCCTACCGGAATGCATGGTTAGTGCTTCGTTTTTTTTTTAACTTGAGTGCGGTAGATACTCAGCTGACCACTAGAAAATGACCTGTAACTTTTTTGCGATACTACCCCGGTAGCTCTAGCTCAATTTTTGAATATAAACCCACCCCTGCGGCGTAGAAGTCGAGTCGCACCAAACACACAAACGCACTCCTAAAAAACCAACCCTATATATATTTTATAACTTTTCTATGACATATACAAGCTAGAGAGCTGTGGTGAGTGATCACTGCTGCCTATGGACAATTGCAATACCAAAAGAGTTTGCGGACATTGCTCTTTATGGTGTGTTTACTTACTGCGCAGCAACCCAAAGTGATTCTTGGCCTCCGAGAACACCATCGTTCCCGTAGTCTCGTACTGTCTAGCAAGTCGGCGACTTGGAGCTGGCACAGGTCCGATTATACGGCAACTTTCCAGCAATATCTTGGCCAGTGGATGGGTCAGCTACCATTAGGAGCTTCAAGACTTCAAGTTTTGAGTTTCCAGTTAAGAATGTTTTTTTTTACTCTTGGACTGCCCAGCGGTGTTTCTGGACTTTGGTTTCTCCCATAATATTTGGCCCTACGATAAAATCCATGAATGTAGAGAAAAGTTTAAACGAAACAGTCATTTTATATTCTGTTGATTGGCTCTCGATATGGGTTCAGTATTCCAATATCTTCTATCCAATCCACTATAATTTCCAGTATGGATGTACCGTACGAAAGGCTAGCTAAAATTGTTGACTTGGTTTATTTATTCGGTAAAAACTTTAAATTGCTTGCGACCCAGTTGCCGATAGCAGACCAATCCGCCGATTGCGAGCCTGGGCTCTATACTCACTGGGTTTTATTTATATCGAATTTAAGGGTTTAGATAACAGAACTGAGCTTACTATAAGTGTTGCTTCTGATGCTTCTGATAAACTGCAATTAAAATGAAAGCTATATTTTGGCTTGTATAGTTTTGTCAACTTTAGACCTTCAATCTATGTGCATCCTGTTGTACCACTAACTAAACTAAACCAATCTGATAGGACCAAAATTATCTTGTTTTTTAAGATCCCTTAGTAATACAAAAAACCCTTACAAGTTTTTTTATTTTTTTGTTTGTTTTTTTTTTGTTTTTTTTTATTCTATTGTAAAATAGGCTTGCGCTTGGCCGCCAACTCGCCTGATGTTAAGCGGCATACGATGGATCACGCTTGCCTAGAAGAAGCCGATTCACTTTTGACTTGAAAACACCCAGATTGTAACTATCGGGGAACACCCATTCAGGCAGCGCATTCCACATACTAGCAGTTCGCACAATAAAAGTGGAATCAAAGCGCTTTGTACGGGTTTTCGGAATGTCAACCATAAAGCGGTGTTGATTTTTCATGTCCGCTCTGGCAGTCCGATAGAAGAAAGGAGGGAATTAAATCATGCGGATCTGTTCAGATTTGTTCTGTCCGTCCGTCTGTCCGCCTCTCCTAATCCTTTAGATTCTAAATTATTAGGTTCTGAAGTTTAGAACCTTCTATATATACTAAGGTACGAGCTTGAAACTTTGCACAATTTCAGATTTGGTATAATATGCATTTTAGGGGAGGCTCTGGCACATGTCAAATTAGGATGTTATTTTTCGCAGCAACCCTCGTGTGTATCGTTCAAAGTTTTGTTAATCACCAATTTCTGTACTATGAATGTGAACACAAATATTATAGCTTTGGCATATGCGTGTCTCGATACGCTCTTGGCCATTTATTATTTATTTCTTTATGTGTGTGAAGAATATCAATAGTATCAGAATTTACAAATTTAACTTAGTTTAGATAACGATAGAACAGAATCGACGTCGTTGTGTACGTATAGTTTTGTTTTAGTGAAATTGAAACACACTCGGAAAACAAATTATTTCAGTGCAGCATTTTGGTGATCAAATATTTACAAGTACCTATTTCATTTATTTACTATTCAATTGATCATTTTCCATACATACAGGGTTATATAGTCGGGTATACAGGAAACGTGATACGAAACCAGAAGGAGCTCATTGTATTCACAATTATGAACAACTTTTGCTATGGGAACAATCCTGATATCACGAAAACAAATTCAGCTATTCCAATGCAATTCACACTCAACGAAAACAAACTGGTGTTTTTTTCTCAATTTCTCAGTTGGTTGGTTGGTCTAGTTGGTCTCATAGTAAAATTTGTATACATGAAATTCGAATCTTAGCACAATGAACGCCTGTAAAATTTTACGAGCAATTGCTCTTGTGCATGCTACTACGTGTCTTGTGCAAGTAACTACATAAATGTATCTTGTAATCTCATAAAAGCTGTACCTGACTTGACTTTATTTTCAATATGCATGATATCGCTTTCGACGATAAGACCGCCCATTATACTGCATCGTATATTTTGATTGATGTCAGTTTCATTTGTATTATCGGTATGTAATCAAGAAATATAGTATTGTATAAGAGTATAGGTACATATTTACTTTGTATTAATTAAACCTAACTTATAATATGACAATGATGAACCCGCCTACCATGAACGTAAACGTCTAAGACTCGTATGAAGCATTAGGTTCTGATAATTTCATTTGAGGTATGAATATTTTATATCCAAACAATCATTACAGTAAATAATAAACCGGCCAAGTGCGAATCGCATTGAGGGTTCCGTACCACCACAAAATACAAAAAGTAGATCAAAAAGACAACATCACACCCAGACGGTCACCCATCCAAGTACCGACCGCGCACTACGTTGCTTAACTTGACAATGAACATAAATTTGTGTAGATTCGCACTTGGCCATTATTTATTATTTTTTGTGTTACTTTAGAGTGTCTATTATAATCATGCCAAGTTTGACGCTTGTATGTATTACCGTTTTTACATTATAGAAAATACAAAAATACCCCAGTTTTTACTTGTGACTTAATTATTATTTCCTAGTTAATCCGCCTTAACATTACATATTCTGTAAAAATGTCAACTATGTATCTATCTATTACGGTTCGAAAAATACAGTCGTTAAAATGTAGGATAGACAGACCCCTGGTGTTGCACGTATCCATAGAAGATGGTGATCGCTTACCATCAGGCAACCCGTTTTTTCCACCTATGGCATAAAAATAAAAATTAAAGACAGACAGGCTTAGTTATAGGGTCCCGTTTTTACCCGTTTCGAAACATGCGTAGGTGACTCATTAAAACAAACCAAAGACGCGAGGTTAACCGGTCCCTATAGCTATTTAAGAATTCCGCCTCCCGGATCCATCATCACTCTCGTCATCTAGTGTATATAATGTATGGGATTCAAGCCGAAAAAGAATACTCGAGAGTTTTACTAGTAGCCATTGAAGAGATCCACCTCCTAGGTCTACCATCAGATCAGTTCAATGATACCAAATTATTGTACTATCATCCGGATTACATTACATAAATGCAGTTTTAAATCGATAAAGATGTACGACATTTAGAAGTAGGTTAAAATCGACTTCCAGGGGCCTTACGCCCAACTCTAAACGCAGGCCCGAATAGGTGCAGTTTGCAAAATCACTCGAATGCAAACCTTAACGCGCCGAGATACGGTTTGCGGTCGCGTGATTTTGAAAACTGCACCTGTCCCAGGATTTGATTACATAATTAATTACAAGGGCAGCTAATAAAAGCGTGTTAAAAGTCTTAGTCAGTAAAAATATTTGTTAATAAAAAAAAATATTTATATAATAAAACTATTCTAATATCTGTATACAATAAAATATTTGAAATTAATATATGCTTATTTGATGTCTAAAAGATGTTTCTATATTTTAAATAGCAAATTTCTGTTTTTCAAACCTAAAACTTAATTAATAATGTACACACAAATTAAAAAAAATACCATATCTAATGTGTTTATAATAATAATATTGAAAATTTATTTATAATTTTCAATATTAATCACGTTTCAGCGTGAAATTTATGGACACAACAGTGTGATTTGGTGAACCAACATTTGCGAAAAACTGTAATAGTTATTGAATTTTCTAGGGCGATATTTTAAAGCAATTTACTAAGTGAGACCTACCAGTCTTACACCTTTAGAGCACACTTACTTTCAAGACCTAATCTCAAAATTATAGACACAGTAAACTAAAGTTAGTTAACTTCAAGACTGAGACAGCTTCAGGGCTTTTATTCAAACTAAGATACAACCATCAGATGAACTTCGGTTGCAATATATGAGTTCGCACTCCACTTAAACCTAAACTCTATTAAACTAGTTTGAGATACAATTTCATCAAGAAAAGCGTTTTTTTCCACATTTAAGTTGTGTTTTTAATTATTCATCGGATCTCATCGTGCAGTCGAAGCGTCGAGCGTGAAGTATTCACCATAACAGTTTGAATTAGCGATTAGTCCTGGCGGATATTAATTAAAACATGTGTTCAAATCACTAGAGTTTAAAATTACATCTCACTTGTGCGTTTAAATTCAAGGTAATTAATGTAAATATCATTTAAATCGAGTTGTAGGTATATTTCCTACTATAGTTTTACGCACTGTGGTCTTAAAGTAGATGCTCGAAGAAGGTCACATTCACCTTGTCTACAAAATTGGTACCTACTAGTAAGTTTCTAGTTTCATTTGCACAGGTATTCAAGAATATCTTAACATTAATAAATAAGTAAATAGATGCGGATTATTTGTTTCAACTGTCAGCTTCACGTAGTCGCTGACTTTGAAGTTAGTTGAGCCGATACTATTATTCGGCGGTCTTTCAATTTGCAAAAGGATTAACTACATTTAATCACATTTTAAATGAAATTTTAGCCAATAACAAGTTAGGTTGTTAATTTTAGGTTCAAATGAGAACTTATTGGTTTGTTCTCATATCATAAAATAAATATAATCATTAACTGTCAAAAGCACTTCACGATCCATTAAATTAATGAAGTTGCATACCTACAAGTTTACGAAAACGTACAATATAAAGGTTTTTATTTTGTCCTTTTTTTAACCAGTTTACATGTGAAATTTAGAAAATATGTTTTAAACCTTTAAATCTAAATTAAACTATTAAAAAAACAAACAATTGTTTACACCCATTTCACACCGTTGCAAGTGGAGATCATTTGCGTCGCATTTACTGACGATTTGATTTTAACGCGTGCAACCATGTGCCTGTATATAATATCAGACATATTGAGTGTAATCAATGGCATCGAGAGGGGCTGCGTAATGAGACCGGCTGCGAGGCGTTCGCGCGTGGCGACAAGCGAGCCGTGTGAATTTCGTGGGCTTAAACGTGCGCACCGACACATCATCTGTGGGTAGACTCGTATAGCCGGTGCTACCGTCAATCAGGGGTGGTAAAAAGTAGTAGAACGGAAAGTGCTTCGACATATTGCGGATCATCCATTTCGAGGCGAAGTATACTGCTGTTGTTCCGCGAAAATTATAGAAATGATGTTAAAGAAAAGTTATGTACAGGCAATGGAGTAAAAATTCGGACAGCGATCTCTTTTAAAAGTTAAAACATACCTAGTAGATTACATTGTCAACTCCTGATATTTACTTACTAACTTAATATTATACATGTGAAAGTGTGTTTATTTGTTGGTTTGTTTGTTTGTTCCTCTTTCACGCAACAAAAGAGCAATGAATCGTCGTGATTTGCATAGAGATAGTTGGAGGGGCGGAAAGTGATATAGGATACTTTTATCCCGATTTTTTTAAGGAGAATGTCTACTACTGTGATATGAAACCATGGGGCACAGCTACTTATCTATAAAATATGAAAGCAAGAAAAAAATAGGCAGTCAACGGAACTGCCGACAGAAATGAAAACGAATACGTCATATTAGCATGTCGGTGACGCAAACCCATAATTTTTTCCCCTACCAAAAATCGATCAGCGCGGCTAAAGAAGATTTCACAAATAAAATTCTAAATCGAATAAGCAGAATTCTTAGAAAATTAATTAGTAACTTATGTCTTCTGTGATAATCTTTCTCATCATTTTCTTAGCACAATATAGTAATCTTGGAGTCACTACATCGGATCCAATTAAACAGAAACTAAACTACTTCAAATGTCAACCGGATGTGCTCTACACGGGTATGATTATAGAGTTATAGAAATGTGAAAGAAATATATGACATACGTCATAAAGTGTCCTCGATGCGCCTTCAAATTTCAACCGGATGCGTGTTCCACACGGGTCACTGATTATAGAGTTTTAGAAATGTGAAAGAAATATATGACATACGTCATAAAGTGTCCTCTATACGCTCTGTCGTTGTAGGGGATTTAATTTAGAGTTGCAGTTAGCAATAGTTCAGCGTATTTAAATTTAGTTTAGGACATTAATTAAGCCGGGAGCGAGCGGCCGCTCTGTCACAACCGTCAATGGCAGCAGGCACTGTTTTATTCTCACTAGGCGGGCCCCAATGAGAGATGCAATTGAGTTTGCTAAATAACACTTGAACAAAAAAGTTTATTGTCATTCAAAAGCAAAACGATGTTTTTAACATCAGCTGAACTTAATTGCGCGGAAAAGTACAAATAAAGTACGTATTTTAGCAGTTCAATGTGGAGATCTGGTTTTGACAGATTTGCGTAAATCGATGTGTTTTATTATCAAGTATCTCAAAGGAGTATACCTACTCTGAAATACAGCTTACATAATTTATAAGTCATCAGTCAAACTAGTTGAAAATATCAGACCAGAATAGCATGAGCTCATTTAACGTTGCCAATATTAAAGTTAGTCTATGTTGAAAAATTTCACGTGAGAAATAGCAGGCTCGTAAATAATTCAGCGCTTGAAATTTAAATAGGTCCACTTCATCGAGGTGGGATTTATATTTCAATTGTCACTTTTGCGTGCATTTTGCACCCTTTTTAATGGAATAACTGGCTCTGTGGGCATGTGAGCGCCACTCGAAGGTATCCTGATTAGCTGCGAGTGCGACCTGGACACGATTGTAAAAAGCTTCGAAAACGTCGTCAGTAACTAAGTTAGGTATTGCAACGGTACGTGAAATGTGTTATTAGAACACAACTACCTTTACTCGATTCTGGCATAGTTGTAACTTTTTGGACTCGTAAATATTGACTCAAATTAGCTTTCCTATGTTTAAATTTTAATAAGTCCGTCACTCTTGCATGTCTGTGTCTGTTAAGTGACGACATTCATTTTAAAATAAAAAGTTTTCTATTTGAGAATTTTATTTCGTTGACGTGCTGCCGTATTTTTAGCATTCAGTAATTATCATTATCTAGGTTTAATATTAATGGACTTATTATTGACAAATTATTATAATGACATTAATTTCAATTGAGTATTTTTTCTGATTAAAATGTTGGTTAAGTATCATAATATTTGGTAACATTGTCTCATTAGTGTAATTGGCGCAAGTCGTCCTAATTGAATAAACAAATAAAATAAATAAATACTATTATACCACACTTATAATTAACCAACTGATAATTAATTAAGACCAAAAGATTTCAAGAAGTCATACGGACGCAGAATTTCCTTACTCTATGTAGTCATGTTTTATCTTCGCAAACTGATTCTCAGAACCATTACCAAAAGTAAAATTAATCAAGAATATTTAATATTGTATCCAACATTTATCTTCAATCTCAACCTTCAACTTGAACTCTCAGAAACTCGATCTAACCAAAGAAATTAACATGAATGAAGGAAGCATTTTGATTAGAGCTACTATTCATGGAACTGAAAATTATTTTATTCGTCGACACCCGCTCGCGGCGGTGGGTGAGCTAATAAACCAGTATTGTCTGCAGAGTTGGAACATTCGCGAACCTTTGGTACCATCGTAACCCGATGATAATTAGATATGGCGTGCTTTTACAGCGTCGCGATTCTGAATACCGACCAAATTGCGCCCTTCCACTCTCGAACCTGTTTACGACACTCCGATGCTACGTTCCACGTGCATTTTTCATGCTCGTATTTTTTTTAAGTCCATTTGTCGGTGCAAACTTTGCTGGGATTTAATGTAAGCACGATTTCAGGAGTTTTTGTGTGAATTTTAAAATGTATATATTTACACTTAGTTTTTTGTTGAGCAGAAAAAATAAGCAGTTACAGAACCATTTTGGAACCAAAACCAAATTATAGTGCTTCAGTCAGTAGTTCAAAATATTGTAGTATTTTATAGCGATGAACTTGTATCTTTTTTCTAGCTTCCGCAGTGTTTCCGAGAAGCTACAACGTTGGGTTCTGTAAAAGGCGAGTTAATAGAGTATTATATAAAAGGTCGGCAACGTAGTTGTGATGCCTCTGGTGTTACAATTATTCATAGGCAACGGTGACTGCGTACCATCAGCCAGCCCGTATGCTTGATTGGCTTAAAAAAACTCAATGATTTACACCTACGTGAGAGTAATTACAATTTTCTACTTGCTGTTTTTCCATTCCCATGTATTACTCCCTGAACTTTCTGCATGCTACCTATGCAGCAAATTCAATAAATAGGAACATATCTGTAAATAATTTAGTACTTACGTAGAATAACAGGATGAACAGAACATGCAGATGAAATTTCCTGTTTATTATCAACTTGCATTATTTACGAAGTCGATTGTAACCCTTCCCTCCTGGCGTCAGCCTCGCCTGGCGCCGGCTGCAGCGCTCTGACCCACCTGCGATGCAAATTGAATGTTATGACATAACGGAGCATATCTGAAAATAGATGAAATATAAGAATGATTGTATTGGTGATTCAAATTGAATTATGCAATGCATCGATGAAGGGAGCTTAAATAAAACTCGCTAGTAATGCGTTATGTGCAACCGACCCTGTGATTGCCAATCAGTTCACAGTATCTTCTTTGTACAATTTCTTTTTTGTACTTACTTCATTCTGATATTACTTTTGCGCATTTTCATAAAAATCAAGTAGATAACGTGCATTGTCGCGCAGGGTTCAATGTTCTAAATTCTGGGTTGCACTTGAGCGTGAGAGTGGCACTCACCATCAGGCAAGCGAGTTGCTTGTCTTGTGAGTTGCATAAAAACATTACACAGTTTGGTTTATTCGCTCAGTTTTGTGATCAAGCTATGCCCGATGCAAGTTTATTTTTTCGTTTCTTAACTCTCGTTCTGCCCATATTTAGATTAATAATAGCCACATGAATTCATCGTCGCTAAATAAGTATCTATTATTCCGTCAGTCACTAGCAGCCTCAAGTGAATCACGGCGAGATCGTCGTCACGAAGTGGCTGTATCAGATAACTCCGGTAGTTTGTTCTTGGGCTGTCGTCCGTCGTTTGCGTATGAAGCGAGGACTGCGAGAGTCGTGACTGCGTAGGAGTCGACATCGACGCACTAAATCTTAATGGATGAGGCATAGTTTGGTGATCTACATAATGCTTGTCAATTTAAGATATTATACACACAGGTACATAAAAATTATAGAAATCCTGTTTTACATATGCACTATGTATAGTTAGGTAAATACTTATAAGATGCGTTTTAATTTGGGACTGCAAACAATCCATTAATGACAGCAGCATTGCAGTTTGCCATTGGAATTTGTGATCAGATTAAATTCGTGCACAACAAGTACTTGAGATTGATACTTGGAATAAAACAAATCGGTAATGTTTGATGATTTAGGAAATGATTGCGTCTTACTAACTCTTGACACTAAATTAGGTAGGCTTTTCGTTGTTAACAACGATTTAACGCATATCCAGTCAAATACTTCTGCATTGTTGATGGTCGCCCACGCACTCCATCTAAGGAATATACCGGCGCAGGCGCAAACATTTCGTGCATTACGCTCTTAATGTATAGTGGCCATTATACGAGACGTGAAAAGGTATTTCCTTAAATTATATTCTGTTTTAAATTCTTGTTCTGCCTAAAGTAAGTGTAGATACGTTTTTGTTCCTTTACTAAAATTTATTAAATTAGTACAAAAATTACGATATTGTTGTGTTTTTGTAGGTACCATAGTTCCGTTAACTTCTCATTTAATATTTATCGGAACAATAAAAGAAAATTACAAGAAAATTAAACGTCTGTTTTGTATCTGGATGTTAGTTGTCTGTGTTTTTTCCCTCTGCACACGGGATCCTAGTGATAGTCAGTTCAGTTGTTCTATGCATAACGTTTTTACGGTAAAATTTCCAAATCTTTCATGTCTGGCAAACGAATAAAAGAACACATTATCGAACTCTCCATAATATCAATATTCATCATAGGCCAATTAACTATTTTACTTTGGCTGGCGAAGATAATATCAAATGTTGTGTTGTGTCGTTTAGCTTGCAGGCGAAATATATATAAACAATCTCTATGAAAAACAAATTATGTATTTTTCTGAAGTGCATCTCGCTTCGGGCAATGCTCCAGCGTTTGAGCTATTTTAATAGTTAAGCGACTTTTTCCTTTAAATACTTTAACATGAAAGTCGTCCTTGTTAGCCGCAAGCGCCACAGCGTACCACGCTACTAATAAAAACTAGAATCAAAAAGTATAAGTTTGTTTTATATCAGGAGTACACATTCCAAATTTCAACTGCTTAGCATAAACAGTGACGGATTTTTTTTTTTTTTTTTTAATGTTAATTTTAAATTTAATTTTTAATGTTTTGAATGCGAACGGGATGCGATTTTTTCTAAATCCGTTCTTAGTATGCTTTTTCACCCCTTTATAAACGCATTCTCCAAATTTCATGTGCCTACGTCCAGCAGTTTGGTTTTGTGCGTTGTCTGTAATCAGTTAGTCAGTCAGTTATTCAGGACAAAGCCTGTTGATTGGTTGATTCTTAAGAATCAGAAATGTCTACTTACACAATAAATTACAATTTATAGATTTTTTTTTTTTATTTTTTTTTAAATCTTTTATTTTTATACAGGGTTTTAAATTTATAGATTATACGTACTATGTGAGATTGTAGATTTACATAGCATAATTTATCTAACATTGCAAGTGCATAGTGCGGGTTCTAGAAATGTTATTGTTCCTCGCTCAGCCATTTCTCGGAAGTGGAGCAAACGTGCTGACTTTTCTAGCAAACTAAGCAATACTTCACCATTCCAAAAACGACAGACAAAATCTTCTTGAGTGCCAATTCTGGCATCTCCTCCAAATAAAATATCGTTACGACCATTCCAATGAATGAAAAGAGAATTCTAATCAACGCTCTCGTAACTTTAAATGAAGGTGAACATTTTTGAAACCTTTATCCGTCGGCTGAAAATCCAACCTTTATTTGGGACCGGAGGGGACTTATCAGGGCGTTTTTCAAATAACGGCATCAATTCCGCGCCGGGAGAGTCACCTGTTATCTCTTTCTCTTCCTGAAGCGCACAAAGCGCTCTCGCGGGCGGCATTTTACCGTCACGCCCGCTCATTTTGTGATACTTCAAATGCCATTATAATCTGCATACGGCCACGAGCGGGTCACGCCGACATGCGACACCTACGCGATTCAAATTATGTTAATGACCACCTAAAAAAAACACCACCTACCTCGTTATGTTTTAAAACCCTACATTTTTGTTCCAGGTACCTACTGAACCCACTTCAACGCTTCAGTCGGTGTGTCATTCTATATTTTTATATATTCGACCTGAATACGAAAATGAGATGAGCGTAATACGGAAAAGGCGAGCTGCTGAAGTGGGAATAATTTGAGCCAATATAACTGTGAGGTATCTCTTTGATGTCGACTTTAGATGGACTCTAGTTGGGAATATGCAAAAAGTTAACTAACAAGTCTAACTAAACCAACCGAACACAGTACTGTGATTTTAACGAACCTGTGTTCAAATAAAAAATATTAAACGAACATAACTTTTGCACGCAATCAACTGTCACTTTGATAGAATATTCATTGGATTCCTAAAACAAGATCAAATGCTGTGATTTAATCCAGATATTGTCGAACGTTAAACGTTAGACAACATTGTCTTTTATCATCACATTAAGATAATCTCAGCTACTTACAAAACGTTTATGTAAAGTACCAATTTGGCCAAAAGCAGTTCCCGTAGAGTACAACAAGGAAGCGGATCCCAAGCTTAGATGTCAGAATAGAGTTAATTAGAGAATAGCATTAGTGAATAACTTCACGACAGGCGAGGAGATACGGCCGCGGAAAGTTCACCTTCTATCGTAATAGCTAGTTAAGCCGGCTTTGTGGACCATGCGTCGATTTATTTACCTTTTAGCTCCCTCAGTGCAGTTCTGCGCTGCTTTGCCGCCAGCATAACATGCGCTGTAGTGTTCTACGAATGTTACATGCCTCTAACTTTGCAGCCTTTCTTTGTTTATAACGGTACATGTAAAAAATTTGACCAACTTACACGTCCAGTCCACGCCCTTTTCCCGGCTACATTTGTCGCGTGTGGTATAGTTACCTTCACGGGAAAGTTAAATGCAAATATTTTGAGTTTTTCAACCCTTTGCTTTGGACGGACGACTTTCATTAGGAACTTTTTTAATCGTCCTTTGTCCCAGTGAAAAAATAAATCCGTTGTGATGGGAGTGCGGAGACGGCGCGGCCCAGGGCGCCGCCGTAATTAAACTGACACCGACTCCCGCGGGACGGGTTTTGAATGTTATTAGAATCTCTTTCGCGCCGCCGACTCTGATTGGAAATATGCTATGCTGTCGAATAGGTAAACAGACATATCACCAGTTTCTCCATTTTTGCAATAATATTATAGATATCATGCATATCAGAGACGCAAATATGGAGTTTCTCATTTTTCTATTCCAATGCAGAAATAGTCTTTTGCGTCACCATAGGAGTGAGGCATACAAAATTGATGCATAAAAAAGTTTTTAATAAACATCAACGCGTCATATACGAGTACATAATTATGAGCAAAGCAATGAAGCACAAGCAAATGTAGCAGAACAAAGTGAGCATAACAAGCTGGACACTCCCTGTTCGTGTTGACAGTCCCGCGCTTCGGCCTCTCCAAACAAACATATTCTGTTGACTCAGCGACACGCTTCTGTATGCTTTGAATTTAAATTAAAGCTCTGCCATTGATGGAAATCGAAATTCAGGTACGTGTCCACCAATTTTTATTACGTAATTAATTTCAAAGTAATCCCAATATCAAAATAAATAAAAAAATGCGTCATGTTCAATGTACAAAATAATCCCTTACTGACTAATTCTCATTTTTCACATAACAAAATATACGGTTATAGAGCTTTATACCTCACCACGTGTCTCGTTCCCATGTGGGCAGCATAAAAGTTCCGGTTGATGAAAATATATTGAGAAGCATATTTTTATGACAATTGATCCATTAAATTTTATCGCTCACTTAAATAAATATCTCATTCCGTGAGAAATGGAGACACATTAATCGGTTATCCTTAATCCTTTCGACGACAAAAATGTTAATTGCGATCGTATATTTATTTCAGCGATTGAATGGTATTAATAAATTTAGGAGTGTTTTGAGGAGCTAGTGAGCTGGCGGCGTGCCAAGTCCTGCCACTTTCCCTTATGTTCGGAAGTTTCGCTTGAACAGTTGTATAGTGCGACCGGACAGAGCACATTGCCTCTATTTCCGAGAAATTGACGATTTCCAGCTACGTTCCTGAGCCGTCATCGGAAATATTGTATGAGTGATAAATGGCCGTTGAGCCTCCTAAACAAGGATAGGATGAAAATAAAGACGCAAGTTTACCTCATAAAATAGCCTCGTAATATGATTGTTGCTAAGGAAGGTAAACCACCTTTATATTATCGGCTGATTGGTTTTTACCAGAAGAATTTATTGGTATTTGTTGACGAATATTATGATATTACGTTTTATTATGTTAATAAATCAAAATTTATTCTGATTGATGTGTACCTACCTACTATGCGTACGTTGTCAAGTATACTAATTATGGAGCTTTGACATTTTGGTGCTCAGTCATTTCCATTTACAGGGTCAGTTAATGGTTGACTAAGCCGAATATCATTACCCAATATAAAAAGTTGTAAATAATGATAAATACAATAACCTTCTTTCGGTTCAGTGTTACGTGTAACCCTGTATTTTGTGTGTGCAATTTAAAAATCAATAAGTAACACACATCCCCAATATCTCACATACCAGGAAAATATTAGAAATATAAACAAGTTAGAATTTTACAATAAACGGTAAATTGTTCAGAGGGCGGGAAGCGGATGCGCGGCGCCGACCGGAAAGTGCGTACCTTCAGATTCAATATCCGGTACCGGTCGCGTAATAAGTCCACTATTCAGGACCAATGTTCAAACAAAACTGTTTTTTTTTAATTATTGACGTTGAATGCCTGATTATTATTAAGTAAATTAACGCAAATATTTCTGAAATTCTAAAATCTTATTCAAAATGCCATTGTACTCTCAATGGAATATTTTCAAGAGTGATTATTACAGACAAGAATAACAAGTTATTTTAAACTCACTTAAAATTTGCAATTGTTAATTAGTAAGTCTACATTAGTTAGAAATACAGCGAATAATTAGCTAAAAAATTCAAAATTCAACTAGAGCAACAACCGAAATAAAGTTGCAAAATTAATGCAAACCAAAATTAATTACCAAAAAGTTTCCAAGTTTATCATAAGTTAGTTACATTGCGGTGGCCACGTAATTAGGTAGAGTTACAAATGCAAGAAAAAGGCGTGAGTCAACAACCATTTGCATCTCGCACAGGCTCGTATTTTGAAAACTTTAAAACTACAGCTACAGCGTACTAGAGTGCCGCTATTGGTAATTAGAGCGCGAGAGACAAAGTTCCAGACTCTCGGAAGAGTTAGTTTTTATTGGAAATGGCTGCAAAAAACAACAGCCGGATTGCATTTCAAACGGTACGATGCTGGTATCTTAAACTCATCCAGCTCATAACTCGAATAGTACAAAAGAAATCACGTGCAAGTAGCCAACAAAGCGCCCAGCGCACTGCGTAATTTGATATTCCCGGGTTGAATGCTCCCATATCAGAGAAGAGCCTTAATTCAGCTCTCGTCGCGTCGAGGCGGAGTGCACTTGGGCGTAAATAAAAAGTTGAGCGTCGGTGTAACGAGAGCCGCCGCGGCAGACAATGACGCTAGACAATGTGTTAGCGGAATGACACTCAAGAGCCTGAAGAAGCCCTCGCAACTTCGCTGGGACATACCCTCACAACACGGGATGTGTTTACGTAAATGTCATAACTTAAAATCTGGGGGCCGTATTCACAATTTTTTTCATACCAAACTTCCACAACTTTAGTACAGCAAAGCTGTCATCATTCGTTGTTTAAACGTCGATACGTAAAATATGATTAGGGCTGTATTAATAAAACGCTGTGTAAAAGTAAAGTAGGTAAGTAAAAGTAGATAAAAAAAGTACTAAGTAGGTTTGTTGGCGTTATATAAATCTAGTAATTTTTAAACTTTCGCGATTCGAACACATGTTTTCATATTAAAAAGAAAGGTATCTATTTTTACCTATATTTAATAGTGCGCGATAAGTCCCGATAAATATGAAAACGTTATATAAATCTTTATCTATCTTTTATGTCTCATCAATTCTATGATTACAATCATACGTAGAAAATAATACTAAGTATACTCTCCTACGAACCTACAAATTTAATGTATGTACTTAGGGATCTAACTTTTCCCACTTAAGTAGGTAAAAAATGTAGTAAGTAGGTTTGTTGGCGTTATATAAATCTTTATTTATCTTTTATTTCTCATCAATTCTATGATTAAAATCATTCGAAGAAAATAATATTAAGTACTCTTCTATAAACGAACCTACGAGTTTAATGTACTTAGGTATCTAACTTTTCACATGTTTAAGATAAGCAATATAACTTACATGTAGTTTTCATCTCTGTTTATGAACATTGTTTAGAAACTCGTTAAAAAGTTTTCTTACACTAAATTAAGTTGTTTAATCTAAACACACGAGCTGTCGCCGTAATTGTTCTGCAAAATGTATGTAGAATAGCGGTTAACCGCTACCCGCAGCCGCTGCATGTGAGCAATGAGCATTACCTCAGAGTTCTTAACCAATGCATGAAGCGCCCTCCGCCGACATATTCCCGCAACGACAGTCATCAACACGACGACCCACCTCAGCCTCACTTTTCTTTCAAACACATGAAAAGCTTTTTGAAAAAGCGCTTCCAATATTCCACATTCTGCAAACACCCTAACTGAAAGTGAAACGTCACAAAGCATTCCGCGTTACAAAGTTTCTAAATAAAACGTGAGGCCGTGAGCTTCCTGACTTGAGTTTGTGTTTTCGTTCTATTAAATTTTAATGAAAGCCATCGAGTGCGGAGTGCGGGCATTGTTATAAACACCGCTGCTGTAATTTACATGGCCGGCTATCGCATTAACGATGACTGAGCGGTTTCTCTTAATTATCATTTTGCACGGTTCGTCAGGCACACGCTAGGCCCTGTTTGGAACATGGTGGTGGTGCTGCGGTGTACGTGCTCCTCTGTGCTTCTTTTAACGTCCATTTACGTAATATTCAATTTATGTCCAACGGTTGACAAAAAATTAAATAATAGGTCCAATCAGAAGTGTGTTGGTAGTGTGCAACTGACAATATTGTACGCAGAGTAAATTACAATGTAGTTGGTTAGCAAAATAAATGGTTAGTTTAAAGGAAACCGCAGACATTGAACATTGACATGAATGTATTGTTTGGAATTTTATTAATTTAAATATTGAAACAACGCACGTTAAATAAACATCAATAAACTTTTGGTCGAAGTTAATTATTACTTAAATTATTATGTTTTATACAATACTAGCTGCACTTGCGGTTTACCCGCAATTTGTATTTTTAGTTTTTTGTTGGTCTTCAAATGTTCTTACTAAGAACCGCCACTTAAGCTGTCACGCGCGAAAACGAGACAGCATTTTAAGCATTGTTTAAATTAAGTAATGTTACTAAGTAAAGCCTTTTACTTATGACGCATGTTACTACATTTCTAATATTCGTTGAAATTGATTGAGCCTTTTTGGTGGTGAAAAATTAAACATCAGTGGGACGAACAGATTTCTTTTGAGTGATTTATTACATTTTTTTTTACTTCCGACGCAAAAGTCAGGTTGTTATAAATTTAACTTGTGTATATGTGTGTGGCATCGCAACTCCCAAACGGCTGAAACTATTTTAAACATTTTTATTTATTTAAAAGGTGACTTGAACGAGAGTGTTCTTAGCTATGATTGAAAAAAATCTGTTCAGCCGTTTAAAGATTATCTTTTATCATGGGTTTAAAAAAAATCTACTTGTTAGTCAGTTCAAAAAGAGAATGGACTTCAGTTATATGATTATTTACGGGATATTTAACGTGGTAAGGTTGTGGAAGGAGCTCCCGATATATCGGCGCAGTTACATGCACCATGGTCACGGGAAGACCGACGGGGAGAATGGACTTGGCCAAAAGGAGAACTAGAACGAATTTTAAATGGCATTCCGCCTCTGTTATCTGTAAAATTTCAAACTGCTATCATGAGACGTCCTATGTGTTGTTTTGTTGAGTGAATTTGCGTATTATTTATTGAGATATTTGTCCATTCAACTACAATCCAATTCCACTCTCTTTCTGAACAGACTCTATTATTGTTATTAGTAGTAGTATATCTTCGGGTGACGAGCGGGGTGTGTGACTGCCGCTCAGGGTTTTGAACTGTTGAACATAAAAGTTTAGGTAACACTGAAATGTTATGGATAACGTGGCGGTTACCATTAGAAAAGTGACTTGCTTGTATAGTCGTATAGTTTAACATATTTTTTTTTTTCAGTCTGTTTACAATTTACAGTGACTTGTTGATTAATCATGTACGCAGACGTTTTGGCAGTAGTTAAATTGAGACTGTTCATATTCTGGGATTGGACCCGTGCTCGCGCCCGTTCTCGACACTTCTCTAGTTTAATTGTTTATTCAGATACGGCAAACTTCTCGAATTAGGTAAGCCGGAATCGCCGCATTAATTAATATTTGTGTTTGAACTGTCTCCGTGCCCTTGAGTGATTAAGCGACCTTTCAAATAACAGTTAGTTGTAGGCAATTTATGTTATTTGCGCCCCAATTCACGAAGTCCGGTGCCTACGATTGAGTCAATGTTTGCAAATTATTTGATTGGAGTGTCACAATTCAGATAAGGGAACACACGTACTGTTAATATAATTTTTCACATGGTGGAGTATAATAATCCCTTTGAAGGTCCCGATTATACGTAGTAACAATAGTAATATGAGACAGTATTAGGTGTATCGTAAACTGATATTATCATCCCGCCAAAAAGGTGAAACGAATCGTAAGTAACACGTGAATTAAGGAGACAAATCCTTTTGTGTTTCGAGGGACGTGTATAGAGATAGAATGTCATGTATTCGAACAGCTGTACTTATTATGGTACGGGTATGTTTTTGTGCGACGCCCGAAGGCTACGTGTAGTTATCCGTACATGCGGCGACATCTGCCAACCAGACCGAGTTCAACTAATAACACGACCGTAACTTCAGGCCGACCTGTAATGAAAGGGGAGGAAGCTCAAATCAAAACGGGATAGAACCAAACACATCCATGTTGATATTAACTCGCATAACTTTCGCATACATGAGGCTCCCCGAACTGATCACAATAAATCACGCGTAAACGAAGACGCCTAAAAAGAATTCATTATAATACATTGAATTGCGTAGTTTGCATACCTTTCGCGACGAAAGCTTAAATTTATCAAAGCGAAATCTTAAGCTCCATTGAAAGCGATAGACAGAACGCAGCGGTCGCAAACAATGTTTTTTTGTAAGAAGTTCTTCCGTCCGAACGGAGAAAATGTTAATAGCCCACAGTGCCAGATAAGGACGTAGGCTAATCAAATATTCCGGAATCCTTCTTAAGAAAGGAGTCGGGTTCGGGAATCCGGCGTGCATAAGCAACAATATCGGCCCCTTTAAAGGATAAAGACGACTGGAGGACGATTCGTAATCCACCTCCAAGTATCGCGACCTTCTACTTCGGGACTCCGGCCCAGGTAGTCATGAAGCGAGATGCGCGCCAAATTCATGTTCTATTGATTTGTGAAACTTTTACGTAGGTACTTATGCAATTTTGTCGTACTATGATATTAATAACAAAATTTAAGGTAACTTCTCTTTATAATAACAGTTTTTTTCTTTGAGAAGTTATTTATAATAAGTAATTTATCATAACTCAAGCAAAATAAAAAGAAATTACAGTTAAGTTTAATGTTTTTGTGTACAATAGCATCTTCCCGCGGTTTCACTAGTTCTCCTACAGGAACCGTTTTTTCTATTTAGTTATGTGTTCATCCAGTAATCCACACCAAGTTTCATCTATTACAAATTATCTATTACGTGGGAACAAACTTACACACACTCGCGCGCACGCTCACACACTCGCAAACTTTGGTGTTTATAATACTAGTGTAATGTAGTTAGTCTTTTTGCAAAATATAGTAAGATATAACTTGGATAAAGAAATTAATAATTCCATTACTTACGTTACAACACGTACGTTCAACATTTTGTTACTTTTCCCATGCAAAAAGGTCACGGTACATTAAAATCCCGTACTTCAATCTGTAAAAGCTTTCACGCGTCATATCTTTTTAGAGTGTCACAGTGTATGCATGTGTCGTTCGAAAAAAGTCCAAACAATATGACGTTTGTAATTTTTGTGTGTCACATTCAGCGGTTCCCGAATTCTTTACACAATGCATCATTGTTGCCGCAGCATAATATGCGGCATTAACGTGTCGCGATTCACGTCGAAAATGACGATTTATTGTTACCCTACAAGCCGCGATTCTATATTATATAATTAATCCAACATTTTTTATCTCCAACCCCGATTTAGTGAAGTTTGTTTTGCGAAGACATCTGCCGAGGTAACTGGCCATTGTTAACCAAAACTGTCTTCAGGTAAACCAGATAATAGGTATTATCTCTGGAAGAGTTGACATTTCGTTTTTTGTTAACTTTTATACTGTCGAGTGCTTTGACAGTGCTTGTTTATTTAAAGGATTTTTTAAACGGATGGTTTTATTTTGATTGCTATCAAACAAAAATAATCTTTCTAAATTCAGAAGCAAACTTTAGGTACCATTACGAGTAATATCCATTTACCAATGTTCTGTTATGTAGGATCGATCAATAATAAAATGTGTAAGAAATAAAAGTCGCACAGGATCGATCGGTCTTCCAGTCGGACGGACTCGTTCATTTATCGAGTAAACAAAGAATTTATTAGTGTCGTATAATTTTATGGTCTAAACAAAGGCTCGTCAGGCGCGCCCTCCCCCCTCCCTGACGCCTCCCCCACCCGCTGCGCATGCACTTGTTCACTAAACCAACATGTGTCTACGAACGTGTTGTTGATGTTTTCACTGTTTACATTAACCAAGATTGTATAAATAATTACGGGTGACGTGAAGTGTAAACAAAGAGTTTGAATTAAAAAAGTTTGAAATAGTTTAATGTTTTCTACTAAGAGGGACATAACATGTGCATTATCAGTGACGTTGATGAAAGACACTGAACAAAGCGCTTTTGATTTTGTATCATACCTATGTCGGCAAACATGACAAAACGACGGTACATCTCTTACGCTACAATGCGGTGTTAAAATCATTTGGTCAAAGTCATTTATGCATTCATCTGTCTGACCGTTTGTGTCGTCTATTGAATCCCTTTGTTGAGCCGAACTCCTACTGAGTCGTCGCGACTTCGTTCCGCCCGCCAATCTTCCATCAGTTACTTCTCAGATATGTGTCTTACTTATTATCAGATACGAAAGTCCATATTATGTAAACACATTATCTTGTCACAAACAAAAACGAAACCTAAATATTCTTCAAGTAGAGCACATACAAAAACAATGTGTCTCACAAACAGCTGGAACAAATAAAAATTTTGTTGTTTGTCATAAGGAGAGAAGAACCAGATTAAAGTCGTGATCACGTGGTTAGGTCAACGGCGCTAACATTTTAAAGTCATAAAAGTAGATTGTGGGTATCCTGCGGAAAGTAGAATGCGAGATCCAATCCGAGTTTGCAAACAAGGGAAGTTACGGGCGGCGCGCCGGCCGTGCCTCGGCAAATAGGTGCGGCCCGCGCCGATAAGACGCCGTCTTCTGTGACTTCTATTTAAACAGACAGGGAAACGCTCACAGATTAAATCTTTCGCCTATTTATTTTTCTTCCCAGCGGACGTCGGAGGTAAAATATATCCGAGAGTAAGATGACAAGTAGAGTCTTCTCTATCGGCGCTTACCTAAATGCAGGACGAGTTTTAAAAAGCTTCAGCGCACTCTTTAGCTGACGAGCTGCCGAGGTCGGATTATGAAGCTTTCAGCCGCGCACGCTGCGGCAACGCGGTTATTAAGGTAGCAGCTTTGTTTGCGCATTCGGCGATTCAGCGCAAAGTTTCCGGTAAAATATTAAAACATAAGCGTCCTGCTGAATTCTGAGCGAACAACAAAACTCATTTTTTATCTCGTTTGTAGCTTATTGTACTTGTACACGTTTTTATGATTTATTCTCAGGAAGGGCGCACCTAAACAGTAATTTTAGCTTGTATTTTTTGTCTAATTTGTCAATTTTTGTATTTAAAATGCATTACTTATTATATAAGCGACATATGTTATTCAGAATCTGCTTTTATAAAATAACTCTAAAATCTAGCAGTATTTACACAAAATGTAACGTTTGACACTAAAAGATCGTATCATTTCGTAATGTAAGCAGTAATTATTGCTTTAACGAGTCCATCTGTAATTTGTTAGGCGTTTTAAACGGCTTTGCGTATTTGAATCGCAAATTTCTTAGAATATTTGGAGAGGGTCGCTAGCGTTTCGAGGACATTATCTCTTCATAAAATTCAAGATCGTCGTCGAGTATTTCATTGTATTTCAAAATTAAACTTTAATGCGGTTAAGCCTAATTCCTACCTTTTTAATTGCAGGGTCAGCATTTAAGCCACCAATTAGAATTCCGTAATGCCTCAACATGGAAATTTGAATTTATTTGTTTCTATTAGAAACGTAATAACGTATCATTATGAAATGAAAATGTTAACTGATATTTAAGTTCAGTTTCCGTCACAGGTAATATAGATAATATGTTTAAGAAATAGGTCAGTATTAATGCCACACTTAGAAGGTAAACAATACTTATTTTAAACTTCTCTGGAAACTTCTTTGACAGAAAACGTCACTCACGCAAACAAGACAACTCCACTAAATTTAAACTTTATTAACCTATTTAAATAATTGTCGAATCGAGAACCTTCCTCCTTTTTTGAAGTTCGGTAAAAGCTGTCGCCATACTTACTTTTTATATGCTTTTATTTAATTTGCAATGTTTGTATGTTAGTTTGTTTGTTTAGGTCAAATCTTACAAACTGAATTAGACACCAGTTCCTCCTAAAAGATTTTGCTGAAATTTTGCATACACCTTGCGAAATAGTACTAGGTATATTTTCACCAGAACCAAAGGTGTACCCAATACCCAAAATTTTAATATTTTCAAAATGGCCGCTGCCAGGAGATGGCGGTGGTGTATATTTTTTGTCAATAAGAGCTTGAAGTGTATATAGGAAACGATAAAGTGACGTCACACTAAATCCAATATGGCCGCCGGTTCAAGATGGCTGTTTCCATTTTCTTTGCCATGGCTAAAGCTTGTTATTTTATAATTTTTTACTATTACAAATACAAAATATTGATATGCTTTTTTTTTATTCTTTTTTTATTAACTTAATGTTTATAGATTTTACGTGTTTAACGCGTGTTACTACCAACACTCCTGGTGGCGTGGTCGAGTGTGGTCACTTGAGAGTCAATTCCCATTTCAGGCTAGATGTGTTTACCATATTTGACCTAACTGTCACTTAAGAGCACTAAATTTTTCGACTAAAAAATTAACGAAAACTGGATTTTTGGCGTTCTAGTTTTATAAAATAGAAAAATCTCTAGAAAATTCAATTTGTGTAATAAATAGACCTGTATTTTTTTATTGAAAATAACGAATCCTAATTTTGGAAAAACGTAACATATCAACTTATTACCTCCAATATACACAAGCAGTTTTACGTAAAACGCTTGGAAAGAAAGTTTGAGAGTGCATTTCGTTAAATTACTGACATAAAATAAAGAATTTTTTATGTTATGGTTTACACTTGTTTTAGTTATTTTTTCTTGGCTTAATTTTATGCCCGAATATCTAAATATAAATACCTAAAAAAAAACATGTCATATGGCTCTTAAATTTGTAAAATTATGAATGATTAAAATTATATTTATTTGTTTTATATTCGTCTTGACAATAACGGCTTTATTTTTCAATTTTTGTCCAAAAATCCAGATACCAAAAATTTTACGATACATTTTTTAATACTACTCTCAACATCAAGTATGTTGTAGTCAAACGCCTAGCCAGTATAAACATAAGTTTAACTAAAGTTATATGATTATTTACGGGATATTTACCGTGGTAAGGTTGTGGAAGGAGCTCTCGATATTTCTTCCCGTGAACATGGTGCATGTAACTGCGCCGAAATATCGGGAGCTCCTTTCACAACCTTACCACGGTAAATATCACGTAAATAATCATATAACTTTAGTGAACAACCGTGATAGTTTAAAATAAGTTTAACTGTTTATAATAAAACTCACACACTTTTGTAAAACGTCTCGTAACGTGAAAGAACGCCAAATTCATCATAACGTCATATTCTCTACATAAACATATAATATTGAGAACAAACACTGCACCGGTGTAGTGGTAACTTAAATATATTGTTGTTTCATTTGTCTTTCATGTATTCACGTCAACTATTCTTGTATTCATGGACTGAGCTCTATTTGCTTATGCAAACGTGAGTTAGTTAGTATTTGAGTTTATTTTATTTGCAGGTGTGGTTCACCGCGGTTCTTACTGGGTTTTTCAAATATTTTCTTTTTTAATTCTGGTTGGTGTTAACTCGCTTAGTGAAACTTTTTTTGAAAAAAAATTGACACCCGATGATAAGTACGGTATTTTGACGTATCATAATATATTTTGCAAACGGTATGGCTGGACAGAAAATTATTACTAAACCTCACCTCTTTTCAATTCCTATTCAATCACACCACATGAGGTGATAATTATAATCAGTTTAATTTTTAACAGACTTCAAAATAGGCGGAGTATGTTCCACTGTATATTTCTTCTTTATGTATGTCCACCGATTTCTCCGCAAATTATGAATGATGAATTTATTTTGATGATTATTTTTTTGTTTGGTAGGTCATACTTCAGAGGTAGTATATATTTCATAAAAATCATATTACAAGCTTTGCTTAGTTTGGGGTCAGATGACCGTGCGTGCAAAAATGTCCCAGATTTATATCTATACTATTATTATAAAGAGGAAAGATTTGATTGTTTGTTTGTTTGCATTGAATAGGCTCCGAAACTACGGAACCGATTTGAAAAATTCTTTCACTGTTGGGAAGCTACACTCAAATAGATGACATAGGCTATATTTTGTAGCGAAGCTGAAGGCCGAGCTTACACACGTGCGAAGCCGGGGCGGGCGGCTAGTATATGTATATTAACAAAATTGCGTATTTACCCATTTTGAAGTCGGTTTTTAATGTGATGCACTTGTACTGTAAGCGATCTTATAATCTACTTTTTTTATGGCCTGCCGCGTATATAACTTGTTATACCTACTTTAATGCCGCTATTTTGTACTAATGATGACGTCAAATCTACCTAATCACCATCCCTGAATCTATACAAATCTATCTCATTTATCAAAATCGATTAAGGCGTTTAAGAGGTTGGGACATACAAGCATACACACATATACGCTTACAAAAATTCAAAATTTTGCCTTTGAGTTATAGCCATCGTGTTAAAAGCTAACAGTTCAACTTATAATATGAGAGCCTGAATTTTTTCAACTCACAGACAATCAGTGTGTTCGTTGTTCTTTTCCAGCTTTCATATTGACATCTCGTGCAAAAAGTCAGAGGTTTTACAAAATACAAGACTTTCGTGTCCGTAGGTATTATTCGTGTTAACCTTCCATTCTAGAGATAGAATAGTTAGCAGCAGCTCTTAATTCACAGCAGTTGGTACAGCAAAATCTTAAGAAGCAGTTCTGCAAGAATTTTACTTTATCTTCAGCGAAATCAATATTTGTATGCTACTCTAAAGCATGACATTTAGGTGTCTAATTTCCGATTTTACTACTTATACCTCAGCATTCTTATTGAAAACTCGTCAAATGCTAGATCAAAGGAAATCACCCTGAGACACTACCTAAGTGCTGTTCCCCAGACGCAGGAAACAGTACTCCGTAGTTTGTGTCCGTCGTGTGTGTTGTACTGTGTAATAATCGGGTGCAAGATCGGTCTTACCATACGTTTGTTTAGAACTACGAGTTCAATTGCCTTATAGAGCCGTCGCTTATGTAACTGCTATATTGTCATTTTTACTGTGTAGGTAAATGACGATAATGAAAAAAAAAAGTTTTGGACGTTTTATTTGAGAAAGTAAATATAAATATTCCAGGTTCCAATATTCAAAGAAGTATTGGCTAATATAAAAAGTCTAACACTTTTCACCAGGCATCATCCGCAAAATGAGTTTCATTTGATTGTTTGTGATTTAGGGCACGTTTGACGACAGCCCCGCACGCAGCAGTCAACCCTTTGCTTTCAGCCCCCGAAGGCGTGGCTCCCGTGGAACAAACAAACGGAAGTGAAATTGAGAGGAGCGCCCGGAACTGCCGGTATACCTTTTCATTACAGAATCCCTTTTTAATTACCACGGCACAAATAAAAATTGTATTTTTATTTCAAGTAGGCGTAATTGAAAAGGAAATTGCCGAGCTGGGCGGCGCGCCGGCCTCGGATAAAACTTTAATATAATGCATAAGGCCCTTTGATCTCCGCACTCCGCTCGCATTAAATCGCGGAGATGCTCTATGCGTACAGTCGAGATGGAAAACATAAAAACATGGTGAATGTGTTTCATTTCCAAAATAAAATCATTATAAGTTCACATCGAATTTCAGAATTCAAAAGAAAACGCCAAAAAAGATAACTTAATATCGTTAGCTCGAACGTTCAATGCTGACTTTATTTCGCAAATTGTGAATTCAAAAGTGTCATAAATTACATGTGAAATAATATAAAGAGGAAAATCTTTCACCCACAAACGTTTTACAAAGCCACCCAGCCCACCCCGCTGCGCGTTCGAAGATAAATGTCGCCTGTAGCACGATCCACTGTCGGTGAAATCGTGTCTCTAATAAAAATCTTCGATGCCGTCTTTCGTCGCTATAAAATGCAAAGTTTCACAGACATGTGAAATACTATCACCGCGAAGTCAGTGAAAAATACACAAGTGCTTCGTATCTGACTGTATGTTGCAGTGTTTTTACGTAACAGAAAATAAGAAAAATGGATTAATAAAACCAACAATCCAGCCACCTTTGGCCGACAGGTGGAGTGGGGGAACTGAGGATCGGGAAGGTAAGACACACGGTCAAAGGGAAGATAATAAAGCGTTGTATTTTCATTCTAATCCACGGCGGCAGTGGATGAGCCGGGGGATTCGCCGGGTGACGGGGAGGCTCGATATCTAAAATTACAAGCCGGCACGGAGTGCCTATCTCGAGGCACACCGTTCTCCATTCCTTTATGTTCAGCTGCCACTTTCAAACATGCTCCATTCAAACTATACCCTAGACATTTACTTTGTGCGTTACCATAGATTTGAATGAATGAGAATTCTCGCTGAGATAGACTTTGAGAATGCAGACGTCGTCTACAGGCGAGATAACGTAATTAACTGGACAGAAATGGGTGCTCGGGAATGTCACTTATGGGCTTATGAACTCGACATTGTCTGTCGTATAGGTGACATTGACGGCTAAATATTAACTTCAAAAAATGAAAATCAAAAAATTTATTGTACAAAACAACAACAACAAACATCATCAACGTGTGTATGTGTTGTTTGTTTGTCCATCTGTGTGGGGTGTGTGTGTTGTGCTGTCAATCTTTCATAGTGGATATCTATTGGGGATAAGGAATCTTCCTGCCAAATTTCTTCGTAGGTCAAGACTTCGTCAGTCAGTCGGTTCGTTATTCTTTGAGAAACATAGAATTTTCCGGGATAAAAAGTAAGTAACCCATTTTAAACTATCACGGTTGTTCACTAAAGTTAAATGATTATTTATGCGCCGAAATATCGGGAGCTCCTTCCACAACCTTACCACGGTAAATATCCCGTAAATAATCATTTAACTTTAAGTAACCTATGTTACGCACCGGCCCTCCAATTATCTCTCTGCAAAAAAAACACGTCGGTCTATTGTTGCGTGAAAGAAAAACAAACACACATTTATAATTAAAGTAAAATTCTTAAAAAGTAGATTGTTCACGGTCACAGATTGCAGAACATCGATGAAAAGCACACACAATAGCCTATCGAACATGTGTTTAATTATTAAAAATAACAGGCTTCGTGTACAATTTCAGTAAATGTAATGCTACTACTTACTGAAGAAATTAATTAAATCGACTAATAAAGTTCTGAAATACTAAAAACGTTCCTCAAGTTAATCTATGTTTTAAAATGCTCTCTCAACTTCTCGCTGACGGCAATCGTCACACGCGAAAACAAGACGGAGCATATTTAAGCGTATGTCAGCTTGAGTAACGTTTTTGAGTAAGGCGCTAAGTGTTTAAAGATATGGACTGATTAGGATATGATGCTCTGTCCCTATACCCACAAAGTTTGCGTCAGTATGGAGTTTGTATGACGTACCGTCAAGTGATGTCATCCCTAAGTTAGTGCGCTCTCTGTCTAGCAAGACAATAAAATGATTATATTATCTTCCTTAATTTTGATAAAATTTTAGTTTCACATTTAAATTATTCATTACTTATATTCATTATTTTCATTTAGTTTTAACATTTTATTTTAGTTTCATTTTCAGGGATCGGCTGAGATGGTAAGCTTTTATATAAGACTAGTTGACCGTCCCGGCTACGCACGGGTGTAAGCTCGGCCTTCGGCCTCGCTACAAAATATAATATAGCCTATGTCACCCGGAGATAGTGTAGCTTCCCAACAGTGAAATAATTTTTCAAATCGGTTCAGTAGTTTCGGAGCCTATTCAATGCAAACAAACAAACAATCAAATCTTTCCTCTTTATAATATTAGTATAGATAAAAAACAATTTCAGTCTTGTAGCCTATTATGTGTAATATTATTAAAATATTAAAGTAGCATTAATTTAAAAATAACAACGATTTACAAATAACTTACTCATACGTTGTTATTATACGCTAAAATAAGATCTTCGACGGAATATTAAGTATAGCAGCTATACTTATTATACTGTACACCAAATGCTTTTGTTATCAAATATGCGAGCAATTTATCATCTCAAACAACGTTCACGCTCAGCATGGCAACCGTGTCACGATATCAATTCCCGAGAAAATTCCGAATATCAGCTGATAGTATTTTCCGCGACGGTACACTTTCGCCTAGTTTACTAGGAGACAGTGATCAAGCAAAGCAATCAAATTTTGATAGACCTAAACCAACATCTACTGAGAAATAATAGTATTCATAGCAATTATATGATTATTAACCAGATATTTACCGTGATAAGTTTGTGGGTGGAGCTCCCGATATTTCGGCGTATTTACATGGACCATGTAGATTGTAGACTAAGAAAGAGTGTAGATAGTTTTATCTGCACCTTCTTTTTGAACTTTTCGACCAACCATCCGCATTCTTCAGTCTTCCCATGAACATGGTACAAGTACAAACTGCGTTGAAATATCAGGAGTTCCATCCACAACTTTGTCATGGTAAATTACTGTAGCGAACAACCGTGATAGTTTAGAGCAGTGTCATATTTATTTCGTGTGTTTTCTGCTGGTTTTCTGTGACGTTCTTACAAGCTTTTAGCCGCTTTTAGTCAGTTAACTTTTTTTGCTTGTATAGTAGTATAAAATATTAATATTCTCACTATATAATGCATATGAGTTATGAATAAATTAAGGGGCAGCCAAAGGGGAGCGGCTAGACCACACTCGCATATTTCAACGAAAAAAAACAATTAATGAGTATTTAAACATAACACGGTATAAGACACGGTGGTGTAGGCATCTATCACGTGCTATCTGTTTTATTCACAGCAATATTAAAAACAGGTCATCTCCCGATGGCTTTTACTGATACGGTGATAGTTCCAATCTGCAAGAACAGGAGGAAGAACATATCCAGCTCCACCAACTATCGGCCGATAGCGCTCGCTAATATGATAGCTAGATTACTAGAGAAAGTTCTATTCAAACTTGCTGCGCCTTTTATGGAAACGTCAGACTGCCAGTATGGTTTTAAAAGTAACTTATCCACAAGTACGGCGATCTATGTACTTAAGCAGGTTGTGGGATACTATAAAGCTAGGAAGACATCGGTAATAGCCTGCTACCTCGACCTAAGCAAAGCATTTGATCGCGTGGATCACAACCTGCTGTGGCAGAAGCTCTATGACCGCCAAGTACCTGGACAGGTCGTCCAGGTACTGAAGAATTGGTACTTGCAGCAGAAAAATCGAGTCAGATGGAAAAATGAATACTCTGCAGGCTTGGAGCTCAAATGTGGTGTGAGGCAAGGGGGGAGCATGTCTCCACCCCTCTTCAACCTGTACATGGACGGCTTATCGGAAAAGCTCACGCAAACAGGAGTAGGCTGTTCCATCAATGGTACTATGACGAATCATATCTCATATGCAGACGACATGGTTTTACTAGCGCCGTCAATATCAGCTATGCGGAAGCTGCTAGCAGTGTGTGAGAAGTATGCTGAAGATCACAATATGATGTACAATCCAGATAAGTCGGTGTATATGATCTTCAAAGCTACTAACTGCTACACAAATCTGCCTCCTCTCACACTATATGAAGCCGCACTGGAACAAGTCGAGGAGATCAAGTACCTCGGTCACATGATCTCTTCGGACCTATCGGACCACGCTGACATAGAGAGACAGAGGCGGGCCATAGCAGTGCGCGGTAATATGCTGGCAAGGCGATTTTTCCGTTGCAGCGACTCTGTCAAAGCCCAACTCTTCATAAGTTACTGCACCAGCGTGTACACCGCAGAGCTGTGGACGAACTACACTAAGGCCACTATGAGCGAGATGCGCGTGCAGTACAACGACGCATGGCGCGCGATGTTCCGGCTGCCGCGGTGGTGCAGCGCAAGCAGCATGTTCGCCGCGGGGCGCGCGCCGTGCTGGCAGGCGCTGCTGCGGAGCCGGTCAGCCGCCGTGCGGACCGCCCTGCACCGCTCAGATAACACACTGGTGGCTGCGGTACGAGAGTGGCACTCCAGCCCTATACATCGCACGTGGAGGGTGTATCACACGCCTATCACTTAATTATCCTAATAACCAATCTTAATTTTCAATTTTTAATGTATGTAATCAAGTCATTATTGTGTTATTTTATTTTATTTTTATTTTTATTTTAATGTGTAGTATAATTTTCGTTTTTAATTTATTTTTTTACGCTATGGATGCAAATCTGGACAATAAATAATTTCATTTCATTTCATTTCATAACTATTGGGCATCAGCTTAATAACACTGCAAACAGTATAAAGCCGTTTTCGTGTTGATATTTTATAGGATAGCGGAGGAGTTAAAAAAAATACAATACACCATCCTTTAATAAAAATTTGGAAACGTGCAAAAGAGATAGGCACATCAACATTTATGGCTACGGCCATTTAGTGCGGCCATTAGTCTTCAGTGTCTAAGCTCACTATACCTGACTAATTAAAATATCTAGCTAGGCCCAACGTCTACTTGGAAAGCCGCTTCGCGGTGTACAAGTCGCAGTTGAATAGTAAACGCTTCCTAGTTGATCGTAAATTCACAAAGGGTTTTTGCCTCACTTCGTTTTTTCTAAATTCTTGTAATGAAGTACAATTTGAACCTAGAGTAAACATAACAGAATTGAGTTTTCCACGGAAGATTGCTTGTACGCCGCGATGCTGAATCGACTCCCCACTAGGTTGAGCATTAGGAACTGGTTAGCCGAGACGTATAATCGTAGATACATTTAGCAGCGTAAATGTCACCAGATACTCGTTGCAAGCCCTAAATTGCGCAAGCTTAGGTACTGTTCAGACAAAAAGTACGATACTTTCAGGCTTATTGTCACAGAAGGGCTTCGAATATGAACAAAGCAACCGAATCGAATGTAATAAAAATCACTTTAGCATTACGTTGCGACGTGAACTGATGTCTAGAGGCGTAGTGACACACGATGCGGCCTCGATAGATGTCACGGGGGAAAAGCTGCGTCGAACCACCTATTATTTTTGTACGACAAAACAAAATTGATTGTACGCCGTCACTGCTTTTGTATGGGAAAGTTAATTTGAATAGTGTTGAATGGAATGTTTGGTCAGTACCGTACTTCACACGCACGAACAAACTATTGGGCTACTTCACGGTTGAACAAGATTTGGATTGAGTTTTTACGCGATGTAAAGCCAAAAGGAGAGTATTTGTAATTATCATGTATGTACGCTTGTATTTATATTCCCACGTAAATACAAAGCTACTTTACCGATTTAAACACTCAGCATATTTCAAAAATATATATTTTTAATATCTGCTGGCCGTGTTGTACATAATGACGATAATGATGGTAATATTGACCTATTTAGCAAAGTTTACTTACTATTATCCCCTCTAATTTTGTTTTCGCGAAGGCCATCTTGAATTCTTGTACCTTATGTTACTTCCACTATTTAAAAAAACAAATGACTCCTCATATATCGACATCCATTAAGTCGTTTAGGCTGAAGGGCGAAAAAAACTATCATACATACATACACTAGAAAAACATAACCCTCTTTCTTGTGCAGTCGGGTAAAACAAACATGTTGATCTTCAGATTTTCAGTTATTCATCTGTTTCTATTAAAGATTTAACATAAAATATTTGGCATATTATTTGGTCGCTTATTTGCAAAGAAGATCGACCTAATAAAGTGACTTGTCGTTCAGGCTCAATTTCATTTTCAGAAGGCATAGATGTTTATCTTACATTAGCGAATGGCGTTATCGAAATTCAATTGGCAACCGAAAGTAAATTTTTGGTTGAATAGCGGCCAGTATTATTTCATCGAAATTAAAATAAACTTTCAGCGATGCTGGAAAATTTCAAATGATTCAAATAAATTATGTTCTCAACAGCTTTTGGAACGAATTCAGTGTTTCATTGATGTTTTTTCTACATAGAATATTATGTGTTGAGTACCTACGTCCTTTTGCCTGCCTGGGAGCAATAAATCTGTATTGCCTAGTCTTCAGGCAGATTTATAGTTATTCGTGTGAAAACATCCGCCGCGGCACAATGATAAGTTATATCTGTAAGACAAGCATAATACCTACTGACTGAAAATTTTCGCAAATGTAAGCTTATTACTAAATTATAATCATCATCATCATTATCAGCCTATGATGTTCCCACTGCTGGGACACAGGCCTTCCCTAATCCACGATGCTGGCCCAGTACATGTTGGTTAATGTCATATGTCTTTGAACTATTGAGGTTCTTGGCCATACCGGTTTCTTCACGATGTTTTACTTTACCATTGCTGAGCGGTGATTGAAACTGCACATAATTTATTTGAGATCTAAATAAGTCAGAGGTGCAGACCAAGGATCGAACCGGGTGCTATCAGATTGTAAAACGCTCATTTTGCCACCCGGCTACCATCTCTCATCCCTAATTATCATACTTAATACTATATATCACTTACTTAAATGTGCAAGTGTGTTTGTCATTCATGCAGTAACAGCAACGCATCGTCGTCAATGATGTTATACACATTTAAACTAACGCAATCTCATTGATCGACGTGATATTTTGCATATAGTTAAAGGGCTAGAGAGAGAGAGAGAGTCATGTAATATTTTTTATCCAATATACATGATTGAACGCTTCATCAGAACGCAGCTGGTAACCTACAATCGCTTGTGGAGTTGCTTGATTAAAGAATAGGACTAGATCGCTGAAATTTAGCAACGGAGGAACTGGTCCTCTCCGGGTCTCTTGCGCACAAAATCTATTAACAAAACATGTCACACATGTTTTGTTAGTCTGTTTTTAGAAATATGGGTGCAGGATACCTGCCTGGCTTTAGAATGGGTCACCACGAGTAACAGTTTCAAATGACCGCTTCCATGGTTTGGATGATATGTTTAACTGTGCGGGTTTGTTCTGTAAAAAAACGTCAGAGGGCTTCGGGAGCTCTGACAATACAGCTAGTCATTCAGCCTATACGAGCTTACACTATTTTAATTCAATTCAAATGAAACTATAAGCTTTCAGGAATTTCGCTAAGGGCTCGGCGCGGGGAGGACTTTTAAAAGTTTATTTGACTTTACTGTGTAATAAGAATGGGTACTAGGTATGTATATAGGTGTAATATATAATGTGACTAGATGTTAATTAATTAATATGGAAATGTGTCAACTTATTACTATTGACATTTTAAAACCGATAAATAATTCTAAATTACTACAAAATGTTCTGTGGTTGAAATATGGTACAATGTTAACTCATGGTGCCATAAAATAATTAGAGCAATCGGAAGATTTATTTCACTGACAAAACAACGACTAATAAATAATAATGATGTTCCTTCAGTCGTAGCCGCCTACACGGTTACGTACTTAGTCGAGTTACAAGAAGTTGTTTTTAATTAGGTGATTAAATAGATAAATAGGCTACGCTTACTGTCCTTGTAGAGTCGCTTCATACGCACGCCTTCGCTATTTGCCGCTTGCTGTACCTACGCTTGCTTGCAGCTTGCGTAAACAAACGAATCTATGTCCACGGAACAGCCACATAGTATTGCGTAGTTGCAAGCAATCATCATGCAGCCTTAACGGCTAATCATGTCACTCAAGCGTATTGCAGGACGCATAGACTAAAACTAAAAAGACTTGTTTTTTAATGGCGTCCTTGGTAGTAAATTTTGTGCATACAATTGAACAGTATCCTCGTTTAGGTATATAATAACAGAATAACAAACAATCATCAGTTAATGTTTTATATGATGTATACGTCTGTGTATGTGTGTAGCTTCATCTATGAAGCTAATATATTATACGACCTAGTCCGTTTCAAATAGCATGTAACTTGAAATGTTGTTTGAGAGTAGGTACGATAGCGAGTACGGATCAAATGGCATTTTATCGAATTTGACGATTTTACTGACAAATTTGTCGATCTATAAAGAACGGTACTTGCACTGCTGATTTGTAAATATTGAATGTGACGTCACAGGAATAAATTAAAGATTTACATTTTGCGGTAAAAAACATATAGCTAAGCTCTACTATGAAAACTAGTCTGTTAGCGATGGTTGTCAAGTGCATTGCTATATCAAAAGGTTTATAATTCACCATCTTCTAATAACAGCGTATACAATAACCACGTCTTCATTATCACATGATATTTCCCGAATGAAAAAACATGGTTTCATAATGTTATAAACTTAAAAAAATAACTTGAAGTATTTATATGTTAACATCCCCGTCTATCCTGTTACGTAAATTATTTCCATCCAATGATCGCCTCTAAGAGATCACTTAGAACAAGACCGCCGCTTGTGGCACTATAGCTCTTCTGTGTAATAGATAGAAAATCTGACTGTAATTTTTATTTACGGTGTGCACAATAAATAGTTTCTGTCAGTCTATATTTATAGCTTGCATGAGGCTTTTATGACATTATGACATACTTTGCTATTATGTGGACAGAACAGAGACGCAAGATTCTTCTGTCGTCATTTATAGCATCCATGCAACCTGCAAATTAAACTGTCGTGGACAGTAAGCCCGAGTATTATTTGCTTTGATTTGAGTCAAAAATATCTAGTTATTTTCAAAAAAAACATAAATATAGTGCATAATATACTTACCTATGTTAACTGTAAAGTTTAAATTACTTATATTCGTTAGTTTGTCTGGTGAGTCACAAAATAAGCATGTAGTCAATTGGAAAAGTAGTAGGCGAATTTTATAAATACATACATTTATCGAGTAGGTAGGTAAAATAAGGTAGATATTATTAAGAAGGTGATATTAAAATAAGGTAGATATGATTATTAAGTAGGTTGGTTAATATTAAAAGCTCAAATAATTCATAATTTTGTTAGGCTGAGCTATGATCGTTAAATTATTTTAATTACGAACGCAAATGAGCTGTATAATAGTCAGAAACATATCACGTTTAATAACTATTTTGTGACTTTTCAGTAATTTCGTATATATTAAGTAGAATTTCGTCTAATTTATATATATATATATATATTATTTATACATCGAATTAATAACCTTTCTATATTTTTACAGGCCGGTGTTCATATTGGAATAAAAAAAATTATTTGAATGAACTAGGTATTTGTTGAAAAAATTTCATGACGATCGGATCGACGGCACGGACGTTATACTTGCCGACTTGTCCTGGTAGAATCTAAGACCACGTTTAATAAATTAAGGTTGGTCTTGAGGATTTTTGAAGGTATTCAAAAAACATACGGACCTCAGTGTTTTATTTACGTAATCATCATTAATAGGGATGTCATAGTATTACAGATATTTTTACTATCATAGTTTGGCAACTTTTTTGAATGATGGATAATTTTTATATTTTCTACATGAATTATTTTATTATACGCATTATCTGCACGTTTTACGAGTCTATTGCAGACTCGACATAAAATTTTTACTTCCTACTCACGGATGTGTTTTCCGTGTGGCATTGTATCATTTTATTGGTAGAGATATTTTATCTAGAAGAGCAGTGGCGCGTGAAGAGCGAATGTAGTCGATGGGTGTTTCCATATTAGCTGATACGACACGATGTATATTGCGAATAGGTCTTTTTAAGTATAAATCTTCGTATGAATGGGGCATTTTCAGAATAAGGCATATTGCGAATAGGGCCAAATAAGATTATATAGGTCATTTTTAGAATAGGTTCAATGTCTACTAAACCGTCATTAGCTTTTGGCTTTACATTGCCTACTTTGTATGAACTCCAAGGTCGTATCAGTAAAAATCGGCGGTAATGAAACAGCATTGCATAAAGTCTATACCGATATCGTTATCGTGTCGTAGACTAATGTAGAACATCCCGTTGGTGGTCGTTTTGACGGTGAAATCCTGGCTACTGCGGAGCGGTTGCGTAGCGACGACCGCGAGCGGCGAGAGACGTGCTTTGATGGCATACAAAATACATCACCCTTTTGCTCTATATTAGGCTAACTGGCAGATTCATGTGGACTTTTCCTTGCCTTCTTTACATGTTTATATTTGAAAAATAATAAGAAATTAGCTTCGTTTAACATTTAATTTATTAATATAATAATTAATGAAACCACTAATTAATTGTTTTAATTAGTGGTTTAGATTTGTTTAGTCATTTTACTGAATATTTGTTTTAGAAAAGGTTGTTTTAATTAATATCCATATGTCAGTTTTTTTATTATTTACATTATAAAATGCAATAACTAATAAATACTTCGGAACTAAAACGTGAGTCGGCTTTACGTAAAATTAAATAAACGAGAATATTTCTCCAATTTTCCACTCTTAGAGGTTGAATACTTTGCTAAAATTTTATTGGCCATCAGCTTATTTATTAAATAAACCATATTTCTAGGTTATAGACCCTAATTATAATAAAACTATATATTTAAATCGGTCCACAATTTCCGAAGATATCGCATAACATACACAAAAAACAGTCAAATTGAGAAATCTCCTTTTTTGAAGTTTCTTGTTTAGTTTTGTATTAAACTTAGCTAATCCATATATTATTATATCGTTTTATGACTTTCATGTTAAATCTTATGGTAAATTCTTAATAGGTAGGCAGCTATTCATGTATTGTTCTTTTTTTATACTACAAATTTAATTAATCTTGTTAATTAAACATGCCAATTTAGTTTTTATGTTCAATAATGTTTTGTTTTATTTTATTTTATTTGTTATGAATATTATATTATTACATATTATTTTTGTTTTGTAAATAATTATAATTACTATATTAATTATTTTAAGTAATCGTTTTATTCAGTTAATTTTTAATTTCTGTTGATATTTGACACGTATATTTCTAGTACTAATAAAATGCTATGAACTATAAAGTATTGTTACATAAAATTGTAATATGACTCCCTCGATGGCCCAGTTATAGAACCTGCCTTCTGCACTTGGAGGGGTGGGTTCGATTCCCATTCCCATTCGATTGGGTATGGTGAACGTTTGTGTTTATTCTATATCTGGGTGTTAATATCTATTTATATATTCAAAAATATATAGATACGTATGTATATCAGTCTCTGGCAGCCATAGTACAAGCTTTGCTTGGATTCTTTGGGGTCGGATGACCGTGTGTGCAAAAATGTCCCGAATATTAAAACCTGAAGACATAAAACTAATATTTACGTACTGCAAAGTTACCACGCTGTCTCTATATACTGTGGTAACAACGTCGGCTATGAGGGAGAGCTGTTCGCACCCCACTTTTTATGCTTCTACTTCACCTCTTATGTCATGATGCGAGTTTTATGGCTTTTATGAAATTCTTTACACAATTAACTTGTTCCTACCCTACTGATACATCAAACAACCACGGTTGTTACGTTTTTGGTTTTTAAGAGATAACAATTAGACACACTCGATTTTTTTTACTGACAGTTACACTAGTCTTAAAATTAAGGTAGCTTCTGTGATATTTATCAGTCGTTAATTTAAAAATTACTTAAGTACTCTACAATCTGCATGTTAACAATCTTAACGAAACGCAACAAAAAACAGAATTTACAGTTATGCTACTTAAAATGTACGTATGATATAGATATTAATCAGTCGTTAATTTAACGATTCCTAAAGAACTCTACAATCAGCATGTTAACAATTTTTTCATCCCCCCATCTCGGAGAGAGTATTTTTGCTCTTTAATATCCGAGTGCAAAAGCCGTGTTTATTCGCTATCCAGGATAGAGTAAAATTGAATTTAGAACATCGTGTGCACTAAGTTTGTGAATTCAAAACATTATAAAACCTATTTACTTCTACCGCCATGGTGCCGAATTTATCATACAACCTTTTTTAATTTGTTAAAAACTCAGACTCAGAACCTTCTTGGTGTACTTTTTTTTTTTATTTGCTTTGCGCGCAGCGCGGGCCATTTTCTTTTCACGTCATATTGTTAAAACCTTAGATTAAAAATAAGAAACTTGAAAACAAGTGAAAAACCTAAAATGAGTGATTCTATATAGCGGCGACGAGGAAGTTTATTTGACGTCAACAGAATTTACTGAAACTGTCAATAATGAGCTTTCTCCCTCAACAATCAATTTAGTTATTTCCTCGCTGAGGTGGGATGAAAACTTACGTGTTGCACTCGAGTGCAAAGATTTTTCGCCTCGTGCTCTTTTGATGCCTTTGCTAACGCTCAGGATTCTAATATGAATCACTCGCTACGCCTTCGATTCAATTTTAGAATACTTCGCTTGCTCGGTCATCAAAATTGAGCACTCGGTTAATAAGCAATTTTGCACTCTTGTATAACAAATAACTATCATGAAATGCTAAACAACAAACAAATTACAATACACAACGAATGTAAGTACATTATTTATTATTATTGCACAGGTAATAAAATAAACATAATAAATTTTTCTTTGACTTTTGTTTAATTCTTTGTGTAATTTTTACGTGAGGACGCCAACCAACCAGCGTGTTCTATATGTAAAGGAAGTTCCAGATGACGACGTCTACTTTAAATAACTTACAATTTAATCTGGCAAACTTAGCTGAAAACTAAGGTAACAAAGCTGTGTATGTGCTATACAGTGAATGTTAATAAGCTCTTAAGCCTGTAGTCGTTTTGCTGACCTCGTTCGGTGTCTGTCTGGTCGGCACTAATCATAAGCTTTCATTGCCTAATAATATAAAACTTTATTAGACGGCACGTCGTTGTGTATAGCTGTATAGACCACATTTCGAAACCATAAGCCACGTGATTGAGAAGGAAACTTCTATTCTCGAAGATTTGAACATAATATTGAAACTAATATGTTTCATTTACATAATTACCATAGAAAACTAATATAATCAGCATCAAAGAATAATAATAATAACAATCACCGAGGTCAGGTATTATTTTATTTATCAGGTAAAGCCGCTATGAGCAAAAGTAATGTGGAATAGATACAAGTAATTATGATTTGTAGAAAATTTACATCAAACATAATAATGTAATAAACTGATAGAACAACGAATAACTAGTAAACAGTTCCTAATTATTCAAAAATTCAAATTCAAATTTTCAAATTTCTTTATTTCTTTATTTCCACGTCTATTGGACTTCCGAACGGACTATAACAATTTTACGATGACAAAGTTATCCATGTTACAATCCATCCGATGCAGACAAACTTGCCAAACTTTTTTCGTACACCAACGACATCTAGGAAACTCGTCGGAATAAGTGCGTAATCCTCACAAAATCCGTCACGAGTAACTTTGCCCCTAATTGCCGTATAACTGTGGTAACTCCAGCGTCATTTGCTCTTCGGCCGTCTTCCTGTTTTTCTTACGGCGCGTATAAAAAATCGCTCGTTTGCACGTGATGAATGAAGCTTGCGACGGCGGTCACGTAATTGGGTGTCGAAGTCTAGAGCTAAAAGCATACACGTGTCTGTAGACCCGGCGGCTATCTGATAGGCCATTGTCTACGCTTTATCTGCGAGGTGTTCACTATAAATCCTCCGTGTAGCATTGTGTCGGGCTAAGTGATGTACACAGTCGCGATCGAGGTGCGTGAAATATCGTCCCGGAATGTTATTAGAACGCAGCGAATACCCGATCGATCGTTGGTATTTTCCATCGGTGAAAAGGGAAGCAATGCGTTCCCGGTTTGGTAAAAGAAAGAAGCCGCTTTCTTTGAGGTTTGGAAAGTACGCATCAAAAAATCCGCTGAAAGCGTATCTATTTACACTTTCGGTATTCAATGACGAATATAAATATCAAGGCGTAGAAACTTAGTTAACTATAAACTTAAACTTAACTACATGAAAGCTCTAACCAGTAATTAAATCAGTTTAAAGACAAACTAACAGATACAGAATTTAAAGTAGATGACATTTTCATGTATCACTTAGCTTTTATTTAACATCTCCTCGTTATGTCAAAGTCGGTCGTCTTAGCGTAGACTCTGCACTATCTCTCTAAAACCATGACGTTCTTAGTATCAGACCCGTATTAAGCACAAGCTTCGACCTCAAAGCGTTGAACCGAGATTAAGGCCTTCAAGCACCGTCATGCACAAACGTCTCTCAAGGGAATTTGGGAATACAAAGTCAAGCTTAGATTAGCCAGGCGTTTCCTCGCCTGCATCTCTGATTTATAGAAACGTTTTGTAGTTGGTAATAGCCGTACATATATTATAAATACGCATAAGATTATAAGGTAGCGTACAAAATAAATAAGCTGGAATCAGAGTATCATAACCAGACAAGAATTAAAAGTTAGAAAAAGTGAGTTAAAAAGAGTTACTTATGAAATGTTTTTTATTTATCCACATAAATACTTCTACTACTGTCAAAATATCGGGCTTGCGTTTGAATATATTGGATCTAAAAGTATATTACAAACACGTCACTACAAACATTAAGAGCAATTGCAAGCTAATTTAGACATTGTAATAACGACAGGATTTAAATTATTTTGTAGATATTTTTTAAATGTAAGTACATCTACTGTGGACTGGTTAGACATTGGAAATATTCGGAAGTATCTCTGCACTCATCATTATGAACAACTTTTACTACGGGACCAACCCTAAAATCGCGCAAAAAAATAGCTGTTTCACACAAAAAGTTCATTGACACTCGACGAAATAAATCTACCTATTATTGTATTGCTTACTAGTGTCGTTGCCCGCGACTTCTTACGCGTATATTTACATATAAACTTTCAACCCTTTTTTCCTCTCTTAATCCGGCCCTTGCGCAAAATAACATAGCCAATCAATCTGGCCATAGCTAAGCATATTCGTGAAAACCGCATTTTAATCCGTCCAGTGGTTTAGGAGATGTGCTTGGACAAACAAACAGAATAAAATTCTAAAAACTGTCTTAACGTGTTCTTAAGCTGCTTAAGACAGCCTGTGTGATATTTTTTTTAGATATCTCTAAAGATTTACAAAAAGTCACCAGTAAAAGTTAATAACGTCGAAGTTACGTATACGTTTCACATTTGATTTTAGTTTATTCTTATAAGGAGCCATGGTATTTACTGTCCGGCTGTTCTTATTTCCTCCATTCTCGCCGCCATAATGGGAATTTCTGAAATTGCAACAATACACGGAGTCCGGTAACGTCTGCCATACCGGTGATTCTGCTCCTATTCTTCTCTTGCGAGTGCAGACATTTGTGTTGGGGCGTATATTGTTTATTTATAGCTATGGGGTGCTACGCGATATAATGACAAGTTATAGGTAGATTTTATGAAAGACTATAGATGACCCGACAAACGTTGTCCTGTCCAATGAGTTATACATAAAAAATATATGAGATCGCTTTTAGCGATGAAGCCGCCACTTGTGGCACTAGCTCGTAAGTGTTTTCTATATGTTTGTAATTTTTATTTCTGGTGTACACAATAAAGAGTTTCTATCTATCTATACAGAAATCCCATAGAAAAACGGAATTTCAGTTTTTCCTGAATTTTCCAATTTTCCGGGCAGATTTGCAAAAAAACTAAACCACGTATTGAGGTGAACAAAACAAAAAAAAAACTCTCGAGCCATTTTCGAGTTTTTATGAAACTAATGCACGGCAATTGTTGTTTTCAATTTACTATACATATATGTAGGTATATAATGTCATATTCTCTAACAGTTTCTCAAAACCTTGTTTTGTATAACTGCACTTGAGTCTCAAGAAAGAGACAGGCCTCGTGCTTAGTTTGAGACTCACCGACAACTTTTTTTCATGCCATTGGAGGCAAACAAGCTGACGGGCCGCCTGATGGTAAGCGGTCACCGTCGCCTATGGATATTACCTACAACACCAGGGGCATCACAGATACGTTGTCGACCCTAAAAGACTCTATTAACAGCCCTTTTGAAGAACCCCATATCTATTTAGACAATAATATTTTTGTATTTATTTTTAGTTAACTTCCAATCCAATAGATGTAGTAATTCAATCAGACGTTTTCTCAACTAGAAGAATGAGTCCGTGCTTATTATTCAAACTGATTTGACCTCTGCGAGATAAAGTGATGCAATTAGGTTTTCCCAAATTTCCGTTGCTCATATTGTAGGATACCTAGGTATCCTACAATATGAGGTAGTATATCTAGGTTTTTAATATGACTTATCGGCTTGGCAAATTACAAATTTATATGTGTAATATTTTATGCAGGGGGGGATATTTAACGAATTATACCGACACTTGTTACAAAAGTGATGTATAAAACCTTACTTTCATTTTAAGAGACCTATTCAACGATACCCCACACCAGGGGGTCCAGCGCAAAAAACAATTTCATCCCCATTTCACATGTACCAAAACACAAAATTATATTTATTTTGTACATTTAAAATTGAGTATACTAAAACTGTATTTGTACTTAGTTCTATGCACTTGCCTTAATAACTACAGAAGAAAGAAGGTTCTAAAAAAATTGGGCGAATGGACAGAAAGACAGACGGACAGATAGAACGAACTTATAAGGGTTCCTTGTAGGACAACGGAACCGGAAATACGGAATACGAAAATACGAAAAAAAACGAATACGGAAAAAAGTGGGTTAAGATGGAGACTATTGAACACGAACGTCACGAACGATAATTATTGTACTAAGGCATATCCCTTGTTTGTACAGCGGCCATAGATGAGTCATCTTTTCGGTTTACGCTAAATTAAAAACTGTACCTTATATACTACAGCTGGGAACAGTAGAGACGCGGTGCGGATCACCTCTGGACTATTTGGAGCCTACGGTAAACCGGGAACAGCTGATTTTTCCATAGCCGCTTGAATGCTACAACGCCGCCTCGACTTTAAACGAGCGTTGAACCTATGATTAGGTAAGTAGTGGTTTTAAAAACGTTATTTTCCATGACACGTGTAATAGAAAATATTAATTATGAAATTCCATTAAAATGTTACAAAACTGCCTATTTTTTACACACAATTTATTCGAGTCTCGCGGATTATTTCGACGACAAAACTCCATGCCAACAGTTTAGTTAAAGAAATTGTCAACTCATTTTTTTATAAATTATTCCCCACATTAATATTCTTCCCTCCTCATTATGTAACCGCGACGAGTGTTTGAACAAGCCTCTACAATGCATACAGATGGTATCACATCCAATTTATTTGTGTTACATATAAACGGTCATCGATCGATACTGACCACCTGTCCGCGTATTGAATGGGGAGTATCTTATTATTAATCTATGGTAGGGGACAATGCTACCGGTGACCAGGGTGTACAACTTTAATGTGAGACATTTCCTCTTTTAAAACTTTAAGATTTGTTTGAAACTCATGAAAGCTTGTATTTTTTTTTCGAAAATTGTTAAGTACTTATTATATACTTAGCAATGTTGTTTTTCTTTCAATCCTGTAAGGTATTTAATATGTTTTTTTAGTTGTTTTCTGCATATAAGTTTTGTACGCGTATAATGCATACAAAAATTATATGTAGAAAACAATCATAAAATTCATTATTAAATATCTTACAGGAATGAAAAACAAGCAACATTGCTAAGTAAATAATATATAATAAGTAATAATATATATAATAAGTATACAGATAATTTATTGGTAGTTCACAAATCACTAGTATCACCGTGTGATATAAAACACACACGTCACACTTGAGAATATACAAAATATTATTATTTTAATCACATTATTATGACATACCGTATGTCTGTATTAGTTACACCATGTAAAAACTGTAGAACTCTATGTTGATTTCAAACAGTTTATTAACAATTTCTTTATTTTTTTCAAAGCAAATTCTTAACACCAAGAATTATGTTTGGAAGAGCTTTTGGCGCATCATGGCGACCCTATACATAGGAAACGGAAGCGCACGAGTCGCACCTGGCGTTATGACCTATGCATCCTTTACAAGCCTTAAAAGTGTCAAGATCCTCTATATCCTGAGACAAAGGCTTCAACAGCTTGTAAACTATTTTAATACCTGCTCTCTGACTCGAACTGCAAGCAATGTTACCTGTAGTAGGTGAGTTCGACGCTCTCTGAGGTTACTCACCAAGTAATCATGTATTGAATATCTGTCTAGCAAAGATAATCTCTTTAAGGAAATCTGTATGAAACTTGCCCAACATAAACTTTCACGAGAAAGCGAGTAAGATACTGAAAAATATTACCTAATCTACACTTTCTATCTTCTTCGCAAAAATGTAAACACTGTGAATTTTCTTTGATCTACTATCATCTTTTTCAACGCAAAATATCTTGGAGGCCTTAAAATATCTAAGGATCTCAACTTATCCCAAAGTTTCATAAAGTCAATATCAGCTCGTAACTTTAAAGCACTCTTCAATGTCTTAACAAAATTATTTTACAAAAAATCAATGGTTCCTTTCAGAAAAGTTTGCGTATTAACGGCCCTACTTATTTATAAATTTCGAATCGTGAGCGGGATGAGATCATTTACATTTATTATAATAACGAAGGATACTTTATTTGAAAATAATTTTGTTCATACTCGTATTAGTATTTTCTCCTCCTTTGTATTTTTACTATGAACTTTATCTCTCAAAGTTTGTCAAGGAGCTTGAAGGAGGTTATGGTTATATTATTGTTAAAACATGATGGTGTCTAATTTATTGAGACTTTTACCCTTCTATTGTCTCTTTCGATTCATTTAGAATCATCGTTGGTACAGCAGGGACTTTAGCATAGGGGACGCCCCCCGCCCTAGATGCACGAAACTTACTTGAGATTATAAGAGTTTGTATGGAGAATCTTGGGTGTGATTTAAAGCTCACACAAATTTATACAACTGGTGTAAAATTCAGTTGCAAGATTTGTCCCATACAAATACCTAGATACATATTAACAGGGCAAGTTAAACAAAAGCTTGTAAAAACCAACTAAATTTCTAATAATATCCATGATAAAATTAATTAATTAATTCCAGATTAATTGTAATTTCAGGTATTACAGTTCAATTATGTGCTAGAGGCAACAGCTCAGTTTTTTTTAAGTTCCGAGCTAACAGCTCCAGAATACGTAGGTAGGTATCAGATACCAAGATCATTCGACAAAGAGCACGTGCGTCTTTGCAAGACTCGTATGCAGAGGGTAACACGACACGCGACGCGACGTGATGCGAAACTTGCACTGTACATCTTATACTTACAACTACTTCGTCAATCGACTCTCTTTTGAAGTTTATAAAGAAGCAAGGAATTTTACTACTTACGTGGGTATATTTATGTAGCTACAAGTTACTTAGAAGTTAGTCAAATGAAATAAATTTACCTACTCTACTAGTACCAAAAACTTGTTATCATACTAATAATATAAATGAGAAAGTGTTAATTTTTTATTTTATTAATAATAGTAATAATATTCTATTAAAACAGGCTTGCGTTTGACCGCCAACTCGCCTGATGCTAAGCGATGATACGGTCGACGATACGATGGAGCACGCTCGCCTAGAAGAAACTGATTTACTCGTAATTTGAAGATACCCAGATTGTAACAATTGGGAAAACCATTCAGGCACCGCATTCCATAGGCTCCAGTTTTCAATTTCCACAATAAAAGTGGAATCATATCGCTTCGTACGGGTTTTCAGAATATCAACTATAAAGCGGTGACGATTTTTCGTGCCTACTCTGGCAGTCCGATAGAAATGGGCTGTAGGGAATTACATCATGCAGATCTGATGCACACACTCCGAAATGTATCCGATAAATAAGCGATAAACTAGCAACTATGCGCCTTTTTTGATGCTCAAGACTAAGATGCTTAGTCTGAATCTGAACTAAGGATTAAAAGTGAGAATAAGGGTGAGTTTGTTTATCGGTTTCTGGTCCTTTTTCACGCAATAACAGATCAACGTGATTGTTTCAAAAATGAAAATAGCACATCATTTATTTAGGTACTAAATAAGTAATTGGTGAAGGGCTGAGGATCGAACCGTGTGCCGCCTGATTGTAAAGCGCACTTGCTGCTACTCAGCCATCATCGCTAATGGCAATAAATATATATGTGTACAAAAACATCGATAGAATAATTATACTTAGGTACTTTTTTTTATAGGGCAAGTGCCTTTATTAAATAAACAAAATACTAGGTAAACTAAATAAATAAACAGTTAGACTGTCCATAAACCGTTGAAGATCTAAAGACAATCCAAATGCTCAAACCCACTATCAGTTGGCAGCGTACCCAGCATGCTAGCGGCATTACCACGTTGAATGGCAATGCTTATACGTTAGGTACTTAGTTATATATACAATCAATGATAACCTTTCAAAGGAATAAGAGTTTCTTAAGTTGATCTCTAAAAATATCAAACAGATGTTTCAATTTTAAGAGTAAAATTGAAAGCACTCCAATGAATATACCTAAATGATAAAGAGTCAATTGATAGAAGCCATTTTAAAGAAGTTATTTCAAAAATATCTGAAGAAGATAAAATAACTGTAATTAAATTGATGTTTCTTTTCCAATAACAATCTTAATAAAAGTTAACAAAAAACAAGCCTAGTTCAACGGTCTTGGCTACGCAACGGGACAGACAGCAATGAACTTTTTCCATTATCTGCAACCAATAGTTTGAAATTAGAATAAAATCAATATTTTTTATGCCCGTGGTGTGGGTGGTCTTATAACGAAGTCCAGAGCGGAACAAACCGCAGTGACGAGCTCTAGTTGCCCTTTCATTCATAAAACATGGCGGTTGTTTGTTTCAATTGAGTATTATTGTCAAAAGGTCCTACAAAGTACAGCGATTTGCATATTACGACAGTGGTAATTGGCTCGGCCGCCGCCCATCGCGTATTTCCTGAATTATACCTGCCTGTATGGTAATGTCACCTGTAATGATTGTTTTCTATCGATTTTTGCTATATCGGAATGGAATCGGATGCGGGTTTTCTGTTCGCTTTTCATGTGAAATACCTGATGTTCATAATTTGTTACATTGTCAACCTTGCTACTTAATTACTAGTTTTTATTATTGAAAGATACGTTGAAAGTTGCGATTATGTTGATTGTTAAGTTGAAACTGATACCTAAGATAAGCGGTATGTATGTAATGTATATTTTTTTTATTATAATATTAATAGTCTTGCGTTTGACCACCACTTCGCCTGATGTTATGCGAAGATGCAGTCTACAATAGAGCACGCTTGCCTAGAAGAAACTGATTCACTCGTGATTTAAATAGTCTGATTTTAACTATCAGGGAACACCCATTCAGACAGCGCATTCCACAGACTAGCAGTCATATACCTACATATATAAGTATTTGTTAAGGAAAACTTGTCATGAATAAATATCTATCTCGAAGCGTAGTGAAGGGTACAGGCCAACTAGTTAGCCTTATGCTTTCCTCGTGTCAATTTACGATGTTTACCAATTCCGTTCCGTGTATCTTCCTGTCGAAGATTTCCGGTCAAACGGCGGATTCGGCGCGTGCGAGCGCCCGACCGGACCGATTCGATTTGCTCTAACGCGATAGTCACACATTCAGCTCCCGGCGGACCGTGTAAGTGCTCCATTCACTACGGAGACCATTATTAATACATCCCCTCCCCACTCGTCTCCTCTTGAGGCCTCATTGTGCGCCGTTGCGAGTTAATCCTCCGTCCGGCAAAGATCGTCGATCGAATGCGACCGACCCAGCTTTGTGAAACGTAATAGGGTCCTACTGTTAAATGCCGCGTGTAATTTTTGGTTTGCGATTGTAATTATCTATTGAATCGGTGTGCTTCGAGGGAAGAGTTCAATTTGCGCGACGCTCCGCTGTACTGATTGATTGGTTTCGCCCGGGTTTGTATCTGTCAGCCTGATAGACGCACCTCACTACGCTCCGGATTAGTGAAGCACCGCAAGCGCTCTATTGCTTTATTAGTGGTCGCCTGCATGTTTGTTCGGACAATGGGCACGGTCGAAATCATTATTGTCCAAAGTGTAATTAAGGTCCATGTTCTCTCCTAATGGACACCTTCATTTCATATACCACGTTATCGAATTCTTGAACGTACATACAAACATACTTGTGAAACTAATATTTGGTAAATTGCATGATCAAGTAGGTACAACCCATTTGTCGATGGTACAACACATGAATCAATTTAAAAGTTTAAGTATAATTTACTTCATATACACATTGCGTCATGGAAAATAGACAAGTACTGCTGTAAATAGATAAAGGGCTGTGCAACAGCGGTGTGACGGCGCGGGCAATCGTACACCTCCCAAAGGAGTAGCAGAACCAAGCTCGGCAAAGCAATTGAACCAATTTAATGTCATTCGCATCTATTGACGGCCTCCCGCGCTCTCAATTTGAAAATAGACACCATTGCGTTTGTCTTCCCGCGAAAATATTATAACCATAAAGTTGAATCTTGAATTTTGTACCTTCCATTAACTTTAGTTAAAGAAAATAATAATTTACAAAAGCAATTTTCATTGGATAGAAAAATTCTTTATAATCTAAAAATATAATACAGACCGGAAGTGATGCGCTCTATGCGCACAAAATCATTCACATATAAAGTTAGGAGGAAGTGAATGAGTTTTTTTTCCATACCACCTCAATGGTGCTAACATATATACTGCGCACCAGTGTACAGTTAGTCGTTCGCCGACTACGTTGATTCGCGGACGTTGCGCGTTGTGTCATTCTGGGAAGCAAACTATAAATTAATAGAAACTTAAATATTACTAGCCGCGCCCCGTGGTTTTACCAGCTATTCCGCAGGAACCGGGATAAGTAGAATTAAGTAAGTATAAATTAACAGTTATAATAATTATTTTTAATTTTTTATGTTTGTGCGTGCGTGTGCGTTGCATATTTGTTAAGGTTAAATTCAATTTATTTAATATGATTAGTTTTCAATGGTATCAGAATATTTATTTATCTAACTTGCCCAATAAAATTAGAAATAAAACTTAATTTTAAAGAAAATTCAGAAATCAGAAAAGTATATTTTGCGACAATGAAATTAAAACAATAAATATTAAATAGACGAATACAGGTACATTGTCACAAAAACCAGCAAACAAATAACAACAACAAAACAAACAAATGAACATTGCTAAAATATAGTAAATCCTGACCTATGTCAACTTAGAAGGTACTATCTACCAAGATAACGGGCTAACGCTCGGTTTGGTGGTTGGGGCCGACAACATTTATTGATGTACTCATGTCACAGAAATAATTTGAAATCTAGGTTATAAGCTACCTCAATACCAGTTTTAATTTAAACCCCTTATAGTTTTATTGCTAGGGAGTTGAGTGTGGACAAACATAGATACTTACATACAAAAATTTCGCGTTTCTAATATTGATGTGATTAGTGTGATAACGTACAAGCACGCTACGATGCAAAGTATATAGATATACAATTCAATGGTTAATTTTTCGGAAAGAACTCAGAGTATCCTAAAAAGTACTTGTAATATTAAGCGGCATAGAATATCGTACAAAGAGAGTTACAGAGAAATGATAAATGTGCTTTCACAAAAATCCTAAAATATCACAAAGAAAAATATCCAATAGTGTCAAAGAACTGAAGGACTGAAGGGAAATCTTCCCAGTGGCACAAATCTGTCCTTTCATCGTTCTCGTTAGTTTCTTGGAAAATGATTTAAGTAGCGTATAAATAGTCATAATCGACCGAGCGATGACATACTTATAGCTTCAATAAAAAGGCAATACAGAGAGGAAAATATGAGACCAATTTATTTAAGTTTTTATTACTCACCTATGCCATCATTAAAATATTAAATATAGCACTGTAATCAGAAATAACTCAACTAAGATAAATAATAATGCGTTAGGATTTAATAAAAAAAAAATGATTTGGTAGAGTAAAACATATGCATTAAAACTATATTAAACATATGGAAATACATGAACTTATCGCTGAGTCAAACGTCGTGGGAGAGACCAAAACCAGATACTCAGCTGGACAGGCCATCTGCAGAGAATGAGGGAGGATCGCAATGTCATATCCTAGATTTCTTTGGAAAGATGCCGTAGACCAAGTCGCCAACTGGAGAGAGCATTGCGAGACCGGTACCGATGGCGTTCTCTTGTGTCAGCTCTTCTGCTCCACCAAGCAAGTGTTGAAAAATGCCGCCGATTGCGGTTAAAACTATAGTCGGAAGAATCGAAATAATCGACTTAATCTTACTTGAGTAATTCCCGTATATATTATATAAACGTAATTAAAAAAAGTTCAGTAATGTCTATTTTTCAGGGTTCCATATCCAAATGGTGTCAACAAAACCCTGTTACTAGGGCTACCTTGTCTGTCCTACCTATAAACCACAATAGATCGTCGGTTAATTATTTTTTACAAAATATGTAATTATGTAAGATTTGTAAATAAATAACAAAAATTAGAAAATAAATTAGGAGGGTTTGCATGGAAAAATATACAATGACGTTTTTTTTTCGACATTTATGATTTTGGCTCCACCGTAAAATCGGTAATGGACACAAGCGTCAAATTTGGAGTGATAACTCTATAATAAAACAACAAATAATAAAAAAGCGGACAAGTATGAGTCATACGTGTATGATTGGTATGGAACCCTCAATGCGAGAGTCCGACTCGCACATATCCGGTTATGTAATTATAGTTAACGTAGCGCGGACTCTTTTCTGGTTTCCCTGCTACCACCAATACATGCACATAATCCACGATGACCGCCGTCGGTTTACTCTGGTGCATTTAGGAAAAACTTAAAAAAATACTAAAATTATAGGACGTGAATCATAATAATGTTTTATTAATACTTACATTAAGCCACATATCAAAATTACTGTGAGTCTAATCTTCATAAAATATTTTCAACCTTATATGTGGTCATAAACGTCTTATATGATATAGTCTTCATAATACAGGGTTACACGAAATGGTGGTACTAAACCGAAAGGAAGTCATTATACTTATCATTGTGAAAAACTTTTACTATGGGCCCCACCATGAGATCACGGAAAAAACTGCTGTTCCATAGAAAAACAAGTTTATGGAACAGTATATATTTTCTTCTCGATGTCAGAGTTGGTTTCATTGTAGGAAAGTTATACATAATGATGTATACGATGATCTCCTTCATAGTTAGTTATATCGCTGCGAGTGACCCTGTATTATTAAAGAATAAATCACAGAAAGCGTTAATTGTCAAATGTCATAAATATTAGATAAAATGTTATTATAAATCTTATTAATACAATAAGATTCAACTCATAGTCCTAATGCTAACTAGATGTTTTTATGAAAGTTTGTCCAAAATGCGCAAAACAATGACCTCCTTCAGCCTTAGTTCCACCCGTTTCGTGTAACCTATTATAATATATTCTTTGATTCACTTTAAACTACTACCACTACTACTTAACGACTAGACGGTTTGACTCTGATGCCATGGAAAAACGGCAAGTGCTTAGTGTGGGACGCTACTTATGTCAGCACTGTCACGGCCACCCACCTGCTAAGTCGAAGCGTCCATACACCAACAGCAGCGGCGGAGGATAATATATAGAAGCAAAATTACGCGGCAATGGACCCGCGGTATTATGTTGTACCGTGGAAACTATGGGTGGCGTGGAAAGTTGGGCTCTGAGTCCAAGAGCTTGGTCTTATTTCTTATTCTTATTCGAAATGGAGGCGATAGGTCCTGCACTGACGTTCCGCTTGGGGCGTATTGTGCATTTTCCCCTCTCAGCAGCAATCCGAGCCAACTCAACTCCTAGAAATATTGGGGTGAGGCAGGCACAATTTCTCCAATGGCGTAGATGGTAGTGTGTATAATGACGATGAGAAACAGTCTAGCTGATGTGCTGACGTGGATAATTAAGGTAATAATGCCTCATGCGACCTGGTAGGTATTCTAGTTTCTTCTGTGGCTTCACAATGCCATAGAACATGCTCTACAGTTTCGTTCTCCTTCATGCAGTCACGACACAGTGGACTGCCCGTGGCCGTGAAAGAGCTTGGTCTCAGAAGTTGCTCGCAGAATGCGAGACAACTATGGTGAATCTCGGTCTAGTTCGTTCTTGGTGCAACAATTGGCCATTGGCATTCGGTGTGGGAATGCTGCTATTTTATGGGCACTTTTGCAACAGGAACAGTGCGGGGACATTTGACGTGACGTTTTAATTCGGATACATTTCAGAGAGTGTGCATCGGCTCTGCATGATCTAATTCCCTTCTGCCCATTTTTATATTGAACTGCCAGAGTGGGTACGAAAAATCGACACCTCTTCAAGGTTGATACTCCGAAAACCCGTACGAAGCGCTTCGAATCTTTTTTTATTATGCGCACTGCTAGTCTGTAGAATGCGCTGCCTGAATAGGCTGCCTGTTCCCTGATAATTACAATCTTGCAATTGGGTGTTTTCAAATCACTAGTGAATCGGTTTCTTCTAGTCAAGCGCGCTCCATCGTAGACCGCATAACCGCTTAACATCAGGCAAGTTGACGGTCAAAAGCATACCTATTATTGAATTTGACAAAAAAAATTGTAATTGACATATTATTTTAAACTTACACCAAACTTTTTGAAGATGATTACAAATTTACTAAAATTATTTAATAGCGCTATGTAATATCTAATGATCCCTGAGACTGCGATTACCGTTAATTGATGACAGCAGTGTTGATAAGACCTTAATACCCTATGATTAGGTTTCATTCAACTCTACAGAGAAAGATTAATTACTATCCGTCTTCAATACTGTAGGTAGAAAGGATCTCATACTTATGCATTTATGTAACTAAGTAATTTTACCTGTTACCACATTGTACACTGTAAAGTGTTCGAATGTCAGGAATACGCATAATAAAACCGTTAAAAGTGTTTACTTTCGATAATAATCTCGAAAACTTGAGAAATCATTAGGTTAACTTATTCTTTATTTTGGAAAATATTTTATGCTATATTTGCAGGTATACACTACGTATTCAGTCTTAAGCTATCAGCATAAATTATACAATATGGACGGGGCGAATTAATATTTCCAATGATACTAACTCAGTGGTGCTAATAAGTATATCGCGCACCAGTATGAAGTCATTCGCTCGCCGGCGTCGTTGCGCGGTCTTTGCGCGTTGTGTCTTTGTGAGAGCTGACATAATTAGGTATCATTATATCCCTACTAATATTATTATTGTGACTTATTTGTACTCTTTTGCTGCGTCAAAGAATTGATGTAGCAACAGAGTACTAGATCAAAGTGATCTTCAAACATCCAAGGTATTTGGAGGACTAGGATACATATCATTCCGAAAATAAATATGGTTTTTGTAGGATTATTTACACGAGCTAAAGCAGGGTACTGCCTAGTATTATACATATAAACACGTATACCGACACTACTATGCGACGTAGTTACTTAATATTTAGATTTTTGATATTAATGAAACTATAAATACATATATCGCACTATCACTTAAACATCCTTCACTTATCAAACATTTCCTAAATATAAGCAAACTCAAATCATACTAACTAATATGGCAATTCTTTTTATTTATTGTAAAATAGGCTTGTGCTTGGCCGCCAACTCGCCTGATGTTAAGCGATGATGCGGCCTAAGATGGATCATGCTTGCCTAGAAGAAACCGATTCACTCTTGCATAGAAAACACCCAGATTGTAACTATCGGGGAACACCCATTCAGGCAGCGCATTCCACATACTAGCATTTTGCACAATAAAATTGAAATCAAAGCGCTTCGTACGGGTTTTCGTAATGTCAATCATATAGCGGTGTCGATTTTAATTTAATCTTCTTTTTTGCATGCTAAATTATACATTGTTACAACGTCATACGATTTTTATTAGTTTGACGGTATTTCTTATATGTATCTTAATTTATAATTACTAAGATAAACTCAGGAGAGTTTTTGTGTGAATTTGTAATAGACCCAACATTTATGTGTTCGTAAATTAATGTACTAAAAACATAATATATTGAAACCCATTGTTCGTCTTCGCCTTTCTTAATATTTAGTTCAATGGCTGTCAGTTTCTACGACATTCTTCAACTTAGTATTTCGAAACCCTGCTAAGCCGTTTGTATAAATAGTTTGCCTTTAAATAAATCTGGCATACTTACTGACACAAACCATGCAGTGTTTCCCTAAAACACGTCAATTAGTAAACAGCAGTTAACCACAGGCATTCGGTCGAGTCGAGTTCGAGCCACGAGCGAGGGTAGGCCGCCATCTTGGATCGGGGGTCAAATTAAATTGACATGTGGTCTGTACAGACATATTGTGCGCGCCTCCAGGCATTGTGTTGACACCCCTAATTAAACAGCTCCGCTGATACGAGCGGATAAAGCTCGGTAATTAACGTAATACGCTGCGTAGATTCAGTGTCATTTTCCCCAGTTTTGAACAATATCCCATACCATAAATCACATCCCCACACAAAACTTAATTGTTCCCGTCAAAAATATCCCTTAATTTGATTTGTTTTTACAATTGTCGCTTTTCAACGAAACTTGATGAAATATTCGAAAGAAAATTGAACAAGATTTTTGACGAAACAAGCTATAAAGTAGCGTAACGACGACGGATTCAGAAAATTAATATCCTTCTAATCTTATGCAAAATATCATTTACATAACATTTCTTTAATGTTATTCAGCCTGAGGCGATGGGTGTCTGAATTATGAAACGCGTTCCGCGGTATGAGAGGACGTAATATCGGCGATATCGCTACTCGAAGGGCAATCTTGGAGCGTTGTCGTTAAATGATCGCATCTCATCGGTGCGGCCGCCAGACGCGACGTCAGCGGGCCGCACCGCCCGCGCCGTTTAGCATATCCTCTGAGCTCGTCCAATTCCTACGGAATATAGACGCCAGGGGTGCCCCGTGTTAAAGCCATTATCGAACCCTAATACTATTTTAAAAAATGGCCATCCTAAAAGCGAACGTTTTCGCGAGAAAGGAAAGCTTTCCGGGAACAGACACTTAATAGGATTGGATGAAGATGGCGGAGTAATAAAGCGTGTTCAGTAATGTATTTATAGAAGATGTGCCGGCATCGCCTCGTTGCATGGATCGCCTTCAATTTACCGTTCCAGATTACGATTACCTCCTCGATCGCGCTCTACACTATACCGCCCATGATGGACTCAGACCGCGAATACATTACAAACGCTCTGAAAATATAAATTACCGGGGTTATTTCAACAATTACTTCCTACAAAATGCTTTAACAACTTCGTTAATTCTTTTAATGGATTAATATTGTGATAATTTAATTAAGCTACTAACAGTCGTAAAGGGCATTAGGGAAAGTCTGATTACACGAATTAAGCTTATGTTGTTTACACAAAATGTTTATTTTTGGGCACGTGCATAATAAATGCTATTGTGTATAAAGTTATAAGTTGTGTTTGACTTATATAGTAAGAAGGGGCGAATGAACTTTTCCAATTGTACCAACTTAGTGGTGCTAACAAGTATACTGCGCACCAGTGTGTAGCCAGTCACTCGCCAACTTCCTTGGTGCGCAGTCGTTGTACGACACGACATTCTTGAGACTTAGCATAAATAGGCACTTATATAACTGACAGGGTTAAACGGAACGGTGATACTAAGCAGAAAAAAAACATCATCATAAATAACTTTTACAATGAGTCCAGCCCTGTAATCGCAAAAAACAATCTGCTGTTTAAAACAACGTTTGAAATATTGTGTTGGGTACAAATAGCATTTTTCATTACTCATACTCGGAAAGTAGGGTTGAAGTTGCCTGAGGAGCGGGTTGAAAGTAATTCATTTCAACCCTATGGAGAATCACTTTCAACTGACAGTGACAGTTGCCAACGGACAGACACTCAAATAAAAAAAAAATACTAGTTCTATTTTCACATTTGTATTGAACCATGTTCCAACTTTTTTTTTCTCCTCTGAGGTTTTTTTTTTTAATAATTAAAATATCACTCCACAGACACCGGGGTCCGTGACTTTTGTTATAATTTACTACTATTTTGTTAACTTTAACGAATTTACTTTACACAATACAGGGAGAGGAAGTTAGTTATTCTTATTCTAAGGTTAAAACAATTTAGTCATGTTATTACTAGTTTATGTGTATACCGCGAGCAGACCAGCGACCCGCAAGCAGCACCCGATCACGAGTATGACTCATGTGCCAGCCATCGCCCTCCTCAACCATTTTTGAGGGAAGAGAGCGACTCGACACACGACGCCTCCGCAAGAAGGTGCCTTCGATGGTGAGCATGAATGCTCGAGGCAATCTCCTCTGAGGTTTAGGGTCCTGCACTTCTCGTGCATTTGCCAGTGTCAGTTCATGTTTTTATTTTTAGTTTCCTTGTATTCGTAATGAAAAGCACAGTGTTTACCTCGAGGTTAAAGACTTATTTAGTCCCGAGACGGGGTTTGGCGCCCGAGCGTAGCGAGGGCGCTAATAGTTCGAGGGACACAGTTACTTTCACAATATACAATATACTACAATATACAATATACTATTTCAGCTGAATTTTTTGTTAGCAAATTCAGGACTATTTTTATAGTAAAAGTTGTCCATAATGATAGATACAATGTCCTCCTCTTTGCTAAATACCACCGTTTTGTGTAACCTACAAAGGCACGCTACGATGCAACGTAGTTCATCGATATTGTAAACGTCTTTTTTACCGTCTCATTTGGTGGTATATTGGACTACCCTTCTCTCTGTCCCAAAAATACAAAGTCTATTTTAACAACATCGGAAAGTGATTCATCAAAACATGAAATGAGACGGGTAGGAAAAAGCGCATAGCAGACAAAAATACTTGGCTTACAAAACCAACAGTAAGTAGGACACGCAGGATTTGCGGACATCACCCAGTATCATTACCCTGATACCAAAATAAACGAATGTAGATAATGGACGGCGGGATCAATACAAAGTAATCGCGAGCGGATCCAATAAGCCCGGCCAAAACAACGGGGGGTCGCATCGGACGGGATCGGAGGCTGCGAGCCGAACATGGGGAAACAATATGGCGGCATGCAAATAGCTCGGCCATTATCGCACCTGGCCGGCGAGCCGCCCGGCGAGTAAACAAGATTACGGGAATTGAATGGCTAATTAGGGGAAAAGAAGCTGCTCGGCCAGCGAACCTGAACAGCTGACTTATCGCGACTCGTCTCCGCCATATTTCACGACGCCTCTCCGCGTTCAGCTCGCCTTTATTGTTCGGCCGCCTCTTGTTTAACTAAAGAGGCTTGTTAGCTTATCTCTCAGAGCCTAGGTAGACTGCATTAACCGCCGTCACAGCCACGAGCCGAGATTTACTGCGCTGTAGAGCTTCTAACACCACTAAATAATAAGCTACTCTGAGCGGAGCCGCTAACGATCCTCGCCTAGGAGACCGCCCTTGATAAATTAAATTAGATGCACTCGCTATCTCCATTTAATTGCCATAAAAGTTTTATCCATTTATCAAGTTAATAGGTCGCCACGGTGACTATTTGATTATGACCCACATCAGTGATAAGTGAATTAACAAGGCAAATGTGACGACAACTGAGTTACGCTGCAATATTGCTTTCCGATAAACAACAGCGTTCGAACCGCGGCGTCAGAGAAGAAGACACTTTATCATTACCCAATTAATTAATTAATGACATTTATAGATAATAAAGGGAATATATTTACGAGTGAGTTCGTTAATTTTATGTTATCTGTTTAATTTTATAGTATAAGCCTCCGGCTTCGTCCGCGTTATCGGCTATCGGGTGTTATGTCCACAACAATGCCCATTGAGATGTTGATCGCGGTAATATGGTTATTATTATAGTTGAATATTGTAAAAGGTTTTTGTCAATTGGATTGATAAAATTTTATACCGACAGTAAGTGATAAAACATGATGGTTTCCTATTTAATAAATGACTTAGTAACATGAACTTATTATCTTCAGCAAACGTAAACCGGACTTAAGGATTGGTTGATTCTGTCACTGTTAAATTGGCTATGAAAAAACAAAAAGTTGAAAGAAATTGGAGAGTATAAAATGAATTCAAATTTCATCTATCTGAATGTTTCATTAATCTACTACTGGGACGGTTACAAAATGTCAAAAATGTATAAACATATTTTACTATCTTATCTTATTTATTACCAGTACCTATGGCTCAGTAGCTGAGTGAATCTGCTTCATGAGCAAAAGGTCACGAGATTGATTCCTAAGTTCGATGGTAAATCTATCTATATGTTTGTGATCGCACTCCTCCGAAACGAAATATCTTTTTTATGTGTATTTGGTAGGTCGTAAAATATGTTTCATCATCATCACAATTTTTCATCGCCCGCGGGCGCAGCTAGTAGTATCCTATAAATGTTCTTATAACTGTAGTGAAAACCCCCGATTGTTTAAATCTGTGTTATGATATTTTGTGTATTCATCATTTAAAGCCCCTTCGATGAAAATTGGAGTTTAAAGTTGCAACCTTGAAGTAATTGGCGGCCTATTTTTGTCTCTTCTAATATCTTGTAGGGACGTGCTTCCGATATTTCAATGTGCAAAGTTTTGATTACGTTTTTCTACTAAAAAGAGGCGATAACACAAAGGTTATATTAGAATTTACTGACATAAATAATTGACACATCCAGACGGCTAAGGAATGGGGTAGTCAGTGATTGAATCATAGTACAAGTCACAGAAAAAACGAAAAACATTCTCACTTCAGTGGTACAAGTCATGACCATTTGGTTTTTTTCTTCAAAGTTTAGTTGTTAGGCAACTTTTTATTGTAATACTAAAATTACCGCCAAACATTAATCTATACTTTTACGTGAGTATCCACGCAATATTTGAGAAAGGTACTTAACAAGCCTTGGTGGCAACTGAGTATGATGTATAGTGGCCTCGGCTACGCCTCGTCTTACTTTCTCACGTTCTATAAATGCTTCTGTTGCCGGCGGCTGTCATGTAATATAGTAGCAATATTATAGGTATACTTTCAAGTAATATCGAACACAAGGTTGTCCTTAAAAAGGAAAACGTAGCCATCTTCTATTTCAGGTACCTAACGTTCAAGAAAGTAAAGTTCGCACGTGATCCGCCTCCATAATGTATCCAAACAGAATCACGGCAGGAAGGCAAACAATAAACAAAACGTTTGACCGTAGTTTAGCCCTATAATGACCGATCATATCTGTCTCAAACAGAATTCATTTACGTATTAGATATGATTTAAAGTGGTTCCACCGACGATACTAAGCGTAATTTAATTACACGTAGGGCTTGTCATTGAGCCCACACAGAATCTAGTTAATGCATGATTAATGTATCACAACGCTGCAGATACAAGACTGCTGCTCTGTCTCTAATATTTAATGCCCACAGTTCCATGATTACAGTAATTTCAAGTAATTTCTTAACTATAATTTGAATCACTAAACACTATTAATAACAGGTTACATTCAATCGTCCTCGTTAATTCGTGAGCAGCTTTTAGTGACCCACGAACCCGAAAGCCAAACACTTTGTCTAGTAGAAGCCAGAAAGTTCCATAATTTCTTCGCCGAGATAAGAGGCGAAAGTTCACGCAGGAGCGAGATTTATGACATCACCGTCGTTCCTTTCACTAAATAATAAAAGGCCCGCTGTAAAACGCGGTAGAGGCATAAAAGTTTTACGTCCATACAACCCGTTGGTGTAGGTAAACTGAGCGATCGTGTAGGGCGCGTCGTGTTAGGACGCCAAATCTCCATAAAGAGTAATCAGTGTCGGCACAATAGTCTAAAACATCATAAATTGTGCGCCAACGTGTTCAAATGTTCATTAAGTCTGACGCCACAATATGTGTGATGTGGACAGATCAAAAGGTGTCCTCGTGCTTGGAACATGTCCCATCGAGGACTATTGTCTCGTGGGTAACTAAACGCTTTGAACTTCAAACACTTTCACTCTTTCAACTTCAAACATTTCTACAACATTCAAAATATACGCGGTTAATATAAGTGCATAACATGTCCTACATAAAGTTTAGTTTTTTTTTTGTGGTGTTAGGGCCCACCAATCAGTGTGCTAATATTATTGTGTAAAATATTTCCAGTGAAATTATTGGATATAAAAAGATATTTTACATGTATCTCAGGGTGACGAGAGTAGTACGACGCGGTATAGTGTTTTGATCTGTAAAGTTCTAAGTTCTGGGTGGTACTAAATTGTTAGGTATAGTCAGGCTGCCCCAGCCTGAAGCTTACCATCGGGTAAGTGACTAGCTCGTCTCGTCTTTCAGTAGGATAAAATACAATTTACCAGTGCGTTTAGAAACTGCTCGAGTCATTCAACTGGGTTCGGATCGAGCTAACCGTTGTTTACTAAATTAAAGATGTTTGCAATTTATCTTCCGAGCTCAAGCTAGCTCTAGATTCTACAAACAATGGAAAATTAACGAAGGCTTTGACAAATTGCTGCTGTTTCTCGATTTATTGCGTAAAATGATACGTCTCTATCTAGATTCAAAACACTAACGACCACCTAGCGAATAAAGATTGATAAAACATGAACAATCAATAAAAAAAGCTGCCAAACGATTTATTTTCTCGCCACAAAAGTTGTTTATTCCGCTTTCGTTGAAATGTGTCTTTTTCCAAACAACATTATCGTAATACTTTTCAAATTTAATTGTTTTTAAGGTTTTGGTATTCAGTTCGTTCGTTTCAAACTTATGAACATTGTATAGTAAAAATGTGTTGTTTTTTTAGTATAAAATATATTATTTATTTCCACACATTGCATTTAAGAATGTGTCAATATTCTTGGAAAAATACAATCTAGCGAGACTGTACAAACAAGAGCCAATAAAGTTAGTACGTGAAGTAACTTTCGCGCTGAGAACTCTATATGAAACTAACAACAGATGTATGTGAAACATTGTATGTAACCTCAGCAGCACTCACTCGCTGATATGAAGTCATGGTTTGTTAAATCGTTACAAGCAACGGCTACTTAATCTCAGATCGATCCAAAAGGCTCGATTGAAATCGTAGCAACCATTTCTGTGAAACTTCCATTAGCTAGAAGCGCCGGATTTACGAAATACGTCAGTGCATTTCAGGAGATAAAGGTGGGCCCATATCCTCCATTAGGTGGTTCGGGGGGTTTATTCAATTATCTCAAGTTTATAGAGAGTGTCGCGCGCTCGCCGCGCCGTGTCCTATTCAGTTACAGGATTCAGCAGGCAATGAAAATCAACCGCATCAGATTCTCATAATCGGGATTGAACGTGCGGGTAAAGCGCTTTACGTGGGATCGTGTTTTGCACCGTTTAAATGTTATTGACAACGAAGGGGTATTAGTAAATTTTGATATGGTCACTACGTCAGTCCCTTTAAGGTAGACGAACGTTTGAATTACTCTAGAATGTGGAATTAATGTTTAAACTTGAAAGTGTCTGATAGCTTGCACGAACGTAACGAATATTGTTCGGCAGCTCGCCGTAGAGCCTTCCCTCATCGCGTCAGTGACCACGAATTGTTTTAACAAACACTTTCAAGAGGAGAATGGATGTAAATTGCTCTTAGGCAATCAGGGAAGTGGTCAATGTGTGTAGTGTAGGGTGCAGTTATATATATATATATATATATATATATATATATATATATGTATTTGTAAGTATGTATACAACGTTCAGGGTAATGTTTGAAGTATTATGAAAGTTCCGCAAAAGGCGTGAAGATCTCTTAATTATTGTCCTATTAGTGTTTACCTACCCGATGTTTAATAGCAGTTAAAAATAATATACTACTGAGGTACAATTACCAGTAGCATGCCAGAATTATAGTTTTTTTTTTAAGACAACTTTATTCTATGTTAGTGATATTAATTAGGTATTATTATACTCGTAGTTTAAAATATTAAAAAAATAAAAACAGTGCCACCCAGAGCCGGCGAGAGGAGCTGCCGCTCTAAACGCCAGATACCATGGGCGCAAAAACTCGAAAAGCAAAAAAAATAATTGTGAAATAATAAAAATGGTGGCGCTTCGCGCCTCGGCGCGGGGAGCGGTGGGACACACTTGCATTGCTTGTAACCAGCATAAAAAATTTGACGTGGAAACAGTGTATCCTGGATGAGCACATGGGCTACTTTTTATTCCGGAAGAATTATCGATTTATGTACGTTAGTTTTCAAAAATGAAACGCCGAAATACAATCTCCTTCTACTCTGATCAAAGGCAAAGGCTAGAGACAAAAAAAAAATACTCAATACTCAAAATTTTAATGCAGACATATGTAGGTACAAAAAGGTCTTAGAGTAACATTTTCATTAAAGTTATACATATGACCCTATTTGGGTGTTACAATAGTCGGAACGGAACGGTCTATTTGAATTTCGTCAAAATTATCATTGAAAAATTCTTCTATGTTGTAATAACATTTGGATTCTAAAATAACTTTTAATATATTTGTGAAACTAATTTCTTTTTCTATATCTTATATTTCATTTGGCTATTTATTAAATATTTTTACGGCCATTGTATTAGAGCTGATTGTAAAAACACGCTTATGTGATTTGATAAAATAAATCAAATGACGCAAACTCGAGAGGTTTGCTAGTTAGTTAGCCATTGAAGATACCCCTGCTGGCTCCACAATCAAATCAGTTTGATATTACCAAATTATTTTATTGTCATCCGGATTACATAGGTAAGTATGTATATACTTGCAAAGTTTCAAATCGATACGACAGTAAGAAGTACTCGTAGGTTATAATAAAATAAACTTTCAAGATTAGTTTATATCAGTAGTTGATTAGTTACAAGCGAAACTAATGAAAGCTTGTTAAAAAGCATTTCATTACACTAAATCCTTTATGGCGGCATGACTACCCCTATCGGATTTCATTCTGTTAAAAATAAACAGAAATACAAAACTACGGCTACCCAACAATAAACTCATAACAATAGCGCAACTTGTTTCGTAAAAGAGGATTAGAATTGATGGACGGATAAGATAGAAGTGCAACATAATCGTTGATAAAACAACGTATTGAACGAACAATTTTTCAGTATTAGTAATTTCAATAACAAGGCAGAGCCGTCCGTCTTTTCTGTGGCGTTATCGTGCGATCTACAGTTTAGTGATGTTCCATGATTTTCAAGACCACCATATAGTTTTGATTTTCATTATTTCATATAGACTAAAAATGTGCTTAAGTACGTAATAAAAAAAAATGTTATAGTTACTTGCAGTCACTTAGTTTCAATCAAATTTCATTAATTTGAAGGTAATAACATTCAGTACCCCTCGATATACTACTTATTTTCTTTTCTCAGAGTGCAAAACTCTAACTGTGCGTCAACTTTTTATACTATACTGTGTTATTGTTATTTCCTATCACAAAAGTATTAAATACGATGAACATACACTCCCTGAACGTTACAAGAACGACAAGTAACAAGAATATATGTAAAATCCAGCGTGTATACAACTTTTGCCCAAAGACACTTATACTCACACGGTTCATACATCTATATCTATACTAATATTTTAAGGGGAAAGATTTGATTGATTGTTTGTTTGTTTGCATTGAATAGACTCCGAAACTACTGAACCGATTTGAAAAATTATTTCGTTGTTGGGAAGCTACACTATCCCCGGCTGACTTAGGCTATATTATATTTTGTAGCGAGGCCGAAGGCCGAGCTTACACCCGTGCGAAGCCGGGACGGTCGACTAGTCTATAATAAAGTATGTAAAACTTTTAAGTTCTTAAGTTACATCAAATGAATCGTCATGAATGTAAATTTACAATCAAGAATTGGCTGCTTGAACAAAAATACGAATCCACCGAACAAATTACTTGAAGAAAAGAAAGAAAAACTGAGGATCGAGTTAAGTGGCGTTCTTTGGAGGAGGGCTTGGGAGGCCTATGCCCCTAAGCAGTGTCATCGGTACTACCATTGCTATAAGTAATCGGCGACCACTGGATTACTAAAACATGTGGTAAATGGTGATGAACGTGAATATCGTATTCAGGATAGAACTGAATAAAAAATGCGTCAGTGCCAATTTCTCAAGCAAAAAAAAAAGCTCTGGCCTCAGTCTCAATCTCGAAGCATCTACATCCCTATATAACTGGCCGTACGGTGACAAACAACATTCGTGCCCGACGTTTATGCGCAGTCATGGCCCTCAATAGAAATGCTTCGATTTACGTCCCACCTCTGCCTTTTTGTCAGATGTCTTTTTTATTTCGATCGTGTAATAAATGTAGCGCAAGCCATTACCTGAAATTGTTTTTAGTCGTCTAATTTTTGTAGTCCTTGTTTGTTTTGGTTTTGAACCTAACCATTGCCTGATATTTCTAGGCGGGTATAAGGTGGGGAGAGACGTCGTGCGTCGGTCGTGCGAACTGCGGTTTCTGTTGACGGCTATCTGCTTTAAGCGATTCTGTTTAGGTGATGCGAAACGTTGCGCGAACGCAAACGTATCTCGGCGCGTTAAGGTTTACGTTCGTGTGATGTTTCCACACTGCGCTGCTTCGAGCCTGCGTTTAGAGGTAAGGGCCCTCGGTCGCAAGACTTGAACAGCTGAACATCACGAAAACATATATCAGCTTTTTTGGCATAATTATTCATCATCATCATTATCATCATCAGCCAGAAGAAGTCCACTGTTGAACATAGGCCTCCCCCTTTAACCTCCATACTGAATGACATCCTGCCATCTGCATCCACTGGATGCCCGCGACTCTCGCAATGTCGTCGGTCCATCTAGTGGGAGGCCTACCTACGCTGCGTCTTCCGGTTCGCGGTCTCCACTCAAGAACCTTTCTTCCCCATCGGTTATCAGTTCTTCGAGCGATGTGGCCTGCCCATTGCCACTTCAACTTGCAGATTTTAATAGCTATGTCGGTGACTCTGGTTCTTTGTCGAATATCTACGTTCCGGATTTTATCGCGCAAAGAAACATTAGCATAATTATTATCTAACACTTATTGAATAGTGGAATTATTTGTAAACTTAGAAAGTCAGTTATTAACACTGTATATTAATGTAAGGTACATATACTTTGTCAAATCTTTAAGTTTTATCCACACCTCAGTGCTGATTTTTTATAAATCATGATTGTGAGTCTTTGGATGTCCAGGCCTAGTCTATAGTTTGGGGTCAACCGCGGCCCCTTTGCCTCTTCGGATATTTAACAACAAAAAAATACTTATTTACGCTCAGTGCATTGTTACTGGTAATAAATGCTATTTTATAGGTTTCTAATTCAGGCTTTTATTTAATTTGCTAAGAACAAATGAGAATCGGAGTAAGTACTATTAGGGTTTATCAAGGGTGCACCCTAGGTGCATTGGTTTTCTATTTTTGGGTTAGTTACTGAAAACTTCTAGTTTTTTAATTCACAACATAGATGCAAGTAGGTATAAGTAGTAAGTAAGTCATAACTAAATTTATTGATTAAATGGCAATTTACAAGTCGATTCAATTTTCACTTAGAAAGTGAGAAAATTACAAAATAATAAAATAATAATTAAGTGATTGAATTACAAATGATTAATTAATAGCATTACTAAAATAATAAACTAAATAATATTAACACATGTCTAACAATTCTATAATTTTATGGTACATTCGTATAAGAAGTTTATAAAATTTATCAAATTTACAAAAAGAGTGCTCGATTAGCCATTTTTAAAATGCAGATGGTTCATAGCTGCCGTTATTTCAACCGGTAAGTGGTTATAAATCGTCGGACCTATGACATGCGTTAACTTGAAGGACTTCTCGAGAGAGCGTGGCACGGCAACAGTTTGTGCCTGTTGCGGGTGAGGTAACTTGTGCACGGAGCCCCTCTCTGCGTACTCCGCTAGGCTTACTCTCGTGTACACTGCCATTTGAAATATCAATATTGCAACGTAAGGATTCCCAGCTTCTTGAAATAAGGGCGAGCCGAAGTATCCCATGGACATGGTACACGCGACACGCACCGCACTGCACGACTGCACGCTTTTGCATGCGGAACGCTCGCTTCCAGTCCGAGGCTCTAGGCCATATCTCAGCTCCGTACTACAGTAATAAGAGTATACCTATTTATCCAACGGTTTACGATATAGGTAACCTACATAAGCTAATATTATAAATAAATAATTTTACGTCAATTCAGTGATTAAGACAATCCAATTTGAAGAGCTGTTCATCGTTTACGTCATTTAAATGTCGAATTTAAATATCTTCAGTAAAATTGAAGGCAATGCCTCAAGATCAAAGCGATAGCAACACTTCAAGTTTTTCTGGAAACGATACCTTTCATTTCCTTTTTAATATGGATTCAATATAGCGATAAGAATATCGGGAAAAATTTGTTAAATGATTTGCTAATAAATTTATGAAGTCTGATGATTCATTTTATGATACCAAGTAATATTAGGTAATAAGTGTTTTCTTCATTTATTGGTATAAGTGATGATAGAACGGAGTTTCGAAGACTAGCGACACGTACCTATCTACACTAATATTATAAAGAGGAAAGATTTGTACCTATTTTTGTATGTTTGTAATGAATAGGCTCCGAAACTACTGAACGGATTTGAAAAATTCTTTCACTGTTGGGAAGCTACACTATCCCCGGGTGACATAGGCTATATTATATTTTGTAGCAAGGCCGAAGGCCGAGCTTACACTCGTGCGAAGCCGGGGCGGACGGCTAGTAAGTCATATTTTTGTAAAAGCAAAGGTTTTTAGACAAAAACTAATAATTATGATCATTCATATAAGTAATTAAGTATATAGAACTGAAAATTGTTTCGAGTTATAAAACTTAAGAAACACGATATCCAAATATATCCAACCGTTTTTTTTAATACTTAATGATATTTTATCATCAAAATATTGAAAATGTGTGAAAGTGAGCGCGGCTTGCGAAACTGCGACCAGAACCACCGGAGGATGGGCAGCAGCGTCCTATTAGTATACGGTGAATGTACTGTGATCCCCAAGCCGCCTGCCAAGCGTGGGGATTATGGCAACACCCCTCTGAGAGGGAGGCCTTTGTTCAGCAGTGGACATTGATGGCTGATAGGTAATGTGAGCATGGCATGGATATTTCAGCGATCTCACTTGCGCATTGATGTATTTTTTTCTGATATAAAATAACTGTGTGTACCTTCTATTGAATAATATGCTACATTCATTATGAGAGATTAATATTTAATTTTTTTTTAATTTTTATAATGACAAAAAAATTAGGATAAACAGTTTTCCCATTTATTCTGGCCATTATAAAAATACCAAATGCGCGTACCCTCGAGTGACGTCGTTTGTAAGTATAGTACGCTCGATGTCTATCAATCCATTAAAATGCTTATATCTTCCGTAATTTTGAACACATTTTAATTACTTTTCAGTGATTGGATCTATTTATAGCCATCCATTTTTATAAAATAATTTAAAAGATCAGTACATTAATACAAGATATGTACAGTTTTAGAAAACTTTTTTCGTTTTCGTATTGTTCCATACATTTTAGTAAAGCTCCTCCAGCGGAAACGCGGAGGAACTTAAATCTGTAGTAATCGGCAGTATAGGTTGCTTCACTCAAATACGAAAAAAGGTTTCGAATAGATTTCAGCCCAGCAATGTATAGAACAAAACGAACACGAAAAAAGTTTTAAACTATCAAATCTTGTACTAAGGGTACAGTCCGGTGGCAAAGCAGTAGGTAGTGTACATCGTTAAAACAAACGTATTTACAGTTCCATACTTTAGTTTTCAGATAATTGCTGGAAAGCTAGAATTAGCGGGTAGAACTGCAGTATATAAACTTGACATGTCTATGACGATGTCATAATCTATGACATGTCTGTATAACAGTCCTCACAACTAGTAATCATAAAATATAATAGTTAAGCTAAATACGTCTGAATGTGATCACAGAACAGAGAGAAGACAATGCTTCCACGGTAGAGGTTGTGTTTAGTAGGGTAGTCATTTGTATGCGTAATGGAAGATCGAATTTCGTATTTGTTCAAAGGGTCGTTAACAGCACCTTCTCGCCTGTTTATAAAGAAAACAAACCCCTTTCCCGCCACGAAACCTCACCGATATAAACTACGAATAACATCATGAATAATAAAACCAATTACGTGAACCTTAGGTTATATAAATTGCATGTATTCGTTATATACGAGTTATGCAATTTTCATAAAGATGTCGAATTCTCCATGGATGTCAAATAATATAGGTTTCTTACGTGCATTTTAGTATAATAAAAGTGGGAAAATTAGTATTTCCCCGCGGTGAGTAATAAGAAAGTACATTACAATGTAATGTGCTTTTATATATGAAATATAATACGAAAGTATGTTTGTGTGTAGGTGTGGTTTCCGTACTCAAACTCGTAGCAGCTAAACGGATTTTAGTTAAATTTGGTATGGAAATAGCTACCCTATATTACGGTATAGGCTTCTTTTATCCCGAAACTCGTTCATGTAGGACAACAGGTAAAACCGCGGGGCACAACTAGTGAGCAAAGCTAGTCCTTTTGATTCAATGAAATAATCAATAATTGGATTTCATCAATCAATTATAGATTAGAATACTTATAAAGTACCTATGATATGACTCATATTGAAAACTCGAGCTCCCTTTAACCCCGACTTTTGAACTCTACAGCATGTTGAAGGATTAAGCGCTCCTCATTCAGTGTTCCCCCTAGGAATTTCGCTATCAAGCATAAGTTCTATGTCACTGCATCAAAGTACAGAATGTTCGTAAGGCATTCCTCCCCAAAGTATTCGAGTTAGTTAAGCTTCTGCGTTCGAAGATTGTTTAGTAGATACGACATACCAAAAAGTCGATGAAGCGTGAACAAGAGTCACGCGTCAAGGATTTTTGTAACCACACGAGGCAGTTATGGAGTCAGTAAAATTTAAAGCTACTTTTGAAGTGGTTACATATAAATAGAACATCTAAGCAAACGTCAATTATTGGAATAGCAAAATTGAGTCAAGTTTCGTAAATTTCGATGACAGATTTATCAGTACCCAAGTTATTTCGTAGAATAGCTGTAATGAAGGCGATCGCTTCTATTCAGATATTAAATAAATAAGTTACATGAAGAGTAAATTAACATGCCGTCTAGACATTCGACACAAAAAGACGTGGATAATATACTTTTGTAAATAATAATTGCGAAATATAATAAAGAACATTTTGCATGATAAAAATACAAACAAGTGGATCACATTAAAAACCGACTACAAAAATATATGAAAAATGTTATAAGTGCCTTTAAAATTTGAAGGTTGCCTTCGATTTCCCTGGGATCCATATATCAGATCCTGATTTGATGACAATGGGACCAAATTGAAAGTATACCCTACCGAACAGTTGGAGTAGAAATCGGTGAACATACATAAAAATATATACAGTGGAACATAGAACGGTCCTTTATTGAAGTTGGTTAAAAATAAATTCATTACGGCACCTTTTAATATCTTCAACATGTAATTCCAGCAAAAAATAGGCAGAAGGTCACGCAAACAGATTTCATCATCATGTGAAAGTCGAGGCCATCCAGCTCTTCAACGACACAAACATTGTTAGAAGACTTAAAAGAACATAATAATTATCAATATAATAAACAGACTTAATTAAAATGACAAAACTGGACCAAATTTAAATGGGACCACACGGGAAGCACCAGCTTCAAATTAAAATCATCAAAATCGGTTCACCCAGTCGAAAGTTATGAGGCGACCAACATAAAAAATAAAAATCAAATAAAAACTGTCGAATTGAGAACCTCCTTCTTTTTGGAAGTCGGTTAAAAACCGTTCGAGTTAGTATAGTGAAAAACAAAGTGTCAGTGTTAAGTGTAGTGTACCTCTAAAGAGCACGTTATATCAAAGTGTCTTCACCTTAATAGAGACAATAAGAAACGTGTTATTGGAGACATTCTTAGTTTTTATAATAACAAACAAAGAAGTTTAGGTCAGAATTAAATTACTTATAGCCATTCATTAGGTAAGATTTTAATTAAATTAAGGGACGCCTTTTACGAGCGCACCTTAAGGAAGCGAAAAAACCCGTAGTTCCGTCACAAGGGAAATTGCATACATACGCAAACTAGTCAGAACAATAAAGTGTAAAAGACTCGCTATGAAAGAGCTTAGCTCAGCGGTGAAAGGACATGCAGGTTGTGTGTCATCGGGGAACCACTTATGTTTGAAGCGGTGTAATGCAGCCGCTACGTGGAGAGGCTGCTGAAGCTAGCAACAAAAAACTGAACGGAACTGACTCTTCTAATTTCATAGATATTTGCTGTTATCTTTCTAATTTCCTCAAAACACTCATTGATAACAGTGATATTTCACAACTATAGGTACTATATACTGATATCTTTTTGCCCATAAAAGCCTTGTTATGATTTTCTTTACGATCAGAAGCTATTGTTATATTATCCGCTACACAAAGCAGAGATCCAGAATCTCATTTACATTGTTTGTTTTGGATGATTATTATCAGATTGTATTTACAAAATGTGGAGCATCACAAGCTGTGCATGCGGTGTCAAGATCACGTCGTGGCGTCGCGCCGAGCGGGTGACACGCGCCCTCGCCGCGCACCCCGCACCGCACCGCCCGCACCCCGCCCGCACACCCGCCATCGTCCTCCTGCTACCCTCAACCCTCCTACCACGCATGCTCCAATTATAATCTGTTTAGGGATGTCTATTGTCGATTAAAAATTGTACTTTCTCTAAACTATACATTCTCACACACATCCCTGAAAAACATTTCCTCCACGTCCAGTTTTCAAAACAACAAACCGAAGAGAAACGTCTAAACAGGGATTTTCTTCTCACCCGGCTAATAAAAGAATAGAAAGCATCTTTCATGGAGTGCACTCGAGCTTTCACGTATCAGTTGGAATAAGTGACAGGGTTAAGCGCGATATCCACCCGCGGATAACTCGATAGCTCGACATTGGATAGGGCGGCATTATCCTCGCGAGAAGTGCGCGCGCAGAGGCGTCGAGCGGAGGGCATCAAATCGGCTGCGGAGGGCGAGCAATCCGCGCGTCTCGTGTGCTTCTCCCGCGCTCATTCGAGTCGACACCTCCTCGGAGGCGCTCGCACGGTCTCGCGACTCGGCCTGGTGCGCGGTCACTGACCGATACCGTCTCATCGCGCGCGGTGATTACGGCGACCTCCGCCCTCGGCCGCGCTAGCTCGCCAACGTGACGTGACGTGACGGCCCGTGCCTCCGCTCTCTGACACATGCACCTGCAGGTAGCCCAATGCCCGACCCTCGGTAGCGTGATATCCTGCAATATAATCCTTAAGCGGCACAATACACTCGCTCGTTCTGTGTCCGACTTTAATTTGTTCTTTATTGTTTTTGGTGTTGATTGTTTTCGTAAAATGTGTTTTCGTCGTAGTAGAAATGCCTCAAATTTGGAAGCGCGAGAATGTGCCCGAGGAGTGAATTTATGTTAGCGGTTTGCGTCAACTCTGGGCGTGAGTCAGTTGTTGTGGTTGGAATCGCTTGTGATATACCATTTTGTTAAGTTATCAAGCTGCTAAAACAGCAAGCATTTAAAGCTATGAAGTACAGTTTCTGTTGCTAAAAAGAGAATACATTAAAAATAAAAATAAACATTATCTGCACTATCGTAACTTATACCGACTTTTGATATCAGCAGCTTTATGATTTACGACATCCCTTGGGACATGTTTATTACAGTATGGACTACTTTTACATTAATAAATCAAAGAAGTTCCAAGACTAATCTTATTCATTCCGTTCTTTAAAAAATATTTAGCACGATACAATTTTTATTTGTACTACATATTTATCTAGTAATATAATTATGAAGTTATTCGTTAAAAGCTTTTCAAGTTCATTTTAACACATAAACTGGCATGTATTTCCGACGGATCAATAACCAAAATATAAAGTCAATACAACGTCCCTTTCGTTGTTATATTGGCGTAAGATGATTTGGGACTAAGAATCTAATCCGATAAACCATTCAGATGGAAACGAGGGTTGGAAAATCGTGAATTCATGTCACTCTCACTATCTCCCGGATGGAGTAAATTATGCGTAATTTGACCTAAAACTGATGAAAGGAGGCATTACCATATCCCATAAAATTTTGAAGAGTACGTTCTCGTAGCAAACTGCTTTGTCTACATTTTTAACCTCTGACATGAAGAGGTCTGACACGTGTGTTGTTTGGTGCAAGTTTTTATAGCTAAAAGCTCTCTTGAGAATTCAAGTCTACAAAAAAGGGCTATGATTTTAAAGTAAGTGCTAATGGTGCTATGTAAATATACTTACTTTTCTTTTGGCTATTTAAGTTTTTTAATTTATTGTGTTATTATATTATTGTGTTATTTTAATTTTGTGAGTGAATGTGTATGATTAATATACATTATAGGTATTTCATTAGATACTTCGTCAGGATGATTCGAATTGGTCCAGATTTATACGAAGTCCAGAATTCTTTTTAAAATCAGCTTTAAATTAGGTGTAATAATTTTCATTGGATACCGTTTATGACTACTTAGTTATCTCATGTTTACGAAGACTTAAATAAACTTGAGTCATACGTACAATCTATATCAGAAGGACTTTATTTAGACACCATGCTGGGTAGGTTAGCCTTGTTGAATTATTTTCTTAACCAAAGTCAGACCAACAAACTTAAAACAAATTAGTCAATATCATTTACATGATCTCAAAAACCAACTGTTGCTTAAATCGAAAATTTAGAATCTATCTTTCTATACAACTAGCGACCTGTCCCGGCTTCGCACGGGTATAAATGTAGAAAAAAAGATGTGAAAAATTTAAACGTATGACCCAAGTTTTTTTTTGGCGACTTGGTTGCCAAATATTGTTTTTTTCTACTTACATAAAAACTTAATTAGGTTTTATTATATGTATAAACCTTCTAACTGATTCTGAATCTAACTGATTGTGAAAACCGTATCAAAATCCGTTGCATGGTTTAGGAGGAGTTAGCGGATATATAAACAGACGACGCGGAAAACGACTTCATTTTATACTATGTAGAGACAGCAAAATACCTCACACTCACTGAGTGACTGACTGACTAATCACAAAATCTCGGAAACTACTTGACCTACGAAGCTGAAATTTGCAAGTAAATTCCTTTTAGATGTCCTTGCAGGCTGTAGAGGTCGGCAAAAGGTGGTTGAAAGTTTATATGAAGACACGAAGTCGCAGACAACAGCTGCTAATATATTATACATAAATAACACTGCACATTCACTAAGTTAGCTTCTATTTTCCTGTATCGGGGATGCCATGAAACATACACAAAGATACGTACAACTACAACTAACCCACCCAGACCCAGAGCAGATTCATCATTCAATCATCTGCCCGGCCGGTAATCGAACTCGGGAGCTCCAGCTCACAAGGCAACCGCGCTACCACTGAGCCATAATGACACTTTCCAAACGCCTAACCTACCCTATTTTTGAATAATTGGTTTTGGTTTTACTCATGTTTCAGGCGGCTTAAAACTCTGAAATATTTACCTGACTTAATTTAGGCCAACAAGTTTAGTACAAAGCTATGTCAATTTGCGTATCATTAGTTCAAAAGTTCTTATTTAGATAGACCAGCCACTTAAACTTGCTTTTGGCCTGTCTGTATTATGTATATATCGTATTGCGGATCTTCACAAATTCGTTTAGGCAAGTAGTTCATGCAAATAGAGCTTTCAAGTTAATATGCAAAGTCGGTCTCATTACGAAGGTATTGGAGTCACGTATTCGCAGTTCGGGGCAAAAAAACTAGTTATTATTAGCCCAATAGAACATTAATTAGTTCTCCAATAATTCCCGAAGGTACATTAGCCAGTCCCACGGCTGCAATTAATGTGAAACCGTATGCTGCAAGGCTAGGTACATACCAACGGCAACTTGAACCCCCGAGTCGCCCGGACATCAATTAGGTTCGACTTGTTCTCGCAATTATGTACTCAAGCTAAATTGCTTGGAGATTCGTTGGCTTCATGCTTCGGATAAACCGTGACACATGAGCGTGGAAACTCGCGTTCACACGGCTGAAGAATTGTGTGAACTTCGAATTCTTGAGTGACAATTTGGACGGCCCGATTTGACGTGGGCGCTTTGATGATGATTAATCTGCATGTTTTTTGTTAGTAAACTTTTTTTAACGGGCAAGTGCCTTTATCTTATGAAGATAATACAAGCGCACACTAAATACCAAAATAATTTAGCCTATTGTAATCTTGAATAACTCATATTTTTGAGCTATACAAGATTATACAGAACGATGGTAAAAACCGAAAATAGGTCATAGTATTCATCATTATATGAATCACTTCTAGTATGGGACCAATCCTGATCACCACCAAAAAATATTCAGCTGTTCCATATAAAATGTGTAGAATCGCAGTTTTTTTTAGCGAAATATTCCGGGTTGGTCCTTAGTAAAATTTGTTTACTATGACTAGTACCGTGACCTCCTTTAGGTTTAGTACTACCGTTATGTGTAATCTTATATAGCTCAAAAATATGAGTCTATGATTTAGGTGCTATGCCTGTTCGATTTAAAACAACACGTAAATACAATTACCTCCTTTCGGCTCAGTTACACATTTCTGAGTTAAGTTTATCAAAATTCAAGACAGTTGTATTTATTGTCCAACAAATAGGTAATATTTAGTTAATAGTTAATTTCTGGTAGTATACAAAAAGTCCAAATGTTCTTATAAAAGTATAGCTGGCTTACATATCAAAAGGTACATGGAGTATGTAAATGTATTAATTAAAGTTTAATAGGTATTCGAACAAATAATTCACTCAATACATATTACCTATTGATTCGTCTGTTAAAAGCGTTGCTGTTTGTTAATAACCTAACGGGAATGCTCCATCCCGTACGCTAGCTATAGTATGCACTTTCATTAGCTTAATTAGCTTCATCAAATATTTCTTGGCATGCACTTGCTCGGTTCAGTTCTGCATTGCATAACTCTGTTCGGTCACAGTTCGTTCCGGCTGTCGCGATTCGGTCTAGTCATTGCCGGGGCTCGTCTCCATGCAGTGTCCATCATATGTCACGTGTCAGGAATGATACACGACACGCACACATCGTCGGAGCTGGCCTAATGTCCTCAGCTAATGCGGCCGAGGCCCGACAAGAGGACAATTTCCGGGCCCATCCCACCTTCCCGCCATTACGCACTAGAAACAATTCCCAAACCATTATAAACATTAACGATGCCGCCATTAATATTCCCTTACATTGATTTCATTTCATTATTATTTATTAACTGAAACTTGAAGCGCGCTATGCGGGCGTCTCTACCGTTTCCTTGATTTATTGTAAAACTTAAAACTGTTATTTGTTATGATAGTTTACCTATGAAATTAATTACCGCGCCGTTCCTTGAGCAGCGAAGACACGGTTTGTTTTTATGTTGATTACCGACAAAGATCCTATCAGCAGACAAGTTACGTTAAATATTATAATTAAAGTTAATCGCATCTTGACGCTAATAAAGTTTCGTTTATCCCAGGTGTAGGTGTAATATCATAAAACCGAGTTGAGTCGTTTTGTTTTTGCGAAGTCTGCGAGTCTGCAGGCGACAAAACTCGAGCGCTGACAGATGCAGGGCTAATGACAAATTAACCGTTAAAAACTCGTGAAAAGGCGCTACAGAGGACAAAAACGTTTGAATAAAAAGCCACGCTGGGCTTTTATCTCGGGCCATGTTTCGCGAAGACAGTTTATTTCGAACCGAGTGGACACGGCTGGAGCCGGTCGGCCGGAGTAGGCACGGCACCGCACAATTCCGTCGGACAACAAATCAACGGGCACGTCGGATGTAATCATCATTCGGTTACTGCGAAGCCGTTTGATGTTGGATTCCTTTGTTGAACTCTTAATCTCGGCTTCCAAACAGTGCGCTTATGCTCGTTAGCAGCAATAACATCTTTGAATGATCGTTTATTTAGAAATTCATAGTCTATGTTGCCACTTAAAAAAATTAAGATGTGAAGACGTTTATAGAAAGAGGAATGCCTTCAGTACAAATTAATGCATATAAAAATATCATTAATTGCATCAGTTGCTTTGATAATAGGTACTTATGAATAACCAGTACAACTGAAGGAATAACTTGTCTTAGTATGAAGTTTAATGACCATATTCTTGCTATGTAAATGTGACACGATTGAGCATCAACAAGAAAACAATAGGTATCATCGACATCCGATGAATGAATTCGATTCGCACGCGATCTCGAGTGGCTCCCACGATAATTATAGCAAATAACATGTTCAGCAAATCATACACTACGAAATGAGGCATAAAATGTTAGAGTCGAGACAAGTCGGGACTGGGGGCTTGGGAACGAGGCGGGCGTGCGTAATTACCCGACGAGAATGTGGCCAAGTCCTGCGGCCCAGCAGCCTCCGACCGCCTCGCTAAACTAGGAATAAAGTGCTCGGTGCGGTGCCCTTAACTCCTTAATTACACTCGCTAACTTAATATACACGTTACATTCTCCAGCATCCTTCTAATTCCAAAGTCTATTTTCTGACTCCAAAGTTCAAAGCGTTATTTTTAATGGTTTTTCTTAGGAGTGGTGAAGTCAAAGTACTCGACTCCTCGGGGCATCTATTAAATGGACAGGAATCGTTTCCCACAGCCCGCTCTCGGCTCGTCACGGAATCAATATCGTCTTTTATCTTATGGAACGTGCTCTACATACATAGACAGGCTCGCGGCACTCACACGAGCGCACCTGAGCGCCGACTCCTGACGCACGAATAAAATGTACAAATATACAAGCAGATAGCGATAATTAATCCAAATTTCTTCGCTCTGCACGTGTTTGTTCGCACGGTCTCTAAAACTCGGGAGATTTAATTAAAGCCTGCTCTTAACTCTCGGTATTAGTTCGCTGTTTAATTATTATTCTCGTGACTCGCGTTTTGTTGCTGAAAATAGTAAAAGCTCAGCAACGACGAGTCAGATGAATTAAAATGGTTATAGTTCAGAGCTTTAATAAAAGAATAAATTGGAATAAACTTAGCGTCACAAAACTTTGCTGCATCAAGCTCGCTACTTGAAAGACAGGACGAGAAATCGACGGATGCTATGACTAACTTATACATAACTCTGAACCAATTCATTGACATATTTTTTGTGCGCAACAGTAACTCACAGCTTTTACGCCAATTAAAATAGCTGAGTACGTTTTTGTGGCCCAGCCGGCTGACGGATGCCGGTTATTTAGGCCAGAAGTGAAGATTAATATGGTTCAAACGAAACCCGCGCCTTGTTAATGTTAGCGTAAATACACTCAGTAAAACGTGTTTATTAGTCTACAACTGTTCTGTTCGAGTGGGCCATAGCACTCGAAATACAAACAATGCTGTGTAATTGGTGCAGTGCTGTTGCGCAACATTGTTTTAAAAACGTTAACAACAGCTCCTGCTTTCGAGTTTAAAACCAATAACGAACCCATTGTAAGGTTTACTCATTGAAATAAAACGGGCGGTTAGATAGCGCCGTCGTATAATGTATGGTTGGTTCAAGTGTTACAATCAAGAGCGGTTGTAAGTTCAAGTGCAAGAACAGGCTCCGCCGTAGATCACTGCGTCACAAATACATCAGTCAGCGTCTATAGCATGGGAAAAAGTTCCGAGACGCGGACCGTTTTCATCCCGCCATATATGCACCGACCGTTATTGCATTAGATATGGCCGTACACGATCTTTGCATTTCTCTCACACCTTTTGATTTACTCTAGAAACTTGCACGACTTTTGCGATAACAATAAATTCGATTTGTAGTTTCTATTTCGCTTGTGTATTTGTTGTTACGTGGCCGTTACCTAGGTTACTTTGATTCGTCAAAATCTAGAATGATACGGTTATCATGGAAGATGCTTATCTACATCAAGTTAAGTTTTGCTTCAAATAACTGCGAAAATATAATCTGACTCTTATATGAATATTAAGGCTATATACCTACCCTAAAAGTCTTAAAATGCTTAAATCACATCCATTAGTACCCAACTTTTCATGACTTTATGACGATCCTCTTTAATAATTTACCACCAGACTTTTTGAACTTTCGTGACTCTTTGTAGATACAGGACGTATTATGTATGCCTCTTTATTTAAAAGTAACCGCAATAAAAAGTTTGTATAAAACGTTTACAAACTTGAAGAAAATTGACTTCACGCTTCTCCGATAGACACGGCTCGAATGTACAACACAAAGTTTAGTCACCGGGGCTTTAAATTCCCTAATGTTTGTCAAAACATACTTAAAGCTGTCAGGAGGCGCTTAAATCAATTTATTACACAGGTACTTGAAGAGTTCGGCATCGAACATATTTACCCGCATGTATGTATGTAAAGCTCGCGTTCGTTTCTTCTTCAAAAAGCCGTATGGAAACTCTAAGCCTCTTTTATATTCTTATTCCTTATCCTTGCGGGATAATTCGGGCCCATAGGACAGGTTTTAACATAATTTTACCGCAGCCCTTCTATCCGCTCACTGTACATTTTTACAGAATCGCTTTTTTGCGCGCTTTTTCGGTCACACGGTAGTGGGTAGCGCAAAATTCAACATTTAATAAATCACATCGCGTAATTCAATTTCAGAGATCGTAAATAAAATAGGAACGAAGGGTAACGAGTTTTGAAAACAAACATTTTAGTGAACAAAAAGGGTTACTGGTGTACGCCTCTCGTATTTGTCGTGTACAACGTCGAGGGTAATTGTTAGACATGCAAAGCTCGGAGATCAACCGACACTCGGCGGGGTGCGCGCAGGTCTTTGAACTAACCGAGCTCGCGCTCTATTCTACGTTTGGTGCATGTCACGATATGCTCATTCAGTGCACTATTTCCATCTAGCCTCAACATTATTTGCATCTAATTTTGCCACTCGTTACCAAGCCTGAGGGCTCAAAGACTCAGCTGCAAATAGACCGTACAAAATGAACTCTAGAACTCCGTGGGCGTATGAATTATGCGCCTCCAATGACTTCCCTCTGTTTAATTTTCTCACAACCGGCCTATGCAGGAATATAATTTGTCTAAACTAACCTTTATCTTATCATTCAGTGTAATTTAGTAGAAGGAACTTTCTGCCCCGACCGACCCGACCCTCATCCTTCCGATAATCGTATCGATTAGATACTTTCTTCTTTCTTTGCGAAACTTCAATCATTTTAACGTTCACCTTTGGAGCTTGTTCAATGATTTTATTAATACCGGTAATATTTTGTAAAACGTTGAATTTACGTCTATGTCTGAACATGTGCAAAAACAACATTATGGTTAATCGGCTGCAGATCAAAAACGACTTATCAATAAATCTAACAAACGGCTTGCAAAAAATAATATTCAAGCAAATCCGTCGCGGCATCTTACAAAAGCACCCTCGTCTCTCTTCATACAAAACATCTTTTATTCGCACTTAACACAGTTGATATTTAGAAAGAGCACAATAGGAATTGTAACCGCACCACGTTGAGTCGAACACACCCATGTTCGATCTCTACCTTTGCGTCAAGTCTGTTGCATTGGTCCCTCCGTCTTGCGTATGTTAGTATTTTTTGTGCGCTTGTCTAATAACTCGACAAGCTTTTGACGGGTCGGCGCGCGCGCAAAAAAAACGACAAAGCTCCAAGCTCTAACTAAGAGAGGGTCGGGACGCGGGACCCGCCCGAGGTAGACGCGAGGCGCACCCGGCGGGAGTCAGACGTATTGTAGGGCTCCGGCACGACCTGTCACGTAACGCGACAATAACAAACGATTCAACCTTACAGAAAATAAATTAAAACCGAGTAGAAATGATATCGACACGGCTCCAGTGTATTTTACAATAAACAATGTCAATAAACGCAACAGTGAGACTAAAGATGTGAGTGATTAGACCGTTCGAAGTGATGTTGAGTTTGTGAAGTGGACTCGAAGCGGTCAGGATGACGATGAAATCGTTGAAATATAGTGAAAGGGAGGACATGATGGAGGGGTTCAGCCCGGTGCCACCTCCCTTGCCGCGGCGGCAACCAGTCAGGAATATCTATGCAGAACCCTTCGTGGACCCTAGGTAAGTTGCGACAAAATCTCCACTCCATTGTCTTTCATCGATGGAAAACTATAACTACTAACAACACTGCAAGCAGGTAAGTCTTTATTACTAACAAAATAACTACAATTAATCAGTTATTTAAATGAATCGGGTTATCACTGTCATTGCGTATCATACCAACTCACGTGGGTAACCGTTAACCGTAGCTATCAATGTTTACGTGTTTGCAGGTCAAAGAAATATGTAGGTGTATTTATGAGAATTTTGGAACATGGGCATTTAATCACACTCTTTTCAAATTTAATCAAGATGTTACTACACAATAATTAAAACATCTACATAAACATTTTCTCAAAATTAAACTTCTAAGGCCACATGATGATGTGCATCGGTGGCGCGGCTGAACAAGTTATGAAATATAAGCCTAACAGCGCGTCTTTAACAGCTTTAATTCAAATAAAAAATCGGCAGACGATGGCACAATGCTAGTTTAGTATTTATCTCGTGCTACGTATATATATTTTATATTTATGCTACCTATGTAATCGTAAGTAACAAGATTAAGAAAATAAAACATGATTACGGAGAAAAGTTGCTTATTTTACCTCGCTGCCGTGAAACGCCGCAAGGCATTGTGTGGCTGACCGTAAGACTTTAAGTTGTACGAATGCGTTCCGCAAAATCTTAAGACGGAATTCTTTAACCAAAGGATACCATGAGTACCATGACGGACATATCATGACTTTTTACGGTGTCGAAACATGGACACATACAGATAAAGCAGGGACGAAAGAAATTTCAAGAAAATGGCCAGAGAACCAAAGTCGACAACATAACTCAGCGCATTAGGAAACTGAAGTGGCAGCGGGCTGGTCGTATCTATCGCAGAACTTATAACATTTGGGGTATACGCATTCTATAGTAGATATCACGAATCGGCAATGGTGTGCCGATATACGTAAGGCAGGTGTGGCAGTGCCTTGAAGCGAAAAACCGCAGATTAGCCTAACTGGCATGCCTTGGGAGAATAACTAGAACCCGCCACAACCAGCTATAGACTAAGATGGGCTGATTGTGATGATTTATTGTCACCAAATGATTACCTATGCATAAATAATATATATAAAGAAATTTTAATGTGAATATCTGACCATTTACCGAAATTACCGTTAGAATATGTTATTAACAAAACCATCTTCACCCACAGATACCTCAACGCAAATGCGCACAAAACTAGTTATATTCCTCTATAATAAATCTTAAAATCATTTTCAACGACGGCAGGTATTAGTGGAATAGTCGAAGCTGTATAATTTACGATGCGTTTAATACACGTAACATCAGCATCGTTGAAAGCCCATCAGTTATGTTCATTCGAACATGCCAAACGTTGTACTATTAAATGTATTAACTCTGAATCATAACCGGTACCGATCGAATATTGAATGGATGAGTTGCCTACATAGCAAAAGCTCACAAGCGTATTTGAAAGGTATCCAATTTGAAACTTAACGGTAACTTTTAACATTTCTACGATATCACCATCATCATCCTATTCAATTTATGTCCACTGCTTGACGTAGGCCTAAAAAAGAAACCCTGGACATAGCTTGCTCCATAGATTGCTGAACATCTTTAAACCGATAGACTAGTATTACTAGTAGGTATACCCACTGAAGTGAGAATTTTTTCTTTACCCTTCTCTTTTCTGTGAGTATACCTACTCCATATTGATTATGTATCGATTAAGTAAATTGGGAGTGATTCACTAGCATGCTAAAATATTAAAAGAAATAAGGGTGTCATTCAAATCGATTGACTATTAGAATCGTTACACGGCACTTGTTTACTTCCCGAACCCCAAGTGTACGCCACCCCTTGTATTCAAGTCCGCAGTTCAAAGTAATAATAAAGAGCCTGAAGCCAGAAAACATCTATTTCATATACCGCACGGCTACATAAACATGGGCCGCAATGAACCCCTCAAACCTCCGAAGACCACAGAACATTATTAAAGTAAGGCACTACACAAAACTAATTCTGCGGCTCTTATTTGGGTTCTCCTCGGGGGTTTCCAATCGCAGTAACAGTAAGAATTACGAAAATGTGATTCGTTATATTGCACGAGTAGAGAAGTATATGCAGATTCTATGTGTGCTAATGGCGGTGAAGTAGACAAGCTCGAGGCGGATGTGCTGCTATATACTCAGTCGTAAATCATATTTTTATACTTTCCGAGCGCGGCAGCGGCAACGGGCAGCGGAGATAGCGCAGTTACTGCCATCTGCGACACCCCAATCGCCGCTCAGCTTAATTTCAACAGATTCGAGGGCGAATCCCAACTATTAATATTGCGATATCGGGACCTTCATAAACCTCTGAGTGTTTCGGTAAAAGAGAGAGGTTATTAGATTCCGCACTCGGCGACTTACCAATATTACGTTAATAACATGAACACAGGTGTGAGCGCGATAACTATTCAAAGGATACGCCTCGTAAATACTCATTTACTTACATTAACGAAACCGAAATGACTATTGACTAGTGTAATGATGACAATTAGACACGGTAGAGAGAAGATCGATAAAGGAAACAGTTTATATTTGAGGACGGGGCAACGGCAAGTCGAGAATGTAATTTCCTTTACAATGTGTTAACAAGGTAGGAATACAAGAAGAACTGTATCGTCGGTTAAGTGCACGCAACAATGGTGAATAGATAGCATCGGGCGCCCCTCGTGATCAGGCGCGCTCGTCGCCACGCTTCGAGGAGGAAACCGTCATTGTGAGACGTAACCCCGGTCGAACAATGTGCTTGCCTACCTCACTACGCAAGCGCACTAGACTATAGATCCGATACATTTCGAATATAAAAAAGCAGCTAAAATCTAAATGCATTCTTAGTTCCCTGTGAACACCTGAACCGCCTGAAAGCTTATGAATCTGAATTAAATATGAATGACAAATATGAAATTGCACACTGTACGATTCACACGATCTTTCTTGCAAACCTGCAAAATATGGAATGAGGTACCTTTCGCGGTGTTTCCGAGAAGTTACAACATGGGGTTCTTAAAAAAGCTAGGTCGGCAACGTATTTGTGATGCCTCTGGCTAAGTATCCATAGGCAATTGTGACTGCTTGGATCAGGCAGCCGGTCTGCTTGTTTCCCACCCATGGAATAAATAAGCAAAACGAGCACAAAGTTTCAAATTTCATCGATAATTTCGATAATCAACGACGACTTTTTGGTCATAAAAGTGAATAAATATTTATTTAGCTATATCAATTAAAAGTTCTTTCCCAATGACGTTACCGTTTATCAAAAATCTTCGAAAGTTAACGTAATTAACGGACTAACGCAAACAGCGGCAAATGCGTTATACGTCTGCAAAGACACGATCACCGGTTCCAAGTTGGGAACTGGCGGCAAATATTTGGCCATATATGGAGCTGGGAAGTTCCTCCGAGCAAGAAATGATTTCCATACGTTGCCCGGACAGTGCAAACAACGCTCACCCATCAAACTCCAACACAAACTTGCAACTTAGTTAATAGCGTTTAGACGATCGCAACGCAAACGTTTCGTGCCCAATTTCCGTGTTCGCTCAAACCGACTTTACCGACTTTGTGTTGTTCGATATCGACTATTAATTTCAACTATAGGATCAACATGGCACAAAGTTTGTTTGGTGAAAGTTGCGCTGTCGTTATAACTTAGATATTTAGCGAATGCTAGCTGACACTAACTGCTGGAAGGAAAGTCAATAAGGGAAGCCTCTTAGATTTTAGTTCTCGTCGTAGTTCAAACACATCATTTGTTCCACGTATCGGTCGTTATATTTGCTCTACACCATTACAAGGATTGCTGGGTGTGGTGCAATATTCAGACCATTACATTTTATATTCATTTCTATAAAAGCTCTTTTATTAGTATTCTATTATATTTCTTCCTTATCAGAGAGATGGAACATTTTAGTACCATAGACAGGTTCCTACTTAAACTATACAGGGTTACACGGAACGGTAGGACTAAGTTCAAGGAAATCATTATACTTATCATTATAAACTTTTTTACTATTAGTCCAACCCTAAAATCACGAAAAAGTATCAGTAATTCCATACATTTTATTTTGTTGAGTGTTAATGGCATTATTATATGGAACAGCAGATTTTTTTAGCGATTTCAAGATTGGTTCCATAGTAAATTTTTTTCGTAATGACGAGTACAATGATCGCCTTTAGGCGTAGTACCATCTTTCTGAGTAACCCCGTATAAAAGTACTTAAATACATAACTACCCTTTCCTACAGCTAAGTGTATATAAATATATTTTGATACCACATTAAAATTTACACAGGTGCTTTTTTTTAAATTCAAAATAGTTTTGCGTTTGACCGCCAGCTCGCCTGATGTTAAGCGATGATGCGGTCTACGATGGAACTCGCTTGCCTAGAAGGAACCGATTCACTCGTGATTTGAAGACACCCACCCAGATTGTAACTACACTGATACTACTACTACTGATTGTGCTTTAACTACGTTATTACTGATTCGAATACGAATGGAATAAAATAATAGTACGCTTTTGTTGTAATCGTTGGTGACTGAAGAGTAAATAACTGAATACTTATGGTCAGAGTATTCAAACTATTAAAACGTCAACATGAATATCATACACAGAGCCAAAGCTTCTATCACAAGCCCTTGAACTACACATATGGGTGTTGCTCCCATATCCTTTTACGGATCCATTAGGACGTGCAGTGATCGATTGTTTATTGTAACTCGCACGTTTTATTAATAGTTCGTATAATTAGAGGAAACGCCTCATCGAGAGAGCACCGTGTGTCCTCTTCATATGAAAGGGGATAAGGCCCGGCCACTTCAAACCAATCGCAGCCGCCGCAGGAAGTTCAATTATCTTCTTTTAACTTTAATGCATAATGTCCACACAATCATTTCATTAAACTTTATCTTGCTGATTTAATCCTGCTTAATCGTTTTGATCAAACAGACCAATTATCTTTTAAACTTTTAATATGATTTTTTTCTCTCCTAACTTGTTTTTTTCGTTGTTCTTGTGTTTATACAAAGACTAACATGATATAAACATTATTATATGACAGAAAATTAATGGTATGAACTCCTTTACTCGTGTTGTCACAGCACAATAAAACATAATCTCTATTTGTACAAAGGAAATTGATTCCACGTTTATCTATCCTCGTCTTTCAATCTAGTTTCTATTTACGAACGTCGTCAATAGGATAACAAAGCTTATCAGGAATGTATGACGTCCCACGAACAAAGGATAATCCTGGATCCTGCACAGCGATACTACTGTCACAAACTTGGACATAAATCTTTCACGCTGACATCGATCGACATAGAGTACGCTCTTGAGTTACCACCACACACACACACACACGCACGGTTGTAATAATCTCCTGTCACCGACTATCCCTAATACTTATCTCTCTGACGTTGGTAAACAAACCACTTTTCGTTTGAATAATGCACTCGACGAGGTGAGGCCCCGCATACAATAGCGACACTGTAATAGTTTCCGTTTTGAATAAGAGATGCCTATTGTCTCCTCCGATATTGATTGAACTCATCTCTATGCTTACCACTACTAGCAGCTTTGAAAATTGAAATTTTTTTCCGGGCGGATACTGTTCTCTGTTAATTTTAATGGACAATTCTTCTCGGGATATCAATTTGAATAAATAATTCAGTGCCGACTGTGATGTTTACATTGAAGTCAATTTCGATGCAGGTGGAGTCAGTAAACAAAGAGTTCACCGTACGGATAATAATGATGTCTAATAATAGCCGTAGATTTCGTGATGCGGGGTCTAGAGACCGAGAGATAGTACACATTGGACGGTGACAGTGACATCAGCGGTATCGGGAGATCAGCGCCGGCGCAGGCCGCCCGACTATTTCGGTGCATATCGGAGACGGCACCGGACGCTTATCGGAACACGGTATTTCAGCCTAACCAGCTTTAAAAATAAATAAACTGCCGCCGTCCGAATAAATACAAGACTCGCTTTGACACTGCTTCCTATAAATAACAGTAATGAATAGGCGGCTGGCGTTCCCGCAGTAATATGTAATGTGGACGTTTCCTCGCCTGGATTTATTTCTCTCCTTATTTGAATATTTTATAATTTAGAAGGATTGGTTCTCTCATTCCTCGACAATGAAAGGCGCATTACACGAACAAGCAAGCGGTGCTAGAACGGTAAACATGGATGCTGTGTGCATACGTTTAACTGTAAAAAAGAATACAATAGAAGTCTATGAGTTTTGACCTGTCCACTTTAGTAAAATAAAATAAGATTTTTTGAAAATATACGTAGGTACTCTGCATTTGAATAAAAATAAGCAACACACCTGCACTTCTACAGATATAGAGCATGAAATCATAATAAATTTTCATCATGTTTCTGTCATTTTATGGGTCTCGTAAGGAATGCATGTCTCTGGCGCAACGAAGCATCGTAATTATTCAAAACTAACACTGAGAACGAGAGTTAGTATTTTAACCACTCGTATGTCTGCAAAGTGTACTCTCCCCAGGCATATTAGTAGGGTTTCTGATTTAAGTGCACATATTTGGTGAGAATCGACCAAATACTGGACCACACAGGGTGGCTCCATTTGTCTGAGCTCCTCTGCTCCCTGAGAGATAACAAACGTGCTCTGCTCTCGGCTGCACTTATCTAAACACTTAACTCGAGCCATACACAAACAAAGCTGCCCCTTAACTCACTTTTTTACCACAAAACGTCTTTTTTACCCTTTAAGGCTTCATAGTAGCGCATGCTTTGCGTGCCGAGTGCCTTTGTTCGTCCGGAAATTCATGCATTTTGCGGCAATGTGCAGTTAAGGGACGATGCATAAGTTTTCAAAAAAATTACCTTTCCGTTCCACTTGTGACGACTCATTCTGACAGTTACGTCTTTATTCCGCCGCATGCCTTATTATCATTTTACAAAAATAGCTTGAGAATTTCAAGTATGTCACTCCGATTCAAGGTTACATAATATAAAAACCTTTTAAGACAAGTACCAACCTAAAACGGTTGACGACTCATTCTAATAACAGTTTTGGTCTTGTCCAAGGTACACGTCATCGGGCGTGACTAACGAATGGCTCGCCCTACAGACCCTAAATTCTGAGTCGTAAGTATCAGTGAGACGCCGCGGCAGCATCCACGAGGCTGCCGGACATAACCATAACTCCCGCCGAACCGTAAACGTAATTAGAGACACCAAAACACACCGAACACTTGAAACACATTAATCCGTTTTGATTTGGTAGGGTTAACGCTCCGAAGCGTAAATCAAACGATATTACGACTCCGAGTCATGGGATCCTGATACACTTACAGTACGCCAGTTTTAAAATAATCGTAACTTTTCGGTGCCACCGCGACATTAGGAGAAATACGACCCACAGTTCGCGTGGGCGAATCCAAATGAAGATTGCTGAGAAAACAAGTTAAAATAAATCCCCGAAATAGGCTTACCTACACGTCGTGCCTACCTGCTTTTACCTCTGCCTTTGTGAGTAATTAACTCGTCGATTAATTAAAAATAATGTTACACCATCTATCTGATCAAGTAATTTATCGTGCTTGATTTATAATTACGCTTTTCTAATAAATGTTAAAATTAATTTCAATGTGAGCTATACCTAAAAACATTTTACGCCATTACATGTAGTATGTAGTTTTAAATTTTTGATATTTTTGTCAGTGTTACGAGTATATTAAAAGTAATTATGTACTTATATATAATTATAATACTTATGTATTTCTTCATCGGTTATCGGTTCTTCGAGCGATATGGCCTGTGGCCACTAACTTTAGCTAAATGTCATTGACTGGTTCTTTAGTGGAGACCACGAACTGGAAGATGCAGCGTAGGTAGGTAGGCCTCCCACTAGGTGGACCGACGACATAGTGAGAGTCACGGGCATCTAGTGGATGCAGCTGGTAGGTAGGCTGTCGTTCAGTGTGGAGTTCTAAGGGGAAGCCTATGTTTAGCTGTGGACGTTTACGGGGTGATGATGATACTTTTGTTATAGCTATTTCAAGGAAAGAATTTTATAAATAGGTTTGGCTTGTGGTATGTATTTTTGTATTTTCTTTTAAAAATAATTATCAGTCGAAGTTTTTACCTAAATATTGTATCTGATGATAACGATAAGAGACATCGTTATATATTTATCGTTATGATACCATACATTTCAACACATTATTACAGTGGCCATTGTTTTTATTAAATTAATGTAATCTTGTGAACGCATTTAGTAAGCTCGTCCACTAAGCTTCATGTAATTAACTCAAATTACCTACATTTCTTGCAAGATATTTTTATAAACAACTGATCAATAAATTCAAATCTCATAATAGTTAAGATTTATGTATTCCTTTTGTTTTATGTTGTTTTGTTTTGTTTGTTTTACTTTCTTTTATGCAATTGTAGATCAATGCTCATGGGTTTTACGATCTTAGCTATGTAGCTAAAGGTCATAAAACCCGTTTTTCTTTATACATAACTGAAATGGCAACAGAACCTAGGTAGGCATTCACTCGTCATTAACTGACGTTACAGCCATTAAATGTGTAAATATTCAATGCGCAAGTAAACTGTTTTGCAATTCAATGTGCTAGTGCAAGCGAACGAATGACCCTTATCATTCGTGCAGGGCTGGTCAGACTCGGCCCGTGCCGACCGTTCCGCACTCCGAGCGCGCCCGCGCCGAGCCAATACCGAAACCACTTTTACTCATAAATTAAAATAAACGACAGTCATCGTGCTTTGGTGCCGTACTTTACGTGTCTGAAGCATAAAGCCATATTTCAACTTTATCTTGTATCGCGTAGAGGCCGTGCTCGCTTGAAAATGTTGTTTCAAATGCTAAAATCATTTTACACTGACGAGCCCGTTCGAATGTTGCGTCAACATTATTAATAACGATAAAATCCTGGAACACGTTCGACTAAAGGAGTTGGCAATTTTCCATCGCGCTTGAACATTAACCATTTGCGAATTGTAATTCCCTTTACAAGCGAATCTGTGACATTTTGAATTATAAAATTGTGAGCAATAAATTGCGGGTTGTTCAAATGGCACGATATAATTCCGAAATCGAAACCGACCGTGCTTAATTGATAAAATATTACACATGGAATTGTCCTTTAATAAATTACACGGCCCATGGAGTTTGTTATAGGAAAAAAATGTAGATGAGACAAAATGTCAATCGGGTTTAATTCAAAGTAGGGTTCGGTTAGCCCCGTTTTGCTGACATGGTCGCGGCTTTGGTAATGCATGGTGTAACAAATGGGTCGCGCCCCTTCCCAAAAAACTTGAATAGTAGTTGCTCAAACCGATTCTTATACATCTGCAATTTGTACAATCGTTAAACGAAGCGCTATCGCTTTAAGCAATCGCGTAAATCAAGTTAACGCAAATGCCTCTATCGATCGCTTTGAACTCGAAGTTATTTGTCTTTCATTAGGCCCAGATCGAGGAAATCCAGTAATGGATCCTCATTTGTATCTTCCTCTGTATAAATAATGGCGCCGGGCGACGAGCGACGATCCGCACGCCTCACGGCCGCCCAAAACAAATATAATTAGAGAGATATTGTCCTGGGGCGTGTTGACCTCCGAATACTCCGATACATCGCTACACTGCATGTGCCGGTTCAACAAAAGCTATAGAGTTTTAGGTGGTGTACTAAAGATCGAAATGGACTAAACATTGGAAAACACTTATAATGACGATTGTACTTACCAGCTGTATAGCCGAAGTAACAACGCTTTTCGATCAGTGATGTGTTTTCAAAAAGGGCACGAACATTTACGGTTGTTTTGCTTTTACGGTTACAGTAATATTTAGTTTAAAAGTTTACACAGAAAATGGTGTATTTCTGTAGAAATAACACGGTGTTATACACCTAAATCCCATCTAAAGTTTTCCTATGTAGAGATTGGTAGAGCAGGCGTCCGTTGGCGTCCATTTTCCAAAAGTTACTTATATGAAAAGGCGTCTGAGTTAGTGGTTTCGTATCATCTCACAGTTCATTCCAACTACAAACAACTGACTACATTAGGTACTTTCTGTACGTGCAGTCAGAACTTTCGTCATTGAAAGTTCTGTGAGGCTGATGTGATACTCAGTCCAGACATCTTTGATCATCAGCTTTTACCATTTAAAGCGTACTTAAGTATCTGATAGAAAATTTATGTGCTCCGCTCTAAATATCGTCGCATATGGATGCTTCGATAGACAGAGGCTTTTACCGGCAACGCATTGTTAATGTGTGCGATCACAATCCATTATCGAAAGAAGAGGGGTGGAATGCGATAAAAAATTTCAATCAGGCAACCGCCAAAAAATATTTACAGTGTAACCCGAGGCACCGGGCGCCAGGCTACACAATATTGTGTAGCGATACGCGAGACGCCCGCGGCGTCAGCGTCGCGTTCACCGAGTAGCGCGGCGGCGCTGCGGCGCTGCTTTCCGTCTCTTTGTGCGGCCCTGCCGAAATAATATTGAACTCCGGTGAAATACGAGCACCCGCAGAGGGACGCCTCCTGCGAAACCGTTTTTCCATTTCGCTGAACAATACCAAGCGTTTAGTTTAGGACTTTCCTTCGTACCTTTCCGTATCGGGTCACACGAAACACCGTTAATAATTTATATCACCCTCTAATACATCTTGCGCCTGAACATTCATTACGGGAGATTACCGCTCAAGAAGAGATTTCCACGAGTCTGTCAAAGGTTAAATTCTACTTTATATGCAATCTTGTCCGTTTCGAATCACGGCCTAGTCTTGCCGTTTTTGCCCAACCGGGGCTATTCCTCTTTGTATTTATTGCTGTACTTAATTTGCATTCGTGGGGAATTACCATAATAATATCTTCGAACGACAAACTCCGTAGGTAATAGAAGGCTATCGTTATCACATACAGAGCTCCGGTAGGTATGGAAATTGTAAATTGTGCGAGCCCCCCGTTGCACTAATGGAAATTGTTTATCAGCGCCGATGGCGGCGCGGCTCACGCATGCGGAGTGCGCGCAAGCAGGATTATTTACGTGCGGATCCTCGCAGTCTAGCGGCAGTGCAGAGCGGTCAGTAATTGGCCGCTTATTCGATATCGCTTCCATTCATTTCTCGCGATAAACCTGCCTAGCTCGCCACGCCGAGCGCCCGGTGCCCGCGGGGCACGTTTGGCAAGCTCTGTAAGCTTACTAGGTTCCACTGCACAAGTTTATCTTACTTGTTATTACAGATCGATAACTTTGTATTAAGTACACAGTAGGTAGATCGAACGTTCTGATTAGTTCGAGATTAGAAATGGTAGCAAAGTAGCGGAACGACATACAGAAATTGCAGCACCAGCACTAACTCATAACTGGAAGATACATAATCAAGTGCTCCGGAGATCTCTCTAATAAAATGAGAAACTTAGATATCGACTTATCATATTCAGGCAGTACACGTTCATAAATAAGGCTTGAGACCGCTGCTTATTAGTTTCATTTTATACCGTTAAAATTATGATAGTAGTGATATAAAATACACGTTAAATATGATAATGTTCGACGTAACTAGCGCTCCTTGTAAAATTCAGACATCGTTGGCTTCCGTCGTCTGATATATATCTGAGAAAATGATGCTTGCTAAATATACGCAAGTGGGCGCTTGCACTAGGCTCAGAGAACGCGCAATACGCGCACTCTCCCATTCATGAATCAACTTCAGCATTACCTAACCACGCCGCGAGACGACCAAAACAAACATCATGCTATGAGTTATTAATACGAGACTCGAGTTCAATGATTCCGAGCGTACTGCATTTAAATCGCTGTATCAATGGCCCGCGGTATTCCACGCACATTTATCCACCTAGATAAACCCGGCTTTCTGTCTAATGAGACCCAGAATTAAAGCTCGCCTTTGCGGAAATCAATTACGATACCGATCTATATTTATGAACTCATCCCGTGATCTAAACGATTGTACAAACTTAATTGGATGTCATAGATTAGTTATTTTATTACCTTAACATGTTATTAATCTGTCGATAGATTATATGCTCGGAGAAGTTTTCCATTTAAAGGGGCATTTTGACAAATGTTTTTTAATTAATCCGGCGGGCGTGATCGGTGTCGAATAAGGCAGCTATTTAAGTGGACAGATTCCGGGCGTGGCCGCCGCGATTTTAGAGATGTATGAGCACGGGTGACGCTCTTCTGATCCCTTGTTTACATCGCATTCCTTTCCTCTTTTGTATTCGCCTGCAGCGATTGTACTCTCAAATTGGAAATTTTACTTACCTCATTTCAACTTTTCGTGTTAAATAATAGGTAAGTGCGGATGATAATTTTATTCAGTTTCTTTGTAGTGAAAGCGTTCGCCGAGGGAGGAAATTGGCATAGCGGGGTGATGCTATTGTTACTCAGTTCGTTTTAAATTGGGGAGCTTTCTTGAATTTACACCCATGACTTGCAATAGGAGGGTAGCCGGCTAAGGAAACCGTGGCGCCGCTGTAACCAGCACGTTTGTGTCGACACAACGATTTCATTTCTGACAAATACGAGTTGGTTCTAAAAATAACCTTTTGCATTCGAGTTTTAGTAAGTATGTGCCTAACAAATAAACTATTGACTTTATCAACTTAATTCTTTATCAACGTAATTATCAATAGTACTTAACGGTACCGCTCGAGCTTGGCTCTGACGCGCCCCCGCGCATCTAGATTCTTATAACAACCATTTAATCTATTTTATATACATAAAAGCGAAATATGTCGAAGAAGGGAAGGGAGGCCTTTGCCCTGCAATGGGATGACCATGGCTGATATAAAAAAGCGAAATACTACTCATTCACTGACTCATCATGAATCTCAAAAAGTAGATGTATCTATCTATTTAAGTATGTATTTAAAATTTTATATTTACGTATATCAGTCTCTGGCAACCATATTACAAGCTTTGCTTAGTTTGGGGTCAGATGACCGTGTGTGCAAAATGTCCCAGATACTTGACCTACGAAGCTGAAATTTGGCAGGTAGATTCCTTATGGGGTGTAGGTAGGTCCACTAAGAAAGCATTTTGAAAAAGGCTTCGGCCCTTTATGGGGCAAAAGGGGTTTTAAATTTATATGGAAATCTATTCTTACGAAGTCGCGGGCAACAGCTAGTATAATTTTATGTACACCGTTGTTTTTTGACAGTAATTGAAAAAGGTATATGAATTTGAGGTTGAGTGTTAGTGTGTATTTTTTTGTGTCTGTTAATTGACTTTTTTGTGCCTAAGTAGTTTCAATTGCGAAGGTTTTTACCTTTAATTATTTTAGGCAAATTCTGTCCAGTGGTTTAAAAGTTATGGCTTTTTTCCGAATTTGGTCGTTAGGTTTTATTTTTGTTGGTATGATTCATACTTTTGACATTTGAATACGAAAGGTATATGTCTTCCATGGCCATTTATTTTATGCAAACCTTTTGCGCCCAACACAAAATGATGATTGTTTCATTCATTACGCAATGATTATTGAGAGCCTCGCCCATGTTGTGAGCTAATTTCGTATTTATTCCATTGTTCGGCATCCATGAGGCAATTAGTTCGAAAATATCGGATATAAGCTGTTTCAATAGCATTATTACAAAATGTTAATTGTATTAAAAACAGTCGATAACATCTCTCAACCGTTTTCGACCCTCGCACTGAATCAAGGGGGCGTTTAAAGATTGAGAAAAGGAAAATAAAATGTATATGAAGCAACCCACCACGCTGTTCTTTCCATGCATTGTTTCTTTTGTTTTGAAAAGTTTTTTATTCATTGTTTAGCCTTCTACTTCGAAGCTTTTTAATCGATGAGATGTTATCTGTCTCAGACTTCAATAAACTGTGAAAGTATAGCTTATACAATAAAATTGTTCTGTCTAGGTTGCAAAGGAATTTACTGGTGGTGTCTTACCTGCTCACTGTCAAACATTCTACTTAACTTCTTACCCTATTCAACCCGACACTGGAACTTTCGTTACGCAAAAACTTGATGGCCATAGGTTTCGACTCTCCACTCAGACAGCGACATATTTTTGCAAAAATATCTTCAACGAGTAAAGAAAGAATAAAATAACGTCGCGTGATAACCGTAATCGTGATATTAGTAGTGAATAACCGGGTATGAGTTCCCCTGTTCCTCTTGCGAATCGGTGTACAACGTGGTCGAAGGTATGAAGGTCAACTATACATAAAGTACTACTAAGAATTACATCTCTGAGAAAGGTGAGCGCAACTTTTGTACATTTTCCAAGAGTACTAAGACTTGGGTTACCATATGTCAGGCATTAACCGCATTTGACAGGCATTTATTAAGGCTTTGAAAGGCGCGCGGCTGACATTGTTCTGAGACAGACGTTTACAAATTATGTATATCTATACATATAATAAAAACGTAGAGATAAAAAAACTGTAATTGCGAGATATAAAAAAAACACACGGCGTCTTAAACTGAGCAGTTGAACACGTTAAGTTATATTATTTTAATTTTTGTGTTTGTTTGTTGGTCCACGCACATATCCTAAACCACTGGACGGATTTAAATGCGGGTTTGATGAATATGTTATTTTGCAAAAGAGCCGGATTAAGGGAGGAAAAAGGGTTGAAAGATTATATGAAAATCTACGCGTACGAAGTCGCAGGCAACAGCACTAGTGATAGAATAAAATGATCTTATAATAATAATGACAGAAAAATATAAAACCTTAGTTGTTACTATTGATTTATTAAGTTTAAGTTTTTTAACTGCGTAAGATTTAAGCATTTCCCAAAAAATACTGGTATTTTAGTACTGTAAAAGGCATCCCTGATTTTTTTTATAGTAGGCAACTCTAGCCATGACGATTTTGATGCAATTATTTTAATATGTTATACTTCACCACTTCACTATCATTAGTATAAAACAAAGTCGCTTCCCTCTGTCTGTCCCTATATATATATGCTTAGATCTACGGATTTTAATGCGGTTTTCACTATCAGTTAGATAATTTTTCACGGAAGGTTTATATAAATAATAAAACATATACCCGTGCGAAGCCGGGACGGGTCACTAGTATTAAATATAAAATGTTTGCGCTTTGACCAGATAGTAGATACTTACCTCAGCAAAACACTAAAACTTTCTTTGACTTGTAGTACTTAGGAAAGCCTGCCTGCCTATCTTTTTAGTTTATTATCAGCTTAATTTTGAAAACATAACAAAGTAAAATTGTACAAAAGACCAAAAAACTCCGCAGACTATTACCATACATTCGTACCTCCACCATGCCATATCTTCCATACCATTAAGTCAGTTCAACAGGCCAATCATTTTAGGGCTAAAAGCATTGTGGTTGCCTCCGCAGGCCTATATTTAGGGGCGCGATGCAATAAAAGCACATCGCTGTCCGGTCCATTCCCGCACGACTGTGCAAGATAAATGGACGGCACCGAACGCCGCCGCGCCGCCACGGCCAAGGAGACGCGTTCTCACGGCCCGTGCCTACGTTACTTCTTTTTGTTTCATCTGGTTTCCGAGTTAGAGGTCGCTCAGACTAGAAGTGACCGCTGCACGCGCGATTGCAGCGATAAAAACTGTGCGACAGCGGCGATCCAGCGCCTAACGAACCTCCCGGCTACCTGCCAAGCTTTTTGTAACCATTCCTTTAGCTGTTTACGGTACGGCATTACCGTTGTGCTTGTAGCTTTAGATTTAAAATCAGTAATGGTGTGAACGTCTCATGTCGTGGGGTCGTCGGTTCGACTGTAAACTGGTTGTGGTTCTCTCGCGTTAATTAGACACGGCTCTCGCGCAGCGCAACACCTCTGCTCATTATTTACCGCTTCATTAAGAGCTCACTCACGTCACGACGAGTGGCTGTCAAAACCTCACCGAACGCCCGTACATCCGTCACACCGCCTGAAATATCGGCAGCATTGTCCTACAATAACCCTGTCATCGGTCTCGTTAATTGTCTTAGTCGTCTCGCCTTCGCGGGATCTTCTTTATTTTAAAATCGCAACTTTTGAGCTCGTAAAATAGACGACTTATTTCCGCTCCCAAAAACTGAAATACTGCTCTGCATATTGCGCAACGTTTTATTGCCAAACCGCATCATTTCTTTTATAAAAACAGAATAATAACGTTCTGCCCATTTCGGTAACGTGCGGAAACGATGCGCTCCAACCAGTAATGGAACCGACGTTACATTATTACAAACAATAAAATCCATCATCATTACGTTGATGGATTTAAAAAATCAATTTTAGATATACAGTTAGAGAATATCGGCATAATCAGTACTTATAAGCCGTTACATCTTGCATCATTAAAGATGAATTCGTGTTTTACGCTTTTGTAGAGCACGTTGTATATTTCCTTACGCTTTTAAAAAGTGCCCAGTATCTACGTATTTTAAGATATTGGTTGCCATTGTTCTTAAGTTATATCGCATCATGCAAATATTTCCAAGGTCGGACAGTTTACAAGCCATTTAAAGGCAAACTCCGTATCCCGACATTGTGATTTCTGCACACGTTTTAATGAATTCATTCTTCCTTCGTTCCTCGGGCAGTCGGGGCTCCTTGGTCGCTATTCAAAAGAAAATTACAACGGAGAGCCTCCACGAAACAAACCCTTTAAGGAGTCACGCTTCGTTCTCGCTGAACTCAGTCCAATTATTTCTACTTTATTTTTTGCTTATGCCTTTATGTTAGAGGTCATTATAGCGGCGTCAGTTGGTGAGCGGCCGACAGCGACTGCCGGCCCGGCCGATGCACCATATGTTCTCGGCCTTTAAATTTAGCCGTGACAGTGAAGCTCGGATAATTGATCAATGGCATTTGGGCGGACGTGTTTAAACGCTACGATCACCGTTTTTTGTAGAAATCTCCGTTAATGATACGTTCCGATTGTCTTTTATGGTGCTCGTAATAAAAGAAGCACCATATGGCGCGGAGCACAGATTCATACCGCTAACAGGTGGCTATAATATTACCTTGCGGCATATGTTCGGGCGACAGGTAAATATACCTGAGAAATGCCTAGGGGTATCAATTTATATTGAGGTACGTTATGACTAAATTATCATAGCGTAACGCAATAACCTTTTCAAGAAAGTATGGTAATTATACAAGTGAAACTCTACGACTAATTTGGACAAGACCTCATAACTTTTAAATCCTTGGACATAATTTGCCTATTGCCGCATTGGATTGCAATACTGACGCGTCGCGCAATGTACAATGTATGAAGAATTCATTCGCCGATATACTCGCGATAAAGACACTCAGATTATAATATCGGGGAACACCCATCAGGCAACGCATTCCACAGACTAGCAGATCGCATAATGAAAGTGGAATCAAACCGCTTCGTACGGATTTTGGAATATCAACCATTAAGCGGTGTCGCCAGGAGGAAATTAGATGATGCAGATCAGACTTGTTCCATTAGATTCTGAGACCTCTTCGCTCGGTCAATTATTCTGATCAGATAGGTGTAGATAATAACCACCGCAATCAAAACTCCTTTAAAATAATGGAAACCGCATTCAAATCGGAATAGCCGTTATGGAGAAAAATGCTAACAGACATACAAACATACACACTCGCAATCTAACCACAAACACATATAGTTTCTCCGTTCCGTCATGGGTGGAAACATAAAATATGAAAATACTTTAAGGCCTCTTTGTTTCAGCTTTAAACTCTACGAGATCGAACGCCACAACTTTCCAATGACTCAGACTCAATACCGGTATTTCGTGTATAAACTAGACAATAGAAGTAATTATGGAAGTTAAGTATCGTATTTTTGTTTTTGTTTCCTTTCAGCAAAACAGGCCTTGGGCCGAACAAAACAAAATTTATTATTTACGGGAATCGGAAAGTTTATAAAACCGCTACGTTTGTTGTTTTCATGTAAGCAGGTACATTTGGGATATTTTCAGTGTTGAAATATTGATTTAATATATAAAGTAAAGTAAGTAAAGTAAATATTTATTTCTGAAACGTTTCTACATTATCCCATCTGCGGAGGTAAACATTAAATTGTCTTAACATATTATGTTTGATTGACATAACAGCGGGCCCCAAACTCGGCTAGGCCGGTATCTTGGTGACCCGTGAAGTGGATTTGCCTATATATGATTTAGCACGCGCGCTTAGAAGGGTTAACTTAATAGTAGTGAGTAAATTAAAATTAAAATTAAAAATCAAATTAAAGTTAAAATCAAAATTAAAATCTAAATCCTAATTAAGAGCAAAATAATATTAAAATAGGTGAACATAAATTAAATTATATTACAAAGGAGTTAAGTCTCACATATTGTTATTGGACTTCCAGACCGGTGTGTATGAGAGTTTGTGCGCGTGTGTGTGTGTGTGTGTGTGTGTGTGTGTGTGTGTGTGCGTGCGTGTGTGTGTGTGTGTGGGTGTGCAGGTGGTACGAGGATGGGATGAGTAAAGTGAGCTAAGTATTTTTATCGTAAACTTTAACGAGATTTTCAGTGTCTCTGTAGCTGAGAGACTGTATCCATACTTTGACCCTACTTCGGGCTTTCCTATGTGGAGTTTCTTTTATGTCACAGTGCTTGCATACCGAGTTGTAGGTGAAAGCATGAATGTATGGGGGTAGGCGGCATGCGAACACTGTCTTGACTTTTGGAAGCGGGACTGTGGCAGGACGAGCTTTTCTGCGGGAGTGTTGTGGATCAATAGTGTGAGATTTGGCTACTGCACGCATGATGAATAACTGTCTGACGGTGAGTATTTTTGCCTCTTTGTATAGATCTTCGGTGGGGTAACGTCGTGGTTTTCCTAACATGACTTTTAAGACCGCTCGTTGTGCCCTCTCTACTGCAATCATGTAACTCGTGGCAGCGCCTCCCCATACACCAATACAATACTGCATCAGAGATTGACTCAACGTGGTGTATACTAGGCTCATTACTGTTGAACTTGCAGCTGGTCGAAGTTTCTTTGTGATGAATATCGTTTTGCGGACTCTTTTAGACAGGAATGAGATGTGCTGCTCGAAGGACAGCTTTTGATCAATCTGTACGCCTAAATACCTCATGCATGCCACTTTTTTAATTTCACTACATGGGCACTCTACGTTACTCAAAGAAGAATGGGCTTTAAAGACTGGACAGGTGTCAGAATGTATTTTTATGTTGTTGATTTTGGACTCTGTGGCTCGTGTTATGTGAAAACCGATGAAGCTCGTTTTGGCGACGTTCAGAGTGAGTAGGTTTTCGTTAAGCCAGCGTGCTATCTTCGACATCCCATTTTCGGCAGCTGCGTGAGCACCGTTCCAGCCTCTCCCATGAAAAATAGCCACCGTATCATCAGCATAGCAAATGAGAGTGGCCTTTGGAATGTTTATTTTGAGTAGATCATTCATGTAAATAGTGAATAGTGTTGGCGATAGGATTCCTCCTTGGGGAACTCCAAAAGAGACCTCTAGCTCTTCACTAAGGTGGTTGCCTATCCTGACTCTTTGGCGTCTATTGCTGAGGTAACTAGCGAACCAGTTGAGAGCCTGTCCGCGGATCCCGAGACATTCCAGTTTCTTGAGTAGTATGGGAATAGAAACGGTGTCGAAAGCACGGGCCAGGTCGAGGAAAATCCCCACGCTTCTGTTGCCTTTATCTAAATGCGATGACACTGTCTCAGTCAAGAGTTGTACAGCGTCCTCCGTAGATTTACCACAAGTACCGTAGATTTATAAAATATTTCATCCTTTTCATCTTTGGCTTGTTATTGACTCTCATCTAAGATTTGTTTACTTCACATTGTACACTACACTACACACTGTGGTACACTATTATTAATTATGACAAAGATCTTTCTTTGCGTCTAATGAGCAATACAACAGAAAATGATAAGATTTCTCTTGAATTCTGGAAAGTAACATAATAGGAATCATTCCAGGAATAGCTGCGACCCGCGGTTTTTTATACTATAGAATAGGCTTGCGTTTGATCGCAACCTCTCTTGATGTGGTCTACGGTGGAGTATGTGTCTAGAAGAAAACGATTCACTCGTGATTCAAGGACACTCAGATTGTAACTATCGGGGAACACCCATTCAGGTTGCGCATTCCACAGACTAGCAGTTCACACAATAAAAGTCAAAGCGCTTCGTACGAGTTTTCGGAATATCAACCATGCATGAAACGGCATCGCCATTTCGTGTCCACTCTGGCAATCTTATAGAAAAATGGACATTAGAGGAATTTGAAAGGTTTCACTCGCGTAGACATTCCTTCAGAAACCGTAATTTTTTCCGTTATAAAACGTGTCCTGTGTCACTCTTCGACCTGGGGCCTTACCTACCTTGCCTACCTGTTATTAGGGATTCAGTTTAGGTGATTGCGAAAAGATGCGCGACCGCTAACCGTATCTCGACGCGTTAAGGTTCGCGTTCGCGTTATTTTGCAAACTGCGCTAATTCGAGCCCGCGATTAAAGTTAAGCGTAAGGCCCCGGGCTACATTTAAATATATACCTATAATATGCGAAAAATCACATAGATCCTTTGCTCTATTTCTGCGAAAAAGAGGAACAAACCAAATACACTTTCGCATTTATAATATTGGTAGGTATTATGACGCATTATTTACCAGTCAAACTCGTAGGTAGAGTACATAAACTAATTTCCCAGTTCCTACTTTGAAAACCGTTTATTGGACGATATTATACTAATACAAAATGTGTTTTTCTTTACGACAAAACAAGGCAAGACAAGATATTTCTAGTTGCGCCTTATTTGAATTCCAGTGGAGACACCAATCCAATAAGTTTTTCGAGCAAGCAAATAAAAGGGAATAGGCAATTACTGGGGACTTTTTCTACATTTTATTTAATGCTTAGGTTTCTGTTACTTTTTGTGTCAACCGTACAAAATTAGAAGTCGTGTTCATTTAAAGCCACAGTGTACAGTGCAGTATTCATAGACCTAAAATACAAGACTTTATTGATATAACATGAAGAAAGTATAGCTTTTTTTAAAGTGAAAATAGGACAAGCAGAACTAAACGTAAAAATAGCTGCTGTTTATTTTTGGTGGTATGAAATTACCCCAGATCAGACCATACTTATATATGTAATACGTCACCTGTAAATACGCCAAAATAGCTCCATACTGACATTCACTTTGCGGGAAAAGGACAGAGCATCCCTTCCTAATCGAACCAAATTGAATTGTTTTTTAATAATATAAATGTAATTCTTCACTATTGTATAAATTATTTTAGCGTTAACTCGATATTATATTTTAGTAATACTTAGTTTACGAATTTTGTTAATAGGAAAATATTATAGTCTCAAATACGTTTAGATTTTTAGCTGTAAGTTTTTGAGAAATTGTAATTAAATAAATAAATAAATAATAATAATAAATAAACACTTTAAACGCTTATATCTCAGAGCTATATAAGCCAAAAAAAACTGTTTACGTATTACATTTATTTATTTTTCAGTAAGCCTTTGATTTTTAACAAATCAAAAATCTTTCTGTTGGCCTATTTCGAACAACAACTTAAAAGACAAACAGATTTGTAGTTCTGCAATATAATTACTTGAAAAAGTCATTAATAAAGTTTTCCATTGTCCTCAGATTGGGCGGGCCGCAAATGTCAGGCGGCATGGGCGGTGGAACGCTGGGCAGTGGGCACTGCCAGCTGGCGAACCAGCCTCTAGTAATGCCAGTGTTCCCCCTCCGGGCCAGCCAGCCGAGCCCTGTGCCCGTCTACTCGCCCTCCCGGTTTCACATAGACAAGCGCTGCCAGCACCGGTGCACGTGGAAATGCATGGCTATCTCCATGATATGCCTCTGCGTCATACTGGCGGCTATGCTCGCCTATTTTATAGGTAAGCATTTATTTTGAGTCTGTTTCGTTTGATATATGACGGACCTTCCACAAATAAAAAGCATGTCAGCAGCAGCAAAATAACAGTATGAACCAGTACATACCGACGTTCTGACCGCCGCTGCGCTGTTCACGTACTGCTATATTTGGTGTGTAGTGGCTCTCACACTTCCTAGTATAAGAAAACGTGCGGAGCTGTGTTCAACCAGGACTGCCTCTGTGCTGCTGCTGCTGATTTTGGCTTGCAAGTTAAATGTACGCGTTCAAAGTTTACTTATATTCATTTATTACGCATTCTCTTCAGTGAGTCGGGACCCAGTATAGTACCAAGTAGAAACTATTAAAAATAACCGGCCTAGTGCGAGTCAGACTCGCGCACGAAAGGTCCCGTACCTTATCTATAAAAACGGCGAAAAAATCATGTCTGTTGTATAGGAGCCCCCTTAAATATATGTTTTATTTTAATTTAATTAGAATTTAGAGTGAATATATAACTAAATATTCTGTGAATATTTCAAACGTCTACCTGTTGCCGTTATAAATATCGTGCAAAACGAGCAAAAAAATCACGTTAGTTGTATGGGAGCCCCCCTTAAATATTAGTTTTATTCTGTTTTTAGTGTTTGTTGTTACAGCGGCAATAGAAATACATCATCTGTGAAAATTTCAATTGTCAATTCAATTGTCAATTTCAATTGGTTTATGAGATACAGCCTGGTGACAGACGGACAGCGGAGCCTTAGTAATAGGGTCCCGTTTTACCCTTTGGGTACGGAACCCTAAAAACAATAATTTGACTAATCCAAATTACCGATTGGATGATATTGGTTACCGCCTACGGACTAATAAGAAAAGTTCCCTAGCAAAATGGTCACATAATACAAACTCATCAATCTTTGTGGAGCCACTATCGTGTTACTATAACAACTTTAATTAAGATAAAACGTTTTTCTTTACTTAATACATCTAAGATAAACAACTTTTCTTCGAAAGCTCTCGATGAAATCGCCAGAATTATTTCATTAAGAAAGCTATATATTCTAAGTATATTTAAGTAAGAAGTTTGTTGCAATTTCCAAAGTAAGTACGCGAACTTATACCTAACTACATAAGTTAAGTTTGATCGAAAAGTTGCAAACAGATAACTTACGACTTAGTCTTATCTTTAACGTATTCCGTCGGTGAACTTACGTAATTGAAATAAAAAAAGTTATAAAATTGAGAAAGGCGAGTTTGAATAAAAACAAAGGTACTATTGATTATATATCGAATTATTAATATGAGTTATAACTTGGATATGTTTGTTCATAAAATCTCAGCGGGACGTTCGGAAAATTCGTTTGGACAGTATTTTTATTAACTCGCTCGGAATGCCGATTAAAATATTCATAACATTATTCTTTCTCAATCCATTAGCGTTAGAGCGGCCCTCGTTTGGAGCATGTCGAGACAAAAGTTTATTGTCGTGCCAGCGTGACGCTGCGATGCTTACTCTTGTTTTGTACTTCTCAACTTTCACTGCTTAAACATTCGATACGTCGAAGCAGATAATGTCTCAAATATCGATATGGTAGTCATACTCTCTTATTAATAAACGAGCATCAGTAGCCATGGAGGAGTGCGGTTACCCCGTTACTCTTCGACCAAGTTCCTAATGTTTCTTGCGTCGCCCTATATCGCTCGAGCATTGTTGAAAAACGTGAGTTTTTTTTTAAATATTATAATCTTACGTTAAATAACTACTTATGTAAAATATAAGCCATATTAATGAAGAAAACCCCTGTTCAGTAATATTGTCATTTTGATTCAAAATTTACTTTTACATTTGTAAAATTTAAACTGTATTAATGAGGAATGTTTAGTAACATTGACATTTTGGTTAAAAAAAGTTTTCTTACGTAAAAATAATTCTAGTAGATTTTTCTTGATTCAGTATTTATGTTGGAAAACATAAGGTTCCAAGTTTCATTATGAATAAAAAAAAAATATTTACAAAACATTTGTTGGTTATTTTCTTTATTAATACAGCGCAAATTTTATCAATTCATTCATTCATTTTAGGTATATCTCCAAAAACTTTGAATAACAAGGTGTCAACTAGATTGATTAGTTCGAATCAAATGTAGTGTATGATATTAAGTAGGTAGGTAATTCACCGAAAACTAGTGATGAAAGAACTGTAGATTTGTGAAATATAAGTACATTTATCAAGCTTTTTTGTAACCAGTCAGCTAGCACACACTTAAATTTCTAGTCTTACCAATAAAGGCAAAAAAAGTTGCTCGCGTTGATTATAGATTGCAAAAAATATAATCCTTTGTCTATTCGAGCAGCAAAATCGTCGCGCCCGGGGCAGCTAGCTCTCTTCAATTAAGGGGCAGTTCTTGTCTTCTATGATTGGAAACCATTAAAAAAGGGTAGCATTTGAGCCACGTAGGATTACGACGCTGAAGCCCTCAGGGGATTGAATCCAATACGAAACAGTAGCAACAATCAGATTTCAAAAGCCTTTATAAATCACAGCTTTAGAGTTATGTATATCGCATCGAGGGTAAAACATTTTATATTATGTTCTATAGAAATATCCGATTGATTCGAATACCTACTTGACCTGACGGCTCACAATTTTTACTGTACTTGAAAGAATGCACGCTATTTTACTGTCATCACAGAAATTTTATTTCTCCAAGCCGTGGGCTTTAAATATTTATGGGAGTATACAGTTTTATAACCAAATCATAAAGAAAGATATTTCCATCAACACATCAAAACTCAATTACGAAAGGTGATAAATTCAAACATCCACTTCGTGCATGCAAATGAGTTGATTAAACATCGACTCTCTGACGAAAACAGATATCGACCATTAGTCTTTTATCATTCTTTGTTTAGATCTCGGCATCTACAGAGGGGGCTATAAAAAAACTAAACAAACATCAGGAAAATATAAATGATGCGCCTAACTTAAGGCAACGCGCTGCGCTGCGTGCCTCGGGTTCGGGCCCATGGGCTCACGGCCCGCGTTAGCTCGGTTATAAATTATCTTAAACTTCCACGTCCCATATTATTTTACTGCGGATATATCAGCCGCTCGCAATCCCGGCCTGCCCGCTCAACGACCAATCATAATTTATACATACATAATGCTGCATAAATCGCGAAAGTAAATCCCAGCTTGATTTAACGCTAAATAACTAATCCTTTACTTGCTGTATAATAAAGCGATATTTTACATTTATATCTGGTGGAATGGCACATTCTCGCGAATACATGAAATACCTACATAACTCTAGAATGAATTTTACAAATATTCCCCGCTAACGATGTAAAACACGACCAACATAAAATACATAACAGCAAGCTCTTTGCGCGATGAGGTGCGGCGCAGAATAAACCGTCCGGAGAGGTATAAAATAGAAATGGTATTGAAACAATACTGTTAGGTGTTTCGTAAGAGTAAAGCTCATGCAATCAACCGCAAGTGAGTCGTCAGCCATAAAACTCCGACCGCAGACACATAAGATATCACAAAAATAGCATCAAAGTCGTCACGGGGAACCACGGGAGTGTTACCTCTGCCCTAGTTTCCAGCGTGCATTTACCCTGCCGAGCCAAGCCCTCACCGCCTACTATAAAAACTCGAATGAAAATAACATGAGTCATTTAGATAAAGGATATAACGACCTACGTTATTCAGTGTTGGAAAAGATTAAACTCCATAAAATTATTTAAAAAAATAGTTGATAACTGTGAGGGAGCGGGGACGATTTATGTGAAAGAAATATGATGTTTCGTATCTGGGCTGTGTTCTGGGTCAGCTAAATAGAAGTGAGTTGTAAAGTTGAGGTTTTATGTGGCCCTGTGTATAGTACGTATAGTAGTATTGTAGTTCAGTGGAAGTTCACCAATGGTTAGGGCTTGGCAAGGCACTCCGTCGCGCTGTCACGCGAATCCCGTATAACAGTTGTACGTTCCCAGAAACAATGTGTTGTTGGCTGCATAGCACCATTTATGCTGAAAGTGCTCACTCGCTGTAATGTCAGGAAATTACTTCAGTTTATTTCACTTTAAATACACACCACGTCTGTTTAATGTACCGAAAATAGTAGTACCAAGCATATAAATCAAACCAAAGCCCTCCGTTCAAAGTTTACATTACTGTCATGATTTTCATATGAAAAATAGAGAATGTATTGTAACCAAGTACTTAGTTTTCTTTTTTAATTTACAACTGAACTTTTATAGCCATTAAAAAGTTTTGAATCTTTTTTAGATACTAGAAGATTATATTACAGTCGTTAATTCTAGATATCGTTCGCGCAAAACTTTATGAGCCCTCTGAAGTTAGGCGCGAGGCCTCCCCGACGCCCTGTAAAGTCCCTCGGATACCTATAATATGCGTACTGCGCAGCCACTGGGCCTAACTTCAGAGGGCTCATAAAGTTTTGCGCGAACGATAATTAATGAGTATTCCTATGCCTACCTATAGGTTTAAAAATGTTAAATTTTGAGAATATTTTTACTGCAAGTGCATTTATCTATTAAATAAACAAGATACAACCTAACCATCACTACACAAACAGACTGTCCATAGACCGTTGAAGGTTTAAAGACAATCCAAATGCTCAAGCCCACTACATGTTGGCAGCGTTACCACGCTGAATGGCAATGCTTAGGTATAAGTCAGGTATGCGTTGAGCCTGTAACACCAACTGTTATGGTCTCGACATTCTTAATTACACGTTGTTCTGAAAATCTAAACTATTTAATTTAAAACCATGATCCTGGTTTGCTTACTGGATTGTTTTGATTTAACATAACCCACAATACTAATAAATAGTTTTAGCGATAATAAGTTTTCAGCACGCTAAGCCACGCTTACAACCTTACCTATCGGCTACAAGCCTAAAAACGCTAAACATATTTCTATTTCAACTCCCACCGCCATTCTCAACCTAATAGCACCTATTTGTGAAGATCTATGAATATATTCGTAAGATAATCCTAATTTAGACGACGTAATAAAGTAACAGTAAAATAAATCTATTCAATGCTTCTTGAAAGTAATGTAATGAACCGGCCCAATGTAAGGTGTCTCAAGTCAATGAGGCTTATCGTATCGGATCTCGGTTCATTTAGTTGCCCGTTAAATTATAGGACAGAAGATAAGAGACTCGTCGCATATCAATGCAGCGGCCGAAGTGTCCACTTCAAAATGAAATAAGTGTCACTAAACGAACCTCAGGTACGACTCTAAATTACCACATTTAGATTTCCGACTGATAATAAACGTAATCAATGACACCGTTAGCGCTACCTATTTTATTCGACTAGTATTGATTTCTACTCCACCAAAATATGTTTTTAATTAAACTTGTGTTTTAAATTTTGGTTGAACAAACCGTCGTCGCTTACCTACAGGCGAGTTTGTGTTAAAAAGAGGACTTGCACGCGACAAAAAAAATAGTTTAAAGTTGTTTTACTTTAACCTGGCAAAAGTTGGAAACTATACTTTTTATTGGTTTTGTTTCGTCAGCTTACTAGTTTCGTATAATTCAGGACATGCCGTAAATGGAAAATAAATGAAAAATACGCAAAAAAATATTTAACTCCAAATTGTTGTGTTGATGACATGAAAACTAAACAAAAAAGGTATACATTTTACCGGGTCAAAAATGAGTGAGACTTAAGCGCTGAACCTAAAATTTTGACCAGAACTATAAGAAGAACAGTGTTAGAATATCTTTCAGAATATAAGATCAATAACAATGGAAATTATTATCGGCCACGCCTCGTGGCATTCCGGATATGTACTGAATAAAAAAGTGGTTCTGTACTTTAATCCGACGTAAATCTCCTGGTGTATGTCGGTAGTTTTAGCATTGTAATGAAAAAATGTGGACCATCTGTTGCACCCTTCATTACGTACGTGGCGCTGAATGAATGGGGCAAACACAGCTTCGTCAACTTTTTAATGTAATTGAAATTGTGAGGACCCCAAATGTTTTATTAAAGCTCTCTCACCGATGAACATTAACGCTTGTGAAGTGGTTCTCGCGATACTACATCTGCCAACAAAAAATAATACATCACAAATAACACGATTAAACCTGTCTAACTTTTTTACATTGTGAACTTTTGGGAGGATTAGTTGTTCGAACGTAGTTGTAAAACATGGCACCTTCTCAAAATAAATTGTTAGGAGAGCTTAACGATAAATTCTCGTAAGTCCGAACTTGGCGAAGCTTCGTGTAAACACATTGTGTAAGCAATTTTGTAGATAACTTGATAGCTCTTAGAGAAGTTGATAAAACCTTGATATCTCTATCTTTCTATATAAAATTGTATTCGAACCAACTCAGTAAGCAACGCTAAAGCAATTTAATCCAATCTACAATGGCAGGAGTTAAATTGATAACAATTTTCAATTAGATGTGGGTTTAAAAATTTGGAGACATTTGTACTTGTCCGCGCTTCGGTTTAAATGGGTCAGAAATCAGGGGAACGAATATAGTTCTTATTTTAGAGGTGACAAGAGCTGTTATCTGAGACAGTGTACTGGGAAGACGGGGACATGGCAGACGAATAGAGGAAGATTTATCACGTGACTAATATCGTCGGCGCGTTGCGATGGCTCTCCTCCCTCGGGACTTTATCAAACGAGTTTCGCTCCCCTAGCACACGATGCAATCTATGCTGAATCGTATTACAATAAATTGTATTAGCTCGAAAAATAGTTGAGATGGCAAACATCGTCCATCTGCACTCGATCGCTGCATCGCGACCTTCTTTAGACCACCCTCCATTTCCTTCGATGGCGAAAATTTATAGATTTTACGAGGGATCATCGGCGAAAGCCGCTGTTTACCGCATTGCCATATTTTATTTTCTCGTGCGGAAATTACGTCATCCACGCTCGTTATCCAAGGAACAGTGGCGTTGTTTATGTTTTCTACAGGTTTCGTATTGTTCCTGGAATATGTCACGGTAATGGGAAACTAGATACTTAGGTGAAATATGGATATTGCTTGCAAAATGAAACTTATTTGAGTCGTCGCGTCGTATCGAAACGCGGCTCTACATTTTACTTTGGTAGTATTTATTTTCATGAATCGCGTATCTTGGGAGGTTTCTATGAAACCGTTTTTAATGATCCGACTTCAGGATTTCTAGACTGTATTTTTTATAATTTTCAACCGACTTTAAAAAGAAGGTGGTTCTCAATTTGTTTTTTTTTTATGTTTGTTACCTCATTTGGTATTTTTTACTCGCTTTTAATAGCTTGGTATGTATCAATGTAACGGAATCTTTGAACATGATTTTCACCCCTTTCAAAACGTCGGATTGATTTGAATCTTTGCACACTTATCAAGGACCGATGACAATGCAATAATTTAAATAATTTGTCCTATTATCCTTACCAGGATCCTCAGGATTTGCGATATAAAAGCGTGTTTTTTAAACGACGACAATTATTTATTTGGAAGGATATACTTTTCAGATTGATCCCATAAACTACCTACTGAACGGATTTCATCAAAATCGGTTCGTTAGACAGGTTTTTAAATCAAAACAACTGCAAAAAAATTGTCATTGTTGTTGTTTGTCAATAATTGCGTTATTTACTAATTTTGAAGTCAGTTTTTATATCGATAACTGTAATGTGAAAACGGAATGTGTCTTTTGGTAGGTATTTTAACATATTAGTAGATATTATAAATGTAAAAGTGTGTTGTTTGTTCTCCGTTTGGTTTGTCATTTCATGCAGCAACAGAGCAACGGGTCCACGTGAATTTTGCATAGGTTGGAGGGCCGAAAACGGACATAGGATACTTTGATCCCGGAAAAATAAACGATTCCTGAGGGAATATCTACGCGGGTGAAACCGCGGAGCGCAGCTAGTTACATGTATATAAACATATCAATTGGTAGCTAAACACAAAACATTCATGATTAATTTAACATTATTGGGCTCACTCCACTGCAATCATCTAACTGCATCGCACGCGACTCTACTGAATATAAATCACCTACTTATCATCGATGGTAAGCCGATAAAGGTCATTGTCATCGAACTATTCCTATCTACCCTCAAAGAGCATCGCAGGGTTAATGTAAATGTGCAATTCTGACGGGCAAATGGCGTCAACGCTCCGTCCTTATCTAGGAGTAAGATCTGTGGGATCAGAGAGCAGGGAACGAAAGATAAGTTAATTGCTCTAACGCTGGGGCCACAGGAATTATGGTAAATACGCCTGCACGCGCCGCACTCGATATTTTATTGCCCAGAAATCTTAACTGTTCAGTGTTCGCTATGAATACGGACGTTGAAAGGGAAATGACTCGTTAAGTGTTTCTTTATTGCAGCTCTATTGACAGTGTATCGTTATCGAGTGGGTAGGTTAGGTACCGATTATTTGCTTTTATTTTAATGGGAAAATATAAGGTCGGGGAAAAAGTTTCTTCGTATTTTTTAAACAAATTCAAGACATATTTTTTTCAAGTTTAATTACATTTAATTATAATATATATGTGCCATTTTGTTCGATAACTTGTTGCCATCTTGTAGGTAGTGACATGATCCCGTTGCTGTAGAATTTTTGGGACTTCTGATCAAAAAAATGCAACAAGTAGTTTTGACAGTCCTCTCTTGATGTTAATCTAACACTACCCAAAGAATTCTGAAGAGATCGAAACAGGTGGAAATCTGAGGGTGCAAGGTCAGGGCTATATGGTGGATGCATTAACACTTCCCAACCAAGCTCTCTAAATTTTTGCTGAGTGGCCAAAGATGTGTGCGGTCTGGCGTTATCATGATGAAAGACCACACTCTTTCTGTTGATCAATTCCGGCCGTTTTTTCTCAATTTCTTGTTTGAGTCTCATCTGCTGTTGGCAGTAGAGATCCGAATCGATGGTTTTGCCCGGCGGTAAAAGCTCATAATGAACGATGCCCTGCCAATCCCACCATTGTAGTATTCCTTCATATTCATCCTCATCCATATCCATTTTTATATAAAATTTGTAAACTTTTTATCGGTTAGTAAAACTCTTTGGGCACACGCTCCGCAAGTCAAAATTCAAAATTTGAAAAAGGAAGAGGGAAAGCCGTGACGGCAAACAGAGTCGTCATTCTGGAAACAATCTTGAAAGGAAGAACATCAAATGGCAAAATGGTGAAATGTTTTGAATATTGATGCTGATCTGAACTCCGCGAGTAATAGTGTTCCGTGGCTCTGAACCTAGAGGAAATGTTTTGAATATTGATGCTGATCTGAACTCCGCGAGTAATAGTGTTCCGCGGCTCTGAACCTAGAGGAAATGTTTCGAATATTGATGCTGCTCTAAACCTGGAGAAAAGAGGACCGGCACGCCAAACCGTGAGTCCCTTAGTATTTTACCATTCTTCGACCTGGAATTTGCTCCGCTGCCGTCCTCCTACTTAAATCCTCGCTCAAACGACCTCCGGATACACGCAAGAGAAGCTACGACCTCCGTACCTCTTCCGAAGGCTACATCTCCGGCCCACTACTTCGCCGGATACCTGCCGTGCGGAGACTGCGGAGCGCTTAGGCCCCTTAGCCCCTTAGCTTTCTTCTTTATATTACTGTACTGTACTGGTCAATTAAACTTATCTATCCGTTACCTTGTTGTTTTCCTTACCACCCATTAGGATCTGCAGGAACTGATAGGCAGGCTTAATTTTTCAACACCTAGAAATTGTCGCGGGACGCCTGTTTAAGCTAGCAAACAGGCGTAACGTTACAGTTTGGCGCCCTTCTTAAAAACCCACGTTTCATGCTCCTTAATCTCAAAATTCTAAAACAAACCTTGCCCAGGGAGCTCTATTTCGACTTAATCTTTCGGCTTTAATATCTCTATATATTTATCTATACATCTTTACCTATTACTCTCACTCTACTTCATTCTTAACACTAAACCCTACACTTTACAGTACTATGTTCAACATTATGCTACACCCCCACGCACATATACATTACTTACCTGATTGCCACTGCAATCTACATCCATTCTTCTCTTGTAAGTGTTAAACCCTCGGGTCACTTTCAAGTTGGGGTTTGGAGTACTCTACGGCGTGCTGCAGGACAATATCCTGTAGTAAACGTTCATGCAAGTTTCCATCTACAAGAAGGTGTACTTCTAGATCTTCGAGGTCGACTAACAGGTGCACTGTAAGTTCACGGAAACTGAAGTCTAGACACGCATAAAACCTTATTACGCTTCATACATAATCTTCTTACACGTCTAATCAAACTATCACATTTTACCAACGATATAATAAATGGTAGATGCGGCATAAATTTACCATCGACTTATTAATGGTGGACACGGCATAGGATTTTTCCATCGACGTATATATAGATGGACGAGACATCTCTTTAATTCGTTATTAATATTATAACGTTCGTTGTAGGTACTTTCTACGACAATCTTAATAAAATAAAACGCTCAACATACATTTGCAGCGTCTTATTTATTTATTTTTGTTAAGGGTGTTTTGAATATTATAGAATACTTCTATAATTCTATAATATTTTAACCCGAAACAAACGCGTATAAATAATTCTTTAATTCTTAACTCTAAACTTAACGTTTTAAAACATAATCATGGCTAGATCTATCAAATATTCTTATTTGAATAAACACGAACTTGAATATGAAGTGTCTATTAGGGCTGAAAAACCAACAGAAACCTTATCTAATCTTAAAGAACAGATGACGAAACTTTGTCACATTTTTCCAGAGAACATTAAGTCCTCTTCTTTACCTCTTAAGTTGGACCTCTCTCAAGCAGAGGTAACTCTTGAATACATTGAGACTAAAATCTCACACATCGAATCTTCTGGAGACAAAAGTGGTTTGAGAAAACTCGAGGCCTTTGTAAACCATCTTTATTACCGCCTGGACCGTCTTAAGGCGACTTCATACTTGATTGAAACTTGTTCAAATTTAAGATCACGGTTTTTCACACTTCAAAAACGCTTCGATGTACTAACTCTTGATGATGATGGAAGGTTTTCTTCTGAAGAGGTGTTGGTGGAGGTACACAGCCCTCCTCCTCAGGCTCAATTTGACTCTCCCATGGTTTCTGTAACCCTCCCTACTATAACCCTCCCTGCTACCCTCCCTGCTATTCAGCCTATCTCTCAACTTAAATCAATTCCTGAAGTTTCATTCACACCTCAACCTAGTATAATGGTTCCGTACTCGTCAATGCCTCAAGTCTCAACAATGTTTCAAAATTGTCGTACATCGGACAATTTTATTAAAGATTTGAAAACCTTTTCTTATAATGGCGAAACATGCCCTAGAACATTCCTTCAAAAGCTGGAAGAATTCAGGATTTCTAGAAATATCACGGAGGAGATGCTTTGTAAACATGCCTTCGAAATTTTCTCTGGAAATGCACTTCATTGGTTCCGTTTTATTTATCAACAGAACCCTAATCTAACATGGAATGATATTCATATGTTACTGATCAAAGATTTTGGATCAATTGATTATGATTTTAATCTTCGACAAGAGATAATGAAAAGAATTCAAGGCGATTCAGAGCCCATTATCATATATGTTTCCATAATGTCTGGAATGTTTTCACGACTTTCAGAGAAGCTTAGTGAAGCCGAACAACTTAAGATTATCCGTCATAATATAAGGTCGTGCTACTCTGTTGTTTTGCTTTGTATGGAAATAACGTCAATTAATTCTCTGGTCTCAGCTTGTCAAAGCTATGAACAAATTTATTTTCGCAAACCTGGATGCGGAGATGCTTCTTGTGCTGCTGAATTTGCTTACCATTGTCCTTCAACTTCTAAGACTTCTTCAAAAATGAGTTATACTAATGCTGTACAAAATAATGTGAAGCCGCGTACTTCTTCACAGACTTATGAGAACTTAGTGGAAGATTTTTGTTTTCGTTGTCGAGTTAAAGGTCATTCTTTAAAGACTTGTACCCAACCTAGACATTTGGTTTGTTTTAAATGTGGCCGTAAAGGTGTAAAGATCACTAATTGTCCTAAATGCGCTTCACAATCTCAACAAAAAAAAAAACTAATTAGTGACTTGAATAGTTCTTTGAATAGTTCTGCTGAACTTCATAACGATAAATTTGATCTTAAAGATTGGAATCAATGGTTAAATACTATTCGAAATTTTATGAGATGTTATAAAACAACTTCGGTATTCTATGACAAGGAAAAGGACTACAATAGACCTTTTGTTGATGTCTTTATAAATGATTTATCTTTTTCGGGTTTATTAGATAGTGGAAGTTGCATCACTATCCTTGGAAATAATTCTCATAAAGATATAGAAAGGTTAGGTTTTAAACTATTCAAGTCACAAACTCAAGTTATGGTTGCAAATAAACAGAAAACAATGTCTTCTGGTTATTTTAATTTACCAATGAGATTTAATAATCAAACACACGTAATTAAAGCGTATGTTTTTCCTGATATTCATCCTTCTTTAATTCTCGGTTTCGACTTTTGGAAAACATTTAATTTATTTCCTGGTATGCTTTCCCAGGAATTAAATTTTAAGGTTAATGGTTGTACAACTGGTGTTGTTGAAACTAATGTCTATTCTTTTGATCATCTTTCTGACAATCAAATTGAAATTGCAAAGGATTTAATCCAACGCTTTAATTTGATTTCTTTTGAACATAAGGGTAAATTAGGTCGTACTGACTTAGTTTGTCATCGAATCAATACTGGTGACGCTTTGCCTATTAAACAACGTTGTTATCGTCTTTCTCCTGAAAAACAGAAGGCCCTTATTATCGAAGTGGATAAAATGTTAGAACTTGACGTCATTGAAAAATGTGAGACTCCATGGCTTTCTCCAGTGATTATTACTCCAAAAAAGAATGGAGAATGGCGTTTTTGCGTGGATAGCAGGAAATTGAATGCAGTTACTCGAAAGGATGCTTATAGCCTCCCCTTTATCTCTGAAATCCTTGATAACCTTAAGAACGCTAAGTTTTTATCTAGCATCGACATCGCTAAGGCCTTTTGGGAAATTCCTTTACATCCTGAGGATAGGGATAAGACTGGTTTTTACGTTCCTGGCAGAGGAATGTATAGATTTAAAGTTATGCCGTTTGGTTTGACCAATGCTCCAGCAACTCAACAAAGACTTATGGACAATTTATTTACACCAGAGTTTGACAACAAGGTGTTTTGCTATTTAGATGACATTATAATTGTCAGTGATTCTTTTGATGAACATATCTCACTTTTGCTTAAAGTTCATCAAAAACTTTCTTGTGCTGGGCTTACTATCAACTATGATAAGAGTAAATTCTTTCGTAAAGAACTTAAATATCTCGGTTACATAGTAGACGATCAAGGTTTAAGGGCTGATCCTGATAAAGTTCAAGCTATTTTGGCTTACCCTATTCCTACCTCTAAAAAGGAAGTGAGACAATTTTTAGGAACATGTAGTTGGTTTCGCCGCTTCATACCTAATTTCAGCTCTATTGCTTCACCTCTTTGTAAACTAACTTCATCTGGTAAAAAATCTCCAAAGAAATTTGTTTGGAATGCGGAAGCAGATTCTGCCTTCGTTAACTTAAAAAAGTGCTTGACTACAACTCCAATTTTAGCTTGTCCTGAATTCGATCTTCCATTTTCGGTCCATTGTGATGCCTCGAACTTTGGCATTGGAGCTATGCTTACTCAGGTGCAGGATAATAAAGAAGTAGTCATTGCATATATGAGTAGAACTTTAAATAAACATGAACAAAACTATTCTACTACAGAAAGAGAAACATTAGCCGTGATAATAGCAATCGAACATTGGCGTTGTTATCTTGATAATGGTAAACCGTTCACAATTTATACTGATCACGCAGCATTAAAATGGTTCTTAAATTTGTCTAATCCTTCTGGAAGATTAGCACGATGGACTCTTCGTCTATCTTGTTTCAACTTCACTCTGAAACATAAAAAGGGTAAAGACAATGTAGTTCCAGACTATCTTTCACGACTGAAAACTAATGATAACGCTGTTATTGGTTTTGTTGAGCCTATATCGGATAACGCTACCTCTCAATTAGAACGTTTTAATAAATTATTTAACGATTGTCAGGATAACCCTGACGCTTTTCCAAATTATAAAATAGTCGATGCTAAGCTTTATCGTTTCTCTAAATCACCTAATAATCATTTGAACGATGATTTTACTTGGAAAGAAATTCCTCATCCTTCTGAAAGGCTAAATCTTATTAAATCTTGTCACGGTGAGATAGATGGTAATCCCCATATTGGTATTTTCAAAACTTACAAGAAACTATCATTAAGATTTTATTGGTCTGGGATGTTTAGAGACGTTGCTAAGTTATGCTCTACTTGCGAGACTTGCATTGCCTTTAAACACTCAAACCATTCACCCTATGGTCTTATGGGTAAACCTAAAATTTGTTCAAGACCCTTCCAAAACATTTCTCTTGATTTAATGGGTCCTTTTCCTATGACAAGGCAGCGTAATCAACATATTCTAGTTGTTACGTGTTCTTTCTCTAAATACTGTCTTATTTTTCCTATTAAACGTGCTACAGCTACAAATATTATACAGCATCTGGAAAACTCGGTATTTCTGGTACATGGTGTACCACAAACCGTGATTATGGATAATGGATCACAGTTCCAGTCTAATGAATTCCGAGATTTCTTGATCGGTTACAAAATTCCTTTTATCTTTTATTCACCTAGATATTGTCCCCAAGTCAATCCTACTGAACGTTATAATAGAACGATTGTCACTGCATTGGCACAGTTGGTAGGAGATGATCACCGATCTTGGGATAAATATTTACAAAAAATTCAATTAGCTCTTAACAGCTCGGTAAATGTCACAACAGGTTTTTCTCCATCGTTTCTCGTTTATGGTCGAGAAATTATACCTTGTGGCTCATATTATACCGATTGTGATAATCTCGATAGTGTTATTTTTCTCCCTCGCGATATTTATGCCACTAACCTAGGTGTACTATCTGCCACCTTTGATAAAGTTCAGATGGCACTACACACTGCACACATTAAGAACGCTGCTCACTACAACATGAGACACAATTTTAAAGAGTTTAACGTAGGTGACACAGTCTGGCGTAAAAATTATGTGCAGAGTAATGCCGGTGCATACTTTAGTTCTAAATTGGCTCCTAGATATGTCAAGTGCACGGTAGTTGAGAAATTATCGCCACTTGTCTTTGTCCTTGAGGATCCTAATGGTGTGAGAGGAAAATGGCACGTTAAAGATTTTAAAATTTAACTTTTTCTAAATTATTTATCTTTTGTAACTTCTTGGTATAAATTCCTAACTGTTGTAAACCAGCAAAGTCTAAATTATTTATTGTAACTTTTCTTAATTCAATTATTTTCTATCTAAACTTAACTTTTCATAACTTTGCTTAAATTCAGTTTAATTTTTGTTACTAGTTCTGTTTTTTATACTATTCTGTAATATCATCTTTAACTTTAAAAACCTAGACCTTATTTTTTTATCTTGACTATGTAAATCACCTCATCATCACTCATCGTCATTTCTGGTTTGGCAATCTTCCTTATCATCTGAGCGGTGGCACAACTCTTTAAGAAAGCCGAAGGTGCAATCTCGTATCATTGTATACTATCACTCTCCTTGTATATTCTTTTAGTAGTAACTTAGCTTTAATTTCGAATAGAGCCCAGGCTAGGACACGTTCCCCTGTGGTTTCCTATTCAACCTTCCTTGACTCTTAATCCTTGAGGGACCCTAAGTCCACTTAATCTTAAACCTAGACCCTTAATCCTTGATGGACCCTAAGTCCAAATTAATCTTAAGCCTTGACTTCTCTTGGATGGAATCTAAACCCATCCAGGATCTTGGGTATACCCAGACTTGGACACGTTCCTCTGCGGTACCTTACCCCTGTAAATATTTTTTTTTATGGGTCTTCTAAGCGGTGCGGGTGATGACACCCCCAAAATAAGCCCTAACATTAAACTTCGATATCTCCTTGAAGGAGTACGTGCCATCGACCTTGCAGGCGTGAGCCGTATCCCCTACCTCTGAATGTATGAATGAAAGTGAAGAGTGAATTCCTTTGAGAGACGAGGTATACATGTGTCAAGTTGATATACTTAACCTCAAAATTACATGGTTTTATATTTAAAAAAAAACTTTTTTTTGGTAAAAAGTTTTTTTTTCCGGGGTTTTTGGGGTAATGTAGTATTCCTTCATATTCATCCTCATCCATATCCATTTTTATATAAAATTTGTAAACTTTTTATCGGTTAGTAAAACTCTTTGGGCACACGCTCCGCAAGTCAAAATTCAAAATTTGAAAAAGGAAGAGGGAAAGCCGTGACGGCAAACAGAGTCGTCATTCTGGAAACAATCTTGAAAGGAAGAACATCAAATGGCAAAATGGTGAAATGTTTTGAATATTGATGCTGATCTGAACTCCGCGAGTAATAGTGTTCCGTGGCTCTGAACCTAGAGGAAATGTTTTGAATATTGATGCTGATCTGAACTCCGCGAGTAATAGTGTTCCGCGGCTCTGAACCTAGAGGAAATGTTTCGAATATTGATGCTGCTCTAAACCTGGAGAAAAGAGGACCGGCACGCCAAACCGTGAGTCCCTTAGTATTTTACCATTCTTCGACCTGGAATTTGCTCCGCTGCCGTCCTCCTACTTAAATCCTCGCTCAAACGACCTCCGGATACACGCAAGAGAAGCTACGACCTCCGTACCTCTTCCGAAGGCTACATCTCCGGCCCACTACTTCGCCGGATACCTGCCGTGCGGAGACTGCGGAGCGCTTAGGCCCCTTAGCCCCTTAGCTTTCTTCTTTATATTACTGTACTGTACTGGTCAATTAAACTTATCTATCCGTTACCTTGTTGTTTTCCTTACCACCCATTAGGATCTGCAGGAACTGATAGGCAGGCTTAATTTTTCAACACCTAGAAATTGTCGCGGGACGCCTGTTTAAGCTAGCAAACAGGCGTAACGTTACACCATACACACAGCATCACCTTATTACGTGTTAATCCGGGTTTCGCTACAGTCTGTGGTGCTTCACTGCCCTTTGACCATGATCGTTTGCGCACATTCTTGTCGTAGGTGATCCATTTTTCATCACCAGTGATCAATCTTTTCAAAAACGGTTCGGTTTCGTTACGTTTCAATAGAGAGTCGCAAATGAGTACACGATTCATTTGGTTTCTTTCAGTGAGCTTGTGTGGCACCCAAATATCGAGTTTTTTTGTATACCCAGTTTTTTTCAAATGGGTCAAAACTGTTTTGTGGTCAATCCCCAGTTCTTCAGCTACGTCGTAACTATTAATATGCCGATCTTGGTCCACTTTTTCAGAAATGGCATCTACTTTATCCGTAACAGGGCGACCAGAGCGAGCTGCATCTTTGACATCAAAATTCCCGGACTGAAAACGCTTGAACCAACATTGTGCTACTCTTGATGACACTGCATTAGGTCCATAAACGTCACAAATTTTTTTCGCGGCTTGTGTCGCAGTTTTCCCTTTTTTGTAATAAAATTTCACAATATATCGAATTTCTTCGTTAGATTCACTCATTTTATCAAACAAAAAAACAATTGAAAAATGGCGGGAAATTGCTTTTTACTTTTTGTATTCCTTTTTTAAAATGTCATATTTTTAATGGTATCAAAACAAGCCAGATACAAACAGTACAACGGATGAGACTTTTACTACAACCTTATACATACAAAATACGAAAAGACTTTTTCCCCGACCTATTATAAACATAGTTATAGTGAAGTTACTGTTTTTAATTACAACACATAAAATAATTTTTTGTGAAATTTTGAAATCGAAACATTAATTATGGAATAATAAATGTATCCAGATGCAACCCATCTATAAAAATCTCTGATCCATAAAAAGTCAATACAGATACCAATTAGCGGCTATTTGTCATAATTTATTCAAACACGCAACATTTCTTTCGACAAATTAAACGCACTCCGATCCTAATTAGTTGGACGGAATCGGTGCAGCGTCAATTAACTGAATACGGATTGAAATACGGCGCAGCGGCGGCCTCGTGCAGCGCGAGCCGAGACGCACATCCTGCCGCACGCGCCAGTAAATAAACCCAGCAGCCCCATCGAAGCACAAATCCCCGCACCCGTTCCCAGCGACCCACCTTCTACAAAACTAATAAATGAACACAATAAATTCTCTTTACATTACAATAATAGCGACGTCTGTTTGCTCCTTTGCATTTTTTATTTGTTTCGTATCGGTGAACCGGCACACAGCAGGGCTTGCAATATTCTTTTATTTGTATTTAATTGGAGTGATGTAAATGCTTAATGATTTATGTACGAACCCGAAGCTTTGCTTGCTCTCCGATCGCCCGTAGAACTTTTTAATGAACGATCCATCGAGCCTTCCATGCGACTCTTTAATAAGAAACATAACTCAGTGAACTCTTTTGTAACATTTTATTTAACGCTTCAGCGGTTAAAATGTAAAAAGTAAATCATGTCAGCCGAGTTCCAGACTCGTGTTATCGGAGCCCGTGCGCTTCTCAGTTAACACCGTGAAAAATTATCCAATTAGAGTGCGTAGCGCGGCATTTTATGATCGATCCGATCACTGCAACTGTCGCATAATGAGAAGACAACGGCATTCCCTCGAGCAAGAAACGCTGGGTGTCGCCGAGCCACCTACGTGCTCGATGCGGCTGCGGGAGCGGAACCGATCACTCCGTCACACCGCCACGAAACGCAGCCTGCCTGTGCTCCGCTTAATTAAAACTCGACGGGACGTCACCTACCCCGCAAACCTCACTCCACCACCTCTCCCACTTTCAAATGACATCTCTCATTGTGTCGACCTAGCGTCTCTACGATTCGGAGCGACAACCGTGTGAATTCTAATAGAATTACACTTTGGCTACTGGACATTATCGATATGAGCCCTCGATAAGACGCAAACTTAACGGAAACTTAATTGGATAGCCAGATTGAGCGAAAGATTTAACCTTTACGTCATAATTGTGTTTGAAAGGGTCTTTTGGAATTTGTTCCGAAAGAAACTGGCTGACAAATCAGCTCCCCAATCAAAATAACGAGCGCAATCTAATTAATGATTTTGTGCATTGTTTCAGCTTTATCGTCAATTAAAAGTAATATAGACAATTCAAATTGCATCCTGGTACAAGATGTTAAAGCAGTAACACACGCACAAGGAATTAGAGATTCATTATCAACATCATCGCCTTCTGATGGTATGTAAAGCTGTTTATTTTATTTTATTTTTAAATTTATGATAAATTAAACCTATTTTCATAATATTTATGTTCATTTCAGAATCGATATCAACGTCATCGCTAGGAGGCTGGTCCACGACGGCGGAAGCGGCTCTCGAATCAGCAGTCATACCACAGCAATCACAACAAGCTGCACCACCGCCCTGGTCTCCAGCGATGGAAATTAGAGAATTCGATGAACTGCATCATGCGACCATACCCGCTTACCAATTCTGGAGTTCAGAATTTCGAAATAAACAACCAGCCTACGTGAGCTTGAATTTCACTGTGCCATGGGGAGCTAACTTCGCAGTTTACGGCAGACGAAATGTAGCACCTAGCGTCACACAATACGACTTTGTTGAGTTCATCAGAGGCGGTCGTGTCGATCACAGACTCAGGAGAAGAAGAAGCCCTCACCGGCCTGAGAAAGAAAATACCTTCGTCGACTGGAACGAGTTATTGAGCACGACTGGACCATTTCAGAGATGGAACCATACGATTAGCAAAAGATCGACCGATATGAGAGTCAACGTCAGTATATTACAGTACCTCGACACAGGAAGATGGTTTATTTCGATATACAACGATGAACTGCAACCGCACAGTGTGGAAATGATTGTATCAGAAGCCGAGGGAATCACCAACTCCTGTCCTGACGACTGTTCTGGTCACGGTTCTTGTTATTTGGGGAAATGTGAATGTATGGATGGATACGAAGGTCACGACTGTTCTAAAAGTAAGTAAACGACCTGAAAGCATTTTTTCAAATTTACATTTTCTTAGCAGTAAATAATTCGTTTGCTTGACAGGTGTTTGTCCAGTTCTATGCGCCGGTCACGGCGCATACGCCGGTGGCGTATGTCATTGTTCAGAAGGCTGGAAAGGAACAGAATGTGACATACCAGCACACGATTGTGAACCGGCTGATTGCTCTGGAAGAGGACAATGTGTGGCTGGTCATTGCCATTGTAAACCTGGATGGAAAGGACCTAAATGTGATGAAGGTAAAAGAGTAACGTATTTCTTAACGGAATGCTAGGTCCCAGACAGTCTGATTTTGAGCATATATGTTACTTGTATTTTATTTATTCGATAATATTTTTGTACGCTTAGTTAACTTGCTTCTTTTTTCAGAGGATTGCTTAGACCCGACATGCGGTGGTCACGGATCTTGTGTGCGCGGGCGCTGCGTATGCCGCGCGGGCTGGCGAGGAGCCGCTTGCACGGAGCGTGACGCCCGCGTTCAGCGGTGCTTGCCGGCTTGCTCGGAGCGCGGAGTGTATGACTTGGACGCTGGACGATGCGTGTGTGACCCTCTTTACACTGGCGATGATTGCTCTCAAGGTAGTACGAATTCTTGGAAAACTGTCTAAACTTATTGTAAGAGAAAAGCTCCAACTTGAATCCTGCTATGGTATTCGAGCTACTTCGTTTTTTTTTTTGGAGCGACATTTGTCGTTATGCCAAAGTAATTTGGTTAGGACACTTTACAACTTGTTATAAGAAGTATCTGTTTTCAAAAAAACATCATAAATAAGACATCTTGACGGATTTGGGTTTTAAGTGTAGTTAGGTGAGCGTACGAAAATCATCCTTTTTTGTGCCACAGTGGTGTGCTCTTTGGACTGCGGTCCACATGGCGTATGCGCTGAAGGCGTATGCCGCTGCGACGACGGCTGGACCGGCTCCATGTGCGACCAGCGCCCTTGCGACCCACGCTGCCACGAGCACGGACAGTGCAAGAACGGGACATGTGTCTGTACGCAAGGCTGGAACGGCAGACATTGTACTTTACGTAAGTTTTACATCGTCACAAATTTTATTTTAAATAATTGTATGAAAGATATCTAAACGCGATTTGCCTACAGCTGGATGCCCCACGGCGTGCTCTCGCCATGGGCAGTGCTTGCTAGAAGATGGGGTCTACCGATGCTCTTGCGCTGACGGGTGGGCGGGAACTGACTGTTCTATTGCCTTGGAACTGTCTTGCGTCGACAATGAAGACAATGACGAAGGTATGAGTCTCTTTATTTTCAGAGACATGGATTTTTCTTTTATAGTTGTAAAAAGTATTGGGGGCTTTTTATTTCTAAAATACTCGTGATAGTATTTTTCATCTTTATTTTATTTCCTGTTCATTGAAATAATGCTTCAAAAAAAAATGAAATGATTTGCATGTAAGACAAATATCGTTCGTTGGTGGTGGACAATTGGTATTGAAACATGTACAAAATTGGCTGACAATGGTCCTACCATTTTGAAGATGGCATGACCGACTGCTCCGACTCGGAATGCTGTAGCCGGCCCGAGTGCGCCGAGCACATCATGTGCCTAGCCTCCAACGACCCCGTGGAGGTCCTCCTTCGGAAACAGCCGCCATCAGTCACCGCCTCCTTCTACCAGCGAGTCAAGTTCCTCATCGAAGAAAACTCTGTACAAAGCTACGCACACATGGACGAATATTCAGAGAGGTAAGTGCTTCCTCTACCACGAAATAATGTTTATTTACAAACACCAAATCACTTCATGTGTGTAAGAGAAATCGTCCCTAATCTGCCGATATTCACTTCAATGAATACTCAATATCGGATGGGTAGAGGACGATACCTTTTACAAGCAAGTTGGTTTAGGACTGACCTGTCGGTTTGCACAATTCATAAATCTAATATAATTGCACTTTACAATGATTTTAGATCCGTGATATCATCGCCGTACTGTAATGTATAACCGTAAGAATATACAAAATTCATAATGACATAGTTTAGGAATATAGCACCTTCACCATTCCCGCTCATCTTCCTAAACCTCTCCGTGGATTTGGTGTGGTTATTTTTAATTTTAATTGTGACTATTCTACTTTTGTACTTGAATTACGATTTATTTTATCATCTGGTGGAAGTGTTTTGATTTTCCTGTGTTTACTCGCGTGTAAAATATTAAGTTATTGTTTGCGATCCTAGCATGGTTATGTTTTATCATTAACCATATTTTTTATATTTTTTGTATTAATATTTATGTTCTCACACCAGATCCGATGTGTTGTGTATTGTCTAATGTTCATCCCTTGTGTGTGTCTAACCCTACCTGTTTGTCTGATTACCTAATACAGAAGCGTCTTAGTAACGAATTGATAAAATTACAAATTATAATGAGCGCTCAATAGCTTTCGAACAGTTTTGTTTGTCTTCTCATTGATTAGCCTATCAGATTATCAATATAAGCGAAACTCGAATCATGAGAGATAAACAATAATGTATGTGTAGGAGCGTGCGTGAATAATATTTAAGTACACAGCTTTAGCTATTCAAAAGAAATCGTCCCATGATTTGAACTTTAGGGGTATTGGCAAATGGTAGTCGTGTTCAGTTCCCAAATTCAAATGCGTCTTTCATGATCTGAGTTCTGATTTAAATTCAAAGTTTTATTTGCCGTACCGTGTGCGTTGATAAAACTTTCGAGCAATCTCTTTGACAAAACAAGACAAAGCAAAACTGAATAACAAAAGTAGTCAACCCACCTCGCTTAATATGCAAAAGCGCCTCTAAAAGTTTGTTTGCATTAAAACACGAGCCGCTTCACTATTTTGTTTAAGTTCAAAAGTCTAGAGTTATATTGCGTTCCGGCATTTGTTCCATTGGCCCTCTCGTACCTCAACGTGGCGGGTTTCTTCGTGCATTCACCATCCAGCATGTCTTTTGCTCGTTCTCAGAAACAATCTTTAGTGCAACCTTCAAGTTCAAAATTTCTGTTGACCCATGAACGATCATTTTGATCCCATATGGTGGTGTTCTAATGCAAACGGGCTTCGTCGTCAAATTAAATATTGCATATTAATTTTAACAAGTGTTAAAACGCAAGGTAACCAAATTAGACGAGTGCAATCGGCCGTGCGGTTGCCTAGCGCCGGGGTGGGGTTGCACTGAGGGATGTAGGTATCTGTGTAGTAATCTGTCCTGTCTTTCTGTGTCCCTGTGCCGCCGTGTGTCCGCCACTCCTAGCGAGTTCTGGAATTCCTTTACACCATGGTAAGTGTCAGTCAGCCCGCCCTCGCCCCTCAGTGTTCAGTATCTGTTCACCTCTTCCCTTTTGTTGCGTCTCCTGCATATGTGTGTGATGCCGGCGTCCGCCGCTAGCCCATTACAGGCATGCGATCGGACCCACTGTGCTTTTTCACTTTTTGTTCAATCCTTTGTCTGTATTCGTTTCATTCTCTATGTGTATGTAACATCTGTATGTTTGTCTTGAATGTTCCCGTGGCTGCGACAAACTCGATGTTTCTTTGTAACCACGCGCCAAAGCCCGCGCGCGAGCTATCCTTGCAAATATCAATTGCCGCAGTCACAAAGTATTTTGTACTTATTTATTTGTCTCGTCTATTGTGCTTATATATTTATAGTTGACATTATACTGTGGTATAATATTTTTTTGTACTGAATGAAACCTAGGAAAATCATTTACGCTTTCACGCAAAACGTCTAAAACACGATAGGGATAGGGCTGTAAAAATATGAAACGTACCGCGGAATTGTATAGTACCTATCAATTGAGCAAAATTCCAGCGAACACGCAAATTAAGCTTCAAATAAACTTACCCTTTTATGTGTTCCTTACCCTTTGTCTGCGTCTTTCATCTGTTAACCAACCCCCTACCCTTCGCCCGAGCTCTTTATGTGTTTAGATCCTCACCCCCTGCGACTAACCAACACAACTTATTTGAATGTATTCCTACTTCACGGCGAGACTACCGAGTTTCGACATTGTACATTACAACCATTGCTTCCATTGATCAGTATTTTGCAAACTACCTACTAAGACTATGAAATTGGTGCAACGATAGTTATTAAGTTCATTCATCTACATTTATGTACATTTTGATTTACAGAAACCAATGCGTCAACTTATCGCAAACAAAAAAAGCAACATTATAAAATAAAAAAACTACCTACTTATTTTTAAGAAAGTGCATAAAGTTTTAAGTCTGTGTATTTTATTTTTAACATTCCTTTTCAGATGAAATGCGACTTAGCATGCCGACGTTTTTAGTATCTGAAGTTATGCATAATTTTTAGTTCAGAATAAATGATTTTATTTGTAAAGCTTTCTATATTGAGCATATCTGTAATCATGAATATTTCAGCATTATTTGTATTGTTAAGCTTTTAGAGAAGCTAGACTGTTTGAAAAATCGACATATGAAAAGATTCTTAAAAAATCAGTTTTGCCTATGAGTTTTATTTATCTTTGCACCAATTTTATCTGTCATGGAATTTATAAGAAAAATACAAAATCAATTGATCCTATGGTTTGTGCGGCAGCTATTACATGCCTACATAATTTTATACATACCTACATAATTATTTTTCTAGGTAGATTTCCGTTTACAGAGGAAATGATAGCAACTAATAAATTCAAAATTAATTTCAAATGTTAAAAATATGTTTTAATCAAAGTGCAATATAAAATGTAAACCGAAATGTATCCTAGACATTTAGCTGGTCCTTAAACGAGAATGTGCAATGCTAAAAACTTCTTATTTTATATTATTTTCTCAAATTTATTTTCATACTTACTTCATTCTCACAGCATTTACAAAATAAAAGCATAGCACAAACTTCGATCACTTCTGAGCGAGGGAGCGCCTCGGGCGATATGTTCTTAAAGTTTTTAAGTTTTGCTTTCTGTATAGAAAACGTTCCTAAATACGTATAACATACAAGTTTTATTGCAGTAAAACTATAAAAGTTGTTGACATAACACAAAATAAAACACTAGCAAACTGAATAAAAAAATTTGACCAAAAGAAGTTTAGGTACCTACCGCAATATTGAATGATTGTATTGATTGGTGATGAATTAACATAATGTGACCATAATTTTTAAACAAAACACGCACAAACGGCACGGATGATCACTAGATAACGAAATAATAATTTGAAAGTCGCCTATGGTCACGTAGGTGATCCAAGCGAAATAAACCTTGGTTACACGGTACGGTGGTACTTTATCATTATCATCATTATCAGCCTATCATGTTCCATTGCTAGGACACAAGCCTTGAAAAATATCGGTAAAGGAAAAACATCGTAAGGAAACCGATATTTTTTGTGCAAGGTGGTTGTATAGCATTGAGCGGAGGTCGAATATATTGGTGTGTACTAAATTCAAACACCAAAATAGCAATTAAAAGTGCACAAAAAAGTGAAAAGTGAATAAGCTTTTTACAGGGGGGAATGGTATAAATTTATGGAACAGCTGGTATTTTTTTTGAGATTTCAGAGTCAATTCTACTGTAAATTATGTTTATAATGATGAGTAGAATGACTTTGTTTTGGCTTAGTTCCACCGCTCTGTGTATTAACCCTGTAAGGTCAATTACGAATGTGCGACATGTGCGTACGTATTTTTTGGCTTAACCTATTTGAGGCTCTACCGTGCTCTGCCGTCTACAATATACGGCTACAAAATGCGATCAATCACTGTAAGAAAAAATCAAAAACCAACACAATCTATTCAGAAAGCAAGCTTCCTTAAATTGAATCTCGGAAGATCCGATCGATCAAACCAGGCGGGAACTTGGAAAGGTTGACTCACCCTATGTGAACAATAGAACATATCGGTCGTGGCGGTGTGCTGTGCCTTCCTTGACTCCAACTGACGAGAGCTGGTCTGTGCAGCCGCGTCTCCGTGATGCGGGGGCAGGTGGTCTCGCCTCAGGGGCTCGGCATCATCGGCATCAGGGTCTCGGTGGACCGCGAGGCGCGCTTCGGATTTACCTTGACCAGACAGGGTGGATGGTTAGTATGAAACACAATGAATCACACTAATTATAATTGCAAAACAAAATTTGTCTATATGTTACTTTTTCTCGTCTAAACCGATTTTGATGAACCGGTGCAGAAGTTCAGCCAAAGTATTTCTTTTACCACACTGTTGTGTTCATAATTACATAGAATAAATTGATTGATTTCACTTTTATTGTGCGAACCGCTAGACTGTGGAATGCGCTGCCTGGAGTCCCCATTATTTACTCTGGTTGTCTTCAAATCACGAGTGAATTGATTTCTAGGCGAGCGTGCTCCATCGAAAACCGCATCATCGCTTAACATCAGGCAAGATTGCGGTCAAGCGCAAGCTTATCTTTCAATAAAGAATAAATACTGATAGTTTCTGAAAACTGGTAAATTATTATATATTTATATAGCCTGTTGCGACGATGTGGTCGAAGATGAAGCACGTAGACTTAGAACATACCTCTCACTCTTGCCTTGAAAAGGCCAAGATTGTATCTCTCAGAAAACAAGTCTTCGAACTTAATACTGCCTGAAATAAAATTCATCGACTTCAGTCAAAGCATTTGTCTTAGAAATAAGTATATGAAACATACTTCGAACTCAATACTGCCTAAAATAAAATTTATCGACGTCAGTCAAAAGGCTGGCAGTCAAAGTGGAATTGAGCCCGATCAATGGGGAAAAACCACAACAATGTGGACACCAAGCGCTAAAAGAGAGGGCGGGAAGAGCTTGACTCGTTCGACTGCAGCGGCTGGATCACAAAAGCTCTCGACCGTGAGGAATGGAAGGAGGGGAGGGTGACCTCTCTGCTCCCCTGACTCTCTTTACCCTGTAGTGGGACAATAATAGCTAAAATGAATAATCTAATACATAAAAAGCGATGTGTGTATGTATGTTCCTTATAGACTCCAAAACGGCTGGACTGATTTTGACGGGACGTACACTGGCATATAGCTGATGATATAAGGTGTAATCCACGCGGGTGAAACCGTGGTGCACAGCTAGTAATACGATTTAGGGCTATACCTACGCAACAGTGTTTCTAAGCTTAAATATGGTCGTTGTACCCATCATTAAGAAAATTAAGAATTCATTAAGAAAATTAACTATCAATAAGAGAGTAAACGGAAATAAAAAAAAACTGCTTTGTATAATTATAGAAGGGCTGATATTGTTTTCGAGTTTTCAGTATTAGTCCCACAGTAAAAGTTGCTCATACTGATATGTTCAATGACGTCTACTAAGTACCGCACCGTTTCTTTTAGCCTTGTTCATACTATAGCTTGCCTGGAACAGATCAATTTTATTAGCAATCTGTTACACAGTCGATTTTATCTTATGTACGAATATTTTATTTATATTGTGAACAATAAACAGTTATCTATCTTCTTTTTATAATATATTTTTAGATAAAACACGCTTCACAGCAAAAATCGAGCTTTTTAGTCACAGCCATATTTTTAGTCATAGATCAACGAATGCGTTGAAAATAGCGCCGGATTGTAAGCATCGCGTGTTAAACAATGAAATGTTTGTAGGTATAATAATTTCAACGTTAAATATTTGAGATAACATCCGTGCAATCTTCATTAATTTTCGGTCACGGTTGTCGTTAATTCCCCTCACGTCTCTGTAAAAGCATCGAGTATGAAATCGAATTACTCGCGGCGGAACGAAACCTGTACTTATTTACTCGATATAGGTTCTCGTACACTCTTAAGCCGCTCATACAAAAGGCGACGAAATACGGCGACTCGAGTATCGCGACTATAATCGTCGTACCCTTAAATTGCTTGAGTTATCGTGAAGTCTTCAACATTTTATCGATTCATGAACACAACTTTATGCAAGCGCACTTCAAGAGTTTCGACGACGCTACTCGAGTCACCAAGTAGCGTTTGATTTTTTAGTCGCCTTGTGTACGAAAACCTTCACTCGTATCATGAGAACAGGTAATCGAGTGCCGTCCCGTTTAACCATTTAAATGCCGATTACAGGGAATACGGATTTTGTTTACGTTTCCTTTTGTTTTATTTTCGAAACATTGAAACGTAATTAGATAAATAGAAGCGTGAAAATCGGATTTATTTCGAATCTCATTAATTTGTTAAAGCGTGCCGTAACAAAAATAAATTCTAAACTAGTGCATGTCTATAAGTAGTCCATCACAGACTTGCACGCGTTATATGCGAAAACCTCTCAGATGTTTTTTTAGTCTCAACTTTATTACAATACCTCTAAATTTTAAGAGCTAAGATGTCAACTTGGGTTGCGTTTCATCAATTTTCACTATTATGGCAAACAGTATCAGTTATAAATAGTAGAGAAAATAAATAAGTTTAATATGCAATTTTAAAAACATGATTAGCCAAATTTTTCTTGAGATAATATTCAGCGAAAACAGGCCTTGTAAAAAACGTTTAGGCAACATTGTAGACCGCATCATCGCTTAACAACAGGCGAAGTGGCAGTCATACGCAAGCCTATAAAAAAACGTTTTGAAATTTTCTCCGAATCTTGTTCTTGACAGTTCGTTTTTTTTCCATTCATTCATTCCATAAGCGCCGACTCATACATATCTCTGCCTGCAGATGTAGATCGCATAGTTTTGTCACTGTTTCACGCAGGGTCAAAATTGAATTTGAGCTGACGACGTGGTATCAAGTATCGATTCTAAAGGAATAGAGTCCTCAAATGTTGCGGATATTTTAGGCGTCCATAGGCGGTAGTGACTAACCATCGGGTATCCCGTCACTTATTTTTCAACTTTGTTCAAGTTTTCGCAAAAGCAATCATAATGTTGCCAAAGAATGCACATTACTGACAAAAATTTGAGAAACAACGGTTAAACGATCAAAACAAATGAGATCTTTAGAGCAATTGAAATAAAGACTAGAATAAAATCATTCAATGCATGGAACTAGGGTTGCCAGATGGCCGGGACCCACCGGAATTGTCCTGGAATGCGAGTATATGTCGCGGGACCCGGAATCCCAAAAATGTCCCGGAAATTTCAAAACCGCATCAATTATACTCATTTAATTATCTATATTTCGCACATCTCGGTGGCTATCTCATATGTATCATTATTTGACTGGTGTTTCCTCAATTCTAGAAAATGTTGGCAGTGGTATACTGAAATTGATTCTGAAAAACTATTCACTGAATTTTGCCGTTTGAGGCATGTCTTTCACAGTATATATTATAAAAGTGGACAAATCAAACTACAAAATATGACCAGAGTTTTGGAACAAGGAAGATTGTCCGCACTACAGAAAAGAACATTTTTTGTGGTTCCTTTCCAAGGTGTGGACCACGTTCACCAGTCTCACGTTTAATTTATGGTTAAACGAACATTCGTACTGAAAACAGCAAAATTGCAGACTAAAATAAATTTTTGTTTGTCTTGTTCGGATTTTATGCAAATGTTGCATGGTCCAAATGGTCAAAATATAATTGCAGCTGCCAAAAGTAATAATAAATATTAGTATTAAAAAGTAAATTGTTTAAAAACACAGAACAGATCTGGTAACCCTGCAACGCATCAATGCGAACTAAATGTATGATGTGGGAAAACTACATTGCGATAGACCAAACCAAAAAAACAAGGGTTATTACGATTGGCCGAGTGGCCAATCGTAATAACAAGTTTTAGAATGCCCCGAGACAATGTCAGAACATACCACAAATGACTGCGCGTGGCACTTATGTGTGGCGTGGGACCCGGGTATGTCCTAAAAACCCGGGTATGTCCTAAAACTTCGACCAGAACCACCGGAGGATGAGCAGCAGCGTCCTAATAGTACACGGTGAACGTACTGCGATCCCCAAGCCGCCTGCCAAGCGTGGGGATTATGGCAACACCCCTCTCTATGAGGGAGGCCTTGTCCAACAGTGGACGTTAATTGGCTGATGATGTGAAACAGGATATCGCACGCAGTAGGTACATTCACTGCTAAAATAGTGGCATCAATAGTGGGACAGTATAGGTTAATAAAAACAATACATACTAGCTAAAGCTATACACACTTGCTGTACGTACTAGCTGTGTTTTTTGTATGGCACGTTATGTTAACGCATTGCTAGGTAAGGAGTAACTGAATGCAAACTGCTGCACCGGCGCGTTTTGGCGGAGTTTTAGGTAAGCCGCAGTCAGGCGGTTGTTGCAATATCCTCTGTTGATTTTACCGAAGCAAATGAAGCAGAATTATTCTTGAAATTATTATTCACCTTCTAGATATTGAACAAGTATTCTACAGTCTTTATAGACAAGTAAATCAAATCATTTATTTGGCAGAACATGGTAGGTAGAGTTCGCGCAAAACTTTATGAGCCCTCTGAAGTTAGGCCCTAGTGGCTGCGCAGTACGCATTATAGGTATCCGAGGGACGGGACAGGGCGTCGGGGAGGCCTCGGGCCTAACTTCAGAGGGCTCATAAAGTTTTGCGCGAACTCTACGCATGCATACACAGTAGCATACAGGATCGTAGAAATTGCAATGTTGTATCTCATGTCCTCCAGATGCGACGTAGAAATGTGAGGTTTTTTTCTATTAGTTTTGTTTACTTACAGTTATTAAGTGTCTATGTTAAAATATTGTCAAAATCGCATATTTTATTCCTAAATAAGTTTAAGAAAAAAATGGCAATTACAACTCATAATAGTTGTTATTTTTATCTTCTTTAATTATAATAACATAAGAGTTTTATAAACAACATACCTGCCCCTAGGTTCGACGTATTGGTGAACGGGGGAGGAGCGGTCACCCTGCAGTTCCAGCGTTCTCCATTCAAGCCTCTACGGAAGACCGTCTTCGTACCCTGGAACCAGATAGTTGTCCTACCCTCAGTGCAGATGGAACTCAGTGATGAGAGCGTCAAAGTACCAACGCCCAGGTAAATCAATGTTCCTCCTCCGCTGAACTGCTACTACCATAGTTGTCTCCATACATAAAACACCATACCTAAGCTGTTTGTATATTTAATGGTAAACGTAATTACGATGATCAAACTTTCAACTGCTTAAAAATTACAAAAAAAAGCAGCCAAGTGCGAGTCAGGCTCGCGTACTGAGGATTCTGAACCACAGGCTAAAATACAAAAAAAAAACTTTTTATTTGGCTTATTACTCAAAAAAATAAACACGATTTCAATAAAGGCCATTGGCTATATATTAAAAACTATTACAAATAAAAACGAGCCAAGTGCGAGTCGGACTCGCGCACGAAGTGTCCCGTACCATTATCTATAAAAACGATTTATTTTTAAAGTGAATATATAAACTAAATATTCTGTGAATATATCAAGCGTAGTCTACCTTTTGCCGTTATTAATATCGAGCAAAAACGAGCAAAAAAAAAAACACGTTTTTTGTATGGGAGCCCCCATCAATATCTATTTTATTCAGTTTTTGAGTATCTGTTGTTACAGCGGCAACAGAAATACATCATCTGTGAAAATTTCAACTGTCTAACTATCACGGTTCATGAGATAGGTACAGCCTTTTGACAGACAGACAGACAGACAGACAGCCAACCAACTTCCAGTTATTCAAATTCGCTCTTATTTTTAGAAATATATTTTACACGACACGATATAGTACCTAAAACTTTTCAGTTTGATGTACCAGTTTGAAGTATTCATTGGGAGGGATCATATCGAGATACAACAAATTCAAACAAGTGTACAACAAAAGAGTTTTTATCACATCTATTCGAAAAGAGCTAGTATATTCTTCGTAAACTGGGACCAAAATAGCTCTTTAATCCCTAGGGACTAAAAGTGATTTGAATTTAGAATGTGGATATTGTTAGTAAAAGTTCCAATCACCAAAGAGATCAATCACAAACATTGTATGAACATGTTAAGGTGAAACGTTTCACTTTGGCGGGAAAATCAAATTTCAAACAGTTTTTTTGTCCTTGTAGCTAGGCCGGGTAATTATTGTGAAATGGCACATAGTGTTCGCGAAAATTGTTGATCGTTCTTTACATTATCATGTACAGCGATTAATCAGTTACTCACCATATTACTTACATTTGGCAATAAGCCGTTTGAAATAGCATAAATTTGTTTATTGACAAATGTATGTAATAATGTGGATTGGAGATAAATAAGTTTACGCGAGTTTGTAAAGAATAATAATCAATTTTCGCAAACATTATGATCGTTTACAATAATTACCTTGCCTAGCTACAAGAACAAAAAAACTGTTTGAAATTTGAATTTCCCGCCAAAGTCAAACGTTTCACCTTAAAGGCTGTATGTATGCGCGGCTGAAAAAAGGCAAACCGCGCGAACCAAATAAAAAAAAAAGATTGTGGAAAAATGCGGGAAATGCATTCCGCCTTCGTTTGTAACACACTTAAGTAGTTTTATAAAATAGTGTGTCTTCCAATAGTGAGGATGAAAGTATTATATTACCTCCAGAGAACAAAATCGGACGCAAAAATGTGATAATAAATGTTTTACCTAAAAAATCCGAGTACAATACCTATATGAAAGCATATAACAATTTCATCCTTTGGAAAAAAGCAAGAAAAGCGAAATAATTTTCTAAAAATGTGATTTTGGCCTATTTTCAAGATTTAGCTAATTCTAAACAACTGTAGCGCCCACCATTTATATTCCTGCCGCGTTTTGTACAGCGGCAATGCAATGACAAACCAATGCGGTAACGTTTATAATGCCAAATGCACGACTACTAGCGCCATCTGTCATGTTACGCGCAGTCGAGATGCTAAATCGCTAATGTAAGAAAGAGAAAGGTAGCGACGCAGTCGCGACACTTCTTACCGGCCGGCATAGGAACACGAACTAACGGACTTTTATAATAATTATGAATTTAATGTGATAACTATGATTAATTTGAGATGTAACTAATTGTGGTTTTTTTTTATCATTAAATGGCGCCCTTCTTTAAATAAACATTTTTGAACATCAGGTGTTTGACTTTTGAGTGATATCGCCGACCCGATAGCTACAACTCTTTGGAGTATAATACTCTATGATCAAATCTACCGTGCTTATTCATAAGTTGCACTTATTTTTTCATAGAGGCTGATAAAAAGTAGAGTGTCCACCTCAGGAACAAACAACTATTTTAGGCTCGAGTAACTTTGAATCCCTCGCTGCACTTTAGAATCCTTCGCTCTGCTCTGGATTCAAAGAAACACTCTCACCTTTAAAATAGTTTGCTCCCTAGGCAAACAATCTACTATTCCAACAAAATAAGCATAATGCGCATTAGGCATTGCAGACAAGTACTGTTTGGAAATTTCGATTTATAGACAATTATAAATCGATATCTAGGCAATTACAAAGTTTAGACAAGGTTAGGCAATCTACTTCTTAGTCAATTCGCGCCATAAGTATGATGCAGTAGTGGCATCTATAATTTTAGGTACAGAGCTCAGAATCGAAAAAAGTGTATTTTGAATATTATGTGTATTTCGACCTACTGCAGGGCAAAGATCTTCCATCCTCTACCCACTTCACGATGTAAAAGTTTTGGATCGAATAGGTCATGTCCTAATGTTTCATTGATTACTAATCAGGCTTAGCGAAGGATATAAAATACATTACACATACTGAAAAATAATGTAAATTGCCTAATAAATTTCTGAGATACAAGCGTTTAAATTTTTTGGCAGGGATAGAGAGCGAATGCTCTATCACATATCCCGCAAAACGTATGATAATACCTATAGCATTTGTATGGCGCACGCACAGCTTGACGTCATAAGGTTCTATAGTGCGCTCACTGTTGCCGTACTTCCTACCTCGTTAGTGGAGTTTTGAAAAAAAAAATGCTTTCCTTTACGGGCTCTATTTAAGATCAGTTTTTTCAAAAGGCAATAAATAAAAGTAGAGCACATGCCTGTGGTAATACGAAATAAGGGAAATCCGAAACTTACAGAAACACCTTAAATTTTCCAGGGCTCCTCCTCGGCTGGACTGGAATCCAACACCCCAATGGTGGGAAGTAGAAGCGCCTCCTTGCGCAGACCACGACCACGAGCGCCTGCGACCCGAGGTAGTGGCAGTTCCTCCGCTGGCTGCACCAGCTGCTTCTTCTGCTACCACCACTACTGTGATCTATCCTGAAGCTCAGGTAAATAATCATCTCTTGATACTTTGTTTCAACAAAACTATAATCACCAATAAAAAAAGGATGAGATGATGAGAAAAATAATTAACCGACAAAAGAGCTGATAATCTATAACGGCTGAACCGATTTTCTTGAATCATAGCTAAGAACTCTTTAGATTAAGTCACCTTTCAAACAAACAAAAAAATTATATGAAAATCGGTTCATCCGGTTTGAAGCTGCGATGCCAGACAGATACACAGATATACACGTTAAACTTATAACACTGTTTTCATCGAGGGTTAAAAACAAACCCATCGATCCAATTGTTTTTTTTTTTGTCCTATTTGATCCCATACCTGATATCGAACTTTCTTTTTTGGCAGATTGTTAGCGAATCTATCGGAATCCCTGGCTCACTTGTGAAACTGACATATCGATCGTCACAAGCAGCTGGATATTTATCTTGCGTCCATATCCAACTGACTCGCAAGATCGTGCCGGCATCGTTATCACGTGTGCATGTGAGAGTAGAAATAGAAGGATCTCTGCACACGCACACTTACGAAGCAGACCCAGACCTGACACACGTATTTGCTTGGAACAAGAGAAACGTATATAAACAGAAGGTCTATGGCCAAGCTCAAGCAAAGATCTCAATTGGTTACGAATACTCCTCGTGTAGTTCCATTGTTTGGGAAACACAGACAGCTACTTTAGCAGGGTTTGATGTGGACATTTCCGATATTGGCGGCTGGGGACTTGATATCCACCACCATTACAACTTCCACGAAGGCATTCTCCAAAAAGGCGATGGAGCGCTGCTCCATCTGAAGCAATATCCAAGAACTGTTCAGGTAAATGTTAAAAGCAGTACCATTTCCAAATATTACTAAAGACCGTACAAATCTGATATTTTTATAACTATGTGTCTAATTTCTAGGTGGTTATGGGAACTGGTCTTCAAAGACAACTCGAATGTCCAGATCATTGCAACGGTAAAGCTGCTGACTCTCGACTTCTAACACCTACTGCGTTGACGTCAGGGCCTGATGGATCTCTGTACGTAGGAGATTTTAATCTTGTTCGCCGAATTACTCCCGAAGGCGTCGTCACAACTGTCTTAAAACTTGAGTAAGTAATTTTTACCAATGAAAAATACATATAGCACAGCAGTTGAAGAATGATACTAAAGATCAAATTTACTTTTAGAACCACACAGACCGCATATCAATATTACATCTGCATATCGCCAGCCGACGGTTACCTTTACATATCCGATTCTGAAAGGCATCAAGTGCGAAGAGTCATAGCTTTGGAGAAAGTTCGTGACCCATCTATGAACTCTGAACCTGTGGTGGGCAACGGAGACCGCTGTGTACCCGGAGACGATTCCAACTGTGGTGATGAAGGACCTGCAATCAAAGCCAAATTGGCCCATCCAAAAGGTAAACAGACTAAATGGCTCGACTTCTGAAATCTGAAATTTCTTTGTAATATAATTTTAATGTTAACATTTTCTTAATATCTTTACAGGCCTTGCAATTGCAGCAGACAGAACAATGTATATTGCGGATGGAACAAACATAAGAGCAGTAGATCCCAATGGAATCATTCACACATTAGTAGGGCATCACGGACATTATAACCACTGGTCTCCTGTACCCTGCCGGGGCGCCATAGCTCCTTACGAAGCACAACTACAATGGCCTACTGGTGTAGCGTTATCGCCTCTTGACGGATCTTTATTCTTTATCGATGACAGAATTATACTAAAACTGACTGTCGACATGAAAATCAAAGTTGTTGCTGGACAACCATCTCATTGTCGTCTTGGCACCGATGGAAAACCTATTACCAAGGCTTCGAACAAAACCAGCACTGAGTTCCGAGAAGATTCAAGCTTGGGTACGATATTAGCTCTATCTTTTGCTCCAAGCGGTATTCTTTACGTCGCCGAGTCTGACTCAAAGAAAACAAACACGATAAAATCAATCGACCCGTCTGGGAAAATAATGCACTTTGCTGGCAAACTGCAGGAAAATTTGAAAGAATTGAGCTGTGAATGTAATAGTTCTGTCTCAGCAACAGCTGTTCCGGTAAACTCTCGCGATGAAGGCGCTGGTTGTCCTTGTCGTCTGAGTGTAGTAGCGGGAGACGAACCCCCTACCAGTACCGAAACATTGTTGTCCTCTAATGCCAAATTCCAAACGATCTCTGCGCTCGCCGTCACACCTGATGGCGTTCTCAATGTTGTAGATCAAGGTTCCCTTCACATTTTGGCTCTGAAACACTACTTGCCTCAACATGATGAAAATGGAGAATTCAGAATACCTTACCCTCCAACTTCTGAAATATACGTGTTTAATAGATACGGGCAACATATAACTACGAAAGACTTGACATCAGCTAAAACTAGATATTCATTCCTATATTCCAAGAACACGAGCTTTGGTAAGCTCTCGACTGTGACAGATGCTTCTGGAAACAAAATACAACTACTTAGGGATTATAGCAACGTCGTAAGCTCTATTGAAAATACGCAAGATCACAAACTCGAACTAAAGATATCTGGAATTGGATATCTGACTAAGATAGCTGAAAAAGGAACGACGGAAATTGAATTCGATTATGACGCCGGTTCTGGTTTACTCAACAGTCGTTCAGGCGTAAGTATTTGATAAATTTGAAGAATGTGACCATTTGACACTATGCAATTTGATATTTTATTTTACTTATCCTTGTATTTTTGCTTTCAGGCGGGAGACACTGTCATCTATAACTATGATGAACTTGGACGAGTTACTAAAATCATAATGCCTTCCGGAGAGCAAGTGCATATTACATCAGGACTTGCTAAGAACTATGGTTTAGCAGTTACTGTGTCGAACCCATCGAGCACGATTCCTGTGGGCGTAGCCAAGAAACGCGAATATGTGTTGCACGGCCAATCATTCAAACAAATCACCATAAACAACGGAAAGCAAATAACGGAAGGCCGAATTTACACAAACAATACGCTCGTTCTTGAAACACCTTGGTCTGGAAAGTTTGAGAGTATCGCAGCTGCCAAACACCCACTACTAGAAGCGGCTTTACCAATTGAGGCTGAAATGCTCCACATGTGGTCCCATCAAACAACAACATTTGGCGAAGGGCTTGTGAATAACATGTACTCTCTCTATACATTAGTCGGTGATGTCAGAAACCCGCAACAGACTCTAAACCGTGAAATATGGGTTAACGATTCCCGAGTTCTTATCATAGAGTTCGATCAAAGGAAGAGTCGAGAAACTTTCTTCAATGCTGATAGAAATCCTCTGTTTACGATCACTTACGATTTGGCTGGACTACCGCTATCGTTTACTCCTCATGGGGCTGCAGTGCCTTTGAACATTTCATATGACAGGTTTTACAGAATCAATGGCTGGAAATGGGGTGAAACTGAAGAATCATATAGCTACGACCCTCATGGAATGCTCTCAGAAATAACCAGCCCTCAAGACGGCACAAAGTTCATCTTTTACAACGAAGGAAATCTCGTATCCAAGATCTCGTTAGCAAGCCAAAGGAATTACAAATACACGTATGACAAGGAGGGTGGATTGACTCATGTTGTGTTGCCTTCGGGCACAAATCACTCGTTTAGCGTGCAACCATCTATTGGATTTTTGAGAGTAACATACACACCTCCAGGATCATCGAAGAAATATTTACAACATTATTCCCACACTGGCGAACTTCTGCAAACTGTATTCCCTGGCGACGGAGCTCGAGTAGTTTATCGATACTTTACTACTAATCAAGTATCAGAGGTAGTTCATGGTGATGGTCAAACACAAATACATTATGCAGAAAACAGCGGCCTACCTTCAGAAATACTACATGTAGATCGGGACGTTGACTACCGTTGGGAATCTACTTACGTTGGTGGGCTCCTTATTGAAGAAAGGCTTGACTACGGTGCCAAAACTGGGTTGAGTAACGCCAAAATTATATATGAGTACGACAATAATTACAGGATAACAGCAGTCCAGGGACGAATTGGTGGTCAAACGCTAATTCCTTACCATATTGTGTACAACATCAAAACTGGTTCTCCAGAACTTTTGGGTCAATTCACAGTATCTAAACAGAAATGGAATGAGACATCCGTTTATGATGGAATAGCGATGTTTTCTCGAGTACTAAACGAGCAGTTTCTGGAGAAAGAAGTGACGGTAAACATCCACAGGATGGAAGTTTTCAGAATGGAATTTTCTTATGACAAGCATGGAAGGATATCCCAGACGCGAACTCACACAAGAAACGTTGGAGTTAATACGTATACGAATGTGAAGAATTATACCTGGGATTGCGACGGCCAATTGACAGGAGTTGAGGCTCAAGAGCCATGGGGTTTCCGGTACGACGACAACGGCAATATGCTATCACTGACATACAGAGGAAACACGATACCGATGGAGTACAACGATATGGACCGCATCATCAAGTTTGGGGAAGGTCAATACAGATATGACAGCCGAGGACTGGTTTCTCAAAATGCTCGCGAGGAACGATTCCAGTACAACTCTAAAGGACTACTAATCAGAGCCATGAAGCGTGGCAGATTTGACGTTCGTTATTATTACGACCATCTCGACAGGTACGCACTCTTTCTTTTCAAACTTTTCTGCCTCACAACTTCATTAGATTTAAGGAATCAAATCTCTAATACAAACATTTTTGTATGTTTCAGATTGTCAACTAGAAAAGATAACTTTGGAAATGTAACTCAATTTTTCTACACAAATAAGGATAAACCACATGAAGTCAGCCATATATATTCTCCAAGAGAGAACAGATTCATGACTTTGGTTTATGACGACAGAGGGCATCTCATTTATACACAGGTAAATTTCATTAAAGATATTTTCGCAAAATAAGTAATTGGTTTATTTCTACTGCGTTTCAAAGTGAATATTAACGTTTTACATGTCACAGGTTGCTCGACACAAGTATTACATCGCAACAGACCAATGTGGAACACCAGTGATGGTATTCAATCAATACGGAGAAGGAATCCGGGAAATAATGAGGTCTCCATATGGTCACATCGTCTATGACTCCAACCCCTACTTGTATCTCCCCGTCGATTTTTGCGGAGGACTCTTGGACCAAGTGACGTCATTAGTCCACATGGCCAACGGAAAAGTATACGACCCTCTGATCGGACAATGGATGTCACCGCTTTGGGAGAATCTCATCGAGAGAATACACAACCCGACTCAATTGCATCTTTACAGATTCAATGGAAATGATCCAATTAATGTAGTGCCTCAGAATAAAAAACCAACAGGTAATCGTCATAGTTCATAATTTACTTTTTCATAGACGAATCTCTAGTGTAGGTATTTCCACGTCATATCTAGTTCAATAAAGGATATTATGGGATCAATTAATTTTAATTTTTAAACAGTTGTGAAGATGACTTTCAGCAAAGTAACGTCTGATTCAATATTTATTCATAGTTAACTTTCATTGCATCAGAATTTCAAGTAGTTAAAAATAACTTACCAAAGTTTATTTCTTCTTTCCCAGATCACCTGTCATGGTTGAAGCTTCTTGGTTATGATACGAAAAGCTTGGCACCGCAACTGTATCCCGATGAGCTCCCCGGTGGCTCGGTCTTGCCAAGCATTCCTCTGGGACGCCCAGTGTGGGGCACCGCTCCTGCAGACAGCGCCCCGGGCCTGCCTTCGGCAATGTCGCTACTCCCCACAGTCACAATCGAATCGGGTTTCCTATCCCACATGTCCAACAAAAGAATAGCCGACTTCAGAAGTCTCTCTATTCCCGCTATGTCCGCATTGAAAACGGACGCCCTGAACTTGGCACCGAAAAGGATCGGGTCGGACTCGGAGCCTCCGTTCGGGCGCGGCATCCTCGTGTCGCGTAATTCACGCGGGCGCGCCGTGGTGACAGCCGTGCCGTCCGCCAACGCCATCTACCGCGACGTGTATACGTCGGTATTCAACCGGTCGCACGTGCTGCCGTTCTCGCTGGTGGTGCACGGCGACCAGCAAGACGTGTTCTACTTCGTGAAGGAGGACACGTGGCGGGCCGCCGACGACAAGCAGCAGCTGAAGCGCATGCAGGGCAAGCTGAACGTGACCTTCCACGAGGTGGCGGAGGGCGGCCGCTCGTACGCGGACGTCAAGATCCACGGGCGAACGAGCATCGTAAACCTGCGGTACGGCACTAGCGCCGAGCGCGAGCGGCAGCGGCTGCTGCACCACGCGCGCACCGCCGCCATGCGCAAGGCATGGCACCGCGAGCGCGAGGCGCTGCGTGCCGGTCTCGGCGGGTCGCTCGACTGGTCGCCCGCCGAGCTCGACGAAATCCAGAAGGCGGGCTCGGCGGCGGGCTACGACGCCGAGTACGTGCACGACGTGGCGCGCTACCCGGAGCTCGCCGAGGACCCGTACAACGTGCGCTTCCTCAAGAAGCGCTCGGACCGCGCGGAGCGCCGCCGCCGGAAGCGCGACTGCCGCGCACCCGCGCCCTGGTGGCGCGCCAGGGACGACCTCTGCTAGTGACGTGCCGCCATCCATATGCCAAATGGTGTGAATGTGACTCGGTGTGTGTGAACGGTGACGGATGGATGTGTGTGTGTTTGTCGAATATATTTTGTACATAGTCTCTATTAATTGTTAATTGTTGATGTATGTATGTATGTACGGTAGATGCGAATCCCTATCGCTATGTAAATATTAATATTTAATTTGCAGGGAGAGAATGGACCTTTTGAGAGGACTGATATTAAAAATAAATGTAATGTAAATGTATAGATAAGATAATTTATGTGAATATAAAATTATTTATACTTATTTATCGGTAAAAAGCTTCGATCGTGTCCAATGTTCTTATAAAATTTAGATGAAGACTATTTGAAAAAATAAAAAGGCATACTTTTTTAACCAAAATGAACTTGTGGTTTTATCTGAATATCCCAAATGACAAAATCTTTTTTTTAGATACTTAGTTATACCTAATGTAAACCTGAGTTCTAATAGCCGTAACAGACGTATCGAACTTGGCTGACAAACCGCCGTCTGACCAACGGGAGAGAATGAGTGGGAATAAAATTCCCTCTCTTTTTCTCTCGTTGGTTCAGGTGGTTGACGTCAGGAATGTTGACGTGTCTGTTACGGCTCTAACATGTAGCTCTACTTAGGCTGTTTCTTTTTATCCCCCGAAGCAAAAAGTAGAGTGTTATAAATTTTAGGTGTGTATGTAACATCTGTATGTCTGGCTATGTCATCGCAGATCCCAAACGGCTGAACCATTTTTTTTTTTTTTTATAGGTGGCTCGATCAATTAATTAATTGTTCTTAGCTGTGATTCAACAAAATCTGTGCAGCCATTTGAAGATTATCAGCTCTTATCCCGGAGGTTAAAAAAAAAACAATTTTAGCTTGTTTTTGTTTAACTGCCTAAGTAACGGTGTTATTCAGCCAATGACTGCTCTGAATTTCCTCACTAGTGATCAACTAGTGATATTCACTGGTTGCCGGTCCGCCATGTTCTGGGACAATCTGGGACAATATAGCACACATGGTCATCTGACCCCAAACTAAGCATAGCTTGTAATATGGCTGCCATAGACTGATATACGTACGTATATATTTTTAAATACTTAAAGAGATAGTAACACCCAGACATAGAACAAACACATATGTTCATCACACAAATGTTTGTCCTACATGGGAATCGAACCCACGCCCCCAAGCGCATGTTCGTTTACATGATCAGACGACTAAAAAGAAACTGACTGAAGTAATAAATAAACAGAAGTATAAAATTAAATATACCTACACGTAGAATTGAGGAAGACATGTCGTCGTCAGATTGTATGATTTAGTCATTTTACAAACGGCGTCGTCTGTTTATAAACGCTAGCTGGTTTTCAAAATGCCGAAGACAAATTGTAACATGCCTCATCATTTTGTAAAGGTTAATGAAACGCAAATGACGATTCAAACGCCGCGCCGCCTTCCGTTGACAAAATACCGCGGCAAATTGCATAAACTAGTTTTTGAGGTTATCCGGCACATAAAAAATACTAGTGTCCATGGAAACAGGCATTCGACGGAGATAGGAGGAAGTCCGTCGAACGCCTGTCAGTCATTTTGAACCTAACCTACTCAAGGCCGGATGTCCTGCCGCAGACTCCAGGTGGTCCCATTGCGCCAGAAGATCTTGCGGTCGACCCTGAGTGTCGCTTCTGGTCTGGCTTCCACACTTTTCATATACTCTATTATTTATATAGGGGTACATACCACAAGACTAGGTGATATCGAGGTGCGATGTTTCGGTTCTGTGACTCATTTGCAACCTAACCTATCCTAATGTTCCATTTGTCCAAAATGAAAGCACAATTATAAATGAACTAACAACCCGTCCCGGCCATAATATAACAGGTATACGTTTAATTATATATAAGTATAAACCTTCCGTGAAAAATTATCTAACTGATGGTGAAAACCGCATCAGAATCCGTTGCGTGGTTAGCGGATATACAGATAGACAGACGCGGAAAGCGACTTTATTAACCGACTTCGAAAGAGGAGGAGGTTATCAATTCGACTGTTTTTTTTTAATGTTTGTTACCTCAGAACTTTCTACTGGGTGAACCGATTTTGATGATTATTTTTTATTTGAAAGCTGGTGCTTCCCGTTTGGTCCCATTTCAATTTGGTTCAGTTCTACTATGTTTTATTTTTTTACAATGTAACAATTAAAAAGTCATTTCCATACAAAAATTATTATAAGAGACATCTGTCGGAACACCTCAGTATGATTAAAGATTATGATTGCACTCCATTTATTATGTATTTTAGCAAAAGGCTAGATATTGAGCCTTGAGTGAAGTAACCACCAATTTACTTTAGACTTGCCCTTGACTTAACTATTTTTGACTATGACTTGTTAGACGATAAATTTTACAACAAAAAAAATAAGCTTGACGTCAAACAACAAAATGAATGCTGATAAGAAATGTAGAAGTGAAAAGAACATAAACGCAGATAACTAATGTAAAAGTTATTTTATTTGTTTGAAACGTCAATCTCTGAACAATGTATTCAAGTTAATTTTTACAATATCAATTTTAACTATACACAAAAATTCATGTCAACGCAATTATATAAACTTTATTGTACACCTTTATGTAAGTTATAAACATCAGAATGCATATCACATCTCAAATTATATACAACGAAATATGTTACATACGAAACGGCTGACACTAATCTTCATTTCGTAATTACAACCATTGAAGTGAACTATTAATAGGTCTATGTATAAAAATCTCCTTTCCAAAATATATACAATAATATTAATTTGACTATCTCTTATAATATAGGTACATTCGCAACTTTAATTATAATCTATGTTACAAAAACGTCTACATATTGAGCTACATGTCCGTAAACAAATGAGATCAACAATTCGCGGCTACATTTCGACTTACGTTATGCATATTTGTGTTTACAGAAAGATATGTCCGTGCAATCTATCGTATGCCTAGCGTATGCGTACACTGCCCGGCCACAAATATGGCACACATTACATGGACATATTACTGGTCATGTTAAACTTAGAGATTTCTTAGCGTAGACTCATCATAGAGTATGGTGTTTTCGTGTCATGGACAAGTCGGGTGACGATCGTTCTCGTAGAAAACAATTAAAATTTACAGATTCAATTTTAACAAGAATAACGATAAAACGTTACGTAGACCTATCTACCACAACGATCGGAGCTGAGAATAACACAATGGTGAATAAACATTTGGCATAATTCAGCATTTCATTTATATCCAACAAATTTTATTGATCTATACTCTTAATATGATAAAATTCTATCGATACTCACGGCCGTACTCATAAACGTTACGTAAGTTAGCAATACTTAAAATTGCTCTGTTAACTTCTCGCTGACGGAAATTGGCAGACATGAATACGAGACAGAGCAATTTTAAGTATTGCTTAACTTAAGTAACGGTTATGAGTACGGCCGTAACAGTAGAAAATAAAAGGTAAAAATATCAGTTACCCCGAGAATAATTTCATGATGGTCGTCATCGTGGCCCTGTCATGATAATGCATGGTGTCTAAGCTCTTCGTATTTTCTAGTTTTGCCTTATTCATTGCCAGGCACTGTACAAGCATTCATTAACAAACCATCTTCATACGAAACTACGCACTAATAGAATGTAGGAACAGATCCCGTAACTAAAATAAATAGCAACACTAAAACTGTACACATTATAACTACATATTTACAATAACGGATAGCTAGTGGACTGATAAACTTCGATTAGGTAACAAATATAATGTTATTATATCATAATAGTTAATATCATACTGTATTTGTGCGCATATTGAAAGAAACAATACAATTCATAAGCTTCAGCACAAATTGGCCTAACAATTAACACGCATGATTGGATGTATGAAAATCGTATGTCAGAGCTATCACAGGGCGGACCGGAGAGAGGGCGCTTCTCACACTTAGTAAAATATATACTTAAACATAATTTTTTTTGGGTCCCGTACCCAAAAGGTAAAACGGGTCCGTCTGTCCGTCTGTCACCAGGCTGTATCTCATGAACCGTGATAGTTTGACAGTTGAAATTTTCACAGATGATGTATTTCTGTTGCCGCTATAACAACAAATACAAAAAAAATAAGTATAGTATAATAATAATATCAGAATAAAATAAATATTTATGGGGGGCTCCCATACAATAAACGTGATTTTTTTGCTCGTTTTTGCTCGATATTGATAACGGCAACAGATACGCAACGGCTTGAAATATTCACAAAATATTTAGTTATATATTCACTTCAAAAATAAATAATTAAATTAATATTTAAGAGGGGCCAAACGTGATTTTTGCCGTTTTCATAGATAATGGTACGGAACCCTTCGTGCGCGGGTCCGAATCGCACTTGGCCGGTTATTAATTTCCTATCAAGACTTATCGCGCATTAAAATTATTGAAATGATTTTACGTAAACAGTTTTAATTTTTAATACGCGATGAGTCCCAATATGCAATTAAAAATAAATAACTGCCTCTAGTCTTTTTGGTAACCATTTCACGAGTAAACGACGGAACAAAAAAGGATGAAATTTGACAAAGACATTGTATACATCATGAGGAAGGCCATATGATACTTTTTATACCGGAAAATGCGGGAAAGCAGTAATGCACAGCTAGAATATAACTGAATGTTAAGTATTAACAATGGTAAGCGTCCCACATAGCTCCAAGCAGTACTTAAAATCCGCCCTACTTAAAGCAAATCTGATAATTTCATTGATTGCAATAAATAAATACTATAGTAAATACATTAGTTATATATTTGCATACTACTGATGCAAAATTCATCTTTGAATATTTAAACCCGTCTCGACTTAATCTCTACATTGCATTGTTCATTTATATTTGTATTGCTTCGATGAATTCCATGATGTTTATTTAAAGTTCATTTTAAGAACTGTTAGTATTAAAACGCCTAGAGCGGGAACTATCAAGTACGTATACCTAATATAGGGAACCCTGTTTGAATAAGCGCAGTAGGTATTAAGCCGCGTTTTCAATCACATCGTGAGTAAACAACAGTAGATTGGCGTCTTAGGATGTATGTGCGTGCACAAACAAAAATTCTAAAAACTGTCTTAACGTGTTCAGCTGCTTATTTTAAGACGCCCGAGTGTTTTTTTAAATAAAAATATCTGGGAATATCTGGGACATTATTGCACACATTGTCATCTGACCCCAAACTAAGCAAAGTTTGTAATATGGCTGCCAGAGACTGATATACATACATATATATATTTTTAAATACATACTTAAATATATATTAACACCCAGACATAGAACAAACACAAATGTTCATCACACAAATGTTTTTTTTTTATCACACAAATGTTTGTCCTAGGTGGAATTCGAACCCACGCCCCCAAGTGCAGAAGGCAGGTTCACCATAAACTAACGTAATGGGGGTGTGTTTTTATATCTCGCAATTACAGTTTTTATTTATTATGTTATTTTTTTCGCATTTAGGCATTTTGGCGCCCCTTGCTATTTGGACCTAGAGCGACGCTTGTCTCACTCTACCCCAGAGCCAGCGCTGGGAAAGTCTTCTACAGCGGTTACATGCCCATGCTAAGGTGAAAAACGCGGCTTAACATCCCAACTAATGCAATTGCTGTGTAATTTTTCCTAATTGCTGTGTAATTTTTCCTATAGACACATTTTTGTCACTGGAGAATATAATCTGACGTCACAAGTGTTGCTGTCCTCGTCTAGATAGACAGATACGAAAGAGCTAGAGTTAATGGCAGGGCTGTCAAGTATAGTTTAATTTAATCTTAGATCATGCTGCACCATACTTGCAAAATTATTGATAAATTCTAATCATATCTGTGATGCTTACAAGTTACTTATATACAGTATTTACAACTTAAATTTAACACAGATTCTCGAATCACCGCAGAGATATTGTACTTTCCAAGTCCTGAAAACTTCATAAGTCTGGCCAACAGCGATTTTTAATACTGATCGAGCGAAATTGGGTTTTATTTCACTACTTGTATATTTTTAAGTACATATTATGCATATTGGCTACAGATAATCATGTGACTTCAACTCTCATTAATTTAGCTTGCATACAAGTCTTTAGCCGTATTTACAGGTTAATTCCAACTAATAAATAGTTAATTTAGTAATATCTGGTTTTATCAACTGATATCAAAAATATAATAACCACTTCATCGCACATGAATCATAAATTGCTTGTGTTTTTTATGCCACATCGGTCGTGGGGGGGGGGGGGTTTATCGTTTGGCGCTTGTGATTGGAGAATACAAAAGTTATTCATTCAATTCGCGCCTAGGATTGGCCTGCTCGAAAAAGATCCTGCTGAAAATTCAGTACCTTTTTTCATCACGGCGGGGTAAAGAATGAGCTGTCAGGTGGTTATATCGTCATTGACTGATATAGATACATACCAATATATCTGAATACACAAATAGAATGCTTGATTTTATTATTCGGTAATATTAGAAAAGTTCGGCAAGTGCATCGGTAGGATTGGCTTTTATTGGCGTCGATTATATAGTACTGTTAACTTAAGGTGAAGGCGCGCAGGAGTGGCGTTCTCATTAAAAAAAACAACTGGTATAGTAAAAGGTCTTCTCGTCCAAGATACCACAGTGCCTAAAGACAAGGGTCTTTGACCAATATGTGTTGCCAGTGATGACATATGGTACTGAGACGTGATCCTTAACTGTTGGCCTTTTGGAGAAACTCAGAGTCACACAACGGGCAATGGAGAGAGCTATGCTCGGAGTTTCTTTGCCCGATTGAATCCGAAAAATCCGATTGGATATTCGACAAAGAACCAGAGTCATTGGCAGGCCACATCGCTCGAAGAACCGATAACCGATGGGGAAGAAAGGTTCTTGATTGGAGACCGCGAACCGGAAGACGCAGCGTAGGCAGGCCTCCCACTAGATGGACCGACGACATTGTGAGAGTCGCGGGCATCCAGTGGATGCAGATGGCAGGTTGTCGTTCAGTGTGGAGGTTAAAGGGGGAGGCCTATGTTCAGCAGTGGACGTCTTATGGCTGATGATGATAGTAAAAGGTAAGTTAATAAAAAAATTACTCTAACAGTCGGTCGAGAATGCAATTAAGCATTCCTGTAGTCCTAATTCCAATAACACAAGTTATAAAACGCAGATTTAAAACTGCCGTTTTTGTCAGTAATGATTTCATAACTATAGTATATAAATAAATATCGGGGAAATTTTTGCATCTGACCCCAAACTAAGCAAAGCTTGTAATATGGCTGCCAGAGACTGATATACGTAAATATATATTTTTAAATACATACTTAAATAGATATTAACACCCAGACATAGATCAAACACAAATGTTCATCACATGAATGTTTGTCCTAGGTGGGAATCGAACCCACGCCCCCAAGCACAGAAGGTAGGTTCACTACCAACTGAGCCACTGGGGCAGTCAAGTACATTATACTCGTGCTACTAAAAATAATAGTTCAAAAAACACTTCATCACCCCTTGAAATGACTATCGGAGTCGACCCTCTATTTGGCCACGTTATAGTATAGCTGTAATGCTTTTCCTAATGAGGGCGCACTCCTTCGCCCTTTTTACCTTAACTAAATTTGTGAAGGCAGTCAGATTTAAATAATGGTATTCATAATTTAGTTTTTTACTCGTCATCGCCAAAGCCACAAGGTGGGAAGCGCAACGTGAATGTATGTATGTACGCTTGATCAGACGAACAAGGGAGATATGGTAAGGTGGCGTGGAGCGCGCGAACGCATCTGGCCTAAATCAAAATTGAAGCCTTTAGTCGAACTCACTTTGCCACCCTTTTTTGCATGTGGACTTAATTTGCTTTAATTAAATAATATTCTTGCGTTTGACCGTCACGTCGCCTGATGTTAACATCGTTTTGCATTGATTGGCGAAGATACAAAGCGCGACTGACAATCCACTTTTAATAATTGAGAGGCTACGGGTTCCTATTGGCTAATGCAATCGCGGCACTAGACGCGGAAATGGGCAATCAAAACGCCCGCGTAAAGCAGCGCAATTTAACGCGTATTTAAAAATCACGTTATGACGAATTCGGGCAAGGCGAGATCGCGTAAAACGGAGTCTTACTATACAGTAAGACTCCGTTTTACGTGCTTTGCTTAGCTTTCCATGCCAATGTAAAAATTATCGTCGATTTTGAAAAGTCTGTGATCATTTACAATTATTCCCCGGCCTAGATACAAGGACAAAAAAACTGTTTGAAATTTGATTTTCTCGCCATAGGTGAAACGTTCCACCTTCAGCAGGCATAGCAAGGAGTGTGGACAAAACGTCTTTTCACCGTTTTTATCCGCACTTAAGACGCGATAAACGGGATAAAAATAGTGGAAAAGACAATTTGTCCATGGTCAGTGCTGGCGCAGCAGGTCAATCATACCGTTATGGAATCTTTTTCAAATAAATAAACTTGTTTGTTCAGATAATTCAAGTGTATGAGATTTGGAGTATATACAAAAAGAATCAGTATTATATTTTATAAAGATTTTCTTATTTCGAAACAACCAACCTGTTCACAGGTGGCTTGATAGAGATAGTAGATTTCATTATTACGTAAAACGAACTATCATATCATGAAGTTATAATAAAAAAATGTTTTCTATTTCATGTTGGCCACAATTACGTACCAATAGGTAAAACAACTTTGTCTATAAATAATTTTGTGACAGTAATATAATTAAAAATACATGATTCGTATAACAAATACAAATATAATAAATGTTGGTTGAAACATGATTATAACATAAATGGGATTTAATTCATTGATACATGCGTTTTAATGACGTTAGAATAAAATGCTTGATTATGGTCATAAATGCCGGTAAAAGAGGTAAGTTCGCTTGCAATTTTTAGGACTTGGCTTTTGATAAAATAAAGACAGAGTATCAAAGACTTTGAAAGCAGGATGTAGAGTAAGTAAAACATTAGCTGCAAAACCTATTTTTTTTAAGCAGTACAGAATTTACATACTGACATATATTATTTAGGCTAGAATTAAAGTGATACGGATTGTGTCGCGCACCGTCAATCACGAGTAGCAATTCCGAGTCTTTCCACGTCGCTGGCCATGTGCATTACTCTATGCACTTCTATATTATTTTATTTAACATAGACAATTAACAGCTCAAATAAATAAACAATGATGGAAGAAATTTTATGATTGCTGGGCATTTTGCATCCTTTAAAATGCCTTGCAATTTAAAGTAAATAGAAAGATAAACGTTCCCTGTTGGCCGAAGTTTCTGGCGGTCGGGAATTATTGTTTAATGGCTACGCTCCGCGGTTTCACCCGCGTGGGATTTCCTCAGGAACTATGCATTTTGTCGGGATAAAAAGTATCCTATATCCTCCAGCCCTCCAACTATTTCTATGCAAAAATCGTGTAGATTAATTTCTTTTTTTACTGCGTGCAAGTGGAACAAAAAAACAACCAAACACGCTTTCGTATTTATAATACTATCAACGCGTGACTGACACCCACGACCAACGGCGACGTCCGCATCACTCTAATTCTAGCCTTATACCTTCCCAATTTTATTTTCTGTCTTATTAGCACGAAATTTACAGAGCACTTTGTTTAATTAGTTTTACGTTTGTGAGTAAGCGGGTGGGTATTTTAGGATACAGTTCTGACCCACAATGACCATAACAGATCTGACACGTATTTTCGTATGAGACATAAATTGCAAAAGCAATAATTTCATAGAAAATACAGGTATCTTGTAATGTAAATAAAGCGCCAATTATTTTACGTATTTTTAAGGTTCTTTAGAGCACGCTTTAATTGAGGAAAACCGATTATTTTTGCATGTTAAGGCGGCCCAGAGCTCGGGATTTATTCGAATATTTTCCGGAATAAAAATCTAGTATGTATGTATGTATGAAAATACCTTAGAGTTTTAGTACTCAGAATAGAGAAGCACCTGCAGTACAAAGCTATTCTTTTCTCTTATGAGGGTTTTTAAGATTCTGGCCCTCTCTGGGTCAAGTTATAACTTTAAAAGTCAATTGAATGCTTTCTAAAATGGCCCTGTGAAAGCGCTATATCGCTAGACACTTGCTAAGAGTTGCAACATTCTGCGAAAACATGACTCATAGTCGACCATTCAAAGACTAGACAGCAAGAAAGAATAGCAAGCATCATTCACTCAAGGTTGGCTGCACCACTAAGGACCTATCTGATTATTATGTAGAGTTCAAGCGAAAGAATGAACTTTATGAATGAACATGATTGGTTACCACCCTAATAAGGTTATTTTAATCACAGTTGCATGTTAAGTGAGGGTCTTGCATAAAAATAAAATGCTAACTCGCTTTAACAACGTCACTTCACTGAATGAACAATAACTCCACATGTTCATTCCTAAAACATAAATATAGTTTGAACTCTATATAATGCGGAGTAAGGTCCCAAACACATTTCAGTCTAAATATAACTAACAACGAACTTATATTACGGACATCGGCTTAAAACTATTAAACTTAACAATCTACATTGCGAAAAATAAATTATTATTGGTGGTTGAAGTAGTAGCCTTTAGGTACTCACGTGTGATCACAATATCGGATCTCGTAACGCGCGCTGCAGTTCGACTCAATATTTACACAATTATAACTATGATAATTTCACTATACATCGGCAGTTGTTTGCAATAGTCCCTATGAACTGTCCGCGTTAGATTTCCGTCTCACTTGATGCGCGGTCAGCGCTTGCGCCTGTGCTTGCGTGATGAACTGGGTCGTTCCTGGAATCGCGAGTTTGGCCGTTATTCTCTATTAGCTTTGTTAGTTAGTGACAGTGTTTCGATGGATTTATTTAGTTTAGAGGATATGGAACCAACCCTGATATAGCTAAAAGAAATATCAGCTGTTCATAATGATGAGTACATACATACCCTTCAGTATTACTAGACTTTTTGTCATACGTTGTATACCGCTTGGTTGCATTACATTGCGAAGTGTAAGTGGTGTAAATTACCTGGCGGGAGAGGGTCGGGTGTGGGCGCGGAGCTAGACGCGTGCGCGGGCGACGCGCCGGCGGGCGGCGCACGAAGCGGGGCCCGCGGCGGCGCCCGCGCCGTCCGTGCGCCGCGCACCACTTGCACCGCGCCGCCCACGCCGCCGCACCGACCACCGCCCTTCACGCTGTTCGCCATTAGTTGCGCTGGAACATAAGACCACATTAGTATCTCAAGTTTTTTACGGTAAAGAGAGCGCAGGAGTGGAGCCTGCATAGAAACAAACTTAAAAGGTATACTAAAAGTTAAGTAAATAAAAAATTTACTCTGATCGATCTGATCTGATTCCTTCTGATCGAGAATGTAATGAAGAATTTTTGAGTACTCTTTCTAGTAACATAACGTATTGCATAGGTTTATAATTTGAGTATTTATAATAACGTCAAGACACTTAATAGCATTATTTACCTATAGGAAGAGAGAGCACGGAGGGTTGGTTAGTGAGTACTACAGACGTCGTGGGCGGGACAGAGACGAGTAACCCGCTCGGCGCGCCCGACACGTTGAGAGAGAGGGAGATAGGCGCTGATAGTCCCGGGATTTGGACCTGGACGTTCTGTAATCCTTGCAGCCCTTGGAGACCTTGCAGTGAGGTTAAACTCAGACCCTGTAAATATATAATCATTAGGTTACGTGCTTGTATGGGACGGCAGCGTAGAGCTGTCAGAATTATCGACGATACCAAGCTCATCGAACACCGCTCAGCATGCGCTTGGGGTGAGACGTAGGGTCTCACTGTATCTTTTATTGCATTTTCAACATGGTGTTCGGGAGAACTGTTAGATCTGATGCCGGCGTCGCGGTTTTATCATCAAACTAGACGCCACCGCTTAATAAGTCATCCTCATATCAAAGATCTGTGGAAATCGCACACAGTGCTTTTTACGCGATCTTTTTTGGTTCACTCCAGCAATACATGGAATTAGCATTTCTAAGTAATTAACATTGGATTCTTCAAACGCCTTTAAAGGTCGGCAACGTATCTGTGATGCCCCCTGGGCCCTTATTCTTTATCTCTCATGAGATTCCTTGCCATAAACGCGTGACATGATAACATCAAAATATCAAAACTGTTGTAAATTGGAGGTAATAAATTGATACGTGGAGTTCAAAAATTTCAAGCCGTTATTTTCAATAAAAATTGCAGACCGATTTCATCATCATCATCAGCCAGAAGACGTCCACTGCTGAACATAGGCCTCCCCCTTTAACCTCCACACTGAACGACATCCTGCCATCTGCATCCACTGAATGCCCGCAACTCTCACAATGTCGTCGGTCCATCTAGTGGGAGGCCTATCTTCGCTGCATCTTCCGGTTCGTGGTCTCCACTCAAGAACCTTTCTCCTTCATCGGTTATAAGTTCTTCGAGCGATGTGGCCTGCCCTTTGCCACTTCAACTTGCAAATTTTAATAGCAATGTCGGTGACTCTGGTTCTTTGGAGATCTATTTAATAAATTAAAAATGACTCTCTATGACCACAAAAAATGTATCCATGTTTACTGTGTAATTTGTAACCATGGTTACCGTGTTCTAACACGTTTACGGGGCGTTTATTGGCGCGTTATATGGTTTCATATTTTAACAAGTGGATCACATTAAAACCCGACTTCAAAAATATATGAAAAACGTATCAAGTGCCTATACAATTTTAAGGTTGCCCTCTATTTCCCTGGAATCCCATCATCAGATCCTACTTGGAGACAATGGGACCAAATTGGAAGTATACCCTCCAGAACAAAAGAAAAAAAACTTAAATCTGTCAACAGTTGGCGGATAAATCGGTGAACATATATTTAAAAAAACAGTGGCACATAGAACCTTTTGAACCGACTTCCAAAAAGGAGGAGGTTCTTTTTAAAAAGGAGGTGCTTTTTTTATGTTTACTACCTCAGACCTTTCGAGTGGGTGAAACGATTTTGATGATTATTTTTTTATTTGAAAGCTGGTGCTTCCCGTGTGGTCCCATTTCTATTTAGTCCAGTGCCGTCATTTCAGTCGGTTTTTTATATTAATAATTATTTATGAAATCCGTCAACAGTTGGCGGAGAAATCGGTGAACAAATGAACATACATAAAAAAATATAGTGAAAAATAGAACCGTCCTCTTTTTTTGAAGTCGGTTAATAAAAGCTTGTAAAGAAATGCAAGGTTACCTGCACGTGACACACGGGCTGTGGTTGCGACGCAGCGGGCGCCGTGTCGGGTCCCATGAGCCGTTCTAACAGTGCGCTCTCACTACTGGACACGTTCGTTTGTTCACTGTCACGTGCGTACCCGCTCATCACTTGCACATTTGTCACGCCCTGCTGGAATGTCACGATCTTACTTAAGCTTGGTTGCGCCATAGTAGTAAGTATAGTAGTTAAGGTGAAACGTTTCACTCTGGCGGGAAATTCAAATTACAAACAGTTTTTTTGTTCTTGTAGCTAGGCCGAGTAATTATTGTAAACAATAATGATGTTTGCGAAAATTGATTATTATTCTTTACAAACTCGCGTAAAGTTATTTATCTCCAATGCACATTATTACATACATTTGTCAATAAACAAATTTTCGCTGTTTCAAACGATTTATTGCCAAATGTAAGTAATATGGTGAGTAACTGATTAATAGCTGTACATGATAATGTAAAGAACGACCAACAGTACCCTTAGTACAAGATTTGATAGTTTTCGAAAACTTTTGAAATTTGATTTTCCCGCCAAAGTGAAACGTTTCACATTAAAGTAAAAGTTTATGACAAATTTGACAACAACACTAATGCTGACTTTAGCAGTTATTGGGAAATGCGTTGCACCAGCGTATTCACTAGCATATTTATTGATGACTAGTGCTGTTGCCCGCGATTTTGTACGCGTAGATTTTCATATAAACTTTCAACCCTTTTCTCCTCCCTTAATCCGGCCCTTGCGCAAGATAACATAGCCTATACTTCAATCTGGTCATAGCTAAGCATATTCGTGAAAACCGCATTTAAATCTGTCCAGTGGTTTAGGTGATGTGCGTGGATAAACAAAATAATTAAAAAACAGACAAATATTCTAAAAACTGTCTTAACGTGTTCAGCTGCTTATTTTAAGATGCCTATATATTTTTGATGTGTATATATTTTTTTGTTATCTCGCAATCACAGTTTTTTTTATCTCTATATTTTTATTAAGGTATGGAAATTTCTGATAGGGCAGTATTTTTACGCCGACACATTTTTTTTCTCGTCGTCGGGCTTGAAAACAATAGAGGCATTTTGTTAGACTTACATTTGGTTCAGCTAGATGAGACAGACATAGCCTTTTTCAATAAGTAAATGAAGGAAAGGACGATATTTGACAACTCCGAAGTGATGAATCACGCGATTTCACGCGGACACAAGTGTCCGCTCGGGGTCAACGCTATTTTGCGCGCGGACACTAAAGTGTCCTTTTGGGCTTAAGCGGTATACATATAGATTAATTTGATGGAGTAAATTTCACGATAGCAGTCGGAAAGGTCGAATAAGGTTGTAAATATACTCAGTTAGCATCCTCTTAACGGCCACTTCAATACGTCAAATCAAATAACTTTTGTTCTTCCATACATTTTTTCTAATGTGAATGACCGTTTTTTTATGTTGCAGCTGATATATTCTTCCTGGTTTCAGGGTGGGTTCATTAGTAAAAGTTGTTCATAATGATGAACCCCTTTCAGCTTAGAACACCCTCTTCGCGTAACCCCGTATAAATAAATAAATATCTGGGACATTTTTGGACACACAGTCACCTGACCCCAAACTAAGCAAAGCTTGTAATATGGCTGCCAGAAACTGATATACGTACTTTTTTATTTTTTTTATTTTACCTTAAGCTGTCCCTTTCCTGGGCAAAGGTCTCCCCCATCTCTATCCAGACAGTGCGATCACCCGTCAAATTTAGACACTGTATTTGGAACGCGTCGAGGTCATAGCACCATCGTTTTCTGGGCCTGCATCGGCTCCTTCGTCCGTTTTCAGGCACCCACTGTGTGATCCTCTGGGCCAATCTGTCAGGGTGCATCCTGGCTACGTGTCCCGTATACGTACATATATATTTTTAAATACATACTTAAATAGATATTAACACCCAGACATAGAACAATCACAAATGTTCATCACATAAATGTTTATACTAGGTGGGAATCGAACCCACGCCCCTAAGCGCCGAAGGTAGGTTCACTACCAACTGAGCCACTGGGGCAGTCATGGTAAGTAATACAGAGTTTCTTGTTATTACCTGAGTGTATGTGGGTAAGGTATGCGTGGCTGTGGTCGCTATTAGCCGTGCGCCTGCTATGGACACACGCCCCAGCAGTTTGTGAGCTTCAATCGTCTCAGCGGCTGTCGTTGCATGTGTCATGGCGGCCGGCGCACTGTTTAGTAGGTTGAGAATTGTGGCATTGTTGTTCGCTGTGCTCACTGCCGCTTTGGCAGCATTTGCTGTAAACAGTGAAGAGATTTCTTTATAATGCAATGGCACTTGCGCTTTAACACAATAATTAATCATTTCGATATCGACTGCGAATTGTACCGCCTTAAAATTAACGCAACAAAACAGCATTTTTTTTATATATATAAATAGAGCGGCAAACCAGCACGCTGCCTACTAATGGTAAGCAGAAATCACCGCCTATGGACACCTGCAACATTAGTGTCAGTTTGTCATCCCGGAGAGGAAAATGAAAATAGTTTATTTCAAATGTTTATTGGCTTGGCTTATCAGCTTATTTTCCACATATAGCATACAATAGTTATTTGTTATACAAGAGCGCAAAGTTGCTTTTTAACCGCGTGCTCAATTTAGATGACCGAGCAAGCGAAAGATTCTAAAATTGATTCAAAAATTAGAATCCTGAGCGTTAGCGAGTGAATCAAAAGAGCACGAGGTGAAAAATCTCCGCACTCGAGTGCAGCACGTAACTTTTCATCCCACCTCAGGGAGGAAATAAAAAAAAACATTTGCGCATCATTAACAGTTTCAGTCAATTCTGTTGGCGTCAAATAAACTTCCTAACTCATTTAAGGAATTTACCTTGTTTTCATGTTTCTTGTTTTTAACCTAACGTTTTAACAATATGACGTCAAAATAAAATGGCGCGCGCAAAGCAAATTAAAAAGAAGTACACCAAGAAGGCGAGTTCTTAACAATTTCAAAAAGGTTGTATGATATTCGGCACCATGGATGTAGAAATAAATAGGTTTATTGATGTTTTGAATTCACAAACTTAGTGCACACGATGTTCTAAATTCAATTTACTTTATCCTCTAGCGGATAAAAACGGCTTTTGCACTCAGATATCGAAGAGCAAATATACTGTTTCCGAGATGGGAGGATGAAAAATATATTATAAGCACCTTGTTGGAACTGTTGCGCAGAGTTCATAAGGCTGGTGACGAGCGCGCTGATCGCAGGGTTTGTCGTCCGAGGTTTTGAGATAGTTGCCTTCTGCTGCGTCGTCGTTGTATTCGTGTATTGGATGTTTTGTACCTGTAATATTAGTTTTTGGTATGAAACTTGTGGCTTCATATTTGTAACGTCAGAGGAAGGGAAACGGTCCTGAAGCCGAAACCCTATTTTTAGGTATACTATATAAACACATTCTAATATCAATAACAATTTGCCTTAAACTTGTTTTTTTTTTATTGTTTTTGTGGTTTAGAATTTTGCAAAACAGGAATGTACAGCGTACGATCGTGCTAGCAGCGCAGGTCGTTCGTTGACCTCTAGCCTCAGCTAATATTTTATTTACATTACATTGGGTTTTTTTTTAATTTTTTGGTATTGCGTCAGAAATTGCCATAAACATAACATAAAAGAGACCGCAGGGAAACGCTGGATGCAGGCAGCTTCCAACCGGGCCTTTTAGAGATCGATGTGTGGTGTGTGGCTGAAATGATGATGATGAATCACCAGCACTATCACCAGTGTTTCTTTTCGGGAGCGTTTCCCTTACACCCTGTATTAAGTGTATATACCATTATTAAATGTGCTCAGAACCAAAATATTCGAAGAACTTGTTAACCAGTTAACCAGTAGGTTACAAATTAGGTTTCTGTAACAGCATTCTAGCCGAGCTTCTTTCAGACTCAGCCAGAATGCTGTACTTCTAATGGATAGAAATTAGTATAAATAATATGATAATGTAAATAATCATAGTTTGTAAACTTTTTTATGTAGTGGTACTGAACCCTCGATTAATTAAATAATAGGTTTGCGATTGACCGAAACCTTGCCTGATGTTAAGCGTGATGCGGTCTACGCAATGAGGTATTACCAAAAGAGACGTCATACTAATTAAAAAAGCACTAAAATATGGCGATATTTTACTAAAGCTACCTACATAGGACCCATAGAAGTTATGCAGCCTTACAGCCTTTTACAGCCGTCCCAATATAAGTATTACACTTTCTAAACACACAAAATGGCGCTTTTGATTATTTATTTTTCATACTCCACAATCACGCATTGTACGTTTGCGTCGTTGCCAAACACAGGACGGATTGAGTTCACTCAAGCTAATCAAACTTGTGTTTGTATCGCCGCACAGACCCATGTAAAACATATCTACCTCAGTTTATATATATTATCATTGGGTCTACATGTCGACATCCATCCGCTTCCCCGTGTCGACTGAGACGCGCCAAGTCGAATCAAAACGCGTCACCGCTGAAATTCGCCTGACGAGCTATACGCGCAAGTGATTCGACGCTATTTAATAGTAACTATACAAGGTTACGTGGAAAGGGTGTACTAAGTTGAAAGGCGTCCGTTATACTAAGCATTATAAACAACTTTTATTATTGAATCAACCATGAAATCGCGAAAAAAACCAGCAGTTCCATAAATTTTAATGAGTGTGAATGACCGTTTTCTAAGGAACAGCGAACAGCTGATATTTTTTTCGCTATTTCAGAGTTTCTTCCATTTTAAAAGTTGTTCATAATGATGGGTACGATGGAGCCCATTTTGGCCTAGTACACCCTTTCTGCGTAACCCAGTATAGAAGGCATATTATTGCGATGCGATTCGGCTCGGCGAGTGTAGTCGACGCTAGCTTTTACATTTCTCACCTGTGAAGTGCCTGCACTAGACATCAATGGGTGTTGTATGTGTATGATGGCGGATTGCATCTTTTGCGTGTTAAGTGGTTGCTGGGGATTCGTCAGCTGCTGCGCTAGGAGTTGGTTAGTTGATGCCTGTATGAAAAAAAGAGACTTTTATTTCCAATTGATCGCTAATTCCCGTGCCATAAGGTACGGTTTTGTATAATACTCGGAATATATTTATATTCATCATAGCCAGACATTGCTACAGATGGTAGTACGTTCGTGGCTGTCGGAGGAAGGCCTTATTGAAGGACTGGGCAAGGCAAGGGCAAGTAAAGCTGCAGCATGTAATGTTTTGGATTTCTGTCAATTATATGCTTAAATTATACATCTATCTATCTATAAATATGATAAAAACATACAGAGAAAAAAAAATGTAATTGCGAGATATAAAAAAAACCACACAGGGCGTCTTAAAATAAGTGACCTGAACACGTTAAGACAGTTTTGAGAATTTTTGTATTTCTGTTTGTTTGTTTGTCCACGCACATCTCCTAAACTAAACCACTCAACGGATTGAAATGCAGTTTTCACTAATATTTATTTATTTATTTTTTATTTCAAATTAAACATATAATTAACAGAAAATCCAAACCATTACATGCTGCAGCTTAAATGGGCAAGGACAACAGTTTTTTTTTTTTTTAATGTATTTATTTATTTTTTATTTTAAATTAAACATATAATTAACAGAAAATAAATGAATAAATATGCTTAGCTATGACCAGATTGAAGTATAGGCTATATTCTTTTGCGAAAGGGCCGGATGAAAGTTTATGTGAAAAAGTTTATTTATCTACGTGTACGAAGTCGCGGGCAACAGCACTAGTTTGTAATAAAGAAGCAATGGGAGCGAAAGTGCCCGCGTCGCGCTTACAACTGGCGGAAAAGGAAGAGAAGTTATTAAAAGATAAAGGAGTTTGACATCGACTACCAGGTGGTAAATCTTTTTAGGGTTCCGCACCCAAAGGGTGTAAACTGGGTGTTATAACTTTTGGGGCAAATAATGTCACTAGAGGTGAAAAGTATTTTTTGTAGATATTTGATGTCGTCCGTAATTTATAGTTATGTACCTGAGGCGATAACCGCGGCGTGCTAGGTGATGGTTGCTGCTTCAACGCTGCATCTGGTGTCGTCGCCACAGCACCCACCACATTCCCCACCACAGTACCGACGTTGCCGACCACGCTGCCAACGTTGCCAACCACGCCGCTAACGTTGCCAACCACGCCGCTAACATTGCCGACCACGCCGCTAACATTGCCAACTGGCAACGTCACGCCGCTAACGTTGCCAACTACATTGCCGACATTCGTGACAACGTTGCCGACATTCGTGACAACATTGCCGACATTCGTGACAACGTTGCCGACATTCGTGACAACGTTGCCGACATTTGTGACGACGTTGCCAACGTTCGTGACGGTGCCGACTTGCTGGACTTGCTGTAACTGCGCCTGCTGTAATAAAATCAAATAAAATACATAACAATTTCTTATGTTTTCGCGATTATTACACATTGTAATGAAACACTTTAACGGATTATATCACGTGTAATTTATTTCCATTAATTTAATTTCTGACATTTCGAACACTAAGCCTTACTTAAAAACGTTACTAAAGTTCATCTATGCGTAAAATTGCTCTGTCTCCTTTTCGCGTGTGACGTTTGCCGTCAGCGAGAAGTTGAGAGAGCAATTGTAAGCATAGATCAACTTGAGTAACGTTTTTAAGTAAGGCCCTCAGTGTTCGAAATGTCAGGGTTTAAATTAATGTAAAATACATGCTATTTGACAGATGGCCTTGTACGCTTTGTAAATCACATGATGGATTCTATGCCCTTTATTATTCTGTGCTTACATCATTTAGATGGACTTGAGTGAGGTGGACATAGAAAATATTGAGAATGCCAAAATTGACACTCTGATACTTTTCTAGACATACCTATGTTCCATAAATTAAAATTGTAAGTATTTTGATTCAAATAAGTTATCAAACATAAAAACTGAATACAAAAATGTTGGCCGCATTGGCTTGCTGGATTGCGAGGCTAACTTTCCGCCCTAAATACAGGCATTTCTATCACTCTCCCCGACAAACCCTTAAATTATATGAAAATATACCAACCAATATCGGTAACTGCCGGGTTGTATGAGTATTCGGCGCCGCCGCTATCGCTGTTGTTCTGAAATATCACATCTTTGAATGAGATGTTGTAGTGTAAAACCTGTTGAGCTAAATGACGATATAAAAAACCAATTCTGTTCATTGGTAAAATAAGCACATCACTTGAGACGGCTGGATCAATTTGTTAGGAGTTTATAAAAAGTAATTTTTTTTATTGAAAGATTCAGGAAAAACTTAACGTGCTTTTTTCTATGGGATTTTTCTATGAACTCAAGACCATAACTCAAATAAATGTATTGTTTGGGCTGGACAACGTCTCTCGGATCAGCTAGATTATTGATAGTAAAAAAAAAATTTGGTAAAGTTTTGGCTGTTTTTAAGGTATAAAAAAATTTAAAATACAGTCCAGTAGCCTATTTGCAACGGATGCTTGAACGGCGCGACGCTTCCTCGACTTTCCAGTCAGTGTAACACCATAAGGCAACATCCACTTTGACGATTCATATGAATGGAACAACAGAAGATTTGCATTGAATGGGCCCCTAATAAGCGACTTATCTAATTTATAGACACGGAGTCTGGCAGGAATAAAAGTTAATGGATGGCCCACTACATGGGCGCAGCTATAGCTTTCACATGGGGAGCCCGGTCCAGTACAGTGTTTGTCTGGACTTCACACAGAAAGAAGAAACAGAATTCTGAGAGCTTGTCTCGCATAGATATCGTTCGTTATCACAAATCAGCAAAGAACCGTTGGTATGACAACCGACCGGCGCGTGCACATATATATTTTGTTACAGACAGATGTATAGAGTACAGATAATCTATGCCATCTCTCCATTTTTCCTCTTTTTTTCTAGTATGCTAAGGGGGGTGGGGTCCGGACCCCCTAACCTATACGTATGTATATATGTACGCCCATGGCCCACTAATATTATGTTGTAATAATGAAATTAATACTTACACAACGGGTGCAGTGTTGGCGTGGGTTTGTACAGCAGAACTGCTCGCCGCGGCTGCCGCCGCCGCGGCGTTCCTTTGTTGCAGCAACATTTGCTGGCCCTGCAATATACATGCAACATGTAAATTGTGGATCGATGTTAAAATATATTTCACGTCTGGAGCGAGTTTTAAATGAGGATAGTTAAAAGAAAGGCCGAAAGAAAAACTGTAACGCCAGCCTTCCTTGTTTTACGTTGACTTTCTTCAACGTTATTTTATATAACTGACTGACAAGATGAGTAAGTCTCTCGTCTGATAGTAAGCGCCGTGCTTTCCCATAAAAGTTGTAGTACCACTCAGAATTATTTTGAAATTTGATTTAGTCTTAATTTAAGTATGGTCTGGTATGACTGACCCACTGTCTTTCAATGATTAAGAAAAATATTATTGTTCAAGTAATTTCATAAAGTTGTAGAAAAGCAATAGACAAAACGCAATGCATTGTTGTTGTTTTTTTCAAGGAAGCTTGACATCACACAGGTTAAAAAAGCTCCTATGTATTAGTAGAACACTGGAAGTTGATAATTTACTTGTCTCACCAATTCTCTCATGCCACCAGTAAAGGATACCCGTGGCAACTGGCCGGGCACTATGTGCTTTATTCTTACTGATTTCCTACCCTCCTCCGTGAATATTTCCGTGAACTGTTGAATGTATTTGTTAGCGTGTAATCTCGTCCCTAAAACAAAAATGTATAATAGGTTAAAATATATAAACAGGCCAAGTGCGAGTCGGGTTCGCGCACTGAGGTTTCCGTAACATTTACATTAGAGTAGATACAAAAAAACTTTTGTTGTACCCCTGTAGTTTCTACTACTTGACTTTATTATTTTTTCTTAGTTAATCCGCCGTAACATTACATGTTCTGTAACAGACAGACAGACAGAGAGGCAGCGTAGGCTTAGTAATAAGATCCCGTTTGCACCCTTTGGGTAAGGAACCCTAAAAATTTACATATCACCGATACCCTTAAATCGATGATCGCTAAACTAAAGTCCTGCCAACATAACTACATTATACTCATTGCAAGTTCATTGAACTTAGTCTGTGGAATGCGCTGCCCGAATGGGTGTTCCCCGATAGATACAATCTGGGTGAGTTCAAGCCGCGAGTGAATCGGTTTCTTAGCTAGGCAAACGTAATCCACCGTAGACCGCATCATCGCTAAACATCAGGCGAAGTGATGGACATAATAATAAGCCTAATGAAAACCATCAATTCTGAATGCTTTTGAAAGATTGTGCGATTGTAATTGGTATCCGATATATTACAATGACAAATTAGTTTTCAATCGCCTTTTTACAATATAATAACATACATTCAAATAACGTTCAATTCATTGAAAATCGCATTGTAGCTCTTGTGTGGCGACTCAACAGATTAGACACATAAACAGACCAAAGACTTGAATTAATTAAGCAACAATTGCGGCGCAACATACTGAACGAAGATTACGACGACTCGAAACTTTTCTTTACTTATGTTTGTCATGTTGCACATCATTTAACGTCACGCGCTGTTGTAAAGCTATGCCAAACACGTTGTACTTCTCATGTTGCGCGACGATTGTTTACTAAGTCCCGTAACAGACACGTCAACATGGCTGATGAACCACCACCGGGAGAGAAGATAAAAATGTCCCCTTCTCTCCCGTTGGTCAGACGGCGGTTCGTCAGCCAAGTTGACGTGTCTGTTACGTGTCTAATGAATTTATGCATTTATTGCACCTGATTAATAAGACATTCCACGATAGAAAAAAAAATATCAAGATGAAGCTTACCTAATGAAAATCTACACGCTGCGCCGTTCTTTTCCCCCTCGACATGATCCCTATCTACATAGAGCTCCCCAAGAAACTCTTGGTCCGATGGCCTCTGGAGTATCGAGAGCTTTATGTGGAAGCACCCGGTGCCGGGCTGAGGAGGTGACTTCTCAGTCTCCAGTATGTATTCCTCTACTAGCTGGGGTTGACAGTCGGGTGTGGGGCGAGGCCGCTCGTAAGCGCGCGCGACGCGGAGCGGCCCGCTAGGCTCCGACGGCGGCCCGAGAGGTAACGGATCCATCTTGGGCGCCTCTATTACTTTGAACACCTGGAATTTGACAGTGACAGTTAGTAGGAAGAATTGACAGTTTACGCCGAAAGGTGCTCCGACCTTTTTGAAGTTGGATCTGTGGACCCACAGATCCTTAGCAGGATAGATGCCGGGGCCACGTCAAATTGTATGTAAATCCCAGCGTGCCACATTTTTTGTACGCTATGACGTCACGAGATTAATTTAACTCCATCCGCACAGCCAACTGCTTTCTTATAGTTTTTACAGTTTTCTAAAGGGCAATTCAAGTATTATGCATATGGGCAGGCCACATCGCTCGAAGAACTGATGACCGATGGATAAGAAAGGTTTTTGAGTGGAGACCACGAATTGGAAGACGCAGCGTAGGTAGGCGTCCCACTAGATGGACCGACGACATTGTGAGAATCGCGGGCATCCAGTGGATGCAGATAGCAGGATGTGGTTCAGTGTGGAGGTTAAAGGGGAGGCCTATGTTCAGCAGTTGGACGTCTTCTGGCTGATGACGATGATGGTGATGAATTCAAGTATTACATAAGCACCAAAGGGCTTTGATTTGCTTATTTTTGATGACATGGGGGACTGGGGGTCTGGATAGTGATTATTATTAATTAATTTACATTACACTCGCAATATTTATTAAAATTTTCTGTATTTTCTGCAAAATTTGCTTGAATAAATATGCATTGAATTCCAATATGAGCATTAAATTCCTTTATACTTAGTCCATAAATTCCTATTTCTAGACTCTTGAATAACAATAAAGAAACCTAAAGAGATTAAAAAAATACCAATGTTTACGTAAGCATCGGGCTTAGGGCTTATTGGCCATGGGGCTTATATCCTCCTTAATTCTGAACACATTTAAATTTTGTCTTCGGTGATTGGCTCTATTTATGGACAGCTTTTTATAAGATATTCAGTCTCTTATCTCTACTATATCTTACTCATAGTTACAAAATAGTTAACTTACCTCTGGTGGTTTTTTAGGATATTTGGAAGTCAACCTTGTATGAGGTACAGACTGCCTACTATTTTTAGCTCTCTGGCGATGAATTAAATCTAGCAACTCCAGTCCATGGTGATGTGTGAACTGGTCCAATTTTCTTTTTCTATTTATTGCCACCTACAAATATAAATTATTTGTGTTATATTCGTAAAAATAAAGAGCATTATACTTACTTGATGACATCTGCAGGAAGGAATATAAGACAATGTTATAATAGTATATTTTTTTACAGCACTCCATTTTGTTTTTAGCTCCTACAGCTGATGTAAAAACTGTAAAAAGCCGAATGAAAACTGTAAATTCTAGACAGCTTTGCTAGGGTTTGAACATAAGGTTGTAGCTGGAACCCGATATATCAAAGTAAAATATTAAAAGAAAATGTTTTCATTCAACTTCATCTGAATGTTATTGCAGCTGTCGTCTAAGAAAAATCCTTGGACCAAGTATAGCGTGGCGAATAAGTAGTTAAAATACTGTCCCAGCACAGCTGGATTCAATATTTTTAACATAATTCATGGTCACTTGTTATGCACAATTCCATCTACGCCACTGGAGCAACTGTGCCAGCGCCCCAGAGCCTCACTCCGATATTTCAAGGAGTTGGGTTGGCTCGGGTAACTGCTGGTAGGGGTAAATGCACAATACACCCCAAGCGGGACGTCAGTGCAGGATTTATCGCCCCCATCTCGAATAAGAATAAGAATAAGATGGTCACTTGTTAAGAAAGAGCATGGGACATCTCTGACATACCTACCGCATACAATTTTGAAAAAATCTTACTGTGGTGGCCAGTTACAGGTGCCAATCGATAAAGAAATAGTGAATCCAAACAAAAGATACAAGAATTCATAAAACCTTTTAGTTATCTGGAGATCAAAGATGCAGCAAATGGCAAAATTTGAATTGTCTATAACATTTAAATAGTGGAAAGTGTGTGTGAATGTGGTCCTAAAGTGTGGAAAAATACTTCAATATCAAAAATACTTTTAACAGATCTTATAATTGATCTTTTTTGTATTTTACATCATTTTAATTCTTGCTGTTTCAAACACTTTGCAGTATCCGTGGTCACAGGTATGGTGGCTGTGTAATAACCGCAAAACCCTAAAAAATCATTAGCATTTGTAGTGACGACAGACAGCTCTTTGATTGGTGTATTTGAATTCCAAACTGCAGGGTGTCGGCACAAATTATATGGGTGCAGAACGCCGGCTCCATACCACGAGCGTTACCAGATGCATGCACACAAAGACGCGTACATACATGGATCTCGGATCAAGTCGGTCGAACGCCAGTCGCAAGTGCCCGCGACTGGCAATACGCGTAATTATCGTTTCGTGTAACAATTGTCATAATTTACAATGACATTTCATTGTCATAATATTAAAAAAAAAACTTTATTGAAGAATGAAGCTTTATTATATTTTAATATATAATAATCGTGCCTTTATACGTGCGTAATCGATGAAAGTACTTTTCGTTAAGTAACCAGTTTATAGACTTTTAATTGGCTACCCTTTTCTATTGGAAATAAAGTGTTTAAAAGCAACATATATATACCTAATAAGTTGTTTGTAATTGAAACTCCCAAATCTAAACTTTTTACATAACATTATATGTAGTAGCTTTGCCCGCCCTAGCATAACGGTTATGTGTAGTAATTTAAATCAAGGTCAGCCGAAATCAGCCTTCTGTACCTGTTTATTTTGTGGTGACGGTTCAAATCCCAACAAATAGCATGGCCTTCCGGTCAAGAAAAATATCGAGAGGAAACCATGGCATGGTGGTAATGCACTTTATAAGGCTGGTAAATTACCACAAATCTGTCACCAAGCATATTCCGATAGCCCCACTTATGAGCCAATTCTCATTGCATGCTAGGTGTGTTTACCATAATTGACCACACAATCACTTAACATCAGGTGAGCTGTAACAACACCTAGCCTATAATAAAAATAACCATCTATTTCCAGCCTAAGCTGCTGGGTCTAGAAGCATGAAATTTTACACAACTGTTCCTGATAAAACTAAGGCAAGCACTAAGGAAGGATTTTTATAATTTCATCCCCTAATTTAAATAAGGGATGAAAGCTTGTTCTTAATAAATTTAGTCCAAACACTGACCTGTGAGAACTTTTTTGCTTGCCTCCTTATCCGAGGAGTGTTGAATAACCGTGGTGCTGCATGCAGCCTGGCTGCCAGCAAGCCCACCGCGGGCCGAGGGTCGAGGCACAGCGGAGGAGCAGCCGCGTGCACCAGTGCAGCTTCAACAGCTTCGAGTGCACTCCTCTCCTCCCCCGCCAACCCACATTTACTACCAATGCACATTGCATCCGTTATTATGCTCTGAAATAAGATAAATTATTTTTTTCTATTATCCTTCCATTTTCAAAAACAAGATTTATGAAAAATATATCCGGTTTCAGCGATATTTCAGAAATAACAACAATCTAAGTAATTTAGTGTAGTTTGCAACAATTTTAGTGACCATGCACAAATTACTGAATAGTTACTATGCTGTTTTAGTCTACTTCTGATAACTTTAGTTTTTAATATCACTGTTATAGAACACCACAACCCACAACAGAATGAAGAAGGCATACATGCGTTTGGGCCGGGGTTTGTGGGTTGTGTATGAATTAAATGCAATTATTTCATTGAAAGCAGGTTTCATTGTGGTTCTTATGCTCAATTTTATTATACCTTAACCGTGAGTGTCCATGTCTGGGCACCATAGATCATAGCGGATAGGATACACTGATTAAGAACTTTTATTTTGAGGCACTGTGGTATGGACGATGTAACAACTTTGACAGAGCTTACCAAATGCTGCCCATCCTAGATGAATCCTTCTATTGCCTTGTTTCTAGAAGTTGTTCTTACCTAACTGCAGGGTTTATCCTAGGTATGCATACTCTTGAAAAACTTCGAGGTGAACACCATTAACTACTATCGGCCCTTATGTGACTATTGAGCATGACTTGTGTTGTCTATATTTATTCCAAGGCCAATGCATCTAAAAACGTCAGCTAGGCTAGACAGCATGCCTGTCTGCCTGCCGGCTGGCCGGCCTACCCTGGAGGCTGAAACTCATAAAAGCTTCTTGCGAGGCGAAAATATGGTGACCCTCGAGTACAACTTATAAATATGGCACAGAAGTAAGATGGGGCGGTAGTTCTTAAAGAGTGTTTTGTCTCCTTCCTTGGAGAACAAGACTACCACACTGCTCTATGCTTTTGAAGTTCTCCAGCTGTTTACGATGGTACCAAATAACTTATAAAGCTCAAGAAGTATGAGCTTATTCCCCCTGCCTGCCTGGGGCTATTCAATTTTTAAGTTGCCTGAGGGCCAACACGATTATGGCTAAACTAACATCCAGAAACACAGAGTCTAGAAGCGCGGGCTAGTTTTGCTCAAGAATCCTCTACGCAGGTTTCAATGGCCTCAGTGGGTTCAGGGGTCAGGAGTTCAGCGTGGGCACATGACTACAATTACTTTTTGGCTACTTTTTTTAATGCAACAGTGTGACAAAACAAGCAAGTCGCTTGCTTGTTGATGAGTGTCACACTTGCCTATAACAGTTCAATGCCACTCAGAATTTATGACTTCAACAGTAGAAAACTGTGAGGCAATGGTCTGCACTCATCAATATAATATTAGATGTTAAATCTGTTATCTCCAGTTGATATTTTCATTGGAAACATTCCCCTTCTATTGAAAACAGCCAGAACAACCACTCCATGTAACACTGTTTAAAACTAGGTCATACCTGATTTGTAGGCCTTAAAAGTACGTGATGAGTATCACAAACAAAACTTGGATAGGCTTGTCTGTAGTCTCTTATTTGTGCAATAATACATCCAGAGTAGAATATACACGAATGCTCTGACTCCAATAGGTCTAACAATATGACAGGTAATTCTTCATTGTCTATGTAAGTAAGTAGTTCTTCCTCTTCGTATGGCCATCTAGGAGTCTCTATTAATGTTTCATCCTGTGTTACCTATGAAATAAATAAATTTACTAAAGTAGACATCATTAAATTGAGTCAAATCAAACTTAATTTATTACTATCCAGTGGGTACGCTCATCACAATATTTGAAACATGCAAATGCAATATACAACATAATTATCTTCACACGTAATTAAACTTGGTATCCCACTGATTTCCGGCCATCTAATCTGGCATTTTAAGAAGCATGCTTGATGTGAGTAATACTTTTATTTGAAAACTAGCTACTGCCCGCAGCTTCGCCCTCATTGTAAACAAAACATAAGCCTACCCCTAACAGATAGTGTAACTTTCTTTCAGCAGTTTTTTTTATCAGATCAGTAATTCCAAAGATTACCTCAAACATACATACAAACTTTACTTTATTATAATATTAGTGTAGATTTTATTGTCATAAACATGATGTATCTAAGAGGTAACAGTGTTTTTAAGCAATGCATTACCAGCAATACATTTTGGAGCAAACGTAATACAGACGATAAACTACAGATAAAAAAGCCTATGTAGACTTTTTATTTATGGTTATAAATGCCTGTGCAGATATAAACTTTCTCCAAATCCATTCGGAAATTACTAAGGTGATTCAAAACTAGCATACACACACACATTTATTTGGCATTTATTATATTAGTGTGATGAGGTTACCGTGCTACTTACATGTCCATCAGGTGGATTTAAACTTTGTGTATTGCCATTTATCTTCAGCGACAATGAATATCCTTTATTGCCCGGATACAAGTTAATTATCAAAGTATTGAGATTATATGTTGCCAACAACTTTTCTAAGAGATATGATGTGGTTTTGAGGCCTTGCTGCAATGGAGAAATCAACGAAGCTCAATTTAGAAAAATTTCACAAATTATAGCGTAAGTATTCAGGTAACCATAAACAATAATAATTAATAAGTGCTTGTAGTGCTAAATATTGCATACATGTTGCCCATGAATGTGAGACAACAGCCCAATGAATGATGGTACTCACATAGTTTGTCTGTGCCGATTCATCTCTACTTAACTCATTGTAAAGTTCATGGAGCTTTTTAAATAGATCAAACTTTTCTGTTGCCTTAGAAGAGGAACCAACGGAATTCCGCTGGTATTTCATTCGTGTCTCGTCTACAGACTCAGCCAGGTGCATTTTATCGTGGGTCCAAGTCATTTTATGGTCTGGGACACCACCACCAAATTGTGATAAGTTTGTATTCACATGTTTCGCTCGATTAAGAATTACCTAAAATGGAAAACAAGTAATAAATACAAGATATTCTAAAGCAATAACATCGCATGCAAAGCAGGGAAGTAAAAATAATGATAGATGAAAGTACCTCAGCCTCCAATGCCGCGTGAATTAAACCATCCATAATGTCATTAGTTAAAACAAATATTTAAGTGGTAGTTATATTTTTATGTGTATTATTTCATATTATACATTTAGGCCTGAGTATTAAGTCATGATTTAATTAAAAACTTATATGCTTTATTTATGTTTCACATTTCATGACAGTAAAATAACATGTCCAATGTCCATCAACATTTTTGACAATTCGTTCAATGGATGTCTGACATATTTTTTTTTTTTCATTTGTGTAGCTAACGCAGAAAGCATTTATCTTTACATTTCCTTGAATCTAGTTATTGGAAATCACCGCTTTTTAAACTTCTTGGCACTTTCCAAGTCGTCTTCTTATCGTCAAGAATATATTAGATTATTCATGAAAGTAAATAAATACATTTTTTTTTATTGTTTTGCCGTATCGTAAGTATGTGAGTAATGTGGACTATTTAATACTATTTTAAGTACTAACTCAGCAATAACTTTGATACTAATAATAATTTATTTTTATTATCTGTCTGAGTCTGGACAATATCATTCATTACTACCAACCTACTAATTTAAAAAAAGTTTTTTTTGATTGTCTTTTATTGTTTCCAACAGGTGGCAGTTTATTAAATTCTAAAGTAGTTCTACTCGCCGCTAGATGGCTGTCTTAAACAGCAAAATCCAATGAAATTTGGTAAAGTACCTATATAAATGTCAGCAATCACCATACTTTCGTATTTGAACCTTACTACATACATATATTTATACTCTTATCTATGCATATATTAATCTGTGATTGGAACAAGCGTAGGCCTATACCACCCTAAACTTAAGACTTGACTAATTTTCCGCTTCTAAACTTCAGAGGTTAATTTATTTAGCTCTTCATTTATTAATTCAGGTACCTAGCTTGTAAGCAGTACTTTTATAAAGAATGTAATTAAATCTTACCACCTTCTCTCTTCCAAGAATCTTACAAACCCAAAATGTTAAATGTTCCAGTTTTTATTAATTTATTAAATAATAGACTTGCCTTTGACTGCCAACTCCCCTAATTTTAAGCATAGAAACCCGTGATTTGAAGACACCCAGATTGTAACTATCGGGGATCCAGTTATGTTCGTCTTTTGTAATGGGTACCTACTAATTGATAGTAGATCCTATGTGCATGTACTTAATAAACATCAAACTATACATTGTACATACCACATCACAACCCACTAATATTCTAAATGCATGTTTTTATGCGTCAGTTCTCATTAAACTTCGTGATAGTTAAATCAATAGATATACGTAGATATAATTTGGTGTGGATGGAGGTAAGAGAGGCAGTTTAACACATCATTAAATCCCAGAAAAATTTATGATTCCTAGAAATATACAGATGAAGCTGCATAGCTGATAAATAATAAATCATAACATATTATTTGCCTATAATTATTTAATTAATTATCATTTGATGCCATATGCCTTATTAAATTTGATATAAACTGATCAATTTTTCTGACGTCTTGCTGTATCTCAGTTTTGTATTGCAGACACTGGAAAAAGGAAAAGATTCGGTTAGTTCAATTTACTGCATATATAATTAAACCACAAAAGAGAATCTAAAGATTATGTATACGAGTATATATTACAGACTGAGAAGTTTAGTTAGATTTCATTTTACCACATTAGCCATGTTTGACCCAAAGCTTGTTTAGAGTTTTGTAGTACTACTATAAGGAACCCTTATAAGTTTGTTCTGTTCGTTGGTACTAATTCTTTAGAACCTTCTAACTAGAAGTTAGAAGAGTTATCTTCATGAATTTGTGTATTTCCATGGAGATCCCGGTCACAGCCAGACAAAGAGATTATCAAGGGAGTTTAAGTGCATGCAATCTCACATAAACTTTCCACAGCCCAATGCAGCCAATATTTTTCACAGATTTCCTCAGAATCTGCATTCATGTTTTAAATATTTATTTTCTTGTTTTTATTTAATTTATTTATTAACTTAAAAAATTCAGTCTAACTTTCACTATTGTTGCCTGACAGTCAAAAACTAAGGGCACATAAACAAAAATTGCTTGAGATCTTGGGGCAAACACCGGCAAAGTCTGGATCTTTGGATGCGGGGTCAAGTTTACTAATACAATATCAGCCTTACTTAGAAACATTTGTTGTGTAAAAAAATATATGTGTTTTCGCGCGTGATAAATTTAATCAGCGAGAAGTTGACAAACAAATTATAAGTTATGTTTCGAGTAAGCCCGTATGAATACAAAATTTAAGAATAATTAACTGTGGATATTTGGAAATATTTAGGAACCACAGTGGTGACAATAATGAGTGCTAGTCATATTTTTTATGATAATGGTAACTGTGGTAAAGCCGTAGCTAGAATTAAAAGTTATCAAATTTTTTATTCATATAAATAATCATAGAAGCTTAGAATCAAAGAAGTTAAAAAACACCTACCTTTTTGTTATCAGTTATTTTGACAATAAAAACAGCCTTGGAATGAGAATACTTGATGCTGTATCGTGCGTTTAGTGGGTCTCTTAAATACAACATTTCTGCTGATTTTTCAAACTCTTCCCAGTTAGATATGAAAGTCATGTTTATTTCCTAAAACTGTAGTAATCGAAGCCTGCTATTTCACCAATTTAGACGTTCCCACGTAAACATAAAAACTAACCTAAAATCAGTGTAGCCAGGTCTAATTTTCGTAAAACAGTACGTACCAAGATAAAATTGGGAGTTCATGAAGACAAAAAATATCGGAAGACATCATCGCTTCCCATCAGGCAAGCTCGCGGTCTTACAAATATTAGACCAGTCCGCCGTAAAAAAAAATTTACGTAATTATCGCAAAGCTTTGTTAGTAATACTGAAAAGCTTTCGATAGACAGCAGTAGGTACCTATATTCCTTGCTGAAAATTAAAAGTTAGACAGACGGACGGGAGATAGAGTAAAACCACAGAAGTGAGAAATCCCTTCGCTTTTCTGTGAGTAAAACAATGGGAATGCATAAATGAGGTAAGCTTCCGGTCCCCAAGGGCCCAATGTCTCGACCCCAAACGCCTAAAATATGTAACCACTGCCGAGGTTAGCATATTTGCAACGCTTGTGCTGCTCTGCCGAATTGATAGCAAGGAACATATTACTCACAAGGAGAAGAATATCAACTTCATACATTCACTGAAACTAGCGCCATCTGTTGACTGCCCCTTTCCTAGATGACGCGGGAATTTTTAAATCATCGCGGAGGGAGTTTCATACATTATCAGGCAGGAATTTTAAATTTATTTTAGAGGTACCTACGGCGTAAAACCTACTTGCGTCACATGAAGCTACTACTGAAGTACTGTGTACAAAAATACTTTTTGTACACAGTACTTTCTAGTCCATAGCTCCACGTGGCGCAGACTTCCTAGAAAATAAAAACAAACATGTTTTAGTGAGATACATATATTCAGATATCATATTGTAAGAAAACAAAATGAAAAATCAAATTACAACCATAATAAATCATAATTTATGTATTTGACATGGCCAAATTAGATATATTATATATAGATTAGATATATAGATATTTAACTTATTATTACTACTACTTATTATATTTAAATTTTAAACACCTTAATAGAATGTAATGTTTAAAAAGTCTGAGTATAAATTGAGGATTGAATACTTTCTTATACTCTCAAAAAAACTATGGTATCTGACAGCTAATCGCAATGGCGATTATACCCATTAAACTTTGTATTTACTGGTGTACTCAGGAAGTGTACTATTCATTGTCATACTTTATTGGTGGGACTTGCAGCAATAAAGATGTACCAGACACCAAACAGTCTACGCTAACATTGTCACAGTAATAAATCGTATATAAATAAATTCGTGCAGACCCCGGCCCGGCGTAGTCACGCCGCGGTTTTATTCCAAATATTTTGCTGTTATTTTTCTGTGTAGAGACTTAGCAGATTCCATCCTTCCATAGCTGTTGCTTTACACAGTTCTGCAACATCTGCACTGATTTCCTTCTTCGCACCTGTCTTAGCGAGTGGAGTCTGCCTTGTTGTTTCCCTCACGTATGCTATGACTTTTTGTCCATTGAACTTTAATATTATAATTATGTGTCTGCTAAGACTAGGCATGCGTTTGACCACAATCTCACTTAACTGATTTTACCCTATTTGTGTTTTAAAATATCTATTTTTCTTTTTAAAGCTGACGCCGACGCTTCTTCTAAAAATTTGCGGTTTTCTAATGTGCAAAACCTTTTGACACATATGTGAAAAACACTTTTTATTATGTATTGTATATTCGAGTCTTTGTGTGTTAAGCAGTTATTTAAAAATTCAAATTCAATTGAACTTTTTAACAGAGCTGTAATTTGATCTTTCAAATTTAATTGATGTCCATCATTCTTTAAAGAGTTATTAATCAGCGTTGCACATTTCTCGACACACATCGTAAGATCTTTTGACGCATAGACAAGAGCCCTTTTGGTTTCATTGTACTCTTTAAAGTCTATAAAATTATGCATTTCCTGTTGCACTTCGCTGATGAAGGCTTTTTTGCATTCTTTGCACTGTGTTTGGCTGTTTTTTATTATAAAGCCACAGACGTATGCACACGCTTGGATTTCACCAGCCAAAACAACATCTTCATCAAAATCTTCATGTAATACAAAGATCGGTGATACCTCTGAATCAGATGTATTATATGACATACTCGTACATACATCTGTGGCTGGAGTCAACAACGTCTTAAAATTGTCAAGTATTACGTCATTATCGTCATTTTCACAATTTCCAATGCTGATTTGTGGCAAATTCGACAGAATTGCAGTTTTTAACCCTGCCACAAACTGCCCTACAGTAGGGTTTGTGTTGGATCCGCAGTTTCCACGAATGCAGCCAAATAAATTCTCAAGCGGGTCTTGCTGCAGTCTTCTTGTAGATAAGCTGTTAATATTTTCGTGTTTTCTGCTGAGACTCCTCCATAACTCCTCTATACCATTTAGCGTCCAAATCCATCCTTCCAGAAAAGGAGGTGGTCTCCTACATCCAATAAACTCTAAGTTTTTGAAAAATCTTTTCATTTTCTTAAAGTGTTCTAGGTGCAGTGAACCTTTTTTCAAATTTGTAGCGTATGGCTTTCCTCTTCTCAAATCTGGCGACGCTGCATTGAGGCTGTCAAATAGTTTGTCCATATTAGACAAAATATTTGCTGTTGTTGTGGCTTCCGTAGTTAATTCTCCTGAAAAATATGATGTTAAATTATGAAACACATTTTTTTGTTTCAGCTATGTAACATAATGGACGCTTATGGACTCCGTCTATCACAGTCACCCGGGACCCGTTCGACCACCGCACCCCAAAGCTATGTAAATGAATAATTCTCACAGTTAAAAAAAACTAATGAAACACGCTTTATTGCATTGTCATCCTTGATAAGTATGCAAAGTTTCAAATCAATCCGTCGTTTTGAGAGGGGTGAAAGTCACGTTTAAAGATTCCGTTACATAGATACATACCAAGCTAATAAAAGCGTGTAAAAAATTTGTTAAGCTAGCTCGCGCGAGGATTGTTTTTTTAAGACTGCGGTGGTCGGGAGGCCATCTGAATCGGGTGTTGGTCGGGTGCCGATGTAAATGTGAATTAACTTTGTTCATTACGGTGGAAGATCAGCCTCCAATTTTCACTTCAAATTTGTTTGCATAGCACCACAAAATACAATAATAATCAATTTAAAAAGTAATCTAATTACGTAGGAACTTGGCCATTATTTGTTGTTATACTTAAGAGTGTGTACTATAATCATGCAAAGTTTGACGTTGTACGTATTACCGTTTTTACATTAGAGTTTTTTATTATGTTTCAATTAATCCGCCTAACATTACATATTCTATGAAAATGCTATCTATCTAGCTATCTGTTACGGTTCGAAAGATACAGCCGTTTGAAGGTAGGACGGACGGACTGACAGTCAGACAGCATAGGCTCAGAGAGAAATAGGGTCTCATTTTTACCCTTTGGGTATGGAACCCTAAAAGTTTGGTTATTCAATAACTTCTTTACCTTGAGCTATTTTTGCAAATATCCCTGCTGCGACAGTATGGCTCAACACTTGAGCTGCCAGCTTAACTTTCATCTTCTGTTTAGTATTAGGGTTAAGATGGTCTTTTCTTAGGCTCGGAGCAAATACAAAGTTGGGGTTATTATTATCCAGCTCATAAAATTTTCCAATGTGGCTCCATTTAGCAATACCTGTAAATTAAAATATACCTACAAATTAATATTCTGCTACGAAAACTAGATTGTATCAAAACACTATGAGAATTTAAGGCCGGCCACCATCTGGTTCATCTTTAAAGTTCTCCAGCACTTCGTTCACATTGTTCTCTAAAATTTAGCTTAATTCAACGACATTCATCTGGATACTAAATCCTACGATAAGCGTGTCTGTCTAGATATGCTTTGGCCACTTTTGGTGGTGAGGCGAGATTGTGTGGGTCAGGGGCTGACGTCTTAAATGGATGATAACTTTTTTTTTTAAGAGTGAAAATATTTATAATTAGGAAAACAGGCAGTTACGAGCATACATAGCCCTTGGGTATACCTACAACATCAAAGGTGAGCAGGTACCTACCAATTCCACATTTTTCGTTTGACGCTATGTCAGTCGCGCATTTTATATCATGTTTCATGAAATTGTTTCGGAAACATTTTAATAAATGCGGAGTGTCAAATAAACTGATGATTTTATGTCCACCAACAGTAAAACTCGGCTGCTCTGCGGTTGCTCCTAAAATCCCCAGTGCTCTTTTATTCACTCCATCCATGTCACAGATAGTTGCAGCTATATTTATGTCAGCATCAATGCAGCTCTTCAAAACCTGAAATATTTTTATATAACGTACATAAAAATTATAATCTATAAATACTATAACTGGTCAAAAGCAAGCCTGACTCAGTTTTCTTGACCTAGGCTTACATCATCATCAGCCATAAGACGTCTACTGCTGAATATAGGACTCCCCCTTTAACCTCCACACTGAACGACTACCTGCCATCTACATCCACTGGATGCCCGCGACTCTCACAATGTCGTCGGTCCATCTAGTGGGAGGTCTACCTACGCTGCGTCTTCCGGTTCGTGGTCTCCACTCAAGAACCTTTCTTCCCCATCGGTCATCAGTTCTTCGAGCAATGTGGCCTGCCCATTGCCATTTCAACTTGCAAATTTTAATAGCCATGTCGATGACTCTGACGTCCTTTGTCGAATATCCACGTTTCGGATTCTCTCTCCATTGCCCGTTGTGTGATTCTGAGTTTCTCCAAAAGGCCAACAGTTAAGGACCACGTCTCAGTACCATATGTCATCACTGGCAACACACACTGATCAAAGACCCTCGTCTTTAGCAAAAAAAAATATGCCTCCTCATCACAGTTGATTTATCATTGGATCTATAATTGTGTAATCTCATATTATGAACTAGCCTTACCAGGGGTACGGAACCCAAAAAACTAAACTCCCAAGGCGAAACAAGAATCCTACCACTACAGATATGATGTAAAGGAAAAACATTAATGACCATAATATTATGTGCGCATCAGAGAGATCAGATTGTGCGAATTTTCAAGTTTCTTACTCTGTTTTCGATAAAAAATCTCTGTCAGATGGAAGGATACATATGGGAGTACTTATACAAGAATTCTGTTTTTCCTTTTAAGCCTAAAAAAATCTAAATAATACTAAAACGGTTGCGCCCATCTCAAAGATACCGCCTTTTGCAGAATAAAAGTAGCCTATTTATAAGCTAGGTATTAGCTACCTCCATACTAAATTTCATAGAAATATCAGCAGATCAAGGCCTAACGAATTTGTATTACATCACTGACAAACTTCTACATTTATAAAATCCGTGTGATTTCTTTAGATGACATGTGCTAGAATTATATGCTATGACAATATTTATATTAACCAAGCCAATTGTTGTTTGTTGTTGAAACTGTCTATCTAATAAAAATGATTGTATCTCACTTGTTTTATAAGGACTGCCAGTCTATCTCCCGTCACAGAGCCGCTAGACAAGTAGTAAGCAACTGGTTGCTTCACCTTTCTCCTGATGCCTGCCACCATGAATACTAAAGCATGCGAGGCCACTTGTTGAGATCTCCCCTGTTCTGCATGGTCTTGATAACCGTCAATCAGATCTTTTTTAGTATTGTACATAAAATTTTTCTTAATTGACATCTCGTCAAACATCAAAACATACTCTTTATCGGAAGGTGTTTGATTTTTTATTGTTTTTTTAATAACACTGAACACTTGCTGGTTAATTCCCACATCCAATTTAAAATTGTTAAGCAGTGTTTTTAACGTGCTCGGTGTTGGGAGACACACAAGTCTTCTCAATAATTTATAGCATGTGGGTGACCTTTTGTAGAGCCGCAATGCAATTATTTTGGTGTCAGTGTTCCATCTACGGCCTTTACATTTTCGTTTGAAGTTTTTTATTTGTCCTTGTAATAATAGAGAAAAGGAAGGAGATAATTTTGATTCCAGCAATTTATTGACTGACTCATCTTTTACCAGAGCGTTCATAAATGCCGCATCCTTTATATTCTTCATTGCTTTCTGAAATTTGTAAACCTTTTGCATGTGTTTTTGGCATTTCATGTACAGATATCTTTCTTTTTTCTTTAAAATAATCAATTTCTCATCTGTTCCCTCAGTATTTATTTTTTTGAACATCTGAGATTTTGTTCCAGTGCTCTGAAACTGTGCTGTTTGTGATGGCCCTGGTGTTGTTTCAAAAGTGGAACTTGTGTTCAGAGTCCTATTCTCTCCTAAGGGATGAGGTATCTTTGACTCTACTGTTAGTTCGCACACGTTCGCGCTTGCCATCTGAAAATATATTAATTATTCCCATTAATAATAAAAATACTGAAGATAATACTGAATAAACAGATCAACATTATTTCTTCCCAGTGTGATAATAGTATATTACGCAATTAGCGAATAAAGGACGGACTTAAAGCGAGGGCCGTAGATGAATCGCAAGTGAAGGATTATAACTTATGAATCACAACCATGGGAGTATGGATAATGGTAAGGATATTCATGGCCCTCGATATAAATCCGTTTCATTCAAGAGTTGCATACGAGAAAAAGAAAGATTTAAGTGAAAATAGACATTCAATGAAGAAATAAAGGAAGGTTAAATTGATTCAAATGCACATTAAATAATTAAAAAAACAGGCTGAAAATGTGCCAGCAGCTTGATTTTCATTTTTCTATTTGCAAAACTCATCATAGAGTTTGATGCAAGCCAGCCGTAATTTGTTGGGTAGCAAGTTCTACTATATTAGCCGCCCTCTCTTTCATAAACTAAAGTGTTAACACATCTTCATCAGTTGAATGCATTTTCAATCGATTTATTATTAAGAAACACTAAACTTCGGTGATCTTATGAGAACCGGTGGTGAATAGAAATTTGACATCGAATCACACTTGGCAAGTATTTGCTATTTGTTGTTTTACTTTAGAGTTTGTACTATGCAGACTTATTCATTTTGTCATTTTTATTCTGTTATTACTGTGCTAAACTATAAGTCTAGTCATGAGGTGTTGGGGATTTGTAAGAGATAACTGGTTGCTACACTCACCTCATCACATTCTTCATGTGGAACAGCAGATCTTACAAGCTTTTTACCAACAAACGAAGAAGGCTTGAAATGGCGATTGCAAAGCATTCTGTGGTCTTTATGCAATTTCTCTTGAAAATCCCGGGAAGACCAGGTTAGATTGGGATAGCAATATCTTGCCCATGATTCACAGCTGGAATAAAAATAAGTATTATTAAACAAAACTTTCGTTTCAACAATTATTGTTTATTGGGTTTTGTAGTCTGACAATAATCCCTTACCGTCTTATTACAAAAAACTATTTTGGTTCTGGTTTATAACAGGACTAAAAAGTCTGAGTTTGTTATGGTACTAAGGGATTAGAACTTGACCTTATCTTTGACTAATTGAGGACCAGCTGATACCAAACATTGTCTATGGTAAATCTTTGTCCACAGACTAAGTTCAAATATTTACATTTATTTAGACCACATTTGTTCGCAACCGTTGTGTTGTTTATTTTTTAAGATCAACTAATATATTATTTTTTTTGCACTGAAAGGAAACTAGTGAATCCATAATAGAAAGCAATATGAACTTTTAAAAAAAAGGCAAATGGAGCTGATAGAACTTAGTTATAACATTGAAATATCAAAATAAAAAGTTAAGATAGAAATAGATTTATTAGCAAAAGATAAAAATAAACTATAAATTAATAAATTAACCTATAAAACTAACTACCTGAGTATTATTATGTCACAGTGGTGTGTGTACCACCACCTATATTCCTGTGACAGTGCGGTCTACAATGGAGCACACTTGCCTAGAAGAAATCGATTCACTCGTGATTTGAAGACAGTAGATTGTAACTATCGGGGAACACCCTTTCAGGCGGCGCATTCTACAGACTAGCAGTTCGAACTATAAAATTGGAATCAAACGTCCGTACGTGGCGTACGCTAGAAGATCCCCAGTGGACCAGTTTTGGCATTATCTGTATTGCTGGTCACTGAGGAGATTTTTAGCTTCCAGATACGCTAGGAGTATGTTGTTGAGGACACGTTCCATAGTCTTGCAGACAATGGACTTGACCGAGATTTGCCTGTAGTTGGCAGGGTCGGATCAAATCACGATTTAGAGTTGTAAAACCAAGCACCCTAACCTCAAAACGAAACAAATTAACAACACTTTTCGTCAAAATCTAATAATACCGAAGTTAGTCCATAAATAAACTAGGGGTCTCGGCGGTTTCACTTTAGTACCATAGATAGTCCATAGTTTGTTGAAAATCTTCGTTTTATAATAACGTTTATTTTAGTACATGGTTTAAACCTGGTACAAATCCCAGTACCAAAGTAAAACCGTGTTTTGTAATAAAGCTGTTATAGACTTAGTCCATCCTTTTGTCCAGCCTTGAAATCATTTCAAACCTTCATCTGATACGGTTATAACTGCATCCCTTCAAGTTTGATATAGCTGGATGGATAGGTCTTAAAATTACATTTCAATGCAGTTCAGAGTATTGTTGTTGCGGTCTCGACCCGGTGCAACATGGAAAATGCTAAAGTGCGACCAACAAGTAGATTTATATACATACCGCAAGCTATTTTTACTCCCAGGCTTTGGAAAGCGATGTAGTGTGATGTCCGAGTCACTGGCAGGTGATCTCCCACACTTTAGGCACTTTCTTAAGTTTTCTTTCATTGTGAACACAATATTAAAATAACACTTTAGAGTCCTATCTCAGTTCTTTATAATGATTCAATTTTATTGAAAACAGATGTATAAAACATATACGGGTATACGGAGGAACGTGACACTCGACTCGACGTATTTAACAAAAGTAAATAATCACAATATAATTGTAATTAAACACAATAAACAATAGCAAACTTTACGCCGGCTAAAATTTTTCATGTGACGGCCATTTTGTTATTTTTTCGTAGAACCATGGATTTTAGGGATGTTTAACAAATCGACCGTTTTGTTTCGATACAGGATTTAATCGATTTTCTGTGTTTCAATATTCCAAAAAATAAGTCATGTTGGGAATCAACCGTCCTAAAAAGACTTCTTTCCAGACGCAGATGTATTGGCATCGTGTCATGATTCAATATCAATTATAGTGGCCTTAGGAGTAGTGAATATAAAATCGATTACGAGAATTCGATACCCTAGCGTATGGAATTGCTACGTTTTGTTCGATAGTTTACTCCTTGGTTGAACAACACTAGTTTTGATTTTAGTAGAGCGAGCTAGAAACATCTTCTGCCTTGTTTCAATTTAGCCCCCGGTACTTATGAAATTTGTTCCTACCACCATAATGGAGTTGACGTCCCCTGATTGATAGCCACACCAGCCATGTTTGTGTTTCAGGAAGATGTGATGACGTCACGCGCAAGACCGCGTAAAATAATTATGTTAATATTTTTTTGCATTTAATGCGCATAATCCGATTTATGCATCCCCCTGCACCGTTGTGTTTAGATTCTAAGAAACTTAAACAAATAAACAAGTTTGTTAGTAGGTATATATTCAACTGTAATATTATGAACCGTATAATCAAGGGCGGATCCAGGTGGGTCATGACCTCCCCTGGACCCAGCCGATACCTACTTTTTACTTGTATAACTATGATTATAAAAAATAAATTATAACTTCTTGTGACTTGACCACGACTATGTGACCCTGGCACCATAAGCTGGATTCGCGCTTGCCTGTATTAGTATATTTTACGTTGCGTGTGGTATGTTATTACGACCTTAGTACATTACACAGTTGTTGACCATTGCACCTATCTTGGACAGATTGTTCAGTTAGGTAAGTCCAACTTAGGCAAAGAGGTCGCCCGAAGAATCCAACTCGGATGGGCAGCGTTCGGGAAATTGCGTGACATCTTCTCGTCCAAGATACCAAAAAAAAGAAAAAAAAAAAGAAAGAAAAAAAATTTTATTCGGCACCTTTACAAAAAACTTATATCAAGAGGATACAATCAGTGTCGAATGGGTCCGTCTCGGCACCACAGTGCATAAAGACAAAGGTATTTGATCAGTGTGTGTTGCCAGTGATGACATATGGTACTGAGACGTGGTCCTTAACTGTCGGCCTTTTGGAAAAACTCAGAGTCACACAACGGGCAATGGAGAGAGCTATGCTCGGAGTTTCTTTGCGCGATAAAATCCGAAACGTAGATATTCGCCAAAGAACCAGAGTCACCGACATAGCTATTAAAATCTGCAAGTTGAAGTGGCAATGGGCAGGCCACATCGCTCGAAGAACTATTAACCGATGGGGAAGAAAGGTTCTTGAGTGGAGACCGCGAACCGGAAGACGCAGCGTAGGTAGGCCTCCCACTAGATGGACCGACGACATTGTGAGAGTCGCGGGCATCCAGTGGATGCAGATGGCAGGATGTCGTTCAGTGTGGAGGTTAAAGGGGGAGGCCTATGTTCAGCAGTGGACGTCTTCTGGCTGATGATGATGATGATGACATTATACAGTAATAGCAATCCACTTTTGTGTTTCCTATCACGAAGATTTCTTTAATTATGTAATCTACAACACCGAAAAAGCTTGCAGAAAAAACGGGAAGTTAGAAAATCGGTAAATTCGGAGACTTCGGCTGTAATCGGGATAATCATGTCAAATCGCAGCACACTATATAAAAATCATCAAATACTTTTTGTTGTTCGCCCATTTCTAAGCAGGCTAGAGCCATTAAGGCCATACCACCTTGTCTCCCGTATTTTACTGTCTTAGTCTGTATTGCCCCAGTAGTGGAGGCTTTATTTCATAACTCCCTAATAGGCAATAGCCGTAACAGACGTGTCGAACATGGCTGACGAACCGCCGTCTGACCAACGAAAGAGAAAGATAAAGTTTTCTCTTTCTGTCCCGTTGGTTGGACGGCGGTCCGTCAGCCAAATCCGTCACATCTGTTACTGCTCTTAGAGAAGGCTTTTATCTTACGGAGTCTTAGAATCAACATGAAAATACACGTTTTACTCATTTATATCACTTATTCACACTCGAGCACATTTACAAACACTTTAACATTAACAAAGTCAAGTCTCTATTGAAATAAGTATCGTTCGCGCAAAACTTTATGAGCCCTCTGAAGTTAGGCCCAGTGGCTGCGCAGTACGCATATTATAGGTATCCGAGGGACTTTACAGGGCGTCGGGGAGGCCTCGCGCCTAACTTCAGAGGGCTCATAAAGTTTTGCGTGATACCTACATGAAATCGGGCAAAACAAAACTAGCTGCTATCACAGACCTATCTGTGGCTGCTATAGGTACTCAATTGTCAGGTTTGTTGATATGTCAGCTTCAACGTCAACCGTTGCTTGAGTCAATTCCTCCCCACACAATCACAGTTTAGGGTTGTAAGGTGCGATAACTTGTTAATATCGATAAATAATAAGGCTACTACTATTCTATTAGTCTTTTCTTCGAGTGACAGTAATGGCTATGTCATTTGGTACGTTTTGTGGATCCATATAAGAACGAGTCTATCCTCAACAAAACTGAGAATTTTGTTTAAAAAATCTTCAATGTAACTGTGCCAATTGCCCCGTAGACTTGGGGCTTTAACTACGCGGGCCTGCCACACATTTCTTTTTCGTTACGATAAAAATCTCACGGTTCCCAATAGTCAAGAATGTCGAGTATATTGTACAATCTATACATATGTATGTTCTGCTTTTATTCCTCCGACATGGGTCGGAGACATTGGCCAGCTAAACACAGTTGTATGATACCTTTCGATATCACACACCATTGCTATAAGGTGGATGGCAATGCAATCTATACATATAATAATAACTAAGAGATAAAAAAACTGTAATTGCGAGACATTAAAAAAAAACAGACAAACACACAGCTGAACATGTTAAGACAGTTTTTAAATTTTTTGTTTGGCCATGAACATCTCCTAAACTACTGGATGGATTTAACTGCAGTGCTGTTTTCATGAATATGCTTAACTATAACCAGATTGAAGTACAGGCTATGTTATTTTGCGAAAGGGAGGAAAAAAGGGTGGAAAGTTTATATAAAAATCTACGCGTATGAAGTCGTGGGCAACAGCAATGGTATATAATAAAACTTATAGTCTTGTACCCGTGCCAAGCCGGGTGGCTCGCTGGTAGGTTTTTTTTCTTTATTTAATACCAAAAATTTACAATGTTTCACGTCATAAGTTGTCTTAAAACCTAATTAAGGTTTGACTAGACAACTAGTTCTCGCCATTTACAAAATTATATACCTAGTCTAATTAACGCAAAACAATATTATTACAAAAAAATAAAAACACATTCGGCTTAGCTAAGCGTTGCGCGCGAGCACACAGAACAGCCGTAGTAGGCATTTACCACGTACGTCTCGGAATAATAGTAAAATAAAACTGGTTCCACTGTGTGCCTACTCACCTGACCGTCGCAGTGATCGCGCGCAGCACTGTCATATAATACAGTATGTAAATAGAAATACGAATGTAAACTTATTCAAATGTAAGTGAAATTTCAATGATAAATTAAGCTCTCTATTGTCATGTATTGTAAACGTATTATCTGGTATGTTTTTTAAAATTATTATAGTATTACTATGTAATATGTGTGGAGTTATCGATATATTACAAAAACAAAATTAATTGTCACGTCCCTAAGGAAACTGCCAAAGCAAAAGAGCGCAGCGCACCGCACCGCACCGCAACGCAACGCCAACGAACCTACCGACTACGCAGAAAATCAATACACCGTGATGTATTCTCCTTTTTAAAATGAGAACGAGACAAAACTTTAATTTTACTTCATGGAAGAAACCATTTTAATTTAAAAAAAAATACAGTTGAGATTTGATGCTCATTTTTTATTTATTTACAAAGTGATGAGTTTTCTCGTAGCTACGGCGTGGTAGAACATTCTTCGCATTGATTGTCTGCTTTTGCTGCAATTTGAATTGTTATAAGGTCAGTAAATAATGTTTATTACTATTTTTTACCCAAACAATCATAAGGATAATAATTTCGCCGCTTTCTTCGAGTAACATGTGCAAACGGACTATCGACCTTCGCCATTGTCTGCATGGTGCATTGCGTTTGTTGGGTATACTACCTACCTACATAGGTAACATAACGTACGAATATACTAATAATTTTCAATAGCGTCTACTTGAATAAAAGCAATTATATTAATGTCCTTGTTTGACATTGATTATAATTATTAAAGTCATTAAACCTAACATTCATGTATGCTTAAATGAAGATTTTTTTGAATACATATGCTGCTTTATTTTTATATTATTCCACTGGCTGTAAAGAAACTTCTGGTTCATATTCAAAATAGTATGTCATCTTAACCTTTAGTAGAATCGAGGCTATGGTCTTGTAATGTCCAAATGAACACTTATGTTCTACTGACATCTTCTATTCTCATGCCCATTAAACATGAGAAGGAATCCTTACAATTCAGATTTTGATGTGAAATGTAGGGTACACCCAATTTTATCAGCATTTTTATAAATGCCACATCTGCCAATAAAAATGAAGCAGATTTGTGCATTTTGCAGAAAATATTGTGCCAGAAATAGGGAGTAATTTTTTTAAAGCAATGAAAATTTTTAATTGGGTTGGCATATAGTAGTAAACCACCGGAGGATGGGCAGCAGCGTCCTAACAGTACACGGTGAACATACTGCAATCCCCAAGCCGCCTGCCAAGCGTGGGGATTATGGCAACACCCCTCTCTATGAGGGAGGCCTTGTCCAACAGTGGACGTTAATTGGCTGATGATGTGATTGTAGTAAAATATCCTTTTTGCCTAGTTTTTGGTAATCATTAAAAATGTGAAAAATTAGAATCTCTTAGTGAGGACCTGTTAGCTGAATTATTAATTGCCTACATACAAGCCCTGCAATACTTTCAGAAATTTGACTGGAAACTCCTCAGCTAGAGGGTAAAATGTTTTGAAGAATAATGTTGATTTTGATAATTCTTTAGTTTCTGGAGCCTCCTCATTATCCGGGGCTCTAGGCCATAGCCTTCAGAGCTTAAGAGGTAACTTACTCATCCCAAAGCTAATTTTGTTGTGTTACCATTTTACCAATAAGTTAAACAATACCTGACAAACCTTAGCCATAGGTAGCCTAACCCTAGCTAGGTAATTCTAGACACATCATAATTTGCTTAGGGTCGAATCAAGGAACACAAATTCTGGTTAGATAGGAAAAATAATTAAAAACAATGTAGTTGGTTGAGTAAAGGTGTGATTGAGCTAGGCGTAAGGCGGCAGTCCCCAGCGACACTACTAGTTTTTATGTATTAGTCTTCTGATCAATGCAGACCATTAGTACAAATAACTAAACAGCGACAAGACATATTTTTTGTAAAAAACGAATTTCTGGAAGCAACTAAAAAGAGTGCTCAGATCACAACGGCATTCCTATCGCAAACAGGAATTCTGGAGAGACATTGCAGCATTGTAGTTTTTTTATTGAATTAGAGATCTTCATTTGGCCACTAACTTTTCTGATGGTGAGGTGTAGCCGAGGATGGAACATATTGGTTGAACCATTATAGGAGAATGCTGTTTTATGGATAACTTTCCACCTTAGGGCCACCTATAATCATTTTCAAATAGCTTGGCAATTATGACAGACCGATAGAATGTACTAACCCCGGATAATGTATGGACCCGGGTATGTCCTAAAACTGCGACCAGAACCACCGGAGGATGGGCAGCAGCGTCCTATTAGTACACGGTGAACGTACTGCGATCCCCAAGCCGCCTGCCAAGCGTGGGGATTATGGCAGCACCCCTCTGAGAGGGAGGCCTTTGTTCAGCTGTGGACATTGATGGCTTATAATGTGATAGAACGTAACATGTTTAGTAAATTATATTAAATTAGCTGTTAGTAAATTATATTAAATTAGCCCTTGCACGTCCAGAATTGCACTTCATTGTGTAATAGCAAGAGTCGCTACTCATTTAAATGATTTGCGGAGTGAATCTTCTGTACCTGTACTTTTATGTATTCTGTGCAGCCACCACTCTGTCAAAAACATACTCCATGATTTAAACCATAGTTTAACTAATATTTTTTTTCAGATTCTTGTTGTGCAGTCAGGGATTTACAATATACACCAGTAATTATAAGCAAAAATGGAGGAAATGAACGGGGAGCTTTACGGGGATGGGCTAGTTAGTTTGGATGAGGGTTCTTTGGAGTCAACTGATAATGGGAAGCAGGATCAGAATTGCAACATTTGCGAGTAAGTTTTTTAATTTTTTATTTCTAAAACATATGTAATGTGTGACTATAGCTGCATTCCAAACAATGTTCATGTTTACAGTAATAAGTTGTGCAATCCACGGGTGTTGTCTTGCCTTCATGTCTTCTGTGAAGCCTGCATTGACAAACTGATGGTAAATGAGGCTGGCGATTCCTTGAAGTTCGATTTGGCCGTGGAATGCCCTATATGCAAGCAAGAAACTAAGGTGAGTTTAAAAAAAATAAAAAATGGTTTTTAACACTTGTAATTTTATTTTATTTTGCTATATTTTTTTCCTTTAGATTCCTGGAGGTGCAGCTTCACTCCCTTCAGACTATGTGATTACCAACATTTTGGATGTGTCCTCCATGGACCAGTCTGTTGTTTGCACATGCTGCAAGAGCAAGGAGCCGGCAGTAGCGAGATGCACCGACTGTTCCCATTTCCTGTGCTCCAACTGCAACTCGGCACATGAGTTCATGAGATGCTTTGAAAACCACCGAGTCGTACCTTTCGATGCTTTGCGATCTTCCAAGGAGAAGGCCGCCGTACATAAGCCGATTTTTTGCACTCGTCACGCGGGCGAGAGCTTGAAGTTCTACTGCTGCGAGTGCGAGGTGGGCGCTTGTAGCGAATGCTTGACTGTCGACCATAAAGTGGGCGAACATCGTTGTGAACGCATCGTCGATGCGGAGGCTAACATCCGGGCGGAACTGCGCAACTTCATCGTGGAAGCCAACGCCCGCGCTGCCACCGCCGGCACTGCGTCTGCGAGGCTCGATGATGCCCTCGGCGACCTGCAACGCCAGCGCGATGAGGCGGAGAATGTCATCAATGACGCGTTCCAAACTTACAGGTTAGCTCTCGAGAGACGTCGCGAGAAGGCTCTCGAAGAACTAGAGCATCTGCACAAGGAGAGAGAGCTTAAAGTCATGGATCTTTTCGATCGCGTCGACAAAACCGTTCAGCGCATAGATTGCGCCTGCAAGTTCGCGGCGAGGTTGCTTCGCCGCGGAGACGGAACCGAAATTGTTATGCTGAAAAAAACTGTCGCATCTCAATTCGCTCGACTACTGGAAGGTGCACCGGAATTCGACGTCGATTACTCTCTAGAGTTTGTCAGCAAGATGGAAAAGTTCGATACTGTCACCGAAGATAGCTTTGGCGTGTTCCGTACTGAGGCGACTCGCGCCGAGGAAAGAAAGCGCGCCAGTGAATCTTCGGCTATCGTACCTGTCGCATCTAATTCCCATTCTCCGGCTATTTCGGTGACCAACGCCCCAGTGTTCGATGATTTTCCTATGGCGGGGGTGCGTCGTGTAACCGGAGTAACGGTAGTGGGGGCTATGGTTGGCGTGCCTGCTTTGGGAGTCGGCGGAGTAGGTGGAGTCGGTGGCGTGGGTGTTGGTAACCCAGGTGTCATGCCCGCCGGAGTGGCCCTCAATAGCATGGCTGGAGTTGGAGCGGTGACCGGCGTCGGGGGCGTACCTGCTTTATCTTCGATGGTCGAATACAATCTGCAGCAACTCGCCAGTATCGCTGAAAAAGATGTCCCTCCGCCGCAGCACACGTCTCCGGCCCCACCCTTCACTCTCGCCGAGCTGCTAGCTGGTGATCTCAACTCTCCGCAAGCTTATAACAATTTGCAAGCTCTCGCCAAACTAGGATTGAATACTGGTGAGCGTTTAACAATTTATATGTATTCAGTTTCTCAATTGACTCATGGAATTCTTTATATTAACTGTTTATGTAATTTCTTTGCAGAGGTGAACGGCTTCGGTGGAGTTGGGGGCGTCGCTGGTATCGGAGGTGTAGGACCTCGTGGCGTGTCTCCGGGAAGGCCCTTGTTAACTGCTAATGAGGAGGCCGCTCTAGTCGCTCCTCCCGCGCCCCTCGTGCGTGCTACCAAAGCCACGCCCATGCATATTAGATTCAAGTTCGGCCAGCTAGGCGGAGGCAAGGGCCAGTTCAACTCGCCCCATGGCTTCTGCCTCGGCAACGATGAAGACATTATTGTCGCTGATACAAACAATCATCGCATTACGGTGAGCCATTGTTTTAAAATTGGTTTTGTGTGTAACATGCTTTACTATTTGTCTCATTATATATACCACCAGCCGCCCGGCCCCGCCTTCGCACGGGTGTAAGCTCTGCCTTTGGCCTCGCTACAAAATATAATATAGCCTATGTCACCCGGGGATAGTGTAGCTTCCCAACAGTGAAAAAATTTTTAAAATCGGTTCAGTAGTTTTTGAGTTATTTCATTACAAACATCCAAAAATACAAATCTTTCCTCTTTATAATATTAGTATGATTTGTCTTAGAATCCCAACTTTTCAAAATTTGTGATTGGTTCGAAGTGCCAAGAAATGATCTACGAGCTTTACTTATGTAGTCTACACAACAAAAGTTTTTTTTTTCTTTCACAGAACAAAGTCATTTTCAAATCCGGTTTGTGCCAGACAGTTTCAATAAAGGAATCATTGTGTGGGGGAACTTGAGTTACTATGTTACCACACTTACCTAGAATTCGAGATCTAGATAAATAATATGACTGTTTTTTTGTGTGTGTTTGGCAGCCACGTCTTATTATTAGGGTAATCCCCGTCACGGGTCTGAGTTTCGTGGCAAGGCGGCAAGTTTGGAAACAAAGGACTTGTTCAACAATAAATAAAATAATTGAGTTGACGAAAAGAGGAAACGCAGCCGAAAGCCGAAACCACTTAAAAAACCATTTAAGAGACCCAAGTTTCCAGTCGTTTCCTGTTTAATATCAAACGAGCTAGCAGTCAAGAGAAAGCATGAAAAGAAAATATTTCATAATGATCAGTAGTTATTTAGGTGTAAAAAATGAAAAAAAAAAACTGCTCTACTGGACCGCTCATATGGCAGACGCCCTACCACTAAGCCATTTAGGTCAACGATCTTTAATTACTGTTATCAAATGAGTGATGCGTGTTTTGTTTAACATAAATTGGCCTAAAACATAAACAATTTATTCAGGTGTTTGACAAATCTGGCACCCACAAGTTCAACTTCGGAGTAGCGGGTAAGGAGGAAGGGCAGCTGTGGTACCCCCGCAAGGTTGCCGTAGTTCGCGCGACCGGCAAATTTGTCGTCTGCGACCGAGGCAACGAACGCTCGCGCATGCAGATATTTACCAAAAATGGACATTTCCTGAAGAAGATAGCTGTATGTATTTGTATTATCTTACCTGTTAACATAATATGGTTGCCTGAAAGATAGTTCTTTAAGCGATAAGGCCTGTTAAAAGCCTAGATAATTTTTTTGTAATGTATTTGTTATCCTTGTTTTTGTGGTCTTTTAATAAAGAGTTATATTGTTATTATAACACTTTATTTCAAAACATTCTCGGGTCTAGATCGGACATTTGTTAGGCATTGGTGGGGCCGAGGTCAAAACTAAGAGGCCCTGTGGAATATAAAAATAAAATTATGGAATGTGTATAAAGTGAAAATAGAACTATTGTACAGTATAGGATATAAAAAAAAACTGGGGCTATTGAGAAATGGCACCTGTCTTATCCTATCACATCTCAAAATATATTTAGGCAGGTGATGACTTGTCACCTTCTAAATGGGCCCCCCATAAAGGCTGCCGCAAATTGGCGCCGGAGGGGCAAAATTGGTGTGGGTGGCTTAGGGTGTCGATAGGTGTGCTGCACTTTCTTTAAATATTAAGATATATGCATGTCGAGGCTAATATTTAAAAAAAAATGGACTTACATTAAGTTTCAACTGACTGGGCGCATACGGCCTCAGAAACTTTATGGTATGCATCGCGATTCGTAACCATGGTATCTTTGTTATGAAAACCTGCTGACTCGTATTTTGATTTGGACCAACAGCAATAAAACGAAACTAAGTGACGTGTCTTAAGAGAGAATGTGAGCTGAGCTGATGATGAACGAAGCAAGGCTAATTTCTCCCAACACAACTCATTCACACATATATATTATTAATAAAAAAAACATAGTTCATAAAAATGTCAGAACTAGACCAAATTGAAATGGGACCACAGGGGAAGCAAAAATAGTCTTTATCCTCACGTTAACACATCAGATATTCCTAGGTTCGTTTCATCGATTAAAAATAGTCTTTATCCTCACGTTAACACATCAGATATTCCTAGGTTCGTTTCATCGATTAAAAATAGTCTTTATCCTCACGTTAACACATCAGATATTCCTAGGTTCGTTTCATCGACTAAAAATAGTCTTTATCCTCACGTTAACACATCAGATATTCCTAGGTTCGTTTCATCGACATCGTGGCGGGTCTGGCTGTGACTGCTGAAGGTCTGATCGTGGCGGTGGACAGCGTGACGCCGACTGTGTTCATACTGTCCGAGGAGGGAGACCTCATGAGCTGGTTCGATTGCAGCGAGTGCATGCGGGAGCCCTCCGATATCGCCATCAGTGGTAAGAATTTGAAAAAAAAGTGATGCCCTAAACTTTGCTAGGCAGAATTCACAGAAATTTAAATTTTAACAGCTAGATGTAGTTGCTTCTTTACATAATATATTTTTTCAACCAAAACAATAACAATTAACATTTGTTATTTCCAAATTAATACAACACCCTCATTGATCTGACCAGGTTATTGTTACACCCTGTTTTCATTCTAAAATTAATAATTATAGGAATTCTAATAAACTATCACTTTAGATTAGTTGTGTACGATATCAAGTAGTGTTATTGAAAGCAACAAGAAAAATAAGTTCCAGTGCACTTGGAGGCAGAAGAGCAATGGCCTAATTGGTAGGCTTAAACTGACTCCGGACCCAACTGGGCCGCTGTTAAGCAACTTGCCAAAGGGATGCTTGGATGCTGAGACTTCGCAGTGTGGTTGCAGACTATGCAGTGTTTACTTTTGGTCCTCGGTGCACGAGTTCCTGCTCTATACAAGACCTCTATAAGGCCACTGGCTGTGAGATCGCTGTACCAAAAACTATCATTATTATCAATAAAAAGAAATCATTAAGTAAAACAATGATCTAGAATAAAATTTACCCAATCTTTCTATGTATCACAAAAAAACTGTTTTAGGCAAGGAATTCTACGTGTGCGACTTCAAGGGTCACTGCGTGGTCGTGTTCGATGACGAGGGGCGTTTCCTGAGGCGCATCGGATGTGAGAACGTCACCAACTTCCCCAATGGGATCGATGTATCTGATGCTGGAGATGTCCTCATTGGAGACTCTCACGGGAACAAGTTCCACGTCGCTGTCTTCTCTAGGGATGGTGTGCTTGTTACCGAGTTCGAGTGCCCTTACGTCAAGGTACGTCTGTATTATTATACCCATGTTAATAAACGTAGAGTAGACTTTTAAGGCAAAATTTTAAAGAGAGAAAAAGACAAAACTCTGCTTTAGTATTAAATGTGAATTACCCGTGCATCCACTAGTAGGTGAAGCCGGTGGGTGGACAGGGGCAGTGGGTGAAGCCGGTGGGTGGATGGGGGCATGAACCAAGAAGACTATGCGACCCATATATCAAAGAAAATATTATTATAAATATAGGAGCAAACCGTCGCGTCGTCAACAATGACACCTACACTTTCTCCGCCCATCCAAAGTGATTGTTACCAAGTATTCTCACAATAGAATATAATTTCTCATCTGGAATAAACAAGGGAATGCCCTTTATTTCAGTTTTATATGCTGCCCAAAAAGCCTTTGACGCGTAAATAATTCCAACCAGCTGAAGTGCCCAGTGTGATCGTTGCATAATTTTGCAAATATTATAACCTGTTTCTGGAAATATATCTGCCCCATTGGGAGTCATTCTGAATGCCCTTGAATATGATATTCAAAACTCGTTAATATTCTCACGAACTTTATGTAAATATGACTGGGCCGTGCGATCGAAGCACAAACTATGTACACTTAGGAATACAGCCTAATATTATAAATCACACTAGTATTGTATTGTAAATGTGAAACTGTCTCTGTTTGTTACCTTCTCCGACTACGCAATTGAAACGATCTTGATGAAATTTTCTTGAGTGGAGACCGCGAACCGGAAGACGCAGCGTAGGTAGGCCTCCCACTAGATGGACTGACGACATTGTGAGAGTCGCGGGCATCCAGTGGATGCAGATGGCAGGATGTCGTTCAGTGTGGAGGTTAAAGGGGGAGGCCTATGTTCAGCAGTGGACTTCTGGCTGATGATGATGAAATTTGGTAGGAAATAAATGAAAAGGAAAAAATCTATATATTTTTTTTTTTTTTTGTGTATGTGCTGTTAACAGTTGACACAGCTGTTGAGGAGTTCCATTGCTCGTAACTTTTTCGTTGGATAAAAGGAAGTGGTTCTAATTCAGCTTGCAAGATTTGACCTAAACAAATAAACTAACATACAGACATTGCAAGTAAAAAACCTTGTAAATAGTATGAGTTGTAATGAGGGACATATTTTATATGATATTTTAATGAGCTTGGTTGGCTCGAGTAGACGCTGGGGGGGAGAAATTCACACAGCACACTCAAGCGTGACGTCAGTGCAGGACTAGTCGTCCCATCTCGAATCAGAATAGGCTGCTATTTATCTCGATAATAACCACTTAAACTTTATTGTCATCGAACATGGGGAAACTCAACTTATAAGCTTATGCTTATAGGTAGACCCTCAGACCCCTCTAATTTAGAGATATCATGTTTACTATACATATTGTAGTAAAGTGTTATAACCTTGTTTGTTTACTTACCATGACCTTTTTAACCGACTTCCAAAAAGGAGGAGAACAATAATTATCTATCTATTCGACTGTTTTTTTTATGTTTGTTACCTCAGAACTTTCTACTGGGTGAACCGATTTTGATGATTCTTTTTTTATTTGAAAGCTAGTGCTTCCCGTTTGGTCCCATTTCAATTTGGTCCAGTTCTGATGCAGTCTTTTTTTATATTGATTATTAGCATAATTTATTTTTGTCTTTTTGTGTTTATTTTCTTTTATGCCAATTACTAATAATTTATTGACAATTTTGAAAAAAGCGGGATAGCTAAAAAATCGTGGGTTCAAACCGTCGAGTGTAACTAGCAATAGTTAGAATATGCAAAGAACTGAGACAATATCGCTGTCTTGAACGTCACAGACTTTTGAATACTTACCTACGTAAGGGAGACAAGCCACCTTACTAACACTTACGTAAGGCGAGGGTTGACCCAATCAATACAATTCGCGGTACGATTTCATTATGATCTCATTCTTTGTTTTGGGATGTTATTATGTTAGGAGCTGTTGATGCCACAAGCTGACAACAGATGTTTATAATGGAAATTGGCATATTATGCATGCACCGTGCATGTATCTGCCAAAACGCATACGCATATCTGTCTCTTTTTGGGACTGATTTTGACTGGATCATTTTCAAAAATCACCAGTAAAAATCAGTCCCAAAAAGAGACCGCAGGTTATTTGCGTAACCCTGTGGTTACGCAAATACCCTGTACTAAGCCGAAAGGAGGTCATTGTACTTATCATTATGAACAAATTTTACTATGGGACCAACCCAAAAATTGCGGGGAAAAAATCTGGTGTTCTATACATTTTGTCGGATGTCAATGACTTTTGGCGATTTCTGGGTTGGTGTCATAGTAAAAAGTGTCAGCAATTAGTTTAACGAGTTCCTTTCAGCTTTGTACACCCTCTCTGTGTAACTCGATATATAATGCAGTCTTTGTCTTCACGTGTCCAAAAATGTCAACTATATTGGTAGGGATCGGATCGGGAAGATCGGATCACGACGTCGCAGTTCAGTTAGTTTAAATAATGATCAGATTTAGAAGAGGCGTTGAAGAATGTTGTTTGTTTCAGGTTTCTCGTTGCTGCGGCCTGAAGATCACTTCAGAAGGTTATATTGTCACTCTGGCTAAGAATAATCATCACGTTCTAGTCCTCAACACCCTTTACATTGTATGAGGAGTTTACTCGATGGCTGTAAGTCTGCATACTACAAGATCTCACATTTATTCCCTATATTTTATTTTAATTGCTGATTTTACAAAGCTTAACATTTTTTGCTAAAACAGTATTTGACTACTTTCTTTATTTTTGTGTTGAATTTCACATTAGTCTGATTTTAACACCTCCACTAGCAGTGATCTAGAGTCATCCTATTTTATACGCTTCGTGTTTTTATTTTATTTTGTGGCATTTTAGGATTCCGTAGGTAGGGTTTATATCGATAGGTCATTGTCACTGCTGTGGATTCCATAAGTCATAGATATGTTCACTTTCATTTTTATTATTTTATTATTGCATTTAGTTATGTAACGAAAATCCAAAGGTTAGTAGTATAATTCAGTTCCATTTATATTCGTTTTAGTCCAGTAAAAAATTTGTTTTGTTACTTTTGGTCATGGAGGATACGATTTTCGAAATGTATGCCAATTGTATCCTGATTCGAATTAATAATATTGTAATTAATGTTATCTATTATATTGTGAACGTAAGGGTGATGTGATCGAAACTCGGTGGCCATTTGGAGCCGAAACTTTCATGTCCCACCAAAGAACGATTACCATAACCAAATTTAACTAAAGAACTCCCATCGACAGGACTTGTTTCTAAATTAGCAGCTGGTATGGTTCCTAGTTCGAGTATTTAAAAAATGTCAATTAGGGGACTGCGTGCAGTGTCGCCTCGTTTAAAATGATTTGTTTCATGTATTTTAAGTTAGCCCAAAATACGTAAGTATTCAAAATTTATCGCTAATGATCTGTAATTTATTTCGCTATGAACAAATTTTGACGCACAATTTCATTTTATTTTTTTATTTATTAAATTTGATTGTGATGTGACCAAAGGAGGCGACACTATAAAAACGTGCCATCTAGTTTAGGTTAATCTCGTATACAATATTATATATTGTCCGTTAAAATATATTTACCATTTACAGAATTTCTTGTGTCTATACAAAATGTTTTCATGTTCTCTTGTTTTGAGAGCCTATTACATATTTAAAAGGTTTTTTCATAAGTAGGCTATTATTGCATTACGATTACATTATTAAGATTCCGTTTTATTATATGTATCTTAATAATAGATTGTAATGCTATATGAATTAGAAAAAAACCGCTGTAAATGAACGCAATAATTTTTGTACAACGTAATTGGGGTAGAGAAAATGAAGTATAATTATATATCTATAACTATTATATATGTACCTAGTTGGTTTATCTGGCATGTTCTTGTATATGGCGAGTATCGTAGTCATTGCCATTTACATTTGGCGTATCGATGTAATTGTAGTGATTTGTTATAGTTCTAACAATAACTGCACGAATGGCTTTTATTAACGTTTAATATTAGCTGGCATGGCCAATGATACACTGGTGAATGATACTGATTATTTACGATAGGTGTTGTAACCATTGGTTAAGTCATACTTAGTATGTGTTTATGCCCATCACCCATCGCGTAACCCACTAGTACCCAATCCAAAGCTTATTTCACTTGTTATGTACATGAATTTGCCATAATAAACACTACATTTACCCGTATTGTTCAAACACATATATGTATTTATACAGTTCGCCAAATTATATATTTTTGTAACTAAACCATATTTATATTCAAAAATTGAGATTTAATAGATTTAGGTACAAATAGTTACAAAATATTAACACATGTTTGCGATTTATATAAAGTGAACACTATATTTACCTCTTTATAGTCACATTATGCATGGTTGGTCCCCTTTTTGTCTTTTTAAAGTAGTTAGTGTGGGGACCGCAGTATTATTGTAACTGTTGTAAAATTAAAATAATACACAATGTCGTGGTGCAATCCTTGTAATTCACAAGTAATGGTCAAATACAATTACCAAATGAACTCAGAAATATATCGACATCCGCGAATCCATGGTCTTCCAACTTTATTAGGCTTTTTGAACGAATTATCCGCGAACCATATTGCAATGAACGTCAATTTTCTTCAGGTGATAATTTTGTCTCAAAATCGTACCGGAACTTGTAAGTGACCATTATTTTGTTTTGCAAATTATAGGAAGTTATTCTAATTTAGCACAGTACTTAAAAAGACCACCTAAAATTAAGTGTGATATTTTTTCCAGTTAAATTTGCTCTCTAATTTCGTTTTTGGTATGTTTTATTTGAAAGTTAAATGTATTACTAAAATTGTAAAGTTAAATTTTACATATACAGCGGTACAAGAATCAATCTCACAGCCTATAAAGTATGATAACTAATGTGATGCTTGCTACTAAAGAAAAAAATGTTAGGCAATATACCTTATTCATATTCCTGAGCCATAATGATATGATTTACAAAAATAATATGAATTTTATCACTTTTAATATTAATATTTGAAATTAATGTTATGTGTAACATTAATGTTTGTACTTAATTAGCAATAGGTATTTATTTATGTATTTGTTATGTATTGGAACAGTTTTACAAGAGAATTTCAATGTGATATGAGCAATAATAGAGACAAATGATCCAGCAATTGAAGGACTTGTCGACAATCGATACAATTCGAAAGACACCCGTGGGGTGGTAAAGGCGGCGCGAGAGGAGCTATTGCAACAAAGCCAGTGATTTTTAATTACTCTGACGACTGAGTCTGAATCCTCTATTTAATTAGTGAGTAAACTTTTGGGTTTATTTTTTCATATTGTTTTTAAGTTATTTGTTTTATTTTTCAGGATTTTTGTCCCCATAGTATTAGGGAATTTTATTTTCTTTATTTTAATTAGGCTTAATTAATGAGTCTGCATACCCCTCGCATATGAGCAGGTGTGATTAATACTCTCGTTTTATTGTTTTTGTTTTAATTGATGTTCTGGGCCTATGATATACACGAGAATAGTATTTTGGCCAGTGTTTGGGCCTTTAGAATTACGAATTTTACTGCCAAATTATTTTCTTACGATATTTGTGCATGCACATAGTAATTATTTTATTGTATAATATTTGTAAAAAAATTAGTTATTAATTGTTGCCAATTTTATTTGTTTTATTACTATTCAGGGTTTTAATATTATAATGTTCTATTTTTAATTCGTTGTAATTGATCAAAATTATTGCGTGTTAGTGAAGTAAAATTAACCGAAATAGAACTTATTATTGCCCCAAAGGGAGCGTGTGACGCTAATAAAAATACTGCTTTAGGGTTGCAAAAATATTAAAAAAGTGGTGTGATAAGTTTTGGATAATTTTACAAATTGACTATTTTATGTGTGAATTCCAATTATTAAAATTTCAAGTGGTCATTGAATATGTATTTAAATTATATTTTTCATATTTTTGCAATGACATGAATATTTCAGAGTATTATTATTCATTTTTTTACTATTGTAACTTGTTGCGTTTATTTGGTGATATTTCATCGACATGTTTCCTCTGCTCTTGCCATATGTCTTTTAGGGATCATCGTAGAATTTTTTGTAGAACTAGAAGGTATTTTTCAATTGATATACACACATAACAGTATCACAAGTTTGCCTATTACGGTGGTTTAGAGATGTTTATTAGAAGTTGGAGGGCGCGGCGGCTATTCGTCGCATCCCGTTGGCTGTATTATTTGCCGTAGAAGTTAAGCACTATGTCATGGATTAATGGCAAGTCAAATGGTATCTATTGTCCATTGACGTTACTCGATAATAATTGTATCATTAGAGTACATTACAGTAGCCTTTCTTGAAAAATCTTAAAGTTACCTATATACACTTAAAAAGCAATTTTGGTAAATATATTTCTCTTGAATCTATATTCCCTTATGTATCCAGCAATAAATACTTCAGTAGTAATGTAGTACCGCGTCGTATGGCACTGTATGTGGCGATAGGTCTCGGGGTTGTCTCGCCATGACTCGTCGGCATGCGGTGGCACTGTTATGATTGAGTAGAGTACCGAGGGTGGTCGTGGACGTCCACTGTCAGATGACGCGGTAGTTAGGGTTCGCAGCGCACAAGGTGAGCTATAATGTTACCCTCCCTATTGGAGGTGGGCGTATTGCCTATTAGTGGCGCCAAGCACAGTTCTGTTGGTTCCGATGGACTCTTGTGGCAGTACGATTCGATTCAGTATCAACTGGAACAGTTAGTTAACTAGGTGGGGTTATATTTGAGTACAGTATCCGGCGGGAAATATTACACATTTTTAATTAGTCGCTATTATATATTATTTGGCGCCATACAAGCCACACGAGGAAGTAATGTGCAAGCTTTTTGCAGCTGCATATGTTCTTATTGTACAAAAATATTTTCACGTATATAAATTAATGTCGAAGATTGATATAGGATTGCTGTTGGCGTTTTTCTAACACAAAAGATAAAATAAGAGAGCACATCCTCTTAACTACGTTTTTATATAGGAGTGTTGTAACCATGCTTTCTTAAATTATCATCCTCTTAGAAAACACCTTTGGGGCCCCCCTGTCAGTAATGTATCTTAAATTTGAACCTATTAAGAGAGCATACACTTGAGAATCTTTGGCACTTATTAAAAAGAAGAACAAAATGTCCTTCACTAATTTACAATGTGCTTTATTTTCGCCTGGAGACTGTATTTTTCTCAGTTAAGTCTTCAAAATGATTCCATTATTTTTAGATATATTAAAAACGGCATGCTCAAATAATTGAAACGACTTAATTATATTTTCACACCCACCTAATGAATTCCCCGCTGTTTTGAAACAACAATATTATAAAAGGTTGTGAGCTCTGTTCCAATTGGAAAATTTAAAGCCACGTGTGTGCTTGTGCAATAAATATCACAGTTTGGATCTAGGCTTTTAAATTATTATAGATTATATACATTGTTGAGCTGATTATAAAAATTTAATATATTATTATACCTTTTAATATTGTTAATGAATTCTAATTGCATTCCACATCTTAGAGTGAACGAATTTGAGATGACCGTTTTCAATCTACATTATACAAGTTATTTTTTTTTTACATTTGTAGGATTATTAGCAGTTGCCAATGTTTTTCCTTTAGTCAGTAAAAGTACAAATATTTTAATATACAATTCTTGGTATTTACTTATTGTAGTTCTTATTTTTTAATTGATTCTATTACTATATAAGCATAATTTTTTCACATAAGCGGCCATTTAGGTATTTCTCATCTCCCAAATTATTCAGTATAGTATATAACAAAACATATCATACCGAATCAAATTAGTTTACATTGAAATGTGCAACTCCCGTGTTCCTTCGGTTTATACAAGTGTGTTATAATGGCTATTTGTTTTGTTTTTGGGATTAGATTTAAGAGTATTTTAATTAACGTGTCTTATGTTTCTCCTCATTTTATGTTGAATATGTGAAATTAATTGTAATAATTGTTAGTGTGAAAGGTGCAAGTTCCAAATGCATATTTTAATTTTGATCCAAAGATTTCATTATTCCTTGTAATATGTGTAATAATTTTAATTTCTCATTATATGAAAATGACATTTTTGTGGAGTGTGCATTGGTATTTGATACTAGAGGTAACAAAAATTATTCTGTAGAGTTGGTGCAGCCGAGCAAATCTGTACTATATTCTCTAAAGAATATATTGCTCAATAATTTAATTCTGTTAAAAGTATTTTAAAGTAAGGTGTAGTCCACGTCGTGTTTAGTGTGAGTGGACTTCAACACGAATATATCTACCAGACAATACCCTCCGTAACAAGAAATATGTAAACGTTAATGTTTTATTAGATGTAGTGTAGCCTTTACGGGGCGGCTTGCAGTGCAAGCTGCGGGGCGCAGTGGCATCAGCACATATAGGAGTACTGTTCGCTCTGAAATCATTATTCTAACTGCATTAAACTAACTCACGTCGCGTCTTTTACACACGAAAGCTTCTCCGCTATACATCGGTTCTCAAATCTTTCCACTCTTCCGTAAATAGGTACAAAATATTAGCAGTTTAGGTAATGTCTTCAGCATACCTTGTGTGATGGTGTTGACTGGACTATGATGTCATACTGTTTCTGCCCCACAGTCAACGAAAATTGTAATGTAATCCATACAGGAGTCTCTGCTGCATTGTGCCTAGATCTTAGAAGTTAATGGTATCAAGGTAGAGTTAATCTCAAATATTTGGCTCTTTGAATATTCCATGATATTATTGTTTTTCATTCAAATGTATTTACATAATTATATACATACATACACTTAGTTATATGGTATACATTGCGTGGTTTGTAACTTGATGTTTGTTTTAATTTTAGTGTAAAAATAAGATGTCCAACCGGCTGCTCTTCCACAGCCACATTGTACGTGGAAGGAGCGAGCGAGTAGAGTGTAGAGTAGGTACTGAGTTCGTCTCTGTTTTGGAGTGAATGGTTGCACATCTTACTTTGACCAAATTTTTTCGCCGCTCATGTAACTTGAGAATTTGGACATTAGTCTTTTTGCACTCTTGTTTTTATTTTGATATTTTATTTTAACGGTGAGTGCAAATTGTCATGTGACGTCAGCGGCTTTATTAATAATAAGTTTATTTAACGTGAAGTGTGGCCAGGATAACAACAGCACAGAGCAGTGTATTTCAGAGCCTGCCTAAAATATATTTTTGTCATTTTATTTAGGTATATACATGTTATTATTCACATATTACAGTTTTCTCAATATTAGCTTGTATTTTAATTAAGAAATAATCATATTTAACATTGCCAGGTGATCAGCAACCTGCACTTTAATATTTTTGGAAACTATTGAACTTAAATTGTACTGACTTTATAAATATATTTACTTCAATAAAGATTTTCCATGCCACTACCATAATGTTTTATTTTTATTCCAATATTAGTCGTAGTCACATGAATTCAGAAGTTTGTGTGTGTTTCGCACTCAACTAATAGACCTACTTACTGAACAGTGGGCGAAGTAATAGTATTCACTCAACGAATATCATACAAATTTAGAATTTCGAAATTTGTATGGAATTTAATACCTACGTATTTTACGTAGCAAATACTCTTACTTCGGCCACTGATCGCATCCTGTCTGAAACTGCTACGACCGGTTTCCTGTCTATAAAATAGAGAAGTGAGTGTGGAGCTATCACCACCTTGGTGGAGTTACAGTTTAAGTCAAGTGAATCGGTATCTTCTAGGCAAGCGTGATCCATCGTAGGCCGCATCATCGCTCAACATCAGGCGAGTTGGCGGCCAAGCGCAAGCCTATTTTTCAATAAAAAAACCCCCATCAAAAACATAAATGTGAAATGAGAGCCAAGTTAAATATTATGTTTATGATATATGCCTTGGTTGTTGACTTTCAACGACAAAAGTGAGATCTAAATGGGTGCCATGTTCAATCGTCAGTCCTGAAGTTAATTTATACCAACATAAAATATTTTATAATAACTTAAAATATGAATTCTTCTTATAACTTAGGATAATATATTGAACCCTAAAATCTGACTTGGCTAGTTCGAATATACGAATTAAATTATAGCCTTCGCAAGTTCTAAAACTGTCTAGATAGATAAGTACCTTAGTGGTTAGTGTACTATAGGAAAGTAAGCCTGTAAAAAGCAACAATAATAAACTTTCAGTGCAAAGCGAGACGCAGCCGCGCGCGCGCATTCACCTTAATAAAGACCGCCGAATGCGGTTGCAACTATAGTCGGTGTAACCGGCCTAATATTACGTAACCACGTCAGTTTTCATAATAAAATAATTAACTTATTTTATGTCCAAAATTTTACTAATTTATTCCCAAGTTTTATCAAGGCTTGTTCAGCCGTTTAATCTACATATGTTAGAATAGTTTGAAGGCTCAATAAAACACTTATTTTGATGTAAATTATATTGGTATATAGTAATGCAACTGCTTATAAGTATTAAATAATTACATTGTAGTCTTCATAATATTTTTGTTCCTATGGAACAATATCACAATTTTCATAAAAGCTTTGTAACATTTGTCAATGAGTAAGTACTTTACGCAATTCAAATTTAGTATAAAGTCATCATTTCAGCCGTAAGGCTGCGTTTACACTTACGCGAGTTTTTTCGGCACGGCACCGCGTGCTAGTCACGTACGCGCCGCTTAGTGCTTTCTGCTCAGAAACTTTGGAATTTATATTTTTGTCTTTTACATAAGTTCATAATTTTATCGATATAAATATCGCGCGCATGCTCAGCGCCCGAATAGAAAACGCTTCGAACCCGCGTCGCGCACGCGCAGTACCCGCGCCGTCTCTACTCCCCTTATGAAAAGCTACCCGAACGCAATTAGCGCGCGTTGAAATCGTGTCGTATGAACGCGCTCTTAGACGTTCACTGCTGGACATAGGCCTCCCCCATCAATTTCCAAAAGGACCGGTTGGAAGCGGCCTGCATCCAGCGTTTCCCTGCGGTCTCTTTTAGGTCGTATGTCCATATAGTGGGTGGACGTCCTGCACTGCGCTTACCGGTCTGTGGTCTCCATTCCAGAACCTTTCGCCCCCGTAGTATAAAGTAATAATTATTTAATAATCATAATGGCTCTGCCATGGAAAGCGGGTTTTGAACCCATGGAAGTCAGTTTTGCTATAATGGCGGGGTTTAAAACCTAACCTTTCTCTTTTCTTGTATTATCTTTGCAAGATAGTTCTCTGTAAGATGCTCAGCACCCTTCCTCCTAACCACAAGTGAAAAATGTTATTGTGATTAGCCAATTTATTTTTGTATGATTGAAGGCCCATATAAATTAGTGTAAGTAATGAACATTTGCATTGTACGCGATTACGAGAAAGGACGATAAAAAAATATATAAAAAATTAAAATAGATATTTAAAATTATGTACTCCATAAATTCGTCTGTATTTGTCTGGCATCGTTTCCCGTCCGTCCGTCTGTCTGTACGTTCCAATTTTTTAGAACCTTCTTACTTCTATCATTAAGATAAGTGCATGAAACTTTGCAAAATGACAGTTGTAATATAGATCTCTATTTTAAAAGTATAAAAAATATATAATTTAGCATTTTAGGGGTGGCCCTGGTACATGTGAAAAGATGATACATCTCTGAAATTTGCCCAAGTCCACAGAACTTTGTTCGTTCGATTTTTTCTAAACCATACATTTCTGAAACATGACTACAATTATATGGCTTTGATTACGGAACCCTACTATATGCGTGTCTGAAAAAGAGCGTGTCGAGACACGCATATGGTAGGGACCATATAAATATCTGGGACATTTTTGTACACACAGTCACCTGACCCCAAACTAAGCGAAGCTTGTAATTTGGCTGCTAGAGACTGATATACGTACATATATATTTTTAATTACATACTTATATAGATATTAAAACCCAGACATAGAACAAACACAAATGTTCATCGCATAAATGTTTGCCCTAGGTGGGAATCGAACCCACACCCCTAAGCGCAGAAGGTAGGTTCACTACCAACTGAGCCACCGGGACAGTCGGGTATGCGTGTCTCGACACGCTCCTGGCCAGTTATTTATATTTTTAAATAGATTATTTGAGTCTGAAGATAAAATATTGTGGTATGTATATAGTGGTCTGCCCGTACTACTCGTCAGTCTTATAAACGCACTCGCCAGCGATCCAAGTCGACTGGACTTTCAACGTTTTGGGATGTAAGAGAACAAAGTCCGCGTCACAGCCAAAGTTGAGGTTTCCTTTCTTGTTGTCAATGCCGAGCGCCCGCGCAGGGTGGAGCGAGGCCGCTTCAAGAGCATATTCCAAAGAACAATCTGAAAAATAAGGGACACCGTCTTAAACTCTCCCGCATATTTACAACATTTTTGCTTTACCAGCAGCGTCAATTTTTTTTTTTAAAAAGGAGGAGGATCTATTTTCCTTTTTTTATAATGTGTGTTCAATTGTTCACCGATTTCGCCGCCAATTATGAATTGATTTTGACGATTCCTTTTTTGTTTGGTAGGCCATAACTACTTCAGAGATGGATTCATATAAATTTCATGAAAGTCAGCTTAGAAATTTGGTTTTTACATCTAAATGGAGACATTTAAACACTTACGACAATTGTACTAATATATTGTCTGAGGTAGACACTTTTTGTAGAAGTTGTAGATCGGTTCCAAGAAGACAATTCAAGAATTTGGAGGGCAACAGAAACGCGATTGTAGTTCAGTGGTTAAGAACAATGGCAGCATTTACCAGGACTAAAGTACAATTAGAGGGCACAGGTTTGAATCCTGCCAGTCGTCGAATTTTTAAATGTCTGAACATTTAAATACCTAAGGACTGCTTGAAGGTGATCACACAGGAGTCTAACGCAGTAGTGCTGCCGCACAAGGTCTTTGTGCCGGACACGTAAGCGTGACCGTCCTTCACTGTGACGGACTGTGGACCGATCCTGTAGTTGCCATCCGCAAGTCCTTGCGCTGCCACCGCGTCACTTACTAGCACCAGTCCTGGAAAATATTTAACATGGTATTTTATGTCCATTCCTGATGTTCCAATGATAACTCTTTGTTGCCACATATAATCCAACTTTATAATAATGCTGGCGTGTATCTGGCTCAATACAAGCATTGCCATTCAGCGTGGTAATGCCGCCAGCATGCTGGGTACACTGCCAATTGATAGTGGGCTTGAGCATTTGGATTGTCTCTAGACCTTCAACGGTCTATGGGCAGTCGGTTTTTGTAGAGTTAGCTTGTATTTTTTTAAATTAATAAAGGCGCATGCCTCAAAAAGAAATTATAATAATACTAGTGCTGTTGCCCGCGACTTCGTACGCGTAGATTTTCATATAAACTTTCAACTCTTAATCCGGCTCTTGCGCAAAATAACATAGCGTATACTTCAATCTGGTCATAGCTCAGAATGTTCGTGAAAACCGCATTTAAATCCATCCAGTGGTTTAAGAGATGTGTGTGGACAAACAAACAGACAACAATTCTAAAAACTGTCTTATCATGTTCAGCTGCTTATTTTAAGACGCCCTGTGTATTTTTTTTTATATCTCGCAATTACAGATTTTTTTATCTCTACGTTTTTATTTTATGTATATATATATATATAAATATTATATATATCTAAAAATGATGTGTTCCTACTCAATAATAAAATGTTGTAATGAGAGAAGATATCTGCCTACAAACTGCTACGCAGTTTGGCAGAGTTGTATATACATAGCATGCATGTAACACTCACATTTATATCTAACTACCTGCGCCCCGCAGTTTGACCGGCGTGGTGATGATGATGATGAAAAGTAGCCTATGTGTTAATACAGGACATAAGCAATGTTTGTTCCAAATTTCATCCAAATCCATCCAGCCGTTTCTGCGTGATTGAGTAACAAACATCCATCCAAACTTTCACATATGTGATAATTATTAGTATGATAAAGCTAAATTATACATACCTTCCCGATTAGTTCTGCTGGCTATCCTTAATGCAGCGGGATGAGTGTGGATACCATCAGAAATGATGCCATAGTATACTTGTTTGTTTGTGGTTGACGCCAAGAGCCCCACCAAGCCAGGGTCACGGTGGTGGAACTAGAAAATAACAAGATTTGTAATATCATGTGTTATTGTGGACTCTTACTGGTGCAACACAGCCTACATAAGCAACAGGGTTTTACTGTAATTTATAAGAAATGTATATGAAAAATAATTAATAATGTTATTTTTTTTATTCTGTAATAGGCTTGCGTTTGACCGCCAACTCGCCTGATGTTAAGCGATGATGCGGTCTACGATGGAACACGCTAGCCCAGAAGAAACCGATTCACTCGAGATTTGAATACATCCAGGTTGTAACAATCGCATTGCAATATTCTATATGATTAAGCAGGCCGGGTTTCAATATAATTTATGATAAATATATTTAAAATAATAAATAATTTTGTATAGTAGCTGGTTACGGATAGACGATTCAACAGACATTACAGGGGCCTTACGGCTACCTCTTAGCACGGGCTCGAAACAGCGCAGTGGGGCAAATCACGCGAACGACTATAGGAAGTAATAAATACAGTGTACATATTTACAGATGGTGCAAAACGAAAAAAAGAGCTGTGGTTATACGCTGTTACAGATGAGTGGACAAAAAGTCACTGCTTATGTCAGGGATACAAATAGGCAATATCACTTGCTAAAGAAGGCGCAAAACAAGATGTAGCAAACCTGTTATCCAGTAGGAAATCTTGTTTATAGTTACACACGTGTGTTTCCATGGCAGTAGCCATAGAAACACGGAATCTGCTATGTATCTCCATACAGAAAAAGATAACATCGTGAGGAAACCGGTATGTCCATAGAATCTCAAAAGTTCAAAGACTTGACATTCACATTTTATGGTATGCATGGGCCCATCCTCTCTCCTCTCCCGTTCCTACACAGTGGGAACACTGGGAACATGAAATGAAAAGATAAATGAATGAACAAGATGATAATGAAATCACCATCGCCACCAGTCTTGCCCAATAAGACAATGTATTTCTAATCTTCTTAAATAAATCACACAAATATTATAAATGCAAAAGCTAGTGAATATGTATGTTTGTCATCATCAACTCTTTAACAGCTGAACAGATTTGAATGAGATTTGGTATAGATAAAACTTATAACTAGGATTAACACATAAGTTAAAGAAAATTTCATGGTTCCTGTGGGAGAACGTAGTCAGTCCTAGAGCACGAAATTCACGATTCAAACATCTGCGCCACTGGGATCCGGGACTCATAACGGCAGATGCGTTTCCACTGAACCATATCAATTAATACTTACAGGGAGCATGGCATTAAACAGATGGGTGATGAGATTGGCTCCATTTTGGACAGCCTTTTCTCCCTGTGCCAAGCTTGCTGTTGAATGTCCCAGGGCTACTTTGATTCCAAGCTTGGTGAGATCCTGAGTGGCTTCAGTCGATCCTTCTAGCTCCGGTGCCAGTGTTATGATGATGACGTTTTCGAGAGAGCCATACACATTTTTGATTGATTCTAGGCCCTGAAATGTTAAGAATTAAATTTTGAATGGAAAACATACTTTTATAACAAGTACATGTTTTATTTTTATTTATCCTTATAATTTTCTACACATCTGTATTTTTTTCTTCTGTTTTCTGATTTTATCTGCTATCAGTCATATGTACGCTACTATAAGCAGATTTCTTGAGAGCAATATGTCGTGTAAAGTGTCTCTCAAAGTGTCTGTACATGGATTTGATTTTATATGTATTTTTTTTATTTAAAAACGGGCCCAGTCAACAAAAGTATGATAAATGATGTCAACTCATTCCGTGGGATCGTTAAAGATCCATAGAATCTTTTGTCGAATAAAAGTACAATAATATAGAAATTTTAATAAAAAAATTAAAATGAAGTTTTAATTTTAATGAAAGATATTATTTACAATATCAGTGTTTTATTTCCTTGCAATTAAAGTGAAATGCGGAGTGTATAACTCATGCTTAAAAGCATAAAATCCATTTTATCCTCGACTTAAACATCTGCCCTAGTCTTCAGTTTGGGCTGATAAAGATCTCGGCTAAAATGAATTGTCATATGCACTCATACAATAACCATTTAAATACTATGTCTCCAGGTTGAAAAATACACTAACCCTATTATGCACAAACACTTGAGAAGCTAATCTATGCTATAAAATGATCTTTAAATTTCTCGCTGACGAGAAGTGTGACTCGCTAAAGCAAGATTTTTAACGCTTTTATTAGCTTCAACTGACTAAGTAAGTAAGCAAATCTTGGATTTCGATTTTAACCAACTTCCACTGTCGTAATTATTATGTAATCTGGATGACAATATATACATTCAATATTTCATTGGCATAACCGGCTCTTTAAAATAATGGAACACGGCTTTGGGTTGCTGCCTAAATTGTTCTACCCCTATTTCGCCAGGTGTTGTGGTATTGGAGACTTGTTGTTGTTGAGTTTTTCAAGGAGTTTCGACCTTAATCTTATGTCTTCTGTGGCCTTGCAATGCAGTATAGTACATGCTCCACGGTCTCGTTTTCCTGTAGACAGCCTCGGCACAGAGGGCTGTCTGTGGCTGATGGCTCCAATTTTGTATGAGTGATAGTTTAGCTCACAGTGACCTGTGATGGTACCTATCATTAAACAAAGGTCTGACCTAGTTAACTTATACATTACACTTAGAGACAGGGGTCTGATGATAGAGCTGCCGAGGTGCATAGTGGAACTCTTTAATAGCTACTAGTAACCCCTCGAGTTTGGATTCCTTTGATTTATTTTGAGCATGCATGTTTTTTTAGTATTTAACCTATAATAAGTAATTTATATTTAAGATATTTCTTCAATCTATTGAAAATGATACAATGTTCAGTAATCTAGAATTGATAGTAGGTTCAATGGCACAAATAGTACAACACAAGTACATATATATCTATGTGGGACTGAGATTCATTGGTCATTCTTAAAGTAGGTTAGTGATAAGTTAGTTTGCCGATAGGTTCATTGCATCACAACAAACCACAACCGCAATATATCATGTAGATGTTAGGTTTATTAACACAATTGTCCTTTTTTCTTGACAACAGTAGCCTGTTAGTCTGTATGCTTGTCGGTTCAACCTTAGCTTAAACACCTAGTTTTGATAAATAATAATAACAATAAGAAGTATTTATATCAGACAATGTCCATAATAATGTTATTAAAAAATTGGGAAAAAAACCAGGTGTTATTAGGACCTTGCAGATTCAGAGATGGTCACTGCGTAGGTGAAGTCTTCATAAGAATGCGACAAGCAGGTTCGAAAAAAATAAATAATTGTTTGCTGCCCTCCTTTATAATTTCATAGAGTTAGTTATGGAATATGTAAGTACCTATCTGTACAATTACAAAAAGTCAGAAAAAGAGCAGAGGCAGGCAACACAAGGATGGTGTGATTTATTGCTCGAGAATCACAACCCTCACATTACAGAACAAAATGGAAATCCTGGGAAGAAGGCAGAGCCAATGATGATAAAAAAAACAACTTTACATCTTGAATTAATAATTTAAACCCATCAGATTCCTGTAGGTATTGGCACTTGTAAGAAAATATCTCTTGACATTGTAGAGTAGAGCCACCGAACTGATCCTAAAGCTAGGACAGCTGAATCTGAAGATTTAATTTACGAGTATAATAACTGAATTGAATTTATTTTAAAACGAGAAATATGGCAAAAAAGATCTAAAATTAAATTAAAGGACCAACCTTATCAGGGACCTTGATGTACTCCTCCATGTGAGCACCTTTCTTTTCTAAGCTTATAAAAGGTCCTTCTAAATGAACCCCCAGTACTGTAGCACCGTGCTTTCCTCCTTGGGTCCTCTTTATCTTTGGTAATATCTTGTGGTACTTTCCTTCATCAGAGGTGACCATGGTCGGGCAGAATGATGTGACGCCATGTGCCAATAGAGCTTTGGCTACTTTGTTTAAACCTTCTTCTACATTGTCTGAGTCGTATGAGAAGTCTACACCCCATCCACCTAAAATGTTGTAAGTTTCATACTAAGATAGTTTTTTTTGGGATATTACATACATGAAATAATGTAATTATTATGTATTTAAAATTGCAAGTATGATTCATGGAGGCACAATAAGTGTAGTGCTACCCAATAAAGAATAGATATATGTTGTAGAAAAACTTTGTTAACGAGCATAATGTTGATAAATAGATAGCTGCAGCAGGTAAATGAGGTAACTCACCATTAATCTGTATGTCAATGAACCCAGGAGCTATCAGCAGACTTTCGCAGTTTACAGTTACGTCGGCCTCGAGATGTTCTACATAAAATACCTGTTCAGGATTTTCGATTTTACCGTCTCGTATCCACAAATCTTCTTTGATAATTTTGTTGTCTCGTAAAATGTAACAGTTATGGAATCGTGTTAGGCCTGTTTTAGCTTTCATTGTTCCTATTTTATCTGTTCGTAATATTATTTACAAACTACGTTCAAACGGAACCGCGCAAACTAAACAAATGCGAATTGCGAAATTTGCGAAAGGAAAACAATAAAATGTGACAGACTCGATTTTGCATTCCCATGACATCTGACAATGACATTGATTGTTGAAACAACTGTCCAAAATGACATTACGACAAGTGACAGTGACACTGAAATGAGTAGAGGTCAAATCCCACGTCGACTGTAGATTTTATGACCGTCTACGTTTTATGAGCAGTTTTAGGTCTGTGAGTACTAAGCTGTGAGTTTTCGATGCAATAATTGTCAGTTTAGTTCTTTCATCGTCCGGCAAGATGGCGCTCGCGTAACTTTTGGTATTTAATTTTTAAACTTTATCATGGCAATGGAGAACTTCGTTCAGCCAACAGAATCAGAATCAGAATAATATTTATTGCAAAAAATACGAACGTAATAGTTTTAAAATATACAAAGTCCTGTAAAATTATGTAATACCTAATTGATATCTTTGTGATAGTTACATATTTTGAAATATTTACGTTGGTACATACTTGGTTACACCATCATCATTATTTCAGCCATAGGACGTCCATTACTGGACATTGGCCTCCCCCATCGATTTCCAAAAGGGCCTGCATCCAGCGTTTTCCCGCGGGTTCTAAGGTCGTCTGTCCATCTTGTGGGTGGACGTCGTACGCTGCGCTAACCGGTCCGTGGTCTTCAAAGAAGTTTTATTTTTGTTTAAATTAGAACGGCTGTCAAGGCATTTTTATAAGAAATTTGTTGTAGCCACTTGCACCCATATAAACCCAAAGCAACTGCGTTAGCAACTGTGACGCGGAGTTCGACGCGTTGACATAAATAAGAATGTTCAACCAAGTATCTGTCACAATACCTGGCGACAGAGTTTCCTTCTCATTTCCGTTCTATAAATATTTCTCTTTTTTTTGTGCCTTTGAGAACCTTTCGGCCCCATCGGCCATCTGTTCTGCGTGCTATGATTGTGCCCTGCCTACTGCCACTTCAACTTGCTAATCTAGTGGGCTATGTCGGTAACTTTCGTTCGTCTTCGGATATCCTCATTTCTGATTCGATCTCTAAGAGAAACCCCTAGCATACATAGCCCTCTCCATAGCTCGTTGTGCGACTTTGAGCTTGCTAGTGAGACCCATATAGTGAGAGACCACGTTTCTGTTCCGTATGTCATCACTGGCAACACACACTGGTTGAAGACTTTCGTCTTAAGGCACTGAGGTTACACCATAGTAGTAGTTAAAGTAAAGGTTTATGACAAATTTGACCATAACAGTAAAGCTAACTTTAGTTGATATGTATAGGTACCTACTGTATAATGCGTTGCACCAGTGTATTCACTAGCATAGTTAAAGTTACCAAGGGTTGCAAGTCAAATGAGATACTTATATACCCCAGATGCATAGCTAGAATTATATTTTATGCAGCTAGGCTAAATAAGGTTGATAAGACCTATACTGACCCTCTCTTGGGGTGTATTGTGCATTTGCCCCTGCCTACATACCCAAATAAGCAGATCTCCCCACAACTTTGGGATGCTGACTTAACTGTTCTCCACCTGTTTCGCGTTTGCCAGTTTCTTTGTGGTGGCATTGGAGACTTGTTGTGGTATAGGAGACGGACGCCCCAGATATCTATTAATTTTTTATCATACAATTTTAGAAACTACAACGAAAATATGTTTATTTTTGTGAAAATTGTTATATTTCGTAGCATTGTCGTAAACATTGTCTACAAGCGTAGCATATTATGTCTACGTACCTGGCGGTACGTAAATTGATCTATTTTTCTATCATTAGATGATGACGAAAATTAGGTTGACTCTGTTCACCTAATTTTCGTCGTCATTATATGAATGTTGTGGCAATGAAACTTAAATGTATTCATGGGGTTTGAATTGTTTTAAGGCTACAGTTATATAACTTTCTAAATTTATGTAAGAAAATTAAAAACATGTGTGTATCATTAGTAATTTTTAAACTTTTGCGATTTGAACACGTTTTTATATTCATGTGTACCTATCACTGTTTCTAAAAAAACTATTAAACGGGTAAGTCACGTTTAGGAGTCTGTGGGCGAAACAGGGTGTCAAAGTCTGTGAATGAAACAGGGTGTCAGGTTTTTCTTCAAGCTTAAGTTAGGGGACCTACTTTTAAAAATTACGGGTGAAACCGCGGAACGCTGCTTTTATAGGTACCAAATAGTTTTCTAAGAACTTTATTTTGAATTGTAAACCGACTGCAAAACTAAATAAAATAAATATTGCCAATCATGGGGACTGCAGCTGACAAAATGAAAACTTAAAACTTAGTCTGACGCAACACAACACGTCACCTTAGCATGTCGGTGACGCAACCCCATAAATCGCTCAACGCGGCTAAAGAAGTTTTCACCTGATTTTCTTCACAAAAATAGCTCTAAATAAAAATATTACTATCTACCTACTTATTTGAAACTATGAAGAACGCCACAACCGTAGGTACCTACCCAAAATTTTATTTATAAAGCGTTGTTGGCTCACAATGGCTGTCGATACATACTCAAAGATGTCGTCGGTTCACTGTTTGCGGCTGCGAGGTGTTTGTTTGTTTGTTCTCGCAGCACATTCGCGAGTTTACACGCTGGAAGTCGGAGCGCGGAGCGTGCAACACAGCGGCTGCGCGGGCCGAGTGCAGCGGCGGGCGCCCAACCGGCCTACCCGACGGCTGCCAGTCGACATCCCGCGCCCAACAACTACGCTTGCGACGCGCCATCCTCCCATCCATACCCGCGAACCGCGAAATCGTCTTGATTATGTACGACTTAATGCCCACACGCGCGTGATTGCATGATTATCACCACTTAACAGTGACAGCACAAGTGATTAATAATAACATTAAACAGGTGAAGTTTACGTTTTATTACGATACGACTATGTTTAGTTACCTTGCGAAGTTCGAATAGAACTTTTCTATTTTCCTAACTTTTTGCATGGATTCTGCTTCATTCGAGTGTCGAGCCATGTAGTGTTTGTAAGTTGATTTAAAACATTATTTTCTGTAGGTATTACAGGTAAATGGAATGGCTGTTAAGTTATTTATTTCTGTAATTACTTAAGAGGTTTGTTAGGAAAGGGTTTTTACTGCGGTTAAGCGTTTTAATTAAGCATAATTTGGTTTAATATTTCGCTGGTAGGTACTGGCGTATAATTTAGAGACTACGGACGTAGCTATGGAGTGTGGGATGAAAGCATATTTATGTATTAACGGTGAAATGAGAAGAAATAGCGATGCCTGCTACCCTTGCCGGCAAAGTGTGTAGCTGCCATGAAATATTTATATTATTTTACGATTACCGTCAGCTGTAATGGCTTCTCGCACTTTTATCTTTATAACTCTATAGCAAAACACGCAAGTCCTTAGCAATTCTACTTGGCTACGGAAAGTCTATAAAGGTGCTGTTAACTATTCAGGCGTTCCTGGCATGCTAAATCACTGTTTTACCAAATCTAAGTAGGTAGTATGTTCTTTATGAATAAAAAAAAACTTAAGAAATATGCAGTCATAATATATGGACAGGCCACATCGCTCGAAGAACCGACAACCGATGGGGAAGAAAGGTTCCTGAGTGGAGATCATGAACCGGAAGACGCAGCGTTCCACTAGATGGACCGACGACATTGTGAGAGTCGCGGGCATCCAGTGGATGCAGATGGCAGGATGTCCTTCAATGTGGAGATTAAAGGGGGAGGCCTATGTTCAGCAATGGGCGCCTTTTGGCTGATGATGATGATGAAAGAAATATGGAACCCTAAGAAGCACAGACAGTTGGTTTCTGTGTCTACGTTAAGATCTGTCTTACTCTACTACTACTAAACATATTAGCAGTTATCCTTTCAAACAACATAGATTTAAGTAGCTACTAAATTACAAATACTATAAAAACATTAAATAATATGTTCAAACAAAACCTATCTATACCAAAGTACTTGAAACTATAAAAAACTGGAGAAAACAAATGATTTGACAAAAAATACAAAATAAAATAGGTAACTCTTTATTGTTAACACCCCAATTGTTTTTTAAAAAGAACAAAAATATTTAAACTTAGTGTAACAACTGGTGGCCTTATTGCTATGAGTAATCTCTTCCAGGCAACATTAACATATAGGGATTTAAGGAAAAGGTAAAGGACAGGGGTATATGCTATCATCACGCAAATAAAACGTAAATCACCAACACATAGTTAAGTATAGCATAGCTATACTGTTGGTAAGCTTTTTAAACTTGTTGGGACACTTTGTAGGATTCCGCATTAAAATGTTACGGCAGATTAAATAAGAAATATAATAAAATCTAAAATAAAAAAAAATATTAGTTCCCCATTCAGCAAACTATTTTTTTTTAACTTAGTTTTGGCTTTGCTTTAGTGTGAAAATGGTACGTACCTATTTACAAGTGTCAAACTTATGGTATGATTATATAACAAGCTGGCTTGTCAATCAAGCGTTCTACGACATTGATAAGGAATTTATGGCTCTAAAAGTAACATCCTAAATGTATTTAATTATTATTAGTTTATACTTTAAGTATTTTTTATTGACATTTTATAAGATTTTCTTTACATCTGACATTTATACTGATCGTATAAATAAATGAGTTTGAGTAACACACTTTCAGTGATACATGATATATAATTATGTAATAAATTGCATTCATTGCATTGCATTTACTTAGATTTTTTAGTAAGTTTTGTATTTTGTGGTATGGAACTCTCAGTGTGCGAGCCCAACTCGCACTTGGCCGGTTTATACTGCAAGTTTCCAACGATGCAAGCGCGATACAAACTAGAACGTCATTTTAAAAGATTTTTTTCTCATGGAAGTGTCGCTATGCAAAACAACGTTTTGAAAACGCGCGTTTGCGTCGCTACCGGAGCTTTCATACTGCGACGCACCCGCACGCATTCAACGCAAAACCGCTCTGAGTTTGTACCATTATCGACCTTATCTCAACAGCACTAAAGTGTTTGTAAAAGAAAATACGAAATTGCTAAAGTTAAGTAATAGTACAGGGGCCTTACGCCTACCTGTTAAAAGCGATTCAGTTTAGCTGATTAAGAAAAGTTGCGCGACCGCAAACAGTATCATTAATATCTATTTAAGTATGTATTTAAAAATATATATGTACGTATATCAGTCTCTGGCGGCCATATTACAAGCTTTGCTTAGTTTGGGGTCAGATGACCGTGTGTGCAAAAATGACCCAGATATTTATTTATTATTTATCATTCAATATCAGTATCGGCGCGTTAAGGTCGCGTTCGCGTGATTTTGCAAACTGCGCTAATTCGAGCCTGCGACTAGAGTTAGACGTAAGGGCCCAGTACTGACAAAATACGCACCGTGTAAGAGAGACAAAAAATGGCTTATTACAATTAAAACAAGTACCTATACATTGTTTTTTTAAGCTTTCGATAATCCGATGCGCTGAAAATCTTCAAATGCCTAAACAGTTTTTCTCTAATCATAGCTAAGGAAAATCTCGATCAAGGGAGCGTTCAAGTATTATGTAACGAATTGGGGGGTCTTGTAAAACGTTACGATGCGTTACAGGGGCGGGAGGGGGTGTTTGAACTACGCGTTACGTAACATTGTTTTTTATTTTTTTACCCTTCAGAACGGTCGCGTAAAGAGATGGATGCTCTTGCGCATTTCTTATATAACAAAGGTATTTTAGCGACTTTTCGGTACTTGACGCCGCATAATTGTGACTTTTAGGTAAAAATGGTCACTTGGTGGTTACGTAACGTTTTACTAGGGGGGAGGGGGGGGGGGTACAGAAAAACATTACGGCGCGTTACATGGGGGGAGGGGATATTGGTTCTGGCGTTTGGGAGCTACGATGCCACAGACACACAGATACACACGTTAAACTTATAACACGCCTCTTATTGCGTCGGGAGTTAAAAAAGAGTAGGCACTAAGGGGTGCCTGAAACAAGGCCTAGAATAAAATAAACTCAGTGAGTAGAATGCATCTGTAATGACCGTTCCGTTCACATTCACATTACAGAAGCATCTAGCGTTTACATTCAGCATAATTTCAGTATGAAGGAAATGTCAAATTAGCTACTAAATCGCGAGTTGCAAGACTTGCAAGTTACATAATCAGGCAGCCGGGCATTTAAAAAAAACGCCATGTGGAACAGCTCTTCAGAAGACGTTCTCAAACACCTGGATAAAACAATCCTAATTTTATGCAAGTGGGAACTTAGATACAGCACTAACCTGCATAGCAAAGAAAATGAGATAACCTAGATCTAGTTACGTAAGAGCAAACAGGTACTTACTGTTTTAAGGTCACAGTATGGCGTAGTCTGGCTATATAACTTTACTCGTTTTTTGGATGTTAATATCTCTACATAGTGTAATATAAAGTATCTTCTCGCGCCGGTTGTCTGTATATCCGTTAACTACTCCTAAACCACGCAACGGATTTTGATGTAGTTTTCATCATCAGTTAGATAATTTTCCACGGAAGGTCTATATAAGTATTAAAATTTACACCCGTGCAAAGCTGGGGCACTGGTTAGCTTTGACCATGATAAGATATAAAAAGCTACCGATTGTGTTGAAATAAAACGGGCTTGGGCTTCGGGCAAATCGTAAAATACTAACATTCAAAAATAAGGTCGTATTAAGAAACTCCTTTTTTGAAGTAGGTTGGAAATGAAGACGTTATTTTTTGCCTGTTTCTGACTGAAATTAGAGTGAGAATGAGGGGAAGGGGAAGAGATGGTAGGAAATCTACATAATAATAACTACACGTGTACCTACTCGTATGCTCGGTGAGCCTGGGGGCTTAGTTTATCTCTACATACCCCAAACTTTAAACACAACACTTTGAACATAAGCATGTCCATAATTTGAACTAGAACAAGCTTTTTAGAAAGTAATAAATAGGTCTTATGTATGTAAATTACTTTTAAAATTTATAACAACCATTTTCCCATCTATTTATACGTTAAATTTAAATCTGGAAATAAAACTTAAAACCATCTAATAAGTACGTATGTATTAGATTATAGGTCTGAAAAAGGCAGTCGACTATGTGCGTCTCGTATTAATAGTATTGGGGAGCATCTGTGCGCGTATAGGTAAAGTTGAATTAAAATAATTACGAGAGGCACCTTAATCCTGTGAAGCCGCTAAGTTTCAAAGGAATTAGATCAGACCCAACGCTGGTAAATGAAATTATTATCAGGAGCTTACTAACTGCTCTCAAATGAACAGACCTAAACTTTGTCTAATCCGCGTGTTTGTAAAACGCAAATGTCATACATAAACATTCATTTGCGTTTCTTACAAATTGTAATAAATTATTAAAACAAGTAGCTATAATTAAAGTAAATAATATGTCAGGGGTATACAATCAAAATTTGTTATATATGTTTATCAAAATTCTAAAAATTAATTTAAATTAATTTGCAAGTTGAAGTGGCAGTGGGCAGGGCACTTAGCACGCAGAACAGATTGCCGATGGGGCCGAAAGGTTCTCGAATGGAGACCACGGCCCGGAAACGCAACGTGGGACATCCACCCACAAGATGGACAGACTACCTAAAACCGACCGCAGAAAAACGCTGGATGCAGTTCGCTTCCAACCGGCCCTTTTGGAGATCGATGGGAGAGGCCGATGTCCAGCAGTGAACGTCCTATGGCTGAAATGATGATGATAAAAATTATTTTTTCTCTAAATGTTTTTAATGGCAATATTATTATATCATAACGCAGTTTTTTTTCCTCCATAAATAGTTTAGCAATAAACTTGGCTACGAGTTTTGACGCCAACTAGTAAAAAACATGTCGTCTCATTGTATTACTCTCCTAAACGTGTGTATTTTTGAGTTGGATTATTATTTAAGTACCTACTCGTATATTTGCTCGACTCTCGAATAGTGATATAAAACGTGCATTTTCATATTGATTCCAAAACTATAGGAGCATCAAGTAAAGTTTCAACTATTTTACTAAGAGTATACTAGAGACAGTAAAATACGGATCACAAGGTGGTCTCTATAGATATCTATGGCTTTAGCCTACTCAGTAATGGGCGTTTTTTTTACTGAATATGTTGCTACGACATACGAAATATAAGTAAGAAATCGTTGGTTGCTAGTTATTTCATAAATAAAAACATGTATTTCGCGAATCCAAAAGCCCCAAAAGGGGGGAAGAAACACGTATTAGTCCTTCTTCTGAGTATAGAAACCTCAGAATAATAAGATAGAAACAAGGTTAGCTATTCAAAGAGACCAATCAAAGTGCGCCATTTGAATCAAACCAGTAATGGATGTCCATACATTTGTGGTTCCCGTGTTCAATGGCTGGCAGATGTTTGGAAGATATATATCTGTTCTGGTTTTGTTGTGTGTGGACCCAGGCACCCCGACACAGTGAATCCTAGTGAATCCTAGTACAGCCATGAGTATAAAGCGTTTTTTTAAATCGCGATTTATTCCGCGTTTGTCCACCAACTCGCCTGTTGTAGATGAAGCACGCAGACTTAGAAAATACATATTCACTCTGGCCTTGAAAAAGCCCAGATTATATCTTTCAGGAAACTAGGATTATTATTTTCTTCTTAAATAATTACACAATATCAGCAGCTTATCATGTTCGTATTGCTGTGACTTCTTTCAGAGAGAAAAAGAGAGAGAGAGAGAGAGAGTGATGGGCTCTAATCCACCATGCTGGCTCAGTGCACTTTGATAAATGTTATATGTCTTAAAAAATTGAGGATCTTGGACATATCTCATCACATCATCATACATAATCAGCCTGCATCCGTCCACTGCTGGACATAGGCCTCTCCTAATGCACGCCACTGAACTCGGTCGGCAGTTTTTTGCATCCAGTTTTTACCCGCCGTTTTACGCAGGTCGTCACTCCACCTGGCCGCAGGGTGTCCTACACTACGTTTACCTAAACGTGGTCTCCATTCCAGAACTCGTCTACCCTATCGGTTATCGGTTCTTCGGGCAATGTGGCCGGCCCACTGCCACTTCAGCTTACTAATCCTTTGAGCTATGTCGGTAACTTTGGTTCTATGTCGAATCACTTCGTTCCAAATTTTATCCCGTATAGAAACTCCGAGCATAGCTCTCTCCATAGCTCGCTGAGCGACTTTAAACTTGTGGAACAAACTTAACGGTGAGTGTCCACGTCTCGGCTCCGTAGGTCATAACGGGTAGGACACACTGTTTAAAGACCTTTGTCTTGAAAGACACTGTGGTATGGACGACGTGAAGACCTGACGAAGCTTATCAAATGCTGCCCATCCAAGCTGAATCCTTCTATTGGCTTCTTTCTCGAAGTTGTTCTTACCTAACTGCAGAGTTTGTCCTAGGTACTCTTGAACAACTTCGAGGTGAACGCCATTAACTACTATCGGCCCCGGGTCTATGTGACTATTGAGCATGATCTTTGTCTTGTCTATGTTCATTCCGAGGCCGATGCGTCCAGAAGCCTCAGCCAGGCCAGACAGCGTGCCTTGAAGGTCTTGCAGCGACTCAGCCATTAGGACTATATCGTCAGCAAACCGTAAGTGTGAGTGGCATTTGCCGTTGACATTGATGCCCTTACCTTTCCCCTATTGGACATATCTGTTTCCTTACAATGTTTTCCTTGACTATTTTTGAGCGATGACATCGGAATTCACTGCACAGTATAGTTATTAAATAAGTAATTAGTTCAGGGCCGAGGATCAAACCAGGTGTAAAGCGCACATGCTACCATTCGGCCACCATCTCTTATACACACAAATATATATACAATTCAATATAGTCAAACGAAAGTTTAAACACAATACTATTCCTAAAAAATATATACATGAATACAAATTGGGATAATCGATCAGTTATGATCATTCTATCTAATATTTTATACTGAATATTGGCCTTGCTTCAAAATTCAATATCATGAAAACATTTTCCAGCGGGAAGTAAAGTACAATAACGGAAGCTAAATGTTAAAAACACGAAATGGTCGAAACAAACCTCGTCGTAAATAGCCTTCGCAAGTTCCTTAACGAGGCCCTTTATTTTTTATTTATTCAACTTTATATTGGCTTCAGACTGTTGAGATCGTCTCCAACGAAATGTTGATGACGTTTACAAATAGAAGGTAGATTGGGATCGACTGTTCGGTGAATTAATTTATAATTACACAATGATATTTTTTCCAATATAGACGTCATACTCATAATAAGCAATAAAACATGGCAATTTTTATCTATAGCTACCAGAATAGGACCCATAGAACTTTACAGTCTTACAGCCTTTTAAATCCATACCAGTGTAAGTATTTCACTTTCTAAACACATAACATGTAATTTTTGATTATTTCTCATACTCGAAAATCGCGCATAGTGCGTTTACGTCGTTGCCAGATACAAGACGGAATGAGTTAACTCAAGCTAATTGACTTGTGTTTGTATCACGGCGCAGACCTTGGTAAAACGTATAACCTCAGTTTATATTATAACATCACTGAAATTACCCCATCATCTTAACAAATTATACAAACAATCGATTCAAACTTCAAACGTATATAGACCTCGCGTTCTATTTTTAGTAATATAAGAAATATGAGAAGCAATATCTTTCTAATATTTACCTACCTCTGCAAATCAAATTATACAGCCGAGAATATAAATAAAGCGAAACAAAATATTCCACGGAATATGTTTTCTATATGATGCGGATTGAATTTCTCTATAAAATGCTTATGATTATGGATAAAAAAATATTGCAAACGTAGGTAGTATTTTTGCGCGGACTCCAACACGGGGATCTACTTAATCAGCAGATGAAAGCTAATATAGCTGCTTCATTACCTATTCATTAGGGTACGGAAAGTAGGAGGTGGGTAATTGGGTAATTCGATACTATGCTTTTACTACGGACCGGGCCTTCCCGCGCCTCTGCGCTACCAGCATTACCTATTTTTATTTGTGTATTTGAGTCCTTTGAATTTGACTGTCTTCTTCAGCAGTAATGATACCCTGTTATTGTGTAAGTTCGGTTATGAACAGTAGATGTTATTTCATTCACAACAAAAACATGTATGTTGTTTCAGTAGCTAAAGTACACAACACGTAATGGAAGTGCCTACTCTAAATAAATGAAGCGAAGCAACAGTGGCAGTTAATGTCGTTTCAAGGCTGCGAAAAAATATTTTCAAGCGATAAAGCTCAGCTGGTTTCGGCTCGATGATAGGACTTTACACACATTTAATCATTACTGCTAGCATCGTGGAGGATGAACAAAAAAGTGTCGGCGGACCGGTCTCTGACAGTGACTTATGCCTTTGCCGCCCTTTCCCCACCTCCCCGCAATTGTCGCTACTCATTCCCTTGAATTGTTAGCGAAATTTATTTTTGGTCTCAGCCATTTCATCTTTCGTGTCTCAGGGAATTAAATTCACTTTTAGTTTGTTCCTTTGTAAACGTAATTAAGAATGATTTGGTAGTCCGCCGAGGTATTTACGACGCACGTGCCAAAGGAAAAAGTTAGTTACACTGACACAGGGGGCTAGCGACGTTGATATAGCTTCTTTTGGGAAGGTCATTCAGAAATTGTGTTTGAGATGGCAATATCACGCCTAATTTTCATACAAGATTGACACACCAAAACTTGAAAATTATGCATGGTCAAGATATACCGTTAACTAACAGTGAACAACAAAACGATAGGTCTACTTCTTAATAAATTAGGCACTGAGGCCTAAAACTGTGCTAAACTCAGTCCAAAATTTGTAGCATTGTCGTAGACACTGTCTACAAGCGTAGCATGTGTCTACGAGCGTAAGCATTACGTCGCCGTATGGAAATCTATAGCTATACGAGCATATAAACGCTCGAGTTTAAAAGCTGTGATGTTTCAGAAAATCTATTCAATTGTTTTTTTTCATGTTTTATTAATTTATTTGTACCTTCTTTTCCCTTCACAACATGCCTAGGTACATAATATTATTAAAATACCATCTAAACTCTTGTTAATTTTAATGAACAAACATTACCCACAGCGTTCGGATTTGTATCTTTTTGATAACATTTTTCCGAGCCACCTAATAGGAGTTCCTTTGAAATTGATTACGCATAAAGCGTAGCTACGCCTGTTTGAAGGGATTTTCGTAAGACCCAGCAACCGAAACTTGGGAATAATAATATTGCTACGAATCCATTTTCATATTCAGTTAGCTGCGAACTATAGATACGCAATCCTTCTGGAATCTGTTTCGGTTTGAAAGCCTACATTTACGAGGCTAGGCTTAAGGGTAGACCGAAGCTGAACACTCCACATTTAGCTTCATCGCACTATTCAATTTATAGTAGGTATCTCACATCAGACAAACATGGGAAATAGGTATGACTTAATTCAATTATCGTTCGTGTTCAAATATATCATCTTTTCATACATTTGTTTCACTATAGTGTTTTTTTATTCAGTAAGACTTACATATTACAAGGATATTTACTTAAATAATGCATTTAACTTAGTCTAGTTTATAAAAACTAAATGATGTGCCCTAGACCCTGCACTAGGTGAAACCTGTGTTGCAGGAGAGAAGATATCGCTAAACTGTTAAACGTAAAAACTGTAAGTACGGCTCACTTACCTACTAATTTTTTACGCACACTAAGAAACTTGTAGCGACACCAATGAACTATATAATAGTCCACATGCAAAAAAGGGCGACAAGGTCGTCTGCCGGCTAAATGCATCCAGTCTGATTTAGGCTAGATGCGTTCGTACCTGCCACACCACCTTACCATATCTCCCTTGCTTGTCTGATCTGTCCCTCAGTTACAAAGCTACTGAAGAACTCGTTAAAGTCTATGACACCGACTCCTAAAGCAAAATTTCCTCAAACAACTTCATACACACACACTCACATCACACATGCTAGCATACATACATACATACATACACACTCACGCACCCATACATTCACACACACACTCACTCCCATCACACACTCTCACTCACACCCGCAGCGTAGCACAACAATCACATAGTTGACAGCTCGATTGGTTACAATAATATATTGTGCTTCTGTATGTATATATTGTCTGCTTTGTTACCTAATTTAATTTAACTTTACTTGTTTTTTGTTAGCTTTATAATGTATAATTTAATTGATGTTAATTTACTAGTCCTAAGTAGTAGAAACTCCTAAGCGCGCGCGATCTATCCTTTTGTAAAATCTTCCCAGGGCCACCAAGAGACCGGCCTAGCCGAGTTTGGGGTCCACTGGTAATACATTGTACTTACGCATTATAGTTTAAATAGCTCTTGGCATTCTCTACGTTAACCTGTAAACCTTTTTGGAAATAAACTTTACTTTAGGTAAAGTACCTAAGAAAGTATATAACGTATAAAACTGTAACGTAGCGATAACAGCTTAGTGGTTAGCACGTTCGAATCCCAATCCGAAAAACATCTTGATGAAACCATGCATAGTGGTAGGCCACTTTAAATGCCCGGCTGGTTAGCCTCAAGTTGAAAATATGTTGCCAAGCACCTAACTAGGCGTATTTACCAAGTACTTTCATACCGTCACTTAACATCAGGTGAGCTGTAGTTAAACGTCTAGCCAGACCATAAAAACATAGAAAATAATTCCGGATTCGACTAAAGTAGCATAAAATTTTGCTGATTTTCTACTAGTTTCACTAAAACTCCCTATCTCCGATTTGCTTTGTTATCAACGATCCATATACGAGTATACTAAGTCTATATTCCTTGCTTTGCTATATTAGTGAATAGACGCAGAACTTAGTATTTTTAACCGACTTCAAAAAAAGATGGAGGTTTTCAATTCGACTGTTTAAAAAAAAAAGTTTGTTACCTCAGAACTTTTGACTGGGTGAACCGATTTTGATGATTCTTTTTTTATTAGAACCCGTGTGGTTCCAATTCAATTTGGTCTCGTTCTAACATTTTTCTGAAGTCGGTTTTTTATAATGATAATTATATTATACAAGTATCATTCAAACATTCCCGAAACGCAATCGTTCATTCGACGGACAATCTTTTCGCCAATTTACTATTGCTTTGAATATCGTAAACCCAATTGGAACGTTCGTATTTTAGAATTAAAAATTGCAAAAGCTGAGGTGAAATAATTTTCAATAATTCCTACAGCTTCCGTTTCTCAAGTATGATGAAGGTTTGTAAAAAGAAAAGCGGTTACGAGTTGTGAAAGTGACGTATGTTTTGGCGCCGCCTTTTCCCTGCGGGCCGCCCTGTTCACCACTCTTGAATTATGGGCCGGATTAATTTTCACGTTGCCATCCAAAGCGAATAAACTAATTCCTAACCGCTTTATACCAGGTGTACCTAAAAACATAACAACTTGTAAATAAGCCATGTAGATATTAAAGTTGCGCGAAACTATATGGAAACCAGTGGCTCTACGCTCTGGCTTTATTTGTTGAAACTGAATATTTGAGGACGTGTTACGGCTAGGTATTACGTACTCGTTGTTTGACGTTAGTTTGTCCGTAGGTAGGAGTGGATTAGTTAGATATGACAAACAACATTTTGAAATTGTCATATTTGTAGGTGTGTACAAAATCATTTTGTCAACAGATAAAGATCCATAAATCTATTAGTAGGTATAAGTAAAAAAACTGAGAATTACATTATTATTAGGTAAGTGATTGAATCGGACGTTACTTTAAGGAAGATCATAAAAAAACAGACTTTATTACTTTTGTTTCAGGTTAGTATATTAATATTAAACAAATTTCTGTAGACTAAAACATAAATAAATAATCAATCAAAAATTTATTATCGTACTATTTGTACTTGATACTACGTTGAAGCGGAAATACACTAGAGAGTCTGACGACTCTCTGAAACAGTTTTTATCCATCATCATTTCAGCCTATCGTTTCCACTGCTGTGTATTAGTTTCCTTCTTGAGAGTCCGGTAAAAAGATAAATGAACTTTCTTTGATCACATGCTCATATATGTGACAATATTGTTATTTGTTAGTTTGGGGTCAGATGACCGTGTGTGCAAAAATGTCCCAGATATTTATTTATTTATTCCTGAAATAACTTTGTTGCAACATTTTTACAAAGAGCAGAAAATGACGTGAACCGGAAAAATACAGGCTTGTCGGACAAACACATAATTCAATTTTGTATGGGCTCATCTCGTTCACTTGTGCTCTGTGCGTGACGGCAATGTTGTTACAAAATATGACGACACAATCAAGTTACCTACATATTTTTAGTGTTCCGTACCCAAAGGGTCTAAACGGGACCCTATTACTAAGCCTTCGCTGTCTGTCTGTCCGTCCGTCTGTCCTTCTATCCTAACTTTAAGCGGCTGTATCTTTCGAACCGTAATAGACAGTCAGTTGAAATTTTCACAGAATATTTAATGTTACGGCGGATTAACTAAGAAATAATAATAAAGGCAAAAAGTAAAAACTAAAGAGGGGTCATACAACAAACGTATTTTATTATACCTATTTTTGTATTTCCTCAAAAGTAAAATCGGTAATACATACAAGCGACAAACTTGGCATGATTAAATAGTAGGGACACACTCTAAAGTAAAACAATAAAATAAATACAGGCCAAGTGCGTTCGGTGACAAATTTCTATTCATCACCGGTTCTCGAACGATCACCGAAGTTGAAGCAACATCGGGCGAGGTCAGTACTTGGATGGGTGACCGCCTGGGAATTCTTTTTGCACTACTTTTTGTACTTTTGTAGTTAACAAACAATTAACAATTAATGTTGTGGTGTGGGACGCTAGGTGCGTGAGCCCGACTCGCACTTGACCGCTTTTATTTGATACTTAAGGTTCTATTGGCGCGCCTTGGCAGTAAAACCGACTCGTATGCCGTGACGGTAAACGCCATGACGCTTTCTTATGCCGTCATGTTTCACATGTGTCGGGCATCCAGTGACGGCCAACTTTTTTATTAAGTACCAGCAATGTCCCGCGGTTTTACCTGCTCTCGTAAAATGTAAATTCCTAGTTTAACAATAAATAATATGACTTTTCCTGTACGAAAAGTAACGGTTCCTGTACCGTTATTTTTCGTACAGGAACAGTCATTATTTATTGATAAACTAGGAATTTACATTTTACGCACTTTATCCAATAGACTTAATGGATAATAAGCAACAGAAAATATTTAACACGTTATGGTGATTAAATGGTATTTGTATTTATTTATTGTCATTAGTACGGCTTAAAAACAATTACACTAATTACACATTATTAAGGCTAAATAAAGGATACAATTAATTATATGGTGTATTAGAGCCGTAACAGACATGTCAACTTGCTGACGAAAAAGAGTAAAAAAACGAGAAAGAAAAATTTCTCTTTTACTCTCTTATTTATTACCTTTATTATCTACAAACCGGTTTACATCTGTAATGCTATCTGCCTCGGTCCTGGCTAATCAAGTCCAGGTTAGACCTGTGATTGTGAGAATATCGTCGACTCATCTTGCAGCTGGATCCAACGCTCCGCTAAAAGAAGATAAAGCTTGCACGAACTCTATGACGTTAAATTTGCATGATATCTACCGTATTTAGTGCCTGCATTAGTATAATACTTGCATAGTTTAATGTGCCGAGTAACCACATCCCTAATGACGTAGCCCGTACAGTGATTTAATTTAACACCAGTACTCACGCGTATTCCATGTAATTTGGTTTATAGCTTGCAATTAAACAAGTCAAGATTCTGGCTAAACAAAGATACTTTTTGGGACTATTTATGATAATAACTGGCCAAATGCGAGTCGGACTCGCGCTCGAAGGGTTCCGTACCATTTTCACGTTTTTTGTATGAATATTAATTTTATTTTAATTAAATAATTTATTTTTAAAGTTAATATTCTGTGAATATTTCAAGCGTCTATCTCTTGCCTTTACCAATATCGAGCGAAAACGAGCAAAAAAAATCACGTTTGTTGTATGGGAGCCCCCTAAAATATTTATTTTATTCTATTTTTTTGTATTTGTTGCTTTAGCGGCAACGGAAATACATCATCTGTGAAAATTTCAACTGTTTAACTGTCACGGTTCATGAGATACAGCCTGGTGACAGACGGACGGACGGACAGACGGACGGACGGACGGACGGACAGCGGAGCCTTAGTAATAGGGTCCCGTTTTACCCTTTGGGTACGGAACCCTAATACGGTTCCAAATATTATGCTATCTCTCGAGATTTGTACGCCTATGATAATAAGTACGTAACTAATTTGTGCATGTGTTCAAATGTGTGTGTGTGATTTACACGTGTTTTGTGCAAATATATTATCTTTATATGTAAACTTTCAGAAGCCACTTATAAGTTGACGTGTATACTTGTGTGATATACGTGTGAAGGTGTAAACATCGAACTAAAAGTCTCAGTAGTCTGATTATCTACAACACCGGACTACAGAAACGTAAACTTCTCATCTGTCCGATCATCGGATACCTATTCGGACGTTTGATACTTGGCCACTTGATGTTAAGCGATGATTCGGTCTACGATGGAGCACGCTTACATAGAAGAAACCGATTCGCTCGCGAGAGATGTTAGTAGATAATTATAGATGGATATGTTATGGGTAGGGATGTAGGTACCTACAGATGGTTTAATCCATGAAGGCACTCTCTAAGCTAACCTTCCCTACCCTTGATTACCCTTGTAAGAGCACAAAGTTCGTGATTAGGTGCTTACACATACTCTTGCTCACTTAGTGTCTTTAGTACATACTCATAACAATTAGTCGAAATGCTTCGTGGACTGAAGTGTTAGTTTGGGGTCAGATGACCGTGTGTGCAAAAATGTCCCAGATATTTATTTATTTATTCCTGAAATAACTTTGTTGCAACATTTTTACAAAGAGCAGAAAATGACGTGAACCGGAAAAATACAGGCTTGTCGGACAAACACATAATTCAATTTTGTATGGGCTCATCTCGTTCACTTGTGCTCTGTGCGTGACGGCAATGTTGTTACAAAATATGACGACACAATCAAGTTACCTACATATTTTTAGTGTTCCGTACCCAAAGGGTCTAAACGGGACCCTATTACTAAGCCTTCGCTGTCTGTCTGTCCGTCCGTCTGTCCTTCTATCCTAACTTTAAGCGGCTGTATCTTTCGAACCGTAATAGACAGTCAGTTGAAATTTTCACAGAATATTTAATGTTACGGCGGATTAACTAAGAAATAATAATAAAGGCAAAAAGTAAAAACTAAAGAGGGGTCATACAACAAACGTATTTTATTATACCTATTTTTGTATTTCCTCAAAAGTAAAATCGGTAATACATACAAGCGACAAACTTGGCATGATTAAATAGTAGGGACACACTCTAAAGTAAAACAATAAAATAAATACAGGCCAAGTGCGTTCGGTGACAAATTTCTATTCATCACCGGTTCTCGAACGATCACCGAAGTTGAAGCAACATCGGGCGAGGTCAGTACTTGGATGGGTGACCGCCTGGGAATTCTTTTTGCACTACTTTTTGTACTTTTGTAGTTAACAAACAATTAACAATTAATGTTGTGGTGTGGGACGCTAGGTGCGTGAGCCCGACTCGCACTTGACCGCTTTTATTTGATACTTAAGGTTCTATTGGCGCGCCTTGGCAGTAAAACCGACTCGTATGCCGTGACGGTAAACGCCATGACGCTTTCTTATGCCGTCATGTTTCACATGTGTCGGGCATCCAGTGACGGCCAACTTTTTTATTAAGTACCAGCAATGTCCCGCGGTTTTACCTGCTCTCGTAAAATGTAAATTCCTAGTTTAACAATAAATAATATGACTTTTCCTGTACGAAAAGTAACGGTTCCTGTACCGTTATTTTTCGTACAGGAACAGTCATTATTTATTGATAAACTAGGAATTTACATTTTACGCACTTTATCCAATAGACTTAATGGATAATAAGCAACAGAAAATATTTAACACGTTATGGTGATTAAATGGTATTTGTATTTATTTATTGTCATTAGTACGGCTTAAAAACAATTACACTAATTACACATTATTAAGGCTAAATAAAGGATACAATTAATTATATGGTGTATTAGAGCCGTAACAGACATGTCAACTTGCTGACGAAAAAGAGTAAAAAAACGAGAAAGAAAAATTTCTCTTTTACTCTCTTATTTATTACCTTTATTATCTACAAACCGGTTTACATCTGTAATGCTATCTGCCTCGGTCCTGGCTAATCAAGTCCAGGTTAGACCTGTGATTGTGAGAATATCGTCGACTCATCTTGCAGCTGGATCCAACGCTCCGCTAAAAGAAGATAAAGCTTGCACGAACTCTATGACGTTAAATTTGCATGATATCTACCGTATTTAGTGCCTGCATTAGTATAATACTTGCATAGTTTAATGTGCCGAGTAACCACATCCCTAATGACGTAGCCCGTACAGTGATTTAATTTAACACCAGTACTCACGCGTATTCCATGTAATTTGGTTTATAGCTTGCAATTAAACAAGTCAAGATTCTGGCTAAACAAAGATACTTTTTGGGACTATTTATGATAATAACTGGCCAAATGCGAGTCGGACTCGCGCTCGAAGGGTTCCGTACCATTTTCACGTTTTTTGTATGAATATTAATTTTATTTTAATTAAATAATTTATTTTTAAAGTTAATATTCTGTGAATATTTCAAGCGTCTATCTCTTGCCTTTACCAATATCGAGCGAAAACGAGCAAAAAAAATCACGTTTGTTGTATGGGAGCCCCCTAAAATATTTATTTTATTCTATTTTTTTGTATTTGTTGCTTTAGCGGCAACGGAAATACATCATCTGTGAAAATTTCAACTGTTTAACTGTCACGGTTCATGAGATACAGCCTGGTGACAGACGGACGGACGGACAGACGGACGGACGGACAGCGGAGCCTTAGTAATAGGGTCCCGTTTTACCCTTTGGGTACGGAACCCTAATACGGTTCCAAATATTATGCTATCTCTCGAGATTTGTACGCCTATGATAATAAGTACGTAACTAATTTGTGCATGTGTTCAAATGTGTGTGTGTGATTTACACGTGTTTTGTGCAAATATATTATCTTTATATGTAAACTTTCAGAAGCCACTTATAAGTTGACGTGTATACTTGTGTGATATACGTGTGAAGGTGTAAACATCGAACTAAAAGTCTCAGTAGTCTGATTATCTACAACACCGGACTACAGAAACGTAAACTTCTCATCTGTCCGATCATCGGATACCTATTCGGACGTTTGATACTTGGCCACTTGATGTTAAGCGATGATTCGGTCTACGATGGAGCACGCTTACATAGAAGAAACCGATTCGCTCGCGAGAGATGTTAGTAGATAATTATAGATGGATATGTTATGGGTAGGGATGTAGGTACCTACAGATGGTTTAATCCATGAAGGCACTCTCTAAGCTAACCTTCCCTACCCTTGATTACCCTTGTAAGAGCACAAAGTTCGTGATTAGGTGCTTACACATACTCTTGCTCACTTAGTGTCTTTAGTACATACTCATAACAATTAGTCGAAATGCTTCGTGGACTGAACTATCTATGACTAAATAAGTATATATAAGAAGGTTGTATTCTATCTATACTAAAATTATAAAGAGGAAAGATTAATATTTTTGTATTCTTGGATGTTTGTACCAAAATATCTAAAAAACTACTGAACCGATTTTAAAAATTCTTTCACTGTTGGGAAGCTGCACTATCCCCGGGTGACATAGGCTATATTATATTTTGTAGCGAGGCCGAAGTCCGAGCTTACGGCCGTGCGAAGCCGGGGCGAGCGGCTACTCTATGATATAGCAGTAGTTTTAGCATACTGATGATCCATAGAATCGATTCAGGTCTCGCTTCAATGATCTCCAGTGTGCATTTATCACGTCTTTGGTATATTCTACATAAAAAATATTATTGTCAGCATATTCTTGTCGTGTTTATCGCGGTTTTTGACCTCTCTCTCTCGCTCAGTTTGCCACGTAGCGTATAGGTTGAAATTGATATGGATATCGCGGTGTAGGTAGATGCGCTTATAAAAATTGTTTTTACAAGAACTTTTCGGTTAGTATTTCACTAGCACTTTCCATGCTCTATCATGTCATTACGTTGACTTTGTAGATGTAAAGAGAAACAAAGTGCTATATATTATCTAATCTACTCTGCTGTTCTTTGCATTTTTTTCTGGTTTATCGCTGTTTGTACATATAAGGTCGGGGAAAAAGTTTCTTCGTATTTTTTAAACAAATTCAAGACATATTTTTTTCAAGTTTAATTACATTTAATTATAATATATATGTGCCATTTTGTTCGATAACTTGTTGCCATCTTGTAGGTAGTGACATGATCCCGTTGCTGTAGAATTTTTGGGACTTCTGATCAAAAAAATACAACAAGTAGTTTTGACAGTCCTCTCTTGATGTTAATCTAACACTACCCAAAGAATTCTGAAGAGATCGAAACAGGTGGAAATCTGAGGGTGCAAGGTCAGGGCTATATGGTGGATGCATTAACACTTCCCAACCAAGCTCTCTAAATTTTTGCTGAGTGGCCAAAGATGTGTGCGGTCTGGCGTTATCATGATGAAAGACCACACTCTTTCTGTTGATCAATTCCGGCCGTTTTTTCTCAATTTCTTGTTTGAGTCTCATCTGTTGTTGGCAGTAGAGATCCGAATCGATGGTTTTGCCCGGCGGTAAAAGCTCATAATGAACGATGCCCTGCCAATCCCACCATACACACAGCATCACCTTATTACGTGTTAATCCGGGTTTCGCTACAGTCTGTGGTGCTTCACTGCCCTTTGACCATGATCGTTTGCGCACATTCTTGTCGTAGGTGATCCATTTTTCATCACCAGTGATCAATCTTTTCAAAAACGGTTCGGTTTCTTTACGTTTCAATAGAGAGTCGCAAATGAGTACACGATTCATTTGGTTTCTTTCAGTGAGCTTGTGTGGCACCCAAATATCGAGTTTTTTTGTATACCCAGTTTTTTTCAAATGGGTCAAAACTGTTTTGTGGTCAATCCCCAGTTCTTCAGCTACGTCGTAACTATTAATATGCCGATCTTGGTCCACTTTTTCAGAAATGGCATCTACTTTATCCGTAACAGGGCGACCAGAGCGAGCTGCATCTTTGACATCAAAATTCTCGGACTGAAAACGCTTGAACCAACATTGTGCTACTCTTGATGACACTGCATTAGGTCCATAAACGTCACAAATTTTTTTCGCGGCTTGTGTCGCAGTTTTCCCTTTTTTGTAATAAAATTTCACAATATATCGAATTTCTTCGTTAGATTCACTCATTTTATCAAACAAAAAAACAATTGAAAAATGGCGGGAAATTGCTTTTTACTTTTTGTATTCCTTTTTTAAAATGTCATATTTTTAATGGTATCAAAACCAGCCAGATACAAACAGTACAACGGATGAGATTTTTACTACAACCTTATACATACAAAATACGAAAAGACTTTTTCCCCGACCTATTATTTTGTTTTGGTCTGGTAGAGTTTTTTTTTTGGCGTAGGCTTGCTTTTTCTTCCAACTCGCCTAATGTTAAGCGATGATGCGGTCACAATGGAGCTCGCTTCCTTAGAAGGAATTGATTTACTCGTAATTTAAAAACACCCAGATTGTAACTATCGGGGAACACCCATTCAGGCAGGACATTTCAAAGACTCGCAGTTCGCACAATAAAAGTGGAATCGAAGCTTTTCAAACGGGTTTTCGGAATATCAACCATAAAGCGGTGTCGATTTTTCGTGTCCGCTCTGGCAGTCCGATAGAAAAATGGGCAGAAAGGAATTAGATCATGCAGATCCGATGCACTCTCTTCGAAATGTATTCGATAAAAAACCAATAGACCAGCAACTTTGCGCTGATGCTCAAAACTAAGAAGCTTAGCCTGAACTAGGGATTCATTGCTGATGAGCCTCTTGCCACGTTTCAATATAATCAAAGGGTAAAGACGTAAACAAGTAATCGATGCACGCGTCAACGCGTATCAAAAAATGCGAGGGCTGTGACGCCAACGCGAGTAGGTACCTAGCGTCCATGTTGCGTCAACTTTGCTACATGGAATGACGCCGGTAGTATTTTATCGTTACACATTTTCATAAAGCGCCCGTAGCTATCATTTATCAGGTGTTGTATTCCGGCGGGGACACACATTTCACAAAACATTTATTTGGCGTGCTTGCACAGATTCAGAGACGACATACATTAATCGTATACTGAGCTCCAAGCGTATATCCTCCAACTAATACCTCGCGTATTTTAATAGTAGAGGGGAGGCGAAGCGTTAGACTTTTTGCACCTTTCTCATTACGCGGGACAGTAAAAAATTCGTTTTCCTGTAATTGCGAAAATCCGCCAAGTAACCTTTATGCGGCGGCAGAATTATTTAACCGAAATATCGCTTTGAATGGAAACTACGTCTACTACGTCATTACCAGTATCTACCTGTATACAATGGCTCTGCACGATTAATATAAACGTTATTATTCTCATTATGGGTATTAGGATATTTGCTAATAAGAGGAGAAGGTTCTATTATCTATTAATACCGTTAGGAGACATCCCAGAGCCATCGAAAGTTTAATATTTCGTCGCCCACAGCTTTGTTAAGATAATCCTCTCAATCCTTGCGTACTACCCGCTGCGGTCCGCAGTTAACTCAAATATCCTTTCAGAGGGTTGCTTCACTTTATATATCAGCTGTTTCTTGAAAAGAATAATTTGAGCTCTACGTGTAGCGCGTCTCTTAAAATTTGAATTTGAACTATCTCTCCTATTGGATTTTCAGATACCTACTTGGGATGTAGCTACAAAACTAGGTGGCTTGTATTTTGTCTACTATTTTTCTGGCTGATTTTAATATTCAATGTTGCGGTTTTGGGTTGTTATTGGATGGGAAAATGTAAGAAAAGGCAAACAATACTGCTGCTTTCTGCAAATTGTTTCATATATTATTCAGTTCCACTCACCAGCTTCTCAAGCAGGATTAGTATCTCTAATTACAAGTGAATTGCACTGTTAATAAGCTCCCGTGTGAGTTTTCCGCCACTTAGTCTTAATAAAAAAGTTTTCTCGTGAAAACAGCTGGATATTCGTTTGTGATAATTTTGTTACATTTCTTAGCAGATAGAGAATCCAAAAGTGTGGTTTTGTTGACCTTCTAGCTAAAAGTGTCATTTCTCCAGGCAACTTTTATTACCTTACCGAGTTGTATAAATATTAGTGCACTGAGAAACCAACGCAGAGCGCTGAAATTTTGAGATGCTTCACTTCACGTGTCGCTTTTTTAACTTTCTGCGAAAACTTGTAATAAAAGATCCTTTACTTTTACATTTACTTCAGTTCATTCTGTTATTTGGGTGAGATTAAATGTCCCAAAATATAAGCAGTACAAAACTCATAGTACCTGCATTACTACAATAGCAGGCAAATGGACGAACGATGTGACAATCGCGATCGAAGTCGCGGGTACAGCTAGTATCATATATGTGAAAGTTTGGATGGATGGATGTTTGTTACTCAATCACGCAGAAACGGCTGGATGGATTTGGATGAAATTTGGATTATGCATTGCTTATGTCCTGGATTAACATAGCCTAATTTTCATCATCATCATCACCGAATTTCATCACCACGCGGGTGAAAACGCGGGGCGCAGCTAGTGTGTTATAAAGCCACAAATATCACTGCTATCCGGCCGTCAAAATTACTAAAGCTTATTAAACAAAATAATTGATTACAATAAATAATAATGTGTGGTTGGCTGAAAGAGCAGTCAATAACGACGCGCATGTAAATAATATAAACACAATGGTATAATTGGGTTGCATTCTGCGGGTAAATCTGTAATGAGATTTGAAAGAGCCTTCCCGTGTTGCCGGAAGCTCGGACGGGCTGAGCGGAGCGAGCGGTCACTCGTGGATGATCTATGCGATTTTTTATGCCCATTTAACTATGCTATATAAATATATTCTGCAGACAAAACGGTGAAATTGCCGTGACCATTTATTTTCCTCATAAAGGAGGACGCAGTATCGCACAAACCCGTTAGTTTTTATGGGGGTACATCTGATAATGTAGATACATACTCGTATATACGCGTATAGGTTGTCGAGCTGAATGTCCTGCCATTAGGCGAGATGACTGTCTGTACCTACATAAATAAAACGCTCGTGAACACATGTTTCAACGAGACAAGAAAAGATGTAGGTAGGTATACCTAGTTACGCGTAAATTTTCATATAAAATTTCAACCCCCCTTTTGCCCTATATTCGGCCTTTATGAAAAATCCTTTCTTAGTGGACTTTTACACCTCAAAAGGAAACTAAAGGAAACCAAATTGCAGCTTCATGGGTCAAGTAATTTGTGAGATTTCGTGATGTTCAATCAGTATTTCGGTTTTGCAGTAGAAACGGCAAAAAAAATCTCTTAATTATTTATTTTATTTTAATTTCATTATTTATTTTTAAAGCCAATATATAACTAAATATTCTGTGAATATTTCAAGCGTCTGTTGCCTGTTGCCGTTATAAATATCGAGCAAAAACGAGCAAAAAAATCACGTTTGTTGTATGGTAGCCCCCTTAAATATTTATTTTATTATTTTTTTGTATTTGTTGTTATAGCGGCAACAGAAATATATCATGTGTGAAAATTGCAACTACCTGTCTGTCACGGTTCAGGAGATACAGCCTGGTGACAGACAGACGGACAGAAGGACGGACAGCGGAGCCTTAGTAATAGGGTCCCGTTTTACCCTTTAGTTACGGAACCCTAAAAATAGTGGAACATAGAACCTCAGCCTTATTTGAAGTCGGTCAAAACACAAAGTCGTTTGCTATTAATTTGAATAAATTAAGCAATTAGAGACAATAAACAATTTGTTATAATTTTTACATAATATATATTTAGCACATAATCAATATTGGTTTTCCACTAATTGTGGTTGAATTAAGTAATGTTAAAAATAATTTAAAGTAAAAAAAAACTGAAATCTTTGCTTAATCAGAACAATACTACTTAGCAATTTTTTTTGTTTTTAGTTCCATTTCCAACTTAAATTAGAAGTGGATTAAAAAATCCTCATTTATCTACTTACTACACCTAACTGGTTGATTGTATTTTTTTTTTATTTGTTATTGTATAACAGTTTGTTGACTTGTGACATCTAGAGTTGCAATGACGGCATTACGAAATTTGTGATATTTATTTTATATAAATAATATATATTGAAGTTATATCTACACTAATATTATAAAGAGGAAAGATTTGTACCTATTTTTGTATGTTTGTATGTTTGTAATGAATAGGCTCCGAAACTACTGAACCGATTTGAAAAATTCTTTCACTGTTGGGAAGCTACACTATCCCCGGGTGACATAGGCTATATTATATTTTGTAGCGAGGCCGAAGGCCGAGCTTACAATCGTGCGAAGCCGGGACGGACGGCTAGTATATATATATAGTAGTAACCGTAATCATAATTTAAGGAAAAATCTTGTCATGTGTAAAATGTAAGAGATATACCTAATGTTAAAAACTATTTACATAAAAAACTCTAGAATAACTTGGGTTAGCTTAGTAGCAACGATAAAAATAAAGAACTAGGGTATAATCTGTGCTCCGTGGTCTTTGTAGTAAACATCTTGGACCATTGCTCACTTTACCTACGTACTTCACGTATTTCGACAATTTAACATAAGGTGGAAAGACCGCCATCACATTGTACGAGTAGAAAAAATAAAGAAGTAAAGCACTCAGACGATAAATCACGAAGTTATCTCTGTCTTCAATTTGCATCTTACGACCATCTTATTTGAAACACAATTTGTTGTTATGCAAATGAGAGAATACTTATAGGAATTAAATACCTAAGGGGAGCAGACCTTTTCTTCGAAATTTCCGAATTCATAAATAACCAATGAATCTTCGAAAGTATTAGAAACTTTTATTTCGATGGTACCTACCTTGTTTCGTTGAAGAGTACACTCTACTTCAATGTGTCCGTTATTTCTGTGAATGGGAAAAGTCTTAGAGTTTCCTAAATAAATATTGTATTTTTATCAAAAAAGGTAATGGTATTTGTTCAGTCAAGTACAAAATACCAATGTGCTAATACAATACGCCAATGTGTATTCGAAACAATTTGTGAAGCCATTAAAAGTTAGTCTGAAAAGAAATACTTAGGAGATTAGAGTGTGTAGGTCTAGGTACCTACTTTAGAGCACGAGTATATATATATTCTAAAACAAAATGTAAGCATTATACTTCAATACTCCAGTTTGCTTTCCACGTTTTGTTATTTTCTGCAGAATGCTACATGAAGTAGCTCTTGGTAACAACTCGATGCATTGGCTCGGTCGGAACACCGCGCGTCGCCGCCGCGCCATCTCCAGCGTATAACAAATCTGATTTTGCTCCAACTCGCTCGAACATCTGATAAATAACATGTTCCTCCGGTAAAGAGTATACGTAAAGCCTGAATGAAACTCGTTCCTATTTTGAATAACTACCGTTGTTTTTGTTTTTGGCGAAGTTGCGACACGGGAAACTGGGATGACATAAGTTGGGCAAGCCCGCCTTTCAGCGAGTGAACGTGCGAAGCTTTTATTTTGTGCTCGGGTATTGTTACAGGGATGCCGAGCTCGGAGTCGCGAGCCACTCTGAATGTTAATCGGGTGATGAAGAGAACGGACGACGTCCATCAGTTATTCATGTCATAACGATGTCTCCCCGAAAACTCTTTTAGCGAGAGACCCCAGTCCCTTTACGGAGCTAATAGGTTTTGTATGTAGCTTGAATTTTGTAACTTACTTCAAATTACTCGGACATAAATGTCGTAACAAGCTAAATTAGTTACTATTTCTATTTTGTATCGTCTTGCCAACTATCTCAATAGATCACTTCACATCCAACCCACTTAAGAGCTCAGAACATCAAACAGTAACCGAGAATTCTACTTTGTGGACTTAAACAACTAAGTTAGGTGCTGGAGACCAACTACCAGCTGGCTGTATTATCAACACTTCGCCAAGTTCTTGTGCAGTACGGTGAAGTGTACCTATGGCCTATTATTCCAATTATGAATATTCATATTCGCGAATGTACGTTTCCTGTCTAAGTAAATTCAAAGACACGGCAGTGTGTCTGGCCAAAGCGACCGCAAAACGACAGGCTGACGCACCTATGTATATATTGACACGAACAAATTCATGCCACTTTCGACTCCCTCATACTAATTTCACTTATCTCAGAAAATTACTCAAAACTACACTGGTTTGTATATAGACATTTATACAGTTGACCACTGTACCTTGACCTCACGGCCACCCATACAAATACTGTCCAGGGCCTAACTGGTACTTGGGTACCTCATCATGTATTACTAATTATTAAAAACAATAAAACAAAAACAATAATTGAATAGATAAATGCTGAACCGATCTTAGTGAAATATGGCAAGGAAGCAGTGTGTCTCATGAGAATGGATACATATGGATTCAATTTATTATGAGAATGGTGTGAAAACTAGTAGCCGTAACAGACGTACGTAAGAGAAATTTTCTCTTTCCCTCCTGTTGGTCAGACGGCGGTGCGGCTTTAAGAATGCACGAACAGCATAGGTTCGTTTTTAAGCTACGGAGGCCTTTTTAATGCCGTAGGTAATTTATCAAGCTGACAAGCTGCAATTAGTTTAATCAAGCTGACGGGACGCTTGATAGTAAGCAGTCGCCTATGGATATTTGTAACACCAGAGGTATCACAAGTACGTTGCTGGCCCCTTAAAACGTACTCTATTAACTCGTCTTTTGAAGAACGCCAAGTTGTACTTTCTCGGAAACTCCGCGTAAGGTAGCTCATAATATACAAATTTTGCAGGTTTGAGGCAAGAAAGATCGTGTAAATCGCACAGTGTGCGTTTTCCACTGATCTATTATAATATGTGGATGAGCTTTCAGGCGGCCTCTGACATGGGTTAACAGTTGTTATAAGATTATCAACCGAAACCTTTAATTTATGTAATCCAACCCGCGGTTACACTTAATTGTAAATTCCACTTGCCGTCTCCAATCCAAAGACTGCCCAGACCATCTATTTCTTAACTTTGGTGATATTTTAGCTAGTACCTGTGGGGCTAGTACGAGAACTTGCGAAAAAGTATTCATTACGTGAACGATAAAAAAATGTATGAAAAATTCAGTTTCCCTCTACGTCCGAAAGAGGCGCTGTTCAATTTTTCATACATTTTGCTATCGTTTACGGAACGAATACTTTTTCGCAAGTGCTCGTACTAGGGCCACTGGTCGCCACGAGCGCATAAACTTTTACTATGGGACCAACCCTGATATATTTTTCGCGATTTTAGGGTTGGTCCCATAGTAAAAGTTGAAGATAATGATGAGTACAATGACCTCCTTAGTACAGTCTAAATGCGTAACCTTGTATATATAAATGCACAAAGGTGGTTTTTACTACAGATTCAATAAATTTAAGCTGTTTTCCAAATTAATAATAGTTAAAGATATGTGGGGTAAGTGTCGATGTTTGGCCTATTTTCCACATCATTATGTTTTTGCTGGGATTTACTGTATCATAGTATAATAATCAGATAGATGTACGAAACTACCAAAAACTATTAAAAAAAAAAACTTTATAAATGTGTTCTAATACTTTTATTCACTACGTTCTGCATGATATGCTGAAGCGATGTAAATGTCCGTAATATTTCACTATTTCAAAACGGAATAGTGAAAAGTGATTGGACTTCCGTCACAATAGTACGTGACACGTTTCTGTTTTAATTGTGTTAAAAAACAATAACAAAAATAAACATGCCATTATTTAATTCAAACATTAAATCTTTGAACTAACTTTTTTTATAATTATTAATTTTTCACACAGTTCTGCAGTATTTGACAAACCGCGTGATAATGCCTGCGCCTTTAGAGTAGGACGAGTAGAGGTGAGTGGAGCAGCCCCTGGGGCAGGTTTTGTGTTTTAGACTACATACGTGAAACAACTTGCACACCCCACGAACCACTCTCCGTATGGATATGAGCACAACTTTCGTACGCATCACGAGTAATGAGCAACGCAATATATCCATAAACCACGTCCAAAGTTTCAAGATGGAGCGCTTCGTTTTTTGTATTCATATTTTTAAGGATGCTTATTTTAATCTTTTTACAGACTACAGTCGTAATACTTACCTTCGATTTTTTTATTATAAAAGGAAACGAAATAAGTAAGATCAATGCATAATGTTTGCATATGAAAAACGTTCCTATCTACTACTTGACATTTGATGACATAACAGTTGCCCGCGATTTCGTACACGTAGACTTTCATATATAAACGTTGAATCTCCATTTGCCTCCTTAATTCGTCCCTTTCGCAAAATCCTTTCTTAGTTCATCCTACAGTCTGGAACAGTATTTTTAGAGATTTCGTGATGAGTCAATAAGACTCAATAAGTCAGTGAATTAATGGTATTTCCCATTTACATATATGTATATACGTATATATATAATATATTTTAGAAAAGCTGAAGAAAAGCTTGTTATTAAAAGGGACGAATGAATAGATGACAGGTAAATGAATAAATAGGCCTCACATTTTCAAGCAAGGCAAGTCGAGCTTTTGGTAGATATATGCATGTGTAAAAAGTATGTATGTTTAATTTCCTAAAAGATTTTTTTATTTTCGAGGATATTAATCTGGCAGCTGTCTCGTGAAGGCGCACAAATATCATCTGACACGTGTAATCTCATACTCGTTCTGTTTAAGATTACATGTGTCAACATACACCTCGTTTATCTTGGTATAATGGAAAATATCCCTTGTACGTGCTATGGAAAACAATTTTCACCTTTTGGGATCACCTAAAAAGGTGACACGAGCTTTTCTGATGTTCAAATATTTAACGCACATTCTATGCTCTAACATTAATACTCTGACCTAATAACGAGCACGTCTTTGAAATCGATGTCTTGCATAATTTGACGAAAATCATCACTATTTGATCTCTGTTAAGAAAATTCTCAAAAAGCGCACTATGGCAGGCAAAACATGCATGAACGATCTATAATTGGCCTGTGTTTATTTTATTACAAACTAGCTGACTCGACAAACGTTGTCCTGTCCACAGAAAAGAAAAGGAAAAAATTCTCACTTCTGTGGTCCTGTCCAAATTCCATACAAAAAAGCACAGTCAGTTTTTCCCGAATTTCCCAATTTTCGTGCAAATTTTCCCATTTTATTTTTCATCTAAACCACCCTCGCATTCAGGCCAACAAAAAATATTGAAATCGGTTAAGCCGTTTTTGAGTTTTAGCGAGACTAACGAACACCAATGGATTTTTCTATACATAGAAGAGGATAAAAGATAAATTCCACTTTTAATGTGTGAACTGCTAGTCTGTGGAATGCGCTGCCGGAATGAGTGTTCCCCGATGGTTACAAGCTGGGTGTCTTCAAATCTCGAGTAAATTGGTTTCTTCTGGGCAAGCGTGCTCCATCGTAAACCGCATCGCGCTTAACATCAGGCGAGTTGGCGGTCAAACGTAAGCCTATTTATGAGGAGAAAAAAAAAACGAAAAAAAAGATAACAGGCTTAGCGAGTGACATAATTAAATACATTAGATACAAAAAAAAAACATTTGAAATGGCTGATACATTTCTGAGATAAAAGCGTTTAAAGTTTCTGGTAGGGACAGAGAGCAGATGTTCTGTCTCTCTCTCGCAAAGTGCGTGTTGGTGTGTTGTTTTTGTTGTATGGCGTGCACAGCTTGACGTCATAACGTGCTTATAGTGCACTCTCTGTCAAGCATGAAATTAAAATACTTACAACTCATTTATTTTTAAACAAATTTTAATTTTGTTTTTGTTGCCCGGCTCTATTTATGAACAGCTTTATTATGAGACTATAACAAAAAAAACTCATGCCTATTACATATATGCTAACCACCTCAAAAAAATCTGTTATTAAAAACCTAAGGAGTAATTTAGAGCTACTTGGGCATTTCATATTTGTAGATGTAAGTACTCATACCTAAAATAATATTAATGTGGTATGATTGTTTAAATATTTAATTATAATTATATTGCAGGCTCTGTTCATTAATAGAAAGCACTGAATATTACAATCTACTCTCATTAAACAAAGTCTGTAATGAAAATGTTTTGGCTTAATTAATTGCTCAAATAACATTTAGATTTGTTTATTAAAATACCTTCTGCACAGGTACAAAACCAATAAAATTTCAATTACTTGGGCACCGTATACTTACTTGTATAAACAGGTCTATACAGGTGCTCCAAAAGGTGACGTCAAAAGGAAACATTTTGGTTCCACGAAAATACCCTTTGTATATATATAATTATTATGGTTATTGACGGGATAATTACCGTGGGTAGATTGTAAGATGGGGCTCCCGATATTTCGGCGCAGTTACATGCACCATATTCACAGGAAGACTGAAGAATGCGGGCGGTTGGTCAAACAGTTCCAAGTTCGGTGCAGACAAAACGACCAATAACCATAAAAATAAAATGAACAACTGTGATAGTTAAAAAACAGTGTTGTTGTTGTCCCATGTATGTTTTATGATTTTTTGTAGTTTTGAAGTAAAAAAAAATTAAGAGGATTTTCCGCCTATTCGGAAAAAAAGTGGTTTTGTTTGCTTATGGCGTTAAGAAACGTAATACAACAAGATTTTTATGCCATTTAGGTGGAAATGCTTTGAAAAAATAAAAATAATAACTTTGTAACCACAAAAATAGCAGAACATACATGGGGTATTTTTGTTTTGACATCCCCTTTTAGACCATCCTGTATACGAGTATATACAATGATATAAAAAACAGGCAGCTATCATTAGATTGAGATGGGGGTGTTTCACATGTAGGTAATAAAAAACAAATTTCAACCAGTATGAGATTATCAGATTTTCCTGTACTTAATTTTTTCGAGATGTATTTTACTGAATAGTATTTCCTATAAAACTCACCTTTCATTCAAACATGTTTTTCATGCTTTGAAGAGATAGCATGATAGTGTGACCTGGAGTGACAAGATTACAACTTGTAACACCAGTCAATAGACTTTTTTTTAACCCCCGACGTAAAATATATTATAAGTTTAACGTGTGTATATAACTATGTATATGTCTGCTCCCAAACGGCTTACCCGATTTTGATATAGTTTTTTTTTGAAAGGTGAGATAATCAAAATTCTTAACTATGATTTAACAATCTGTTTGAAGATTATCAGCTCTTTTATCCCGTTTTTTTATGTTTATACTTGTGTAGCAAAAAGTAGATTTTTTAATTATTGACAGGCGTTTGACTACAGCTCACACAATCACACAGCTCACGTAATGGTGTGTTCGAAGATGATAAACACGTCTAGCGTGAAATGGGAGCAGCTGGTCTATTCTGCAAGCTAAGTGAACGCGCAAGTGAAGTGATAAGCTAAGTGAATGTGATTTTTTCTTGCCTATTTTTGCAGATAAATGTCAAAACATCGTAAAGGTAAAGGTATGGGACTACAGTCATGGGTGATCACTCGACATTTTGACATTTCTCTATAGTAAACGACAAGAAAAATACACGTTCACTTAGCTTATCACCTCACTTGCGCGTTCACTTAGCTTGCAGAATAGACCGGCTGATTCTTAAACTATGCTGCCGGAACACTCCGTGAGTTGTCTGGCAACAGATTTTCTAATTAAGTGTGGTAGCTGACCAGCCGGGCATTAGAAAGTGTCCAAACTCTTACCAACATGCTATGGTTTCCTCACGAAGATTGGTATAATAAGGTGAATCTCTATATCAGTGTACATATTATAATAACTAAATGTCAGTATAACATTAGCTCTCGGGGAAAATATATATTTCAGCTATAAATTATTTTGACAGGTCTTTGAGCAAAAGAACGTAGATTTACGCAAAAGGTAAAATCGGGATGAACGAGGGGTGTTAAGTCTAAAAATATGTTAAAAGAGATATTACAATCTAAAATTGCGACCCTCTTGAGTATAAAATGTGGTGTAAGTGGTGTAACTCGCTTACTCACATACATAACATAATTTCTCGAATTAGTGGTACACGTGAAATAAGAAGCAATTTAACATCATTATCACGTTCTAACTGCTGAGACACAGGCCTTCTCTCAGAGATAGAGAGAGAGAGAGAGCGCGAGAGATGATGGACACTAATCCACCATGCTGGCCCAATGCATGAAAGGCAGATAGGTAGATAGATAAACTCTTTATTGTTCACACCACAAATATCATATTACACTATAAAATAGCTTTAAACAAAACAAACTAGCGTAACAATCGGCGGCCTTATCGCTAAAAGCGATCTCTTCCAGGCGATATCAGCGAAACTGCATATAATTACCGACTTCCAAAAAGGAGGTAATATGATCGTCTGTATGTTTTTAAAAAAATCTAAATAATAAGTCATTGGTGCACGACCATGCAAGGATTAAACCGGGTGCCGTTAGATTGTAAAGCGCACATGCTACCGCTCGGCTACCATCGCTATCCTCGCTTCCTGCAATTAATTTCGAGTAAAAGTTTTGTATTTATTTATCTTCTGCAGTTTACTAATTTACGCAGCTAACGGTGAAGCAAACGGGATACAAAGTATATTTACTGTATCAAATTCTGAAGGTGATAAATCATAAACTAATTTTAGAAAACGTCACAATGCTCAACTCGTAAATTACGAAGTGAACAGACCACGGCCGGCTAAGTTTGTTAAGTTCCTATTCTCTCTCGAAGTCCGTACTGCAGTATTCACACAAAATCAAACATAAATTTTATTAAAGCCCCCTTTACCCACTATTAGCAATTTTGGTCATTCAAATTTTAGTTTGTCTATTTCTATGGTTAGCTAAAAATTATTAAAATTATGTAATATCAAAATTGATTGTTAGCTAGTAAACTGTAAAGACTGAAACACGATTCAAGACATTTCGCTGAATAGAAAAAATTATAAAGAAATGCTGATTTGCGTTTCCCCCCCTGGTTTTTGGATTCTTTTAATTACCTATTTACCAAATAATGTCTAAGATATCTTAATATACAGATTTCATCATTATTTAAGGAGCCGTAAAGGTACATTTTAAATTACTGCTGTCTAACTATATGTTTCGGAAAATATATAAAAAACCTCAAAAATAGAAGTAGCGAACCGCATGTGTGTAAGCGCCATGGTTTTGCTCCACTAAATGAGAATATAATACAGTATATTAAACTTAATGGTCATCTGTAGTAACAAGCGTTATTTAAAAGTGGGAAAACCTCGCCTTAAGTATGGACCGCCTGTAAAAAGCTGCTAAAGCTTTTAAGCACTTAGTCACGTGCCATAATGTCAGACCAATATGCAATTATGAGTTAATGCCTTTATTTTGCTTTGATTTCGGGATGAGTCAATAAAAAGCCTTTAAATCGATGGACTTAGAATTTACATCTACCAGTAACACTAAAAATAATACATTAGTGTAGGCAGGCATCAGATACATATATGGACGTCCGTGAATATGTAGACTAGCATACGCGAGTCCATAAATGCTCAGTTGCCACCAACACTTGTACTCTTCTCAACTTTAACTTTTTAACTTTTTTCTTGTACTTTTATCATTGGGTAGATATTTACGTCAATAACTATATACATTAATATTTTGAGGTATATTTCATATGTCAGTGAAACGTTGCCAAGCAATCAACTTCGAAAAAAAAACTTGTAAATTGTAGTATAATATGACTCAATCACAAGATAATTATCATCTAAACATGAAAACTTTTGTCTTTAAATTCTAACGAACCCTCTATGAATTCGCCAGTTTTTAGTGGAGAAACCCCTAGGACATTTAAATATTGTACGCACGTACTACACAGCAGAGGAGAATTTACCTGCCAATTCCATTTTTTTATTAAAATTTTATCTTTAACTCTAATTTACGTCCAAGCGTGTTCTTCAAGTTATGGACACATTTTGTATATCATGTTTGAGAAAAAACACATTGATGTTTCCACTAGATTTTTATTTTATTATTACGCTCTCATAACATGTCACAGGACGTACAAAGGTACAATAAAAACACGTTAAGAATTTGTATGGGATTTGTACTTTGGCGTGCTTTGGCGCCGTCACATCTTCCTGAGACACAGGGTAGGGCTGGTGCGGCTGCCAATTCGGCAGAGCAGCACAGCACAAGTGGCGCAAATATGCTAACCTCGGCAGTGGTTACATATTTGAAGCGTTTGTGGTCGAGTCATTGGGCCCTTGGGGACCGGGAGCTCACCTCATTTTCAAAAATCTTTCAGAGCGCCTGGTTAATGCGACGCGTGACCAAAATGCTGGCGTTTTTCTGGCTTAACGCATAAGATAGTGGGCTTGAGCGTTTGGATTGTCTTTAGATCTTCAATGGTCTATGGACAGTCTAACTGTTTTTGTAGTGTTAGTATTAGCTTGTATTTTGTTTAGTTAATAAAGGTACTTGCCGTTAAAAATATTTTTTTCGATCTTATGATCTAAATAGTGAGCACACAACGTGGCGTTTTTTAAACAGATTGAAAATGTGAATACAGTTGTAACTATTTTTGACATCATTTATACATCCTATTGGATATGTCAAACTAATTTTGTGAAGTCGGTTTTTAGGGTTGCGTACCTAAGGGTAAAACGGGACCCTATTACTAAGACTCCGCTGTACGTCTGTCTGTCTATCTATCTCATGAACCGTGGTAGTTAGACAGTTGAAATTTTTACAGATGATGTATTTCTGTTGCTGCTATAACAACAAATACTAAAAAAACAAAATAAAATAAATATTTAAGGGGGCTCCCATAAAACAAACATGACTTTTTTTGCTCGTTTTAGCTCGATATTGATAACGGCAACAGGTAGACGATTTATATTATTATGGTTTGTTGAGGTTTTCCTCTACTCGAGCTCTAGGCTCGGTTTATTGAGCTCCCGCCCCGAGACCCTCAGGGAAAGGGTGGCTCAGTTACCCTTATATTATATTTATTTTATTTATATTATTTATTTATATTTATATATTCACTTTAAAAATAAATAATTTAAATATTTTTTTTTACTTTTCAAATATATTTATTATGCACAACATAAAAAACAGAAATTAAATAAAAATAAAATAAATAATTAAATTAAAATAAAACAAATATTTAAGGGGGTTCCCATACAACAGACATGATTTTTTTGCCGTTTTTATAGATAATGGTACGGGCACCCTTCGTGCACGAGTCCGACTCGCACTTGGCCGGTTTTATTTAAATTGATAATTATTCATACATGTATAGTGTATACTTAAGAGTATTACTTGAAATTTCCGATTGTTTTACCTTCTTTCGTAACTTGTACGTCAGTTCTAATAACATTAGTAGATACATCCTTGTTTGCCATCGCAGTATTATAAGAACATCATTATTCTCGTGCTTGTGTTGCTTTGTTTTCGTTGTTGCGAACGTCACAAAGGCCAGGTTTATTATATTTGTATGTTTTAATGTTTTATACGATAATATTTTTCTTTTATATCATAAAGCTTTGATGTTCCTTGGCAAATATTTTTGGAATACACATTTTATTATTTGAAACAGGATTAACATAATATTTGTGTAGGTGTTTTCTAAGTCTATAAAATTATTGGAAATAAAAACTTTCTTTATGAAAGTTAGGAACCCATTTGTCAAATAGAAGCGGTAGATATATTGTTATTTTAGATAAATTAGTTATTGTACCAAAATAGGCTGCTGGACTGATAAATATTTATTTTCTTACAATAAAGCTGACCATAAATAGAGTCGAACACTGAAAACGAAACTTAAATGTGTTCAAATTAAGGAAGATATCAGCATTTTAATGTCTTGCTAGAGCGCTCTATTCTTACGAATGACCTCACATGTAAGTACAACATACTAACTCCATATACTACCATATAAAAGGACAAAGAATCCCTTCCTAAACCGAGAAAAAACTTATAACACTTATACCTATCTCAGAACTTTAATTGCCAATTTCAATCGTTTGTTTGTTTAAGTGTGTGACATTTGTTTTTAACAAAACAAACAGCTGTCCAATAGCTGTTGTAAGAGAACAAGTTATGTAAACACTGTTTTAAACTATCACGGTTGTTCACTAAAGTTAAATGATTATTTACGGGATATTTACCGTGGTAAGGTTGTGGAAGGAGCTCCCGATATTTCGGCGCAGTTACATGTACCATGTTCACGGGAAGACTCAGTCTTCAGTCTCACGGGAGTCTTCCCGTGAACATGGTGCATGTAACTGCGCCGAAATATCGGGAGCTCCTTCCACAACCTTACCACGGTAAATATCCCGTAAATAATCATATAACTTTAACAAGTTATGTGTCGTTAAACGTCAAAGTAGCCCCACGGCTTTACCCGCGTGTATATTACTCAACCGTATTTTTTTCTGGAATAATAAGAATCCTATGTCACACTCCGGTACTCCATCTTTATGCTAAAATAACTTAGATCTGTTGCTCTATTGATGCGTGAAAAAGGAATATACTCGGAACACAAACTGAACCTGCTTGAAATTATTTAAAGAGTAAACATTTTGATGCACTAGTGCATAAAAAGCAGATTTATTCCACTTAGACTGGACATAAACAAGAACTACGTGCATGAGAAATACAAACATATTTTATGGTTGTTTATTTCTACTCTTATAATGCAAAAAAAAGTACAACAGCATAGGGACAAAAACTTTCAGAACAACCTAAAGAGTATGTAATAAAAACATTATAAAAGTATGTAGGTACCATCTTGTACCTGATAAATTTTATATTGTTTAAACATAATAATATAGCGTGCTGACTAACGTTCCAACCTTCTAACAATACCATTTATTCCAAAGAACCTATTAAATCGCTCTGCATACAAATAAAATTCAACCTTGAAATATTGTTAGCAAAGAAAAGGCCAAGGTAAAGGAACCAGTGAAAGATATAGGCGGTAGGGTAGAATGAGGGTGGAATAAAAAATTATAAGAATTATTGTACGAAACTACCCTGGCTGGGAACGTGGTGTAATAAGTTCAGTAATCTGTTACAGCTTATACAGAGCGTGCTACATCAACATTGGTGTCAAAACAGTTTCCTAGATATTTAAAGCGTAGATACGTAGAGGTATATTTACGGGGAAATTATTAAGGCGAAGTTTTCCCACTTTTAAGCAACGCTTGTTACTACAGACCATATGGCTTAATATATTGTATTAAAATCGCATTTAGTGGAGCAAAACCACGGCGCTCACATACAGTCACGCGTTTCGCTACTTCTATTTTTGAGGTTTTTTCATATTTATTTACGGAAAACAAACAGCTTAAGCAGTGTAAAACATAGCAATAAAATATGAACAAATAAGCCTTAAAGGTTTTCCCAAGTAAAAGAGAGTTACATCCAGTTCCGTGAATGTTGAAATAACAAATAAAATAACTATCACACAGTACATATAAATAACTTGAAAATATTAAATCAAAGGTTGAAAAGTGAAAGCCATATCAGTCTAAGAATATTTATCGATAAGTATAGCTGTAATGTAAAATATATCTGTACGGTTCCCTCCATAATTAAGAAATCTGTTAATTGGTGGATTTGAATGAATCCAAAAACAGGGCGAAAAGTGTAAATCAAAATAAAAAAAGCAGTAAGTATGAAAGTTACACTTTACTTTCATTAATTTTTCTTCTATAGGGCGAAATGTCTTTAATCGTGTTTCGGTCTGGTTACAGCTTCCTAGATAAAACATTCAATTTTAATATGCCACATTGATTGTTATTTATAATTTAATAAATAAAATTATGTGATTTTATTTATAATCTAAAGCTAACCATGGAAGTAGACAAACTAACACGAACAAAATTGCTACAAGTGGGAAAAGATGGCCTTAAGACTTAAAGTTCACGCTCAACAGCCACAGCTATCCTTGTCACACATTTTCAATATATTTGATGAAAAAAAAAATCACTGAGCGAGAAAAGAAAAAGAAGAAAAAAAAAAAAAAACGATTAGGCATTCTCTTTAGAAAAACATAGTAAATTGGCAATTTTCGTGTTGATATTTTATGGCAATTCAACGACTAATTCCTATATTTTTGACCCGACAAAACTAGAAAAGTTAATACCTCTTTTGTTTTATTTTGCATAACTAAGGACGGTTTTTTTTTTTGTTATGTATATTTTTGCGCATTTGTTCAAGTAACGGCGTGTGCTTAATTATGTGACTAACAAAATAAAACAATAAAGCCACACATGGAATGTATTTTTTTATACTTCTAAAAATGAGATCTATACCAAGACTGTTTAGTGAAAAGTTTACTTATGCTGTGTTCCAAAGTTCTGAAACGGACTAGAATTGACTAGACTAGGACTAGAGTGGTTCTGGAACGGAATGACAGACGGGCCGAACAAATTAAACTTATAAGGGTTCTTTGTAATACTACGGAACCCTAAATAGAATACTTTTAAAAATTTTGGTACTCCTTAATTGTGTAACAAGTGTAAAAAGATTTTTAAGTCCCGAATAAAAGAGCTTATAATCTTGAAACGACTGAACAGATTTTCACGAATCATAGCTAAAACTCTTTCGATCAAGTTTTTAAAACAAAAAATTAATAATTCATATCGGTTCAGCCGTTTGGGAGTTCAGCTACGATGCTACACAGACAGACAGATATACAGATACACACAATAAAACTTATAACTCCCCTCTTTTTGCGTCAGAGGTAAAAAATTAGGTGCTGCATAATAAACACCTGACCCTGCGTAAGAACAAAAGAGGTTGTTTGATTACGGTGTCGTTTTTTGATGACAGTTCCTAGTTAAATAGATCCTATCTTGTACCTACAGCAGGCCTAGCACGGGCAGTGGACAGATTGTCTTTCCACGGTTTATATCCCGCTAGAAAGAGACAAACGTATCCATATTCTAGCTTTATCGCGTCTACGCGAGGATACAAACGGTTGAAAGACAATTTTTCCACGGCCCATGATAGGCCTGCTGCATGCATTATTTATCAATCATACACCGGCGAAGCGAGATGTAATGTTTTGGAGAGTCGGATCTGTTGTAGGTAGGGCCTAGATTATTTGCAAAGTACAGAATATTAAGTTTCCGAGCTATTGTTTGTCTGATCACGAAGAGATGAAGCATTTGGTGAGTGATGACCCCATGACTCATCATGGAACAGTCCTAGCATCACTAACAACGGGCTGCCTCCTATGATTGATCGCGCGATGCCGGAACCAATTAAACTTGTCCACTACATGGGACAACCTGAAATTTATCGTTAAATATACATATATATATATATTGTACAGAACAATGATAAACTGAATGGTTCGTCACGTGTTTGATATCGGTGAATTTAGGCCTGATAGAGCAACCGTAATTATACAACGTGTAACAAAAATGTGCTCATCACAGAAAATATATTTTTTGTTTAAATTAGGACGGCTGTTAAGGTATTTTTAAGAAATTTGTTGTAGCCACTTGCACCCATATAAACCCACAGCAACTGTGATGCGGAGTTCGACGCGTTGATAAATAAGAATGTTCAATCTTATATCTGTTACAATACCTGGCGACAGAGTTTCCTTCTAATTTCCGTTCTATTTACTTCTCTTTTCTGTGGTGCTCATCATTACAAACAACTTTTACCATGGGACCAAGCCTGAAATAGCTAAAAAAATATCAGCTGTGTAGTATATCTTTTCTCATCATCATTCTCATCTCTCATTCAACGTTATTTTAATTTACATTTAAACCTTTTTACTTTCACAGACCACTTCTATGACTTGCCATATTTACATAATTTTAAAATTTGAAAGAAAAGAAAAGAGAACACCTAGAGGGATTCGATTGGATTCGATCGGAGGCGCTCGAACGGAGCGGTCGTGCTGAACTTGATAAAAACCCTGGAGGTTCTTCTTAACTCTTATGACTTGAAGTCGGACTTGAATACTTAAAGAAGTCGACACTTATACTGGAAGAAGTCTTGCTCCAGGAACGAGTACTCTTCTACGCTCGTTGACCCCTGCGGGGTCCTGCGACTTGGGAAGTGTCTTTATCTTTTTTTTTTAATTTCATGCCTTATCTCTGATGTGAGTGAACTAAAACTCCAAGTGGTCGTGTAATAGGAACTCTAGATTTATTAAACTTGTGGACTGTGTGAAGTGTGTTTTTATAATCATATTTAGGATAGGTAGTCCTCAACTGCTCCTCTCCCTAGTAACTCGGTGTGGCAGGCGTGCTTCCGGCAAGGTAGGTCTGGCCTGGTAGTAGGCGCAGCCGGAGTCATCTGCTTCATTACAGCTGATCCATCATTTGTAGAGCGAGTGTCAATGACCGTTTTCTATGGAACAGCCGATTTTTTTCTCGATTTTAGGTTTTTGGTCATTAGGAACTACTTTTTTTCATAATGATGAGTCATACCCTTCAGTATTAATACATCTTTTCGTTACACGTTGTATAATGTTTAATATTTATTGTTAGTAGGTTTTCTTTAGATACGTAACTACTTAGAAAACCTACCTACCGTAATGATTTCTAAGCTTTTCGCGATTTACACATTGAAACATTTTTAACGGACTTTATCACATGTATTTTAATTCATGACGTTACGAACACTTTGCAGTGTCCGTGGTCACAGGTAGGCTAGGTCATGGCATTGGACTTCAAATAATTATCTATATAAAAAAAAACTTCATAAAAATACTAGAAATGGACCAAATTGAAATGGGACCACAAAGGAAGCACCGGCGTTCAAATAAAAAAAAAGAATCATGAAAATCGGTTCGCCCAGTCGAAATTTCTGAGGTAACAAACTTAAAAAAAAAACAGTTGAATTGAGAACCTCTTCTTTTTCTATTACAAACATGTTGAGGATGTTTTGTGTTACATGTTCTATTACATGGTAAAAGGGTCGGTAACTTGGGAAAAAGTATTAAACAAACTTGCTAAGTAGGTAAATTTCATTTTGCACGATAACTTTTTAAACTTAAAATACGAGTTGAATCGTTGTTTAAAAGTGTAGCGGTTAGTTTACCTCCCCATTGCGGTGCTGTTAGAAAAATGTATGCAGCTATTCATAACAACTGAGGAAATATTTAAGTGAGGTTTAGTTTAAAAGCTAGTGCGTGGCTCGAGCTGAAGGCAAAACGGCGCCTCGCGGGAACCATTCTTGGTGGGAAATCTTCTCGAGGCTTCGCAAGGAACATGCTCCTACAATTTTAAGTTTTTGGCATGCGACCCAACGTTATTCAAAGTGTTTTGTATCATAAGGAGGCGTAGCCGACGTCTGTAGGCTTTTATCATAGCAGTTTCAATGTTTCTAGAGCTTTATAATGGGCAAGCGGGCCGAGAAAGTGCCATTTTGTGGAAAATGTTATTGCTTTATTCTGAAAGTTTGCAGAAAACTGAAGTCAGAGGCTTGACAATAACTTTTAAAATGTTAAAGGTTCGTTTTCCAGATACTGCGATGCTAATAAAGAGAGATGAAAGCTGCCTATTGCGAGCGCACGTGAAGTCTCCCGGGGCTGACGGCTCGGGCTGTCCTCGAATCTCCTCGAATTCAATTTCCGTTTAAGTATAATTGAATCTTAAATATTATGCTCGTTTTCTCACACAGCGACAAAAAATTCATCGTAATTATTTATTGAAACATTAATTAATTCAGTACTGGCCACTTTTCCTTCCGCAACAAGAGGCTATTAGATTAGTTTTTTTCAAATTTTAGTTTAGTTTAGGTATATTTATTTTAAGTTAGTTTTAGGTTTTAGCCCATTTGAAATTGTTTATTATTAAGCATTTAACTTCAGTGATATGTAAGTCCTTATAATACATAATTATATATATTCATTGTAGTGTCTGATATTAAATTAATTTTAAGGTAGAGTTTTTTGTTTTAGTCCATTTGAAATTGTTTATTATTAAGCATTTAACTTCAGTGTTATGTAAGTCCTTATAATACATAATTATATATATTCATTCTAGTGTCTGGTATTAAATTTATTTTAAGGTTAAATTTTAGGTTTTGGTCTATTTGAAATTGTACTTATTAAGCATTTAACTTCAGTGATATGTAACTTCTTATAATACATAATTATATAAATTCAGTGTCTGATATTAAATTTATTTTAAGGTAGAGTTTTTTGTTTTAGTCCATTCGAAATTGTATATTATTAAGCATTTAACTTCAGTGATATGTAAGTCCTTATAATACATAATTATAAATATTCATTCTAGTGTCTGATATTAATGCTACAAACAAAGCAGCGCAGCGTGCTGTCTCATACCAACTCGGTCAATTGTGAAATTCGTACCATAAATTTGGATTGTAAAACATGCAATAAAAATGTTTCCAATATGGAACAATTTACAGCTGAAAGTAGGTTCTGGCAAATACATATTTGAAATGAACGAAGGCAATTCCTTACTCAGAATTTTGACCAATGACATGGAGACAAAATTGACATAGTCGACTTCAGCGGCAGGTAACAGGCATTTATGGACTAACGTAAAAATATGCGCTGAAGCTAAGGCCAGCATAATGGAGTCCATATAGACGCCAAGTTGCCACCAAGACTTACTTAACTTACTTAGTACTTTAACTTACAACTTACTTTTTTAACTTACTTAATACTTTTCTCAAACATTACGTGGATATTGACGTTAAAATTTTAATAATTGTTTTTATGGATTATTAACACATTTCTTAAAAAAATAACATTTGAGTGAAGACCTTGAACCGAAAGACGCAGCTTATGTAGGTAAGCCTCTCACTAGATGGACCAAACAAACACATCGACATCGTGAGAGTCGCGAACATCCAGTGGATGCAGATGGCAGGCTGTCTTTCAGTGTATAGGGGTAGCCTATATTCAGCAGTACACGTGTTCTGGCTGATGATGATAATGATAAAAAATGCCTAAAGCAACATATAACTGGCCAAGAGCGTGTCAAGACACGCATATATAAATTCGTTTTGTCCGTCTATCTGTCTGTCTGTCTCTCTGTCCGACCGTCTGTCCGTCCATCCGAATTTTTTAAAACATTCTTACTAACTATCGGGGAACACCCATTCAGGCAGCGCATTCCAGTTATACAGCAGTTCGTACAATTGAGGTAGAAATAAAGCGCTTCGTACGAGTTTTCGGAATATCAACCATGAAATGGTGTCGCCTTCTTGTGCCACCCTGGCCGTCCGATAGAAAAATAGGTAGGAGGGAATTAGACCATGCACATCCGATGCACACTCTTCTAAAAGTATCCGATAAAAAAGATAGACTAGCAACATAGCGCCGATGTTAGAGGCATTTGTTCCTGATGAGCTTCTCTGCCTGTACCTTCTTGATGAAGGTATGTGGTTGAATATGAAATACGTGTAATATATCATGTATTCAGCAAACCACGAGTTGCTACTCAACAGAAGGCATCGTTTCAAGCGTTGAATTTATTTGTCGACAGGCCTGCGAGGTGAGATGAAGGTGTACAGGTGAGGGCAGGCGCCGGGCGGTGCGCCAGTACCGCGCCCGCCCATGGACACCGCTCTCAGCATCAGGTATGTATCACGTGATACAATAAATAAATACGTTCCTAAATTTTGTTTTTAACCTCACATCAGATGTGTAAGTGCGCTCTATATCTAGCTAATTACATCATCAGCCAATTAATGTCCACTGTTGGACAAGGCCTCGCTCATAGAGAGGGGTGTTGCCATAATCCCCACGCTTGGCAGGCGGCTTGGGGATCGCAGTACGTTCACCGTGTACTATTAGGACGCTGCTGCCCATCCTCCGGTGGTTCTGGTCGCAGTTTTAGGACATACCCGGGTCTTAGCTACTCGTAATTAAATTATTTAGAACGAATTTTAATTTTGTTTTCGTTGATGGGCTCTATTTATGATCAGCTTTTTAAGAGGTAATATATTTTTTTTAGCACATGCCTATTATATTTATTGGAGTAACCGAACCCCGAGCCCTACGCGTATGTAATAAGTCACGGACAATTTAGACTCCTATAGTAATAAAAAATCTAGTTTGGTATCCCGTAAGCTATATTTACTTTCGACATCGCTTTAGCACTTGTTTAGTTTGGGTCTTGAGTCACTAGCAAATCACTTGAATCATGCAGTCTCAAGAATAATTAGTTATAATTATAGTTATCGGGCATTTTTTTTATTCGGAATCTGGTCCGATTTTGATGTAACTAGGTAAGGAAACCTTATTAATTTTAAATAGTTTGTAACGTTTTCATTTTAATTCTTTGTTGTTCCAAATATGTACAGTTTTTTGGGTCGGGGAAAAAGTCTTTTCGTATTTTGTATGTATAAAGTTGTAGTAAAAATCTCATCGGTTGTACTGTTTGTATCTGGCTGGTTTTGATACCATTAAAAATATGACATTTTAAAAAAGGAATATAAAAAGTAAAAAGCAATTTCCCGCCATTTTTCAATTGTTTTTTTGTTCGATAAAATGAGTGAATCTAACGAAGAAATTCGATATATTGTGAAATTTTATTACAAAAAACTGAAAAATGCGACACAAGCCGCGAATAAAATTTGTGACATTTATGGACCTAATGCAGTGTCATCAAGAGTAGCACAATGTTGGTTCAAGCATTTTCAGTCCAGGAATTTTGCTGTCAAAGATGCAGCTCGCTCTGGTCGCCCTGTTACGGATAAAGTCGATGCCATTTCTGAAAAAGTGGACCAAGATCGGCATATTAGTAGTTACGACGTAGCTGAAGACCTGGGGATTGACCACAAAACAGTTTTGACCCATTTGAAAATAACTGGGTATACAAAAAAAAACGATATTTGGGTGCCACACCAGCTCACTGAAAGAAACCAAATGAATCGTGTACTCATTTGCGATTCTCTATTGAAACGTAAAGAAACCGAACCGTTTTTTAAAAGATTGATCACTGGTGATGCAAAATGGATCACCTACGACAAGAATGTGCGCAAACGATCATGGTCAAAGGGCAGTGAAGCACCACAGACTGTAGCGAAACCCAGATTAACACGTAATAAGGTGATGCTGTGTGTATGATGGGATTGGAAGGGCATCGTTCATTATGAGCATTTACCGCCGGGCAAAACCATCGATTCGGATCTCTACTGCCAACAGCAGATGAGACTCAAACAAGAAATTGAGAAAAAACGGCCGGAATTGATCAACATAAAGAGTGTGGTCTTTCATCATGATAACGCCAGACCGCACACATCTTTGGCCACTCAGCAAAAATTTAGAGAGCTTGGTTAGGAAGTGTTAATGCATCCACCACATAGCCCTGACCTTGCACCCTCAGATTTCCACCTGTTTCGATCTCTTCAGAATTCTTTGGGTAGTGTTAGATTAACATCAAGAGAGGACTGTCAAAACTACTTGTTGCATTTTATTGATCAGAATTCCCAAAATTTCTACAGCAACGGGGTCATGTCACTACCTAAAAGATGGCAACAAGTTATCGAACAAAATGGTACATATATATTATAATTAAATGTAATTAAACTTGAAAAAAATATGTCTTGAATTTGTTTATAAAATACGAAGAAACTTTTTCCCCGACCTTATAAATATAATTATGAATTTGCGGCGAGTATTTTAACATTGGCAAAATAAATGTATAACATGTTTAATTATTTGAATAACCAAAAGAAGAAAAAAAATTACAAATGCAGAATGTATTCTTAAAATTGTCTCCGTTATTACCATGTTGGGGACTTAACTTTTCACTCAGTTGCGTTCTATTTGCGTTCCATACATTTTACTCTTGTTTTCTGTCCGTAGCTTCAATTCTTTTTTTCTGTCCGAGCCTGAAATTGGGGCGGTACCTTTTTCCCGCGTATCAACCGTAACAACAGTAATTGTCGGGTCGCTATTAAGGTACCCTTGGGTGCATCAATGTTGCGAAGATATTTTACGTCCCACAAGCCACTTAACATTGAGTTGTTTATTACGTCCTGTTAATGTTTAATATTGCGAGTCCTCCACGGAATGGGAATGCTCTATATTTCCTGTGACGTCGTTTACTGCCAAGGTGGCCGCTAATTAGACCTCCAGAAAGTAATATTCTGTGTATTTTGCTCACAGCATTAGATAGTGACCAAGAATTTTGTATATCCCAAGGGAAATCCCAGGTTTCTTTAGAAAAACGTACAGCTATAGGTATAGAAAATTATGTTAGACTTGAATCATAGTTACAGATTATCTTCTATCTTAATAGCGGTATAAATTAAGGAACGAGAAATGTCTCCATAAAATATGCACTTGGGATTTTATTATTCAAGAAAAGATCTTCATTTCTTTGATCAAGCATTTTTTACACGGCAAAGCGGTGCTTTGCAAGCAACCGGTCGCTTTATTTCTATCGCCTTTTCGATTAGTCTTTATTGGCAAGGTTCCGTCTTTTATTATAAGGAGGCCATAACCTTCTTATCTTCTTATTTTACTCTCGTTCAGTTCATTACCTACGTTATTTCTAAATACAGTTTTTAAAGGGGCAGAACAGAATACACAGAATCGAACTACACCTAATAAATATTACCTACAAGCTGCGCCCCGCGGTTGCACCCACGTGGATTACGTGGATAACAAGAGAAATAATAAAATAGCACCTAGTAAAGAGGCTACTTATTAGGTTTGTCTAAATTTAGAAAGGATTAAGAAAGGCATGTTTTTAAGATTGTTTCCTAAGTTTAGTGTCTAAATTTAGGCAAATGTAATAGCCTCATTTGGATAGTGGAGAGTGATAGTGGTCGAGCGGTAACATGTCTCTTTACAATCTGCCGGCACCCGGTTCGATCCTCGGCCTTGCATGCACCAATGACTTATTTGTAGCATTTAAGAGTGGGCCTAAAGCAAAATCTTCAATCTTTGATTAGATTTTCACAGTAGTAAATCATGTCCAAAATCGAAAAAAAAAATACGTTAGGAAACTTCAATATATAAGTAAAGGTCGACCCTGACGAAAACATGGTAGGATAAAATTTTCTCGATAGAAAACCATCACAAAGTTACCTCTAATTTTCAACATTTTTGGTTTGCATTATGTTTTGGTACATATTATTGAACAATAAATTATGTAAATATTATCACTCATGTATAACCTAGAGCTGACCCTGGCAATTTTTAAAAATATTGTCTATTCTATAAGCTATGAGAGTAGAAAGCACTTGGCGCTTACAACATTTTTAATCCGCGCAATACGCTGTCTTTCGTCTCGCGTGACACAAGCTTGAGGCATCGGTTTGTTGCACCGATCAGTAACCATCGCTCTGTTGAGACGGGTAGTCCATGTCAGTTCAGACGTCGAGTACGCAAGCTTGGTTCCGCGCGTCGTCGCGCCGCCCGTGTTTGTTATCCGTACATGCGCTGGGTGTGGCGAGATGCGCGGGGAAATCAGAATTTATCCTGCCATTAGGCCCACTCTTAAATAAATTATGTACAGCTTCGATGTCATCGTTCAATAACGGTGAAGAAACCAGTATGTCCAAGTACCTCAAAAGTTCAAATACATGACATTCACCAACATGCACTGAACCAGCATGATGGATTAGGGCCCATCCTCTCTCTATTAGAAACAGCCTGTGTGCGTAGCAGTGGGAACATGATAGTCTGATATGATGAATAGCCTCATTCGCTGATGTTTGATATGTCGATGTTCCAGTAGATGGGTGGTGCGATGGCTGGTGGCGGCGGCGGCGTGCGGCGCGCTGGGCGGCGCGGGCGCGGGCTCGCTCTCACTGCAGCTGCCGCTGACGCCGGCGCTCGCGCCGCCCTGTCCCGCGCACTGCATTTGCCTATCGCAGTCACAAGTGAGTTATTTGATAATCGTGATGTGCACGTCACTCGAAAGCGGCAAATCAAGCGCTAACATGACATTCATAATTATGCTGTACCACAAATCTTTATAGTGATTCCAGATCAGACAAATAAGGGAGATATGCGTTAATAAAATTATCGTTCGAGTACAAATATCCCAATTTTTCATTTAAAAAATTACTATTCCGCTAAACCGCTTGACGCAAAAGCGGTAATACTACTAATGGACTAATTAATAGTCTAAATGCAAAAAGCGGGCTGCTAAGTAAAAGGTAAAAGGGCAGGGCAAGTTCGACTAAAAGCATCCAATTTCATTTAGACTGGATGCGTTCGCACCCGCCACGCCACCTTACCATATCTCTCTTGTTTGATTGAGCTGAGATTGCTACAAAACTTTATATTTTTATATTTATACTCATTTTGAGTCATTGAATACGTTAGGTCTATAACGAGACTTCTACACCTTCCAACGCCGCCAGTCTGCAAACTTAAAAAAAAAAAACTACTTATAAACGCACCTCGTAGCTGACCCGACAAATGTTGTCCTATCCAAATTTCATAGAAAACAGCAGTTTCAGTTTATCCCGAATTTCACAATTTCAGGGAAAATTTCCCAGTTTTATTTTTCTTCTAAACCACTAGTATTAACGCGAACAATACAAAACAAAAATTATTCATATCAGTTTAGCCGTTTTCGAGTTTTAGTGAGACTAACCAACAGCAACTGATTTTTATGTACATAGATAGAATATTATGAGTCAATGATAGTGGTATATCTATGTACTCGTAACCGTATCAAAGAATTGCTATCCATGTGACTTATAGACATAAACGTAATCAACTATCATTTAAATACTATATACTTAATATCAGTGACAACAGCAGCAATCCGTATAATTGTATCCCAATACCTCTATCACCTCTATATAGGTTGGAAGGTTAAATCAAATTGATATTTGTTCGGTCGATTATTTGCGAGGCTTAAGTTCGAAACAATTCAATCAAAATAAGGGAGGATTGTACTCGCGCGTGACGGTGCTGATATTTGGGAAGGATTAATTTTATTGACAACGCAAACATTGGAGATAGCGCTTAGGCCGTGACATGTCGAAAGCGATAATACAATTCGAAATTGGTATTTGTTCGGTAAATCGACACCGCCACTCGGTATCCTATCGACGCGTGACGCGAAGGTATGTCTATTGATAAGGTACGTTTGTTCGTAGGTGGTGTGCAACAGCGCCTTGCTGCGCGGCGTGCCGTCTGCGCTGAGTCCGTCGGTGACGCAGCTGTCACTGTCGCGTGCGGAGCTGCGCGTGCTGCGCTCAGACGCGTTCGCGCACGTGCGACACTTGCGACGGCTGGCGCTCGACGCGTGCAACCTCACACGTATCCGCCCGTTCGCCTTCCGCGGCCTGCCGCGCCTGCGCGAGCTCTACATACAGCACACGCCACTCGCTACCGTCGATGCGTTCGCTTTCGCCGCGCTGCAGAACATCACTTCTATCGTGCTCACACACAACAGAATAGCTCAGATCGAAGGTTACGCGTTCGCCGGTACTAACAACATAAAGCTGATTTCTCTCCGAAACAACCCCATTAAACGCATATTAACTCACGCTTTCTCCGGCCTCAATGACGTCGGTCAGATAGAACTGCCTTCTGGAATCAGATCTATCGAACCTCGGGCGTTCATCGGACTGGAAGGCGTGGGAGTACTGGAGCTCGCGTATATGGACCTCCCGGCGCTAGTGCAAGATAGTTTCCACGGTATGTTGCGCGTGGGCCGTCTTGCGCTGCGCGAATCGGATCTCGGTGTCGTCAAAGTGGGGGCGTTTGACGGCTTACAGCGCGTCGACATCCTCGAAATCTGCAACAACAAAATTGACGCAGTCGAGGAACTCTCTATCGTGCAGAACAATAGCGTGAATACGTTCAGACTGACCGGCAATCACATGTTGGAGACTCCCGAGGCGGTCACACTGGAGGTGGAAAACGTTGTGATTCGCGGGAACCACGTGCCGTGTGAGTGCGGACGCGATCCCCTCGTCAATCCGTTGGCGTTGTCGCCAGATTTCGCTGAAGAGAACTTTTGTATATCTCCGTTGAAAGTGCGCGGTCTGCGGCTGGGCAGCGCGGCGGGAGGCGGCAGCGCGTGTCGCGGCGAGGCAGGCGGCAGCGCACGCGCACGGGCCGCTGCCGGCGCAGACGCGGCGGGCGCCTCCTCCCGCCTCGCGCTTGCCACGCTCTCGCTCGCTTTCCTCGCGACCAGCTAACCGCCCTCGGTGTTCAAGTTTGTGTGGTGTCCAGGTGTGTTGTATCTGTTTGTAAATATTGTAATATACGCGACTATGTATAAATAATGCGAAATTTTACATTGAAAGGGTCCGTTCATTGTGTATACGTTGGACCATGAATAAATTTGCCTTTGGAAATAATCGTTCCATTGTTCTTATTCGTTCTATATTCCGACCTCGTTAACCGATGTTTGCGCGCCGTGTGACACGTTGGAAGAATTTGCATCTAAACGAATTTTACCTCAATATTTCAGAAATATCATCACCATTTTTCTCGTTGAATGTAGACCAATATGAGATTTCATTTATATACATTAAAAAAACAAAAAAATCTAGTAGATTTCGAATGGACGCTGTGCAAATCATCGGCGTCGATTCGAAGATTTATGGTCGAGTAAAAATAGCGTTTATCTGTATTTCTAGTCAATTAGCAGACGACATCAGATAGCGGCTGAGTAATGTTCCGCTGTCGGAAGACCGGCACCCCATGCGCCCCGCCTGCCCCCACCCTTCGCCGGCCGCTGTCCGCACAAATAAATCGCTCATTCTTTCAATTGTTGCACCATACTGAATGACGAAAACAGAAACCCGATAAAACATTGCGTCCTTTGTACAGCTAACAGTTGTTACTTTGTCAAATTACCTCTTTCAATCACCGCGGGGATAACGGGACACTTGTATAAGGCTTACGGAGATCTTACCCGGATATCGGTTGAATGTAGAGCTTCGGGTTCTTACGACGGCGACCCCTCGTCGAACGGACACAATGGACTTTCATTTTAATGCAATGGGTTTGTCCGAGTGAAACTACATGAAATAAAATGCTGACTCTAAAGATTGCTTATAAATGTTTTGAATATTCTATTATGCAGTATCAAAATTGATTGTAACTTCATTTTCATGATATAAAGACAGAACGAAGAAGGCTATGCCCTGCCTATTACCGATAGGGTTAGGAAGGATTTGCATCTATTTAAGTGTTGTGTTACGTGTTCTTGTCCTTTTTTCATAGTACGCATAAATAAAATAAAAAACTTTCATTCATTAGGCCCTTCCGATGTAGTTGTATTTTATTCAAATTTTGAAATGACACTTCCGTGAAGTTAACGTATCCTACTACTATAATTTTTTTTTTTTTAATGGCAAGTGCCTTTATTAAATAAACAAAATACTAGCTAAAACTAACACTAAATAAACAGTTAGACTGTCCATAGACCGTTGAAGATCTAAAGACAATCCAAATGCTCAAACCCACTATCAGTTGGCAGCGTACCCAGCATGCTGGCGGCATTACCACGCTGAACGGCAATGCATATGCGTTAGGTCTGAAACACACTAGCATTTTAGTCAGCTCTCTGAAAGATTTTTGATAATGATGTGCTTCCCGGTCCCCAGGGCCCAATGTCTCGACCCCAAATGGCTCGAATATGTAACCAGTGTTGTCTTCTTATTTGTTGGTAATGCTGTGCTATTTTTTTTTTTTTTATTCGGTAGTAGGCTTGCGTTTGACCGCCAACTCGCCTGATGTTAAGCGCGATACGGTCTACGATCGAGTCTACGCTTGCCCAGAAGAAACCGATTCTATTTTCTTTTATCAACGAGAACTTCAGAGTTTTTCACTTTTTCAGAAACCTTACGTAGTTAAGGCATAAACCAAAAAAATTGGCACTTCAAAAATTTACTTCTTGATAATAAGAATAAATTCTCAGCGAAACATTTATCAATGTATAACTGTAACTACTACACCCGAGGGAAAGCGGGTAGCTTTTACAATCTGTATCTTCTCTAGGTACATAGTTTATGGTTCGAATCCGAATTCCTTTCATGGAAACGCTTAACCAAAATCGATTCTACGAAATAGACGTCCAACAATTCATTGCGAGAGAACCACGAGAGAACAAAAAAGCGAAGGATAAAATGAACAGATCTCGCTAGGAGTTACGTGGCAACTATTAATTAATCTGTGCGAGAAGTCTGGTTTGTACTCTTGCCATCAGGGTTTGGAACTTTAATAGAGACAGTAAGGATACCTGAATGTCTGGGTACTAAAACCGTAACCTACCGTTACCTATATATAGCTACATGAAAACGATCTCAGACATTATTTATAAATTTTGGAAACATATTGTATTGTGCCATTTACAGATTTTGTTTAAGTGATGATGATGAGCTTTCGAAGTACTATTGAAGTAGAGCCAATTTAATAGATCATATTTGACATTTCATCAAATTTCATCAACGTAACCTTGTAACGGATGATATTTTGTTTTTAAATTTAGAACTGCACAATTGCTTAACTTTATTCAAATAAAAATACATATTTATTGTAATAATAACAAAAGATAGCACTTTTACGATTTACTTTGACTTATAAACAGTAGACTGAAAGATTAAAAATATTCCTTTCTTTCTTTGAAAATATTCTTAGACTATTTTGAAATAGTAAAAAAAAATTAAGTACCTAGTTGTCCTTACTGTTTATATTCAAGTTTCACTCTGTATAGGTATTAAAAGATTGATGACTTTTCTGTTACTCTAGCAAAAAAAAACTGAAAGAATTCAGAGGTCGAGTATCTTACGCTCAGTTTGATTAACATTTTCTATCAAGGTATAGGTAAGTTTGTGACTCACTGCAAACTAAAACTGTTTATTATGAATGTACATACTTTTGCGAGTATACGTAATACAGGGGCTGTGTAAATAGGACTTCCGGAGAGGCGAGTTAATAATCTCGTGAGGGTCATGGGAGGGACGTAAATGAGGTGAGGAGATCAAAACGCGTAGCGAGAGAGATATTTACAAAGAAGGTTAACAGTGAAATATATATTTTGCTATGTTCTCACACACAACTTTTTAATCATAGGTACAAAGAGTAATTTCCAGTATTTATTTTAAAGGTTAACAGCCTACAATACAACCCACCTGATGTTAAGTGATTGTGTGGTCGTATATGGTAAATATGTTTAGCCTGGAATGGAAATTGGCTCCCAAGTGATACGGCAGGATATAATATTAGGTGCTTGGAGATCGATTTTCAACATAATTATAAACGGTAGCTAGCCAGCCGCGCACTAGGAAGAATGCCGAAATCGCAAGTGTTTTGCAAGTTTGACTGTTAATCCTAACAAAACATAGCGAAAAAGATTTCAAAAGAGCTAAATTAATAAAATGCCAACTCGCCTAATTTTCTTACAAATGTAACCCACCAAAGTTTCAAGAGTAAGTATATACAATACTATTTATTAGTTTCACGCAAAATTAATGATTATTTTTTATTTGAACATAAATAAGAACTTCGCGAAACCTGCGATTTGAAAAACTATATTTATATAATTTTTTTTTAGGTAACGTCATGTCCTAATTATGTTAACTAGAAGGATAGTTAATAAAACAAAATAGTTTTAGTTTTTCATGTTTTGGTGGGTCAAAGTTATGTGAAAATAAGACTAATAACATTGTTAATAATGAGTTTTAGGTCAAAGGCTTCTTTTGCAACGGAACCAGATTAACTAACAGAGCGATTTAGGTATTTAATTTAGAAATAACAAACGTACACAGAAGGAGAATTCATTTGACGTTAATTCCTGTACGTATTTCAGTACAGTTCAGCTCCGCTCAGCTGAATGTTGGGAGGTATTCAGCGATAATTGGGATAGGATTATTTTTGCGCAAAGCGGCTTATTGGCATTCGGGTGGGCATACGCCGCCGGCTGCGGCGCGGTGCGGTGCGGCCGCGGCACGCGTGCGTGCTCGCCAGCCGGCTCATCGTCGCTCATATGTTAGTCAGGGAGCATCGGAACTACTATCTTACTACAGAGATTTTTATATAACTTCTGAAAAAGAAAAACTTTTTTACAAAGTAACCGAGTAACATGGTAAGTAAATTGCTTCGTTAGTGGTAAGCACCACGCTTGCCCAACAGCTCCAGGGCCGCTTACTTCAATCATTTTGTAAACCTCGCATCTTGACCAAAAACAACTATTTGTATGTATTGTATACAACATATTATATCTGAAACCAACATAAAAGTGATGTACTTTTTATGTTGGCTATATTCAAATAGGGTAAGCGATTCTTAATCTACATTTTGAATAAATATTACATTTGACATGCTTAATCAAAATGTATGTAGTAGGTATCTAATCTACACTTAATCAAAATATAGTATGTAATCTACATTTTGATTAAGTATGACATCTGTGATTCTTTGACGTTGACACAGAAACATTAACAAACTTTCGTGCTTACCGTTTTAATACCAGTTGTAGTTGTATGATTTCACACGTGTAGAATTCTCAGGAACCGTACCTAAAAAAAAAAAAAAAAAACTGGCCAAGTGCAAGTTGGGCTCGCGCACTGAGGGTTCCGTACCACCTCAAAATACAATAATTATTATCAATTTAAAAAACCAAGTTCAAAATAAGTAAAATGTGGCATTTCGATTCGGTGAAAGAAATGATAAGGTCGTTCAAGTAACGAAATTACCAGTTATAACTTGGTAATGAACAGAAGTTTGTCACCGACTTATACTTGGCCATTCTTTATAATTTGTTGTTATACTTGAGAGTTTAGAGTGTGTCTGTGTACTAATCATGCCAAGTTTGACGCTTGTACGTATTACCATTTTTACATTACAGCAATTACAACAATACATTTGTTATACGGGGGCCCCCACTTTTGTTTCTACTTCTTGTTTTTTTATTTTATTATTTTTTCGTTATTTCTTTGGGTACGGGACCTTACAAAAGTATACTGTCATTATCCAGCAGCACATTTAAATCATATAAATTCGTTGTAAGTTCCATTTGTTACAAAGTATACTAGTAACAAGGTGAGCCACTGGCTCCTGTATTCCACACGTCGGCTGTCGATGTTGACGTCGACACATCGCGTCATGGCTCATTAGTGCTCCATCGATCGAACACGCTGCTCTACGATTCGAACAGCAAACTATCTCTGTAGAAATCTTTCTTTGATAACTATCGTGTATTGGTCCATATGGGGTGGTGCCTTTGAAGTTTGAGCGAGAAAAAATTCTGACAGTGTAACTTCATTCAGCATATCAGCCTAGGTTTAGACCTTCGTAAATACATACGTAAGAATGAAGGTAGGGATCTATGTGCTATGTAGGTATGGTTCTATGAGAAATTAGTTCTAGAAGGGCCACATCTGCTACGCCAAGTGTGTAGCAGATGTGGCATCTACGTCAATAGCATCAACATAACACCAGTATAAAGACAAAGAAAAAAGTTTCCAGTGTATTTCTAGAATGTTTTTAATACCAGTCATGGTATGATTGGTAGATTTCTTGTTTCTCTTCTTAAACAATCAGCTTCGCCAATTTTACTTCCAACTTTCAATTATTTACGCATCAAAGTGATTTCCCGTCCAATTTCGTTAAATCCTACCCGTAATGCCATTGTGAATGTCGAAAGAAAGAGAAAAGTTTCCTCTCCGTCTTTTGTTAGGTTTACACAGGTTTGCTCAATATTTCTACAAATCTGTAAGTATAAAAAGATATAATATATTATTGCATTCCTATATCTAGTACGAGAGACATTATATTCGTTTTGAATAGTGGAGTAGGAAGAATTCACTATGACTGGTATCTGCGCCCCCCAGTTTCACCTGCTTCCTTCAGGAACAGTTTATTTGTAATTTGTATTAATCTAGGTTATAAGCAATTTCCATTCCAAATTTTATCCAAATCCGTTTAGCCGTTGCGGAAGTGAATGGTAACAAACATAAACATATACTCGCTCACACACACATACTAAAAACTTTCACATATATTATTTTATATTGTTTATTTTATTTGAAAAACATACATTGATAAATATCTAGATTACTGGAAAATTTATTATTTAAACACCATTTAGTAGTTTTCAGTTTGCAGTTTTAGTTATTGTAATAGTATGATTTGTTTTGATATTATTCCCTTGTAAGTATTTGAACTTCTATATTATGACCTAGTGTTTTTGTGTTTTAAATTTAGATTGTTTGTTACTGTCCCAGTTTTGAGGAAGACACTGACTGTTGCAACACAGGTTACGCTAACGCAGCAGGCAGAGAATTCTAAATATATTTGTGCTTTCTTTATGTAACAATAAATAAATTTTGTATTTTTTTTGTATTTTGTAAAGTACGTTCTATATTGAACAAGTGGATCACATTAAAACCCAACTTCAATAATATATGAAAACCTAATAAGTCTCTATATGATTTGAGGGTTGCCCACAATTTCCCTGGGATCCCACCATCAGATCCTGATTTGGTGACAATGGGACCAAATTGGAAGTGTAACCAATCCTACTGAACAAAAGTTTTTTTTTTATATCGGTCATCTCTTGGTGGAGACATCGGCGAACATACATTTAAAAAAAAAATACAGTGGAACATTGAACCGTCCTCTTTTTTTGAAGGCGGTTAATAAAATAAGTTCACATCAATAATGTTGATTGAAAGACCCGCGTAGACCTTAGTGGTGATTAGGGTAGGCTCTACGAATAACGGCGTAGCGGCGATACAAGCCACGCCGGAGAGAGCCGTATTACGGCCGTAATGACCTACGGCTACACCTGCAGTTGACGGCTACGACTCGTAAAAAGGAGACAATAAAAGGAAATATCCTGCGATGTGATGACTATTTATTTTTAAACGTCAGATTTAGGAAAAGGTTAATTTGGGATTATAAAATAAAATGTCGAGAATATTTTTGTGATAGTACTTTAATATTTGTGAATTGAGTTTGTAAAATCCGCAATTTTTATTTGACATTGATATAAATCGACGTAAGTAATCTGCTTAGACTTGAAGAAGTATAATACATAAAGTAGATATTTATTAGTAGATGTAAATGTCAGGATACGTCGAGTATATGGCATGAAGACAAATTTTCTAAAACTGTTCAATAACGTGCTTACGCAACTAATCCAAAATAATAATTTATTACTGCAAATATTAGTGTTTTATAAGAAAAAATATTTAAACGAATTTTATGCATAAAATAGGCGTAAATAAAATAATTGCGCAGGTTCGAATCCAGCCGGTCGTCAAACTTTTGAATTGTTTAAAACATTTAAATGATAACCGATTGTCAAAAAACAGCACAGCATGCAGAACATATGGCCGATGGGGCTGAAAGGTTCTTGAATAGAGACCACGGACTGGTAAGCGCAGCGTAAAAGAGACCGCAAGGAAATGTTGGATGCACCAACCGCTTTCAACCGGCCCTTGTGGAGATCGATGGGGGATACCAACTGATAGTAGGTTTTCTCTCGACCTTCAACGGCCAATGGGCGATTCAACTGTTTTAACCCTCTACGCAAACAGAGGGGTGTTATAAATTTAACGTGTGTTTAATTTAACACATATTAATTATTATAATACTATATTTATATCGGCTCAGCCGTTTTGTAGCTACGCTGCAATTCATCGAGAGTGTTTTAGCTATGATTCTAGAAAATCTGTTCAGCCTTTTGAAGATTATAAGCTCTTACATCGTATGTTTAAAAAAATGTATACTTGTAATTTATTTAGTTTAAAGGCACTTGCCTGCTTAAATACATATTATGTACCATGTGACGCCTGAATTCCAATCCAAAGGGTGTTCAAATCCCAACAATATGCTTGTGCTGCCGGTGAAGAAAAACATCGCGAGGAAATCATAGCAGGGTAGAGCACTAACTAATGCGCGGCTGCTACCAAGTTGAAAATCTATCGCCCAGCACCTAAAAATGTGTATCGGCAGCATCACTTTATAGCCAGGCTAGACGTGCTTACCGACCACTACGTCACTTAACATCCGCTGAGCTGTGGTCATATGCCTAGCCTATCAACCATAAAAAACCAACACCTGCAGAAATTAAAGCCTGTAACCTCAAAAAATAACAACTAAAGAAAAAAAAATGTAGGTTTAAAACTCATCAAAATCAATTTCTCTATTTCAACTAAGTATACCGCCGAAAGAGAATGGTTTGCAAGAGTGAACGTTGGAACAGGCAAATCACGCTCTTATAATTTATCCTGATAATCGACTATCGGCGTCACGTTTTGTTTGCCGTCTTCACCAAAGTTTGAATAGTCTATTTGTACAGTTTGTAGAATTGGATACCTACGAGTATAGCCATTAGCCATGTATAAAAATGTAATTGATAAATCGATATCTAATACTATGTTTTTTTTTGTGCCTTTATTATCTTAGTAAATAGAGGAAAAATACTATAGTAAATTTTTCCTCTATCTACACTAATATTATAAAGAGGAAAGATTTGTACCTATTTTTGTATGTTTGTATGTTTGTAATGAATAGGCTCTGAAACTACTGAACCGATTTGAAAAATTCTTTCACTGTTGGGAAGCTACACTATCCCCGAGTGACATAGGCTATATTATATTTTGTAGCGAGGCCGAAAGCCGAGCTTACACTCGTGCGAAGCCGGGGCGGACGGCTAGTGTCTTAATATAATAATTATCAATTTAAAAATCGATTTCAAAAAATTATTATAAAAATGGCCAAATCGGTTTATTGATGATCACACTGTCATCCAGGTAACATAAATTTCCAGTTATTTTGATTTAAAAGCCAAACCGATTTTTATGAAATTTCTATGGGACCAATCTGAAAGTATTATTCTTTCAATTAACAAAAGATTTTCCAAATCGGTTCATAAATAACAGAGTTTTTAGGTAACAAACATAAAAAAAATCTGATTGAGAACCCACCTCTTTTTTGAAGCCGGTTAAAATACAAGCTAACTAGTGTCAGTTAGCTTGTTGTGTAGTGTTGGTTACTTGTTATATCTTATAATTATGCTGTTAAAAACCAGTTGAATACCCTTACATCGTTGAATGCTCATGCCCACTACGAGTTGGAGGCGTACCCAGCAAGATGATGGCTTTACGACGCTGAATCGAAATGCCTATAATTAAATTCAAAGTAAATAGGTAACCAGAATGCTTGGAGATTAGTAAAAAGCTAGTTGAAGAAATCTTACGTGTTGAGAGTTTTACTGATTATTTTATTTGTTTGTTTGTCTTTTGACTTACAGATCAAAGACAATCCGCCGTACTCATAAACGTTACTTAAGTTAAGCAATACTTAAAATTGCTCTGTCTCATATTCATGTCTGCCAATTTCCGTCAGGGAGAAGTTAACAGAGCAATTTTAAGTATTGCTTAACTTAAGTAACGTTTATGAGTACGGCCGTAAAGGCTTTAGAAGGCGTTAGTGGAGCCGAAGCCAACACTAAGAGGGCCTCTTGTTTAATGTGTACTTAATGATGGCGAGGAAACCTAACTGACATAAGGTTTAATTTACCTTAGGTGACCTAATTGTAAATGCTAAAACTTTTGGAGTATCTGGTTGGTTACTATAATCTCAAAAATATTCTCATAATAATCAGACATTGAGTTTTGTCTCGCTCTCTCGCTAATGAGAGAACAAGACAAAAGTAAATGTAAGGTTATTATAAGAATGTTTTTGGGATTAGACACCTTTATAAAGCATCAATGGGACCAAACCCTAAACTGAGAAGCGCCTTTAAAAAATATGTGAAACTATGAATATTTACCTTATTGAAAAATAAATTAAACTATGATATATTTAACTTATTGAAAAATAAATTAAACTATGTGGATTAGGATGATATTAGTAAATGGACTATTGATGCTATGGGGATATAAATAAACTAGGCTATTGAAGTGAACCTTTTGTGGGAAACGACGTGCGTTTTTGAAGTGAAAACTTTTAGGCGCGAGCACTTTTTGGGTGAACAAAAATCATGGAACTCGCGTCATCGTCACGTGGTACCATGTATTTTAAAACAGCGCCATCCCTTGTACAATTGGTGAATTACTACTTAAGTTTTCACTTCTGACGTGCAGTCCTATGACTGATGTTTTTTTTATTACGGCAATACTGCACGGCTCTTTTTCTCAAACATGCTTGGAAATTCGATCGTTAGTTTGACAATCTTTGTTGAGATATTACAAAATTTCTGTACAGGTCAAATACAAGCAAGCAGCGGCAGGCAAAACTTATGAAAATCCATATCTGTCGTGTTCGCAGGCCGGATAAATTACTATGAAAAATAACTGTTGTGTTATTTAAAAATGGAACGAACTTTTTACTGTGAAACATGACAACGAAGGAGGTAATTTATCAAAGAATTTATTTAAATTTCGAACTAACCAAATAGAAAGCTGGTTAGTAAAAAAAACACAACAAAAAATTAACATATAGGCGCGTGACACATTATAAATCTTCTTATCTTTTTCTTCATATTATTATTACGTATGCATGTTCCCTATGAACTCCAAAATGGCTGGACCGATTTTGACGGGACTTTCACAGGCTGATGATATAAGGAGTAATCCTCGCGGGTGAAACCGCAGGGCGCAGCTTGCACAATTATGATAAAATTGTTGTTTATCATAGATTCTGGTATTTAAAACTTGATTTAATTTGACAAAAAAATGTGTGTGCGATGTGTGGAATGAAATATTTTGACACCATCTAAATTAACGGAAAGTCAGCCTTAATTTAACAGTTTTTTCCTTCGATCAGATGAATTTTGTATATGTATATTAATCAAAGCATATTAACAAGTATTTTCAAACAAAATGTTCTACATAGGTAATTACTACTTACGTTGAATTTCCGCTAAATTTGTACAAACGTCATAGGCAGGCTAAGGTACTTTGCTCAAATTGCATTTAAACAAAATTAGCGATTGCTCGCAAAAAAATGTAATAAACAACAGAAGTGTACCTTCATAAGTTCATATTTAGACTCTAACCATAGCAATGTCGTAATTCTATGCCCACATTACCTCCCAAAGCTGAGATAAGGAGGTGAATTACTCCTGCACTGTCATAAACCTTATTTTATACTTCTTGTCATCTTCGGTGCGTTGATCCTCAATTTACTACTCACTGTTATACGAAATCTTCGGATAATACACACTGGCGTAGAGCTTTATGTATTTATAGGGAGGCCTCTTACTGTGTAAGCATATTATCTTTACTTTTACGTGGGTAAGTAGAGAAGTAAAATTGAAAGTACAAGTAGGTTACAGTCTTCATCTGCTTCATCTTTAGCAAAAGATTTATTCGAATTCAAATTAAGTTTTTGGACCAAATTTCTGCCACCCCATTGATACTCACCGTGGCCTGATTCTGGTCGTCTAGTGTACAGGATATCATGAATATCATGATGGATGAACACGCTGCACAGTCCATCAAGTGTGACATTATCTGAGGGTTCACACCAGGAAGACATTTGGTCCACTCGCCACACTTTGCCATGTTATCCCGACTTCGGCTCACTTGGGATCGAAGCTGGTGGTTTACATTAAATCTGGTAGTCGAAACAGACAGACAGACAGGCGGACGGACCGACGGACGGACGAACAACGGAGTTTTAGTTATAGGGTCCCGTTTTACCTGTTGGGTACGGAACCCTAAAAACCGACTTCAAAATTAGTAAATACGCAATTTCGTTTACTTGGATGACATATTTTTTCAGTTATTTTGATTTAAACTAACTACTGAACCAATTTTTATGAAATTTATATGGAGCCACTTCTAAAGCTTACCAAACAAAAAAGGAATAATCAAAATCAATTCATAATTGGCGGAGAAATAGGTGAACATACATTAAAAACAACAGTGGAACATAGATCCTCCTCCTTTTTGAAGTCGGTTAAAAAATTAGATCCAATCAGCTAGTATCTGACAGCCCGTTTGCTCAGTTGGTAGTGTACCCGCCTTCTGCGCTTGGGGGCGTGGGTTCGATTCCCACCTAGGACAAACATTTGTGTGATGAACATTTGTGTTTGTTCTATGTCTGGGTGTTAATATCTATTTAAGTATGTATTTAAAAATATACATGTATGCATATGAGTCTCTGGCAGCCATATTACAAGCTTTGCTTAGTTTGGGGTCAGATGACCATGTGTGAAATAATGTCCCAGATATTTATTTATTGAACACCGTATCGTTGTTTTTACCTACTTATTATTTTAAACTGTACAAATATTTCGATAAAGACTAAGCAGATTATACAATGTTTTAGATTGGCTCGTGAGTTTGTCTTGATCCCTTGTACCTATTAGCAAACATGAACTTTTGTTCCAAGTTGAGTAATGGAAAAGCAAACCCGGTTCGATGTATATAAGTACGTGAGGTACTTTCCGAGAAGGTTAACGAGATGGGTTGAACAAACAAGACGAGATGAGAGTAATTCTAAGCACTAATGGAGTAATTTACCACAAAAACAGATCTTAAAAAAGTTAATAATAAATACCTTAAGAAAAAGTTACGTCAGCGGCTCTGTCTAGAGATATTATTCAAACAAAGTCTGTTTACGTTGTTTACAACTTTCATTTAGGTAGGTATATTTACAACATCGGAGTCTGAATAGCAAATTAGGTTTTATCAAATTAAGGCCGAGGAGGCTCAAAATCTGGTTATTATGAGAGAGCCAGATTTTAAGAGAGCCAGTACATTGGTTTATTGCAATAAATTTGAAACTTAAACTCAGACCAAGCATCTATTTGCTTTGACAGCTGCTATAACATTGTTAAAAGATGAATAAAACATTTTATTTTAACATTTCACTAAATTAAGCATATGAGGTACCTGCGACAGTCTTACATTCATATACTTATTTATTTATTTTTACAATGTGGGACATTATTGCACACATGGTCATCTGACCCCAAACTAAGCAAAGCTTGTAATATGGCTGCCAGAGACTGATATACATACATATATATTTTTAAATACATACTTAAATAGATATTAACACCCAGACATAGAACAAACACAAATGTTCATCACACAAATGTTTGTCCTAGATGGGAATCGAACCCACGCCCCCAAGCGCAGAAAGTAGGTTCACTACCAACTGAGCCACCGGGGCAGTCAATGTAATAATAATGCAGCTGTCAGAGCAAATTAATGCTTGGACCGAATTTCGGTAGAAAATCCATACCTAGCTCACGAGACTCAGAGAGGGAGAAAGATCTAGCCAAGCGTTTTGAGCCAAAATCACACAGAGCCAATATCGGTTAATCGGAGAAATTTTACCTTTGCGGCGGAGATATACGAGTACCTACTCTTGTTTGATCAGCCGCAAATTCAGATAGTTGATTAACAGTTTTATTAAAAAGCCTATCAAAGATTTTAATAAACTTTCACTTATAGCTTAAATTGTAAATGTAGACAAACGGTAGGTATTCCTAGTATGCAAAGATTACTATGTTTCCGATTGAAGGGCAATGATTCCAGTAAAATTAATGAGAATACAGAGATTTAATATAATGTCTTAGAGTGACAAGCGCAGGGTATTGCTACGCAGGGTTTTCAACTGATGAAGTTCTAAATTCTGGGTGGTCCCGAATCACTGTTCACCGATTTTGATCGAAGGCGTCGAAAATGCACATAATTTTACAAAACATAACCATCATACACTATCATCATCTACATTTTAGAAGTATAAATTGAAAATGTTTAATAACCCCCGATAAAAGAGCAGAAGAGAACGGTTGAACAGATTTTCTTAAATCATACACCAAGAACGTCAGTGTAACCTTTCAAACACAAAAATAATAGAGAATCTGTTAAGTATGACACTATGTATGGATGGATGGATGTTTGTTACTCAATCACGCAGAAACGGCTGGATGCATTTAGATGAAATTTGGAATATACATTGCTTATGTCCTGGATTAACACATAGGCTACTTTTCATCATCATCATTATCACCGGTTTTCAACACCACGCGGGTGAAAACGCGGGGCGCAACTAGTTTATTTATAAAAAGTATTTATTTATTAATTTGAGGAAATCAGTATGGCCTAGAACCTCAAAAGTTCAAATAAATGCACTGGACCAGCATGGTGGATTAGAGCCCATCCGTTCTCTCTGAGGAGCCGTTGGACCCTGGGTATGTCCTATGTGTCCTGGATATGATGGGCAGCAGCGTCCTAATAGTACACGGTGAACGTACTGCGATCCCCAAGCCGCCTGCCAAGCGCGGGGATTATGGCAACACCCCTCTCTATGAGGGAGGCCTTGGTCAACAGTGGACAATAGTTGGCTGATGATGTGTTCTCTCTGAGAGAATAGTGTCCCAGCAGTGAGAACATGATAAGCTGATGATGATGATGATGAGGACTTTACAAACTATAGTACACACCATCATGTGTGTTATTAATGTGGTACTCTACATAAGACATAATTAAATTGCCGTGTACACAAAGTGAAGCTAGTTATAGGAAACTCGATAGCACTTTAGCACTTCATAGCGAATCCAGCTGCAATCGACAAATGGACTGTACCAACGAATTAATACTGAAGTGGGTTTGCACTTGCTTTATTGTTCATTAATTAAATTGAAACGAGGTTGATTTTTTCCTTATTTTTAAAGATAAAGCTTTTTCAGTGGACATTCATTGGAATGAAAAGTGAGCGTAACGGGTTGGCATGAATGTGATAAAATTGTAGACATTACTCATGGCTCATGGGTGTCTCATATTGATCCTTTTTGTCCCTGTCCCTTGTCATGATGTCATCGTTTTATTACAAAACCTATAAAGTTGTGATAATGTTCATACTTCCTATATACACTTTAAAATTTTATCTGACACTAAGATGTTTTTCATGCAAACGTAAATATTATTCAAATTCTTATTTTTACTTTGACATAATAACTTAATATTGTAATCAAACATTTCACATAATAAATGCATATAAAGTTAGACCCAAAATTAGCCCAAGATTTTAATTCAATAGAAAACACAGTTATTTTTCTTTAGATTGTAATTAACATGCTTTTATTAGCTTGGTATGTATCTAGGTAATGGAATCTTTAAACGTGATTTTCACCCCTTCCAAAACTTCGGATTGATTTAAAATTTTGCACACTTACCAAGGACCGATGACAATGCAATAATATAATAGTTTGTACCATTATACTTACCAGGATCTTCAGGATAAGCGATTTTAAAGTATGTTTTTAGTTTTTAAACGAGTTTTTTTTAATTGAATCATAAAGTGCACAACAACAAAATGAAGATCGGAACAACGACACGCAAATCATCGTAAATATAAAACATATAATAATATAAGCATACATAGAAACGCCGCATTGTTGGTCCATTCTCAACCTTATCACGGTAAATATCCCATATAAGTGTAGGTTACAGACATATTGTATTAAATCAATATTACAAAAAGTTTGAAGCATTCGAGCTGACACCACATACATTACGGTGTCATTGTCCATAAATCACTTTTTGAATCAGAGATAGTAGTACATTTCCAGACGCATTGAAATAATAAAGTACTGAATAGCAATGAGAATAATCAGCATCAGTCAAGCACGGCCTAGTTAAAGCGAGATAATATTCTGCCTACTCGCGCACAGCTCGCCGTAATGAAAGCGCGTGAAAAAATGATGTAGCAATTTTGAAAAAGATTTTTTTTACAATTTATATGGAGATCAAAGATACTCACATTGATGATATTTTTTCTTTCATTTTCTTTATCTACATGACTACTGTAATTTTTTGTTTTAGTTAATTTTATAGGCAAAGCTTAGTTTCTAAGATAACATAATAATTATGAACGAGTGAGGGATCACTTGACACATTTGTGTCAAACATCCAGTGACGGTTTATATTATTACCTTTGCTATCATTTCCTACCTTGCAGGAAGAAAGTTGGTATGCTTAACCAATCGAAATAAAAAAGTACAAATCAATTGCTATGCTGCTTCATAGCTTGTTTCATAACAAGAAAATCTGTTCAGCCGTTTGAAGGCTCTAAGTACCATCTATAACTAAAGTATATACTAAGTTTTTATTTATAATTATAACTTTTTGTGACACTGCGACTACAACGCCGCGCGATGCCAGTGCTATGATGCCTTATCGGACAAGTGACATTGAACACTATGCAAGCGATATAACATCTAAATTGAAGTAAATGTGGCATTGTGAACTATATAATTTGATTTCTAGGTATGTGCAACTACGCTCGGACGTTTTGAATGTTTTCTCTTAGAGATTGTTACTCTATAGGTATTGTATCTTGATGGTTATTCATTATTAAAATAAGTGGACAAGAATGAATGTTTCCAAAGATAGGATAAATAACGCAACATTATCTTCGAAATCGCATAAATTATTTTATCGCATAAATCTGGAACTTGAGAAATAATTTTCTTAGGATATAAAAAGTTGAACGTGTCTATCGAAATTCGGTAGTAATAAATCATGGTACTCGAGTTAGCCGACTTCCGCAAAGTACTTGGCTTAGATGGATACGTAAAATAATCGACCAAGTGTGAGCATGAGTTACTAGCAACTTCTTTCAACTTCGTGTTGGGATAAAACTTCCTAATTACACTCTAGTTTATATAATTTACGATTGTGTCCGTAATTTCTATAGTAGGTAATTATTACACGGATAATGTTTTTCTCATCTTTTAACAACTGCCATTGCAAAGGCAGTTATGGCAGAATTGGCAGTGGGTAGGGCACATAGCACGCAGAACAGATGGCCGGTCCTTTTGCCGGCCCTTTTGGAAATCGATGGACGAGGCTTATGTTCAGCAGTGGACGTCTTCTGGTTGGTGATGATTGCATAGTGCGAAAAAAACAGTAAGTATTATGTGTAGGTGCTATACCAATTTCCACTACATAGTTCCACATCCATTGCGACAAAAATATTTCTCAATATAAATAAACCAGCCAAGTGCGAGTCGAGCACGCGCACTGAGGGTTTCGTACCAACACAAAATACAATAATTATCAATTAAAAAAACCGACTTCAAAATTAGTAAAATGTGTCATTTGGATTTGAAGTAACGAAATTACCAGTTATAACTTGGTAATGAACAGAAAGTCAGCGACTCATACTTGGCAATTTTTTTAAATATTTTTGTTGTTGTTATACTTTATGGTAAGTACTATAATCATGCTAAGTTTGACGCTTGTACGTATTACCGTTTTTAAATTAGAGCTATTACAAAAAAACGTAAAAAAAGTACGTTTGTTGTATGGGGATTCCCTTTTGTTTTAACTTTTTTGACTTTCTTTTGTAATTAATCCACCGTAACATTACAAATTCTGTGAAAGTTTCAACTGGCTATCTATTAGGGTTCTAAAGATACAGCCTTTTAAAGGTAGGACGGACGGACGGACAGACAGACAGCGTAGGTGCAGTAATAGGGTCCCATTTTTACCCTATGGGTACGGAACCCCAAAAACTGACTTAAAAATTAGTAAACTTTCTAAAAAAATATTTGCTATTGCCAAATTAACGGGCCCTCGAACAATATTATTGGTAATTATTTAGAGCTGGTTCAAAATTACTAAGCCATAGTTAATGAATATATTGTGGGACAAGCTCGATAGCTTTCTTTACATAATACAGAAAGAATCATGTTAGTTGGTTCACAAATGTCAGAGTACTTAGTACATTAAAAAAAGAATCGAATTGAGAACCTCCCTTAAAATACGTAAAATAATTACGTATCGAATTTCATACAAATTTCGAATTTCAAAATGGAATTCGATGCGTAAACGCATCGAATACTCGTACTTTGCCCACTGAAGTCGTTTAAAAACCATTACATTTATTAAACTTCATACTTGATGTTAATAAAAATCTATGCTTCAAAAATACAAAACTGTAGGAAACAATACCCGTATATAGGTACAAAGCGCGTCGCTAAAAGTCCCATGAGCTTGCCGATTCGTTACCAAAGCGAGAAAAACGATTAAATCGGTCATTCGCCCGGAGCGCGAAGTCTGTCTATCCGTGTCTTTCGATATTAGACTCTGTTTTACACTCTACTCCATTTATTTTATCGTCGGGGTATCTGTCAACGTTTGACACTCCATTCGCCGTATCTTGAGCTCTATCAGTCCGTAAAATAAATTAAAGTTTCGCGATATACGTTTAGTATTGTGAGGCGAAATCGAGCAATATCGAGTAGGTACCTACTTACTAAAGTAATTTTCGGAGAGCCATTCAGACATTTGGAAGAGCGTAGTTTTCTGGTTTTTTTTTGTTTGTTTTTAAGCTCATAACTGGGCAGGGTGAAGCCATTATGGCCATACCGCTTCGTGTTACGTATTTCTGTCATAAGTACGAGTATGGTATATATGCCCCAGTTAAGTGGTGGAGATTTTACTAGAGGCTTCTTAAGAGTTTTGGAAACAGCATGAATAATGAATGTACACGTTTCACCTCATTATATTACTTACTCAAACTCGAGCATGATAACGAACACTACTGAATAATACTCCATCAATATTTAGTAAAATTATACAAAGAGACGACATGTGTCTTAACTTTGCGGCGAAAACTTCCTTTTACGGCAAGGTTATTCCATAAAACTTTTTTTTTTTACTTTTAATTGGCAAGATTTACTTCTAACAACGATAATAATCGTATTGAGTACTTAACTATATAAATATTTATGAGTGAGCAATATAATAGGAACTTCTTCGTCGTGGAAATCGTTGCGCAAATCCCGGGTTTCTATACGAAAAAACTTAAATAATTTTCGGTCACATTCGAAAGTTTTATTTGGTAATACCCAAGAGCACTTCTTACTTTGTTTACAAATAAACTTGGCGTTGAAATTGGAAAGGAAAAAGCTTTTGAAAGAGGATAGGTAAATCGATTTATTCAAAAGAGATAGCGCTTTTTGTATGCAAATTTTTGTTGATTTCCCAAAGATTGAAATCGCGGTAGGTACCTATTGTAAAATGGAAAATATTGATTGTCTGGTGACAATAACCATCGGGCACAGCGTTATCTCAATTTCTAACCTGGATTTATTGACAATGCTTGTAAATTATCGGAGCGAGTGAAATAATAACATCTTCGTTTGGCTTTTATGATATAACATACGAGTATATGAGCTAAGTATAATATACTTTACGTATTATTATTTATATTTGTGTTGTAAATGAACACGTTTATAATTTGATTATATGTACGATATGTAAATATATTTAATTGATTTTGTGTTATTGTTTGTAATTTTTAATTAGATTAATTGTAATTTATAAAATGTACAAAATATTATTATATGAATGTAATATGAATACATAATTATCATATTCTCGGGACTTGTGGCCAGGCAATTGGTAAAGGCATCGGGTGTCCAGAATGCTGGCTTTTATTTCGCACAGAAATTGAGCATAGCCATTCAACGAGGCAAAGCCGCCTGCATTCTGGGGACCTTTCCCTGCACTAATGGTCTTTTAGTTTAAGTTTTTGTCTAGTTATTTTAAGTTTTAGTTTTTAGTTAATATTTTCAGTTTTCTTTTTTTTAAGTTTTAGTTTTTAGTTAATATTTTCAGTTTTCTTTTTTTTAAGTTTTAGTTTTTAGTTAATATTTTCAGTTTTCTTTTTTTTAAGTTGTGCATAGGTAATGAAATATTGGCTGTATATAAATAAATACACATCAGTTATTGTCAATCAACACTCAGAAAAAACACAAGTATAAACTTTTAATAAGCTTTTGATCTAAATGGACTAATATCAATGACTTCGCCATTTCTAGCTACAGCTCCATTGTTGAATCTGTTGCTAATTTTTGTTGTTGTTATTTGTGGCCTACACTCTACAGGTAAAAAGCTAATTAAGTCCGTTGTTCCTAGAAATAATAAATAAAATTCCCTTGCTGATTCCTACTGGGATCATACTTCTTGTAATGCGGATGAAAATGCAAAATGAATTATCGTTTTTCAGCCGTCTCCCACTAGGTAAATTAGGGCTCGCTAAAACCTCAAGAAGGTGATAAATCTCTGTCGAATTCGTCAGCCAACAGTTTTATTTCTTTTTCTCTTTTGCACCGGATTTCTTTTCAACAAAGTTACCCAGCCCCTCGGTTTTGAAGCATCTACTTGAAAGTATTTAGAGTTCCGTGGAAATTGTTTTTACATGAATTTGCATTGTAATTTTTATCCTTTGCGCTGGACAGTTGGAATAATGTTTTATGAAGATTTCAAAATGATATTAATGACTCAGAATAAATCTACTGAAGCATTGATATAGTATAAAATGATCTCTTCAAGACGAGTGGATTTAAAAACCGACTTCAAAAATATATGAAAACGTAAAATTTGAGGGTTGCCTTCGATTTCCTTGGGATCCCATGATCAGATCTTACTTTTTTTTATTTATTTTTTATTTTTTATTTATGATATACGTTAAACATTTAATTTGTTTGCTAACACCAAAAAACCTCACCGAGGTTTATCTTGGAATTAGGTTAGGCTTAGTTGACTTAGTGAAAATGGGACCAATTTGGAAGCATAATAACCTACCGAAAAACAAAATATTTTTTTCTCTGAAATCGGTCAACTGTTGGCGGAGAAATTTGTGAACATACATAAAAAAATACAGTGGAACATGGTCCTCCTTTTGTGAAGTCGGTTAAAAAGAGAGAATTCTAACAAGTAGGCTATAATATAATTTTATATAATTCACTATGACAATGGTCTAATATGGGTTTGCAAATTATGTCATGCACTCATATGGCATGCAATCTGCTGTAAATACTTACTTATTATTTGCCTAGAGGATTTGATTTATAGAGGATCTTGAAATGCAGCATGCTGCCAGCTGCCAGCATGATCTAAAAATCGGTTAGTGAGATTAAGTAAAATAATAAAGTTAACATAATATTTAAAGGCCTGCTTAAAATGTTTATATTTTTAATTTGCAAACGAGAAAAAGCTCATATTCAACCGCAGACTTTCCACACGCTTTTTCGCACACAGATCCTTATTATTCGAGTCGATATCAGGGTTTAGACTGGCAGTTACGAAGTATTATATAGCGTGGGTATAAGAGTCAGCGTACACTTGCGATGCGACGCCCTCCATGTGCACGACACTATTCCGCACGCGACGGCGGCGATGCGCGCCGAAGCGATTTGTTCCCGGAATTGCATTGTTCCGCAGACACCTGGATTCTGGATTCGGTTAGTAAAACCTTTCCCAAAGGAGATTTGTTGGCAAGCACCTCTAGGGCGCGAAACTGTTGCGAATAAGGAAATCCAAGTGAGAGCGTCTACCGCTTCAATTTAAATTTCTATCTCAACACGTCTAAACCGGGTTCAGATTCCATTCTCATTCTTTGTAGGTAGGCCTCTAAATACGTACTCATTAAGCCGGCAATTGCAAGTAGAGTTAAAATCGAATATCTTCATGCGAACTTATCACACCAAGTTGTTGTTTTTGTTCCTGTTTAGACAACCTAAATATTTATGTGCTGTTTGTTTATTGATAGTCAAGGAAACGTGCTAAAAATTAACTTTATCGTGTATAAATATATAATAAACGAAAACCTTGTTACAGTCTCACGGCATTTCCTTGCTGTATAAAACATTATCATTGTTTTGGAGACTACGTTTAGCATATTAATTACCTGTTTAAAATATTCAATAATATCGAATGCCCCATCTTATTCTATTCACAAGGACTTGGCACAATGTTGAGAAGATTATTTTGTAGAGATTAGCAACTATCAAAAGAATGTTATTCTCAAACATTGGTCGTTAAGTCAAAGGTCTTAGTGGGGTTAAGATCATATCGTAGGAAAGTTCGTCTAAAATCCAAACTGACACTGGAATGGGATTAAGGGCAAAGGACCGAAACTTCGACGATTTTATTAACTTTTCATAGCTTATGTATTCTCGAGGGATATTGGGCTTAGAACAAAGTATTTATTAATCAAGACGCAAACTTGGTGATATAACCGTATTCTTAATAGGAGTTTAGCTAAGTGTAAACATCTTCGCTTAATGCTTTATTTATGAAGGTTTTATGAAAATGGTATCAGATAAATACTGATAAACAATTTATATTTTCAATATTCGTACCAATAAAGTTCTCAATAGAAATATAATTTTGCATTAAACAGCATACCTTTAAGTAAGTAAAATGGAGGTGCGTGAGGAATCCGGTATGTCTAAGAACCTTAAAAATTCAAAGGTCGAATATATATCGTGCCAGCATGGTGGATTAGTGCTCATCTTCTCTCTGAGAGAAAACCTGTGCCCAGCAGTGGGAACTTGTTAGGCTGATATGGTTAGTTAATACGAGTGTAGGTCTACTTTCTAGCAACACATTTCGAGCAGTAATTAAAATATATTTTATTCACCCAGCAAAGTTCACCCGGTGTACAAGTTGAGCTCATACAAAAATATCACAGAAAGCAAAATAACTTATATAACTTTAATTTGTTTACGAAAACTTGATGCAGAATCTGCATGAATAAGAGAACTTTTACGGTATAAGTTGTGCCAATCTGCACGCAAACAATTGGAGCAATTGGAGTGAGACATTTATTTACTGAAGGGGCGAGGTGAGCGCTGCGGGGAACAGAATGGTTAACGAGTTTCTGTCTGATGTTTGTGAAGTTCCAGGTCACGGTGAGAGGAGTCAGCTGCGCCACCTATTCTAGCAAAAGTGATATTCCAATGGCGACCGCAAGCCGCACACTGCAGATCTATAGAAGACCATCAGAATCATACTCAAATCAAAATGATGCCGAAAATAAATAGGTAGGTAAATGTCTTTTAGATATATTGTCTCCCTCCGGTCAAGTTTGTCCGTATGATGGGGTTTTTTCATCTTTAGTTCGATGCAAAAGTTAGCTAAACAAGGGTGTTGTAAAACGTGGATTTGGCATTTGCGTACACGCCTAAGGGACAGCCATAGACATATCCGACAAATTTAAGACGTAGGTTCATAAAATCCACAGTAAATAATGACTTTACGTTTAGACGGTCAACACTACAATGATAGACTATATAAATTTTGGTGCACTACGGATAATACAGACAAATAATTACAACAGTCCACCGTGTCTCCTGGGTTATAAGCACGATCAGTCAATCACTGTTAAAGTTATATTAAACGAATGAAAACTTAATATGTTTTTTTTTTTTTAACTTTTTCTTTTATGATATTGGGTGAACAGACGAGCGAATTCGCTCGCCTGATGGCTCTTCACGTTTGCCCATAACAGCACAACGCCACTCAGAATTTTGAACTTCAACAGTTCAAAACCCTGGATGGCAATGCACTGCGCTCGTCACCCCGAGATATAAGATGTCAAATCTCTGTGTGCCCTGTAATTTCGCTGGAAACATTGCTCTCAATCCGGAACACAGTAGTGTTTGCACACTACTGCTTGGCGGTTGAATAACTGGCAAAGGTGGTACTTCCCCAGGCGGACCCCTGCAAAAGAGTCCTACCACTACAATAAAAAACTAAACTATCCCGGTTGTTCAGTACAGTTATATTATTATTAAAGCCAATTTTCCTACTTTTAGCAATTTTGGTCTTTCTAGTTTTAGTTAGTCTACTTCCATGGTACGCTTAAAATTAAAAATGAGTACATATCAAAATTGTTTAAAATGTTTCAAAATGTTTTATTTAAGAAACCATAAAGACCGAAACACGATTAGGAAAGAACATTTTGCTGAATAGAAAAATATGTGAAACTAACACTGATTGGGCTTTTCTGCCTTTTTTGGATTCATTCAAATACCTATTTACAAATGATCTCTGCGTTATCTTAATATACAAACTGCATAATTATGGAGGGAAACGTAAAGGTACATATAATATTACAGCCATTTACAGTTATACTTATCGAAAAATATGAGAAAAACCCAGTAATAAAAGTAGCGAAACGCACGACTAAGCAAGCGCCATGGTCTTGCTACCCTAAATGCGCCTTTAAAACAATATGTTAAGTCTTAGGTATGGTAATCTGTAGTAACAAGTGTTGCTTAAAAGTGGGAAAACCTGGCCTTAACGGGATATTTCCCGTGATAAGTTTATGGATGTAGTTCAAATTTATAGTTTAAGACAACTAAAACCATTGTATTAGTACAAACAAAATTTTAAAATTGTTGTTAGAAATAAACACACCTAATATAGAGACTTATTTTTTTTACAAAGAAGCAAAATAGTGACTTAGTCGTTGTTATACTACAGTATTTATGTATATAATTATTTATACATATATCTCATTCCCGGTATTGGATGGCTACATTCGGATGTCTAATCCAGATACATACTGCATCCCAGCAACAACACTGTGATTCCAAAGACGCCCAAGGTCTATCATCTAAGGTCTTCCCGCCGAGCTGCAACATGAAGCGTTTCAAAAAAAGTATCTACAATTACCTCTCCGGGCTGGCAAAGCACCGTCAAAACCGCTAGTGATGCAGGTGTCCATAGGCATTGGTTTTGCTTACCATCATGCAGACCACATGATTGTTTGCCGCTCATTTTATATAAAAAAAACTTCGTATCCATGTATTTAGACAATTTTACAAAAGAATTAAAATATATTTGTGAATAAGAGTTTTGCAGTCTGCGGACTGCAGTCGTCGTCAGAATAGCACCTTAAGTAATGAAATATCTGCTCTTCTGTAACAATAGTTTCTTGTTGGTGACAAACTTTAATTATGATTTATCGAACAATTTTACAGTGGGCGTTCTCACATAACTTGTTAGTCGCCTAAAGCTTTACATTCTAGGGGCGTAGGCGTGGTGGCGTCCTTAGTATATTATAAATATCTGGGATATCTGGGACATTATTGCACACATGCTCATCTGACCCCAAACTAAGCAAAGCTTGTAATATGGCTGCCAGAGACTGATATACGTACATAATAGGTCGGGGAAAAAGTCTTTTCGTATTTTGTATGTATAAAGTTGTAGTAAAAATCTTATCCGTTGTACTGTTTGTATCTGGCTGGTTTTGATACCATTAAAAATATGACATTTTAAAAAAGGAATACAAAACGTAAAAAGCAATTTCCCGCCATTTTTCAATTGTTTTTTTGTTCGATAAAATGAGTGAATCTAACGAACAAATTCGATATATTGTGAAATTTTATAACAAAAAAAGGAAAAATGCGACACACGCCGCGAATAAAATTTGTGACGTTTATGGACCTAATGCAGTGTCATCAAGAGTAGCACAATGTTGGTTCAAGCGTTTTCAGTCCGGGAATTTTGATGTCAAAGATGCAGCTCGCTCTGGTCGCCCTGTTACGGATAAAGTCGATGCCATTTCTGAAAAAGTGGACCAAGATCGGCATATTAGTAGTTACGACGTAGCTGAAGAACTGGGGATTGACCACAAAACAGTTTTGACCCATTTGAAAAAAACTGGGTATACAAAAAACTCGATGTTTGGGTGCCACACGAGCTCACTGAAAGAAACCAAATGAATCGTGTACTCATTTGCGATTCTCTATTGAAACGTAACGAAACCGAACCGTTTTTGAAAAGATTGATCACTGGTGATGAAAAATGAATCACCTACGACAAGAATGTGCGCAAAAGATCATGGTCAAAGGGCAGTGAAGCACCACAGACTGTAGCGAAACCCGGATTAACACGTAATAAGGTGATGCTGTGTGTATGGTGGGATTGGCAGGGCATCGTTCATTATGAGCTTTTACCGCCGGGCAAAACCATCGATTCGGATCTCTACTGCCAACAGCAGATGAGACTCAAACAAGAAATTGAGAAAAAACGGCCGGAATTGATCAACAGAAAGAGTGTGGTCTTTCATCATGATAACGCCAGACCGCACACATCTTTGGCCACTCAGCAAAAATTTAGAGAGCTTGGTTGGGAAGTGTTAATGCATCCACCATATAGCCCAGACCTTGCACCCTCAGATTTCCACCTGTTTCGATCTCTTCAGAATTCTTTGGGTAGTGTTAGATTAACATCAAGAGAGGACTGTCAAAACTACTTGTTGCATTTTTTTGATCAGAAGTCCCAAAAATTCTACAGCAACGGGATCATGTCACTACCTACAAGATGGCAACAAGTTATCGAACAAAATGGCACATATATATTATAATTAAATGTAATTAAACTTGAAAAAAATATGTCTTGAATTTGTTTAAAAAATACGAAGAAACTTTTTCCCCGACCTTATATATATTTTTAAATACATACTTTAATGCGCTGCCTGAGTGGGTGTTCCCCGATAGTTACAATCTAGGTGTCTTCAAATCATGAGTGAATCGGCTTCTTCTAGGCAAGCGTGCTCCATCGTAGACCGCATCATCGCTTAACATCAGGCGTGTTGGCGGTCAAACGCAAGCCTATTTACGCATAAAAAAACACAAATGTTCATCACACAAATGTTTGCCCTAGATGGGAATCGAACCCACGCCCCCAAGCACAGAAAGTAGGTTTACTACCAACTGAGCCATCAGGGCAGTCAATTATTATTGGAAATATCCACTCATAAATTTTCACGGAAGACGCAGCGTATGTAGGCCTCCCAATATATGGACCGACGACATTGTGAGAGTCGCGGGCATCCAGTGGATGCAGATGGCAGGATGTCGTTCAGTGTGGAGGTTAAAGGGGGAGGCCTATGTTCAGCAGTGGACGTCTTCTGGCTGATGATGATGATGACTCATAAATTTTGCGTAAACATTTATGCTGGCAACCGACATGCACGCCACGTGTAAAAGTACAATCTCTGAATTCTAGGATCAGCTTTTACTATCATTCGGGGTTACAAGTACCAAACGGTGGTAGGTATACTAACCCGAAAGACTAAATTGCAGCAGCTTTTCTTCTCTTCTTCTCTACATAGTATAAAATGAAGTCGCTTTCCGCGTCTGTCTGTCTGTATATCCGCTAACTCCTACTGAACCACGCAACGGATTTTGATGCGGTTTTTAACATCTGTTAGATAATTTTTGACGGAAGGTTAAATAAACCTAATTAAGTTTTATGTAAGACTAGCCGTCCGCCCCGACTTCGCACGAGTGTAAGCTCGGCCTTCGGCCTCGCTACAAAATATAATATAGCCTATGTCACCCGGGGATAGTGTAGCTTCCCAACAGTGAAAGAATTTTTAAAATCGGTTCAGTAGTTTTTTAGATATTTCGGTACAAACATCCAAGAATACAAAAATATTAATCTTTCCTCTTTATAATTTTAGTATAGACTAGCCGTCCGTCCCGGCTTCGCACGAGTGTAAGCTCGGCCTTCGGCCTCGCTACAAAATATAATATAGCCTATGTCACCCGGGGATAGTGTAGCTTCCCAACAGTGAAAGAATTTTTCAAATCGGTTCAGTAGTTTCGGAGCCTATTCATTACAAACATACAAAAATAGGTACAAATCTTTCCTCTTTATAATATTAGTGTAGATAGATAGTAATCATAGATCTTTCCACAATGTTTACAATCACGGATCTTATATACGCTATGATGAGTTATTTGTCTTATGCTTCCCTCGTATACCTAGTTGTTTGGAGTATTGTAGTATCAATGTCTCATTGTAGTGATGAACAAAAGTGGATCACATTAAAAACCGACTTTAAAATTAGTAAATTTGAATTTCGTTTACTTGGTTGCCATATTTTTTCAGTAGTTTTGATTAATAACCAAACTACTAAACCGATTTTGATGAAATTTGAAATAGAATCATCAAAATCAATTCATAATTGGCGGAGAAATCGGTGAACATAAAAAAAAACAGTGGAACATAGAACCTCTGCCTCTTTTTTGAAGTCGGTTAAAAAGAAGCAAAATGGAAGCAGTTTCCAATTTCGTACTAATATTTGAAGTATAAAGGTACTTGCTTACATTTTAATCTGAGAGTTAAACGAAGCTTTGGTCGCGGTGAAGCTGTGCAGCTACAACCTTTTGACATTTTGAACTTTCAATGTTGCCTGTATTACAAAATAGTATTTGAATTCCGAACGAGTAAAACAAAGTGGCCTTTCGAGCGAAATTAAAACAGTTGTAAAGTTCTGTTTCAGCAGAGATAAGAAACGTTTTGTTTGGATATTGTATCGTAAATAATCACAGAAGCATGAAACCAGTCGTATATGAAAATTTAGGAATTGACCAATTTTGGATTTGTATTTATAAAGGCCTTTTGCTCCGCTCATGATAGACTGTTTTAGAACCATAGCTACACTACTTCTTTTTATATAAAAATATGAAAAGAAGTAGTTAGAATTTAAAACAGAACCTCGTTAATCCGCCTTAAAACGTAGGGTATAAATATGCTGCCACTTGTATGAAATTACGCTAGAGTCAGCCAATCAGTCAATATAATATTATCTTTGCGATCAGGCAATGGTGAGTGCTCTAAAATGTCAACTGATTTATATTAATTTTATTTATTTATTTAATAATAGGCTAGCGTTTGGCCACCACCTCGCCTGATGTTAAGCGATGGTGCGGTCTATGTAGGAGCACGCTTGAAACCGACACACTCGTGGGTTGAAAATTGTAAGAAAGAAGATTGTAACTATCGGGGAACACCCATTCAGGCTGTGCATTCCACAGACTAGTAGTTCGCATAATAAAAGCGCTTTTGACGGGTTTTTGGAATATCAACCATAAAGCGGTGTCGATTTTTCGTGCCCGCTCTGGCAGTATTTCGCAAAAATAAGTAACAAACATGCTCTTAAAAATCGCAGTGCAGTAAAGTATGTTCTACAAGACAGTATTGAGTGAATTTGCTGTTTTATTTTATTTCGACGGAAATTTTTCTGGTAGAAAGGCTTCAGGTCCGTCGGTCAGATAAAGTGCGCTCAAATATAAAGTTTCAATTTCCCCTCACTCTGCGAGACGTGCGGTGCCTGCTGAGAATTCACCTTTTGATCTGTTGTCCCCTCCTTCCCCCCTTTCTTCGACGGTTTACAATTTGATCGTGTCATTAATGCGTATTATTGCCCCGTCCGTTCTCACCCAAATTAATTCGCTGTGATGGATTTAATCCGGATATCTGAAGCAGGACGTGATTTTGGTATTTTTGACAATATCAATTTTGTTTCTGTGAATTGGAAAATAATATGCTATTAGAATCTTTGGATATTGGCGACTATAAGTAAGTTTTAGGTAATTATTTTTATTTTATTAAAATTCTTGATATTGTAATTCGTATACTTAATGTGTAAATAACACTTCATATAACAATAAGGGATGTAAGGTAAGGATATATTTAATAATTTAAACTAACTTAAACCAAAAAAACATATATAATTAAATATATTGCTAGTGTTATTCTAGAAAAAGTTTTACGTAAACATAATTTTCTATAGGTTGTTCAACAAAGCAAGTAAGAGGTCTTTCTTAGCGTGACTAAAGGGACCCTTGAAAAAATCATAACAATCGTAACCTATCTGTCATGAATAATTCTTAAGCATGATAACCCGAAAATTCAATCTCCGAACAATGGGATCGTATTAGCATACAAAAGGTTTCACATATTTTACGCAAATCCGTTATATTTTGAGTTATCTTCTCACAGAAAGGCAATGTTTTTCCCTGACCTGTAGTATAAATCGTGTTCGAGGCAGACGTTGTTAGCGTTGTTAGCGAATAGGGGTTAGATCGTTTGAATTATTAATTTTTAATTATGTAAGAAACAGACGGGTTAAGTTCGAGTTTTGAATTTTAAAATGAAAAAGCGCGGGCTAAATTTAAAAACATTCCGTTGGTTTGTTATCTGCTATATAGGGAGCAATTTATTTGGTCGAAACTGGAACTTTCAATGATCGATGCTTTTGTCCAGCTTTTAAAATGAGTCTTGTTTCCCAGGAGTGTTTCCCTCGCAATCTGTATTGTGTATACATCTGCACTAGTTCGATTGGAGCCCGTTGTCACACTGTCCGTTCTCATCGTCGACTACGTTCTAGAGTTGCACCTAGGCAATGTAACCCACAGCTTCTGACCTAAGCTAACAATGTTGGTTTGTTTTGCATACTCGTAAATTCTGCGGGATGTTTGAGTCAGTAGTGTCAACATTGTAAAATAGATGCAGCATTAATGTTAACTGAACAGATGTTGACAGCTATCAAAGGTGTTATCCGTAGAGTTCCTAAATTGGTATAAATAACTGCTCGGTAAATTGGTATAAATAAGCAATCGTACTCACTATGGAATAGATTGTTTTTTCGACGAAAACTGATGTAATTTCGGCTGCCCGCTTGGAGTAATTGCTTCAAGTATCTAGGTGTAAATGAAATTATTATGCTTCTTCATACACGATGAACTTTCTATGTACACCTACATATGTATTTATATTAGGTAATTCATTTTTAAACTGGACACGAGAATTTAATTTCATGCGCTTTTGGTAAGCGTTTTCGAACACTTATTTAATTTCATGTTTGACGAGGTCTCAATCAGCCTCGCATTCGATACGATCATTCGATCAATACGTCCATTAATCGACGGTTATCACATCATGCGTCTCGTTAGCGCTTCGTGCTGATTTCTGTTATCAATTTAACTTTAAAATTAATTACCCGCAGTGAGATTATGTAGCTAATTGTAAGAATAACCCTATCCTACACATCAACTTCTATCTATATGTACACTACAGATAATATATGTTCATTAAACCTTAAATATTCCTATTAGCGGTATTAAGCTTTTCAAAATAGTAGGTAAGGTAAACTAGGTTACTTTCAGAACTTTGAAATATTTAATAAAAGCTAAAGTATTATTCCTTTCATATTCATATTTATTGTTAAAATTTAATGTAAAATATTAAATATTGTTTTACCAACTACTAATATACGATGAAAATAGTATTTAATTTATATAATTTAGTTATATTCTCATGTGAAAGAAATTTCATTCTTTATGAGAATAATAAATATCTTTAACCACAAATGTTTTTTACTTGTCAAATAATACAAACAAAATCAAAAATGTATTAAGACATATTATATATTAACAATTACAATTGGGACTTTCATAAGTTACATAATAGCAAATTAACGTTGAAGCTAATCAATATGTAAGATATTGTCGGTAAAGACGATAGGTATATACATACAAAGTGTGACGCGAGCGAGATGCTCCAGGAGAGTTGCTAACTTAATTCATTATAGTGGGCCGTGTTTGAGTTCCGTGAGTGCTCGGTGCCGACGGTTTTGGCCTTGTTTCGGCACCGCCGAGTATCTCCACCCTCGCACCTCCGGATAAACATACACCTGATTGACACCTATACCATGCAAATTACTTGCGGGAACTTTTATGGCTGGCACGTGCGACGCGCTACGGTTTTACGGAATACTCGAGATACGCACCCACAAAGGTCCAATTGGATATTTTGTTTTTTCCCGCATCGATCGGATTTACTCAAAAGAGCAAAATTACCCGGGTATTTAACCCGGGTACTTTTACTCTTATATCTTTACCATATTTTTGAAAACATCTTTAGAATGTTCAAAGTTTGAAAGGATTAAAAAAATAGGCTTATTCAATTATAGGGTCACGTCAAGTACAAAGACTTCAAGGGAGCAAGTTGAGCTCTCTCAGGCGCTCCGCGGCCGTCGGCGACAAGTAATTACCGTCAGAAAACAAATCTTCTACTTAAATTACCTCTCGATTCACAGGATTCATGAGAAAAACGTCTTAATAAATGCTTCGGGAAGGGTTAAATTTCAGCTTTTGAATAGTTTCAAATTAATTCCATGTTCTTCCAATCTTTATCCTTTTGTAAGCAATTAAAAACCCAAAACTGTAGCTTGCAGATTAAATTATGTTGTGCTGTTAAAAACTGGAATCACTAACATATTTCGATTGATTTCCAATGGTCAAGTACTATACTTGTATTGTGAAGTGCTAGCGACAGTGTTCAATGCCGAAGAAATTAAATAAAAGTTGTGATAGTAATGTCAGAATTTGAATTCAGTTACATACAAAGCTCACTAATGATTTAAAACGTGCTGAACGATCAGAAACCACCATCCTATTACGTCAGCCTCCTTACTAAAGTTGTCCGTCGTAAATGTGGGTCCCACATTCTGCACTTCTATCCGAGCTCGATCCTCACTTGACGTTACGACTTGCGAACTTTTAAGGGTTTAATTATGAAAACGTAGAGTTAACTGATCACGAGGCACAATGCATGCTCATTTAAATTTATGAATATTTACTGGAACGGATTGTTCGTGTGTTAAATTTAAAGATAATGTTATTCAAAATATTTTCAGTGTCATGAGATAAAAACGTAGCCTCCCGGGAAATTACTGCCGAAATCTCACCGCCTGCCTATAGACAGTTTTGCTCGCCTCCTTTGTGCCTTGAATCAATTCCCGTAACTTATCTGCATATTTTATAATGCGAGACGAAGTGACGGTGCAACATTGGGAACTCTCTTTCGGGATTTCATCTTGTTTCCGATCGTAGCAAGTGAAATTGATTATCAATTTCACATACTAACAAAAAGATAAGTGATTTTTGATTTTTGTTCCTTTGGTACTTAATGTATTCAGTTAGGAACAATGGTTATGTTTATTGAGACGCGTTTATAAGTATAGTCTATTAGCCAGCAGTTAGTTACCTTAACAGTTTTTCCATTGAACGTAGCGGCATTATGTCTTTTTGTAAAAACAAATAAATAATACAGTGACCGAAACACAAACTCTAGGTAAGTAAATTAAAGCCCAAGTTCTCCATGTTAAGCCCACTAGCAGAAGCTTTTGTAGCAAGGCCGAGGCAAATATGTATGAGTATAATTTCCATGTAGATTATTTACTTGTATAATATGCGCACTGCAGGGAAGATTTTATCAGAGGCCTTCCATTCTGTATACATAATTTGTCCATGAACAATGAATTGTTTAAATACCTCAGATCAAATATTAATGCGTGGTAGGTAGTTATTATTTTAATTATCATCTTATTTCATCTTCTCTCAATATCATCTTTTCTTTTTTTAATATCACAGCCATTTCATTGAAACTTGCGTGGTCGTCTTGACCGATAAATTCAGCAAATTTGGAATTTCAGCTGCAGGTAGTCCAGGACGTACCAGCGACAAAACAAAGATAAAATGTGTTATTTAAGTACAAAAACATGTTAGATAAAGTCTACATGCATACATACTCGTATGACGCAATACACAAATTGAGTATGAAATTTATTGATACAAATTTTTGTACCACATCAGGTGGGCGTAGTAGATCGGTAATTTTGCATGCTTTCATGTTTGCAACACGTCAACAAAGCAAGTGGTCAAGGCCGTGAAGATTCACTAGAAAAAACGAGTTAGGCACGAAAGAAAGGTACCCCTACCCAGAGTAACATATCTCAGCACACACATGTAGTAGAATGCGAAGAGCCGCTGCGAGTGCAATAAGTCCCGGTTCTCGGGAGGCGCGAGAGCGTGTTGTTGCCGCCACGAACTCAACTTTTAGGACCAACTGCCGCGAGCTCTACCGCAATAGGATTACAGACAGACCTAGAAAGCCTGCGCGTGTCGGCTAATTCAATTTCATTGTCGATATAAAACAAAATAAAACTCGCTGTATTTTTGTTGTACGTTGTTTCCACATTCGGAATTAGAAATGTGTAAAACTCAAACACCAATTTCCTCTTGGACAAGCCCATATCGGTACGTTTCGTACAGACAATAGTGTCCTTTTGAATGTTCAATTCTAGTGGCGGCTTGGACGTTCCTTTGACGTCTGTGCAGTGTACTCGTATAGGATGATACTCGATTTATTCCAATTTCGTCGGGAGCCAATCAAAGCTTTTTCGGATTTAGATCGCATACGGTCCGAATGTGAAACAATAGGAGCGATGAATCAGTCAGCTGGCCAGTGCAGAGTGGCGCTTGTCAGCCGTCACAGCTCGACTTTTATTTTACCTGCAAGTTTATACTCGCACGAAACTTGGAATGAACCGTCAAGAGCATATTCAGTGTCTGTTAAAAATAGGTACAACAGAGTTTATTGTGTCTTTCCTAGAGATAAAGGAAGAAAGTACATTTCAAAAAAGTATAATATATTGAGCCCATAAAAAACGTCAAGCAGAATTTGGCTAAAATTCGAACAGCCCTGATATATATGAGAAGATAACAGGATTCAATCAATTCTATAAAAGGAAATTTGGTCAGATCAAAAGCTTCAAATTAAACTTTATTTTACGATTGTTTTAACGACTTTGTTTAAGATCGCTGATATTTTAACTCTTTGCCGCATTGCCTTATCGCCAAACTGCAGATACTTTTGAGTTGGAAAGTCTTGAATCGGCGTCGAATGATCTTTGGCAAAATATTCCAAGCGTCAATCAAGATTTACTGTTTGCACAATGGGTATTTTACGTAAAATTCTATCTACTGCTGATCAACCAAAGATCCTCCTAAATATTACGGATAATCATTTTAATTGGTAAATAACCACAATTTACAGATAATAAATTTTCTGGAGCATGCTCGCTATTTTCTCGTAATTAAAGGAAATTCGCAATAAACTTCCTTTGATATAGAAATCTTAGGTATTTTCTTACTGAAGAGGTCGGGTTACAATTTTGTCTACGATTCTTGGAAAAAATCTGATTTTGTAAATTATATTTTTAATGAAATAGAGTATTTAGTAGATGAGATGGTGAACGGTGTCGACCCCTCTAATCACGAGATTGTCTCGTTAAGTCTTGTAAGTAGCCTGCTTGATCCCTGTAACATTCCCGGGACGTCAAGCCGACATCTCGGGATTTTCCCCTCAGCTATTAGAAGGCGGATAACTTTTTCGCATCTAAGTTTGCGACACATCTGTAAACTAGATCTAAATAATGTTTTGAAGGGGTTTTTACTGAAGTTGCTTGGTGTTTTCCTCTAATTAAGGTGGGCTGCAACCTTCTTATTTTTTTTAGCCACTTAGTGTTGTAAGGTTTTGCTGTTATGACCGGTGTAGCTTAGCGGTAGCGCGTCTGCCTCATGAACAGGTGGTCTCAGGTTCGATTTCCAAATTAGTTTTTTTAATGATGAATTTAAATATTTGCTCTTGGTCTAAGTGTTAGTTGTCCACGTCTATGTGTATTTGTGTAAGTGGAGGTATCTGTGTTTTTATATTATTTTTTTAATTTATTTACGGTAAATAAAAATAATGAACACATGTTTTATTTATTGTAACCCCTAAGTGGGGTTGAAAAATTTGCAATTTTTTAAGCTACCGTAATGACACATTGAATTAAAAAGCATGTTATTCACTGTTTTTAGAAAATCAACTCTTGAAGAGATGAAATGGGATGTTCAAAGTGTACTTTTTTCCTTCTTCAAAGAATACAGGACATACCTATACAGGAGAATGCCATTTTAGGGTTCAGTTTTTGAACAGAACCTTTTAGCACAGCCTATGCGAGCGAATTCGATTGGATATTTTTTTAAAGTTTTTAAAGGATTGTAAAAATGCCGATGGATATAATAGGTAAATACAATACGAGTAGATTCGATAAAATATATGTCGTTGCATAAACATGCCAATATTATATTATATGCGAAAATGTGTTTGTTTCTTGATTGGTTTGTTGATATTTTCCTCTTTTACGCAGCAACAGAACAATGGATTGACGTGACTTTTTGCACAGTGATGATAGTTGGAGGGCCGGACATGGGATAATCTTAATTCCGGAACAAAATACAGTTTTTGAAAGAATGTCTACATGGTTGAAACCGAGGGGCGCAACTGATTGAAATATACAAACACATCACAGATACACAATGAGTTGAGTCCTGCTGCTGTAACTCCATTAGATTTACAGCCAACAGAATCCTCTGATGCATACAGGATCGACAGATATTCCGATTTAAGAGCTTTCTGGAAACTAGAAACTAGCACTTTGTAAACTCATCCAATGAAATGTTATTTTTCACCGCGCTTGCTCAGTCAATGACTAAGAGCAGGATGTTTTTTATTAATATTTTATCTCATCGCAATTTGAATATTATTATTCTTCTAAGTCTTAAGTCTTATGATTTATTTTCAAAGCAATGTAACCTTGATTAGTTTACGCTTACATAAGTAAGTACGTACTTAAAAAGGTTTGGTGTTATGAGAAGATAGGGTTATTTCTAGATCTTTTTATAGAAGACTAGCGACCCGCCCTGGCTTCGCACGGGTATATGTTTTATTATATAAAGATCTAAGCATATATAGGGACGGATAGACAGAGGGAAGCAACTTTGTTTTATACTATGTAGTGATAGTGAAGTGTCAAACAAGCGAACGGCCACCTGATGGTTACCGTCACCCATATAGACACCTACAATATCCGGGCCATTGCCAGTGCGTTGTAAGTATGTAAAGGTAATGAAAATATTCGAAAAATGCAATTCAAAGCAGAATTAATAAATCAGAACAATCTGTAAGTATTACAGTTTCTCTACTTAAAGAGCTCGATTCGTGGTTTCCTATTTGCCATACAAACTGTCAATTGGTGCGAAACGCCTGTAAATCTCTAAAGCAATATCGCCATCTGTGTTTATGTTCTCTGTAAGTTCAGCAGTAATCCATTTAAAAGTGTCAGATTAGAGGGGTCCCAGCGAATTTGCTTAGGCGGGGCTTGGTCAGCAATTTATGTCGACTGTTGCCGCAGATGTGGTCCGTGGCCTAACGCCTGCTTGTGGCACTGTTTATAACAACAAAGCTGGAGTAATTAAACACTTAGACATGAGAGTAGGGTCCTCTATATTAGTAGAGGTCTCAGATCATTCAAACAAGGAATATATAGTAAGGTGGCTTGGTGGGTGCGAAGTGAGAACGCATCCACTCTAAATCTCGTCTTGATGCATTAAGAGTGAGTTCGGGACTCACTCTGCAGACGGCCATGCTACCCTTTTTGCATGTCGACTATTAGTTAGTTCATTGGTGTTGTTCTAAGTTTCTAAGTGTGTGAAAAATTTGTAAGTGAGTCTTACTGTTTTTGCGTTAAGCGGTTTATTGATATAATAAATAAAAAAAAAGGAAAAAGGAGAAGCTAATTACGAACGATAATTGTTCTAAGGCATATCTTCCTTGTTTGTCTGATCTGAGATAGAGGTACTAGTGCAGACGTGCATGTACACAATGTTCAACGTGTTAGCTACCGAATTTTGAATACTCGATAACACAAGAAAGACTTGATAAAAAGATTTCGATCTGATTCAATTAGGAATATTCTCGTACGAATTTGTAAGAATGAAACCAAGGCAACTCAAGTCACATTGCTCGCGACATAGGGATTTTTCCTACACTTCAACTCTTATCTCCCTAAATCTTACCGAATCCAAAATATTATATCTTCGTCTGACTGTCATCGATATTTCGCTATTTACAAGGGATTATTTTTTTGTGCCGTTTTCCAGTGATATAGGTTGTGGATTGTCAACAGAGTAATATCAAAACATTGATTGAAAAGAAATCTCCTTTGTTATTGAAAACGCTGAAATTTTATGTGAAATATTTACACTCATTTATGCAATATTTTTATTTCAGAATAATGATTGAATTCCATTTACTCAAAAATAATTGATTTCTCGTATTTAGCCCGAATGCTGGAAAAGATACCATCTATGTGTAAATTTATATTTTACACCGTAAACAAGGGCTTTAGAGCAAGTAAAATTTTCCGAAAGTAAATTTAGGTAAATAACTATTCTTAAAGCATATATGCATAATTATATATTTAAATACTTACTTTATTGCACTCATACAAATAATGTAGAAATGGAAAACCTAATACTATATTAGGATGTATCCCTAAACAACGGACATATTCCAGGATAACATTATAGACAACTTTACTTATGAACCAAACCATAAATCGCGAAAAACTTGCTGTAAAGTGAAAAACAACTGCTTCATATATTTAGTTGAGTATGAATGTTGTCTGAATGAAATTTTTCTATGGAACTGCTGATTTTTTTTCGCGATTTCAGGGTTGGTCCCATGTTAAAAGTGGTTTATATTGATGAGTAAAATGATATCCTGGAATAAGTCCGTCGTAGAGAAACACCCCGTATCTTCATCATCATCATCATTTCAGCCATTGCTGGAGATAGGCCTCCCCCATCGATTTCCAAAAGAACCAGTTGGAAGCGTCCTGCATCCAGCGTTTTCCTGCGGTCTCTTTTAGGTCGTTTGTCCATCTTGTGGGTGCACTTCGTATATAATATCACAATACCAAATTCTTCGCTAATAATCGATAGTCAATATACCCAGTAAAAGATGAAAGCTGAGAGACTGAGGTCACCCAAGGAAAAACAAATAGTAGCTGGCAGGATAGTGAACATTACATTAATATTAGCCTTTATTGAGGTCGGCGTACTAAACGTTCGGTTTATGACGTTAACCATACCTGCTGGTGAATGCCGACTGCGGTCACGTTGTTGGTAGCGGTCATCGTTTCATTATGAATGTAATTAGTTAAGTTTGTTATCATTAAAATGCTGTAGCGTAAATAATATAATCCGATGAGTACAGATTTCAATACTTCTTGTATGGCTCTACAGTTTTCGCTGATATACTTGGAGGATGGTGATGAAACATCATTTTACCCATAAAGTTACTACATTCATCCACTGCTGGGTTTATGGGTTACTCAGAGTCGTGGTACTAAGCCGAAAGGTGATCATTGTACTCGAAATTATATAAAAACGTTTCCTATGGGAGCAACCCTGATATCGTGAAAATAAAATCGGGTGTTTTGTTCCATAGAAAAATGTGATTAACTTCTCAACATAATTTATTCAAAGTTGATCTCATAGTAAAAGTTTTTCATAATGATAGCCACAATGAACCATATTAGCTTCGTGCCACCGGTTTGTGCAACCCTGTAACCTTTATTGCCTACGCCACCCATTCTAGTTCTGGATTAGTTACATCCACTGGTTTTCTGCCTCTCGCCTTCATAATGTAGAACGATCAATGCAACGAATATATAGGTATAATATAACGAGTGAGAACGATCACATTAAAAACCGACTTCAAAAATATATGAAAAACGTAATAGTACCTATAAAATTTGAGGGTTGCCCTCGATTTCCCTGGGATCCCATCATCAGATCCTGACTTGGTGACAATGGAACCAAATAGAAAGTATGCCTTACCGATTTTTTGGCGACAACAATTGGCAGATAAAGCGATGAACATACATTTAAAAAAATATACAATGGAACATTCTCTTTGATGGAACATAGGACCGACCTCCTTTTTTGAAGTTGGTTAAAAATCAAATTATATTTGTTGGCAAGCGCATCACTTAAGAACAAACCGATTCGGCAAAAAACATTTATGTTCGAATAAGGTTTTTAGAGAAATTAAAAATAGAAAAGTTGCCGCAAAAATTAAATATTTGGGAAAAAAAGAGAGTGCTTTTTCGATGGGATTTTTGAACGAACTCAAGATCATAACTCAACTATACTGGAATTTGGACAGGACAATGTCTATCGGGTCATTAAGTTAAGGATAAAGATTTTAAAAAGTATGTTTCAGTTATATGAAAATTCTAAATTATTCGGAAATTTATTAATAATTTAATCTATTCTTTTAATTAACAACGCTCTGAAAAAAGTTTTTTCCTCCTTAATTTATAAGTACAAATATATTTAGTTAACCCTAAAATGTTTTGTCTACAAATAAAACCTGAAATCTGGCTCCAATTTCCGGCATTCCCTCCGGCTTTGTTTTTCTTTTCACGTGCGGTGTTTGTTTCTTGGAAGTATTTTACAGAGTAGGTACATACCACAGAAGATAAATAGGTACCTATAGAAACACAACGTAATTTTTCTCTCCTGTGGCTTATTTGGAAATCGAGCCGAAAATAATTCAGATAAGAAGATACCAAATATTTCATACTTATAATTCAATAATCTTAGAAAGATACGTTTCAAATATGGACCTCAGTCTTTCAAATCTTACGTACGATTCAAAAATCGAGCCCCAGTTACTCTGAGACAATTTATGAAGCAATACATTAGCAGAACTTTTATTTAAATCCCATCTTTCTTTATGTATCTTTTTATAAGGCAAGTACCTATCTTAATTAGCTAAACAAAATACAAGCAAAAACTAAATACTTCAACTACTGAGCCTAGAGTCTAGACTCATAGACCGTTGAAGGTTTAAACACAATCCAAACGATGCCAGTTGCATGGCAACGTACTCAAAATATAAATTTGTTAAGATATAAAGTCGTCAGAATCAGTTTCTGTTAAAGCTTGGAGGTCACTAGGCCAAAAGACCCACCCCTTGACGTACATTATATGTCCATACAGGCATATAAATACAACTTTAATAATAATGGAGAATCTTGATAGTCAAAGTTGGTTGGGTACGTTTCTGCTAAACTTGCTGGAGAAAATTTAATCAATCGACTTGCACCATTCTCCATGTAAACACAACAATTTGATACCATTTTATGACCGAGTATAAGTTTTTAGGGTTCCGTACCCAAAGGTTGTAAACGGGACCTATTATTAGTAATTAAGCCTATATGCCTACGCTGTCTGTCTGTCTGTCTGTTGATCCATCCGTCCGTCTGTCTGTCCGTCCTACCTTTTAACGGCTGTATCTAACTATATAGATAGCCAGTTGAAATTATCACAGAATATGTAATGTTACGGCGGATTAACTAAGTAATAATAATAAAGGCCAAAAGCAAAACCTATTAGGAAGAGGGTAGGAAGTATTTTTGTATTTGCTCTAATGTAATAATGATCAATAAAAAAAAACGAAATCTCAATATTATTAAAATATATTAGTAAACAATTTTGGTTCCTCGAATGACATAATATTGTTTATTTATTTTGATTTAAAAGCCAAACTACTAAAACCGATTTTGATGTTTCTATGGGACCAATCTGAAAGTATATGCCATGGACATCCCAAATGCCCTTCTTCTGGCACAGAGGCAGGCCACCGAGAGGTTTTTAATAGGTTTAATCCTAAATAACCTGGCTGTTACCCAATACAACCGGGTATCTTTAGAAGATTCCAGTAACAAAAAAAATTTAGGCTTTTTAATGATTACATTTGATCAAATCTGTTGTATTTTCTGTAAGAGTATTAAAATAATTATTCAAAGTGCAGTGCAAGCTTGCATCCCATAATCAAGATAAACGCTGCGGCAGCCGGCTGGAAATTTAGGAAACTTGGCCGCTCGCTTGTATGTACAACGTAAGATAACTTTCATGTATACTGGCCATACGTTTAACAGCCTTGCAAAATTGTGCTGCGCAGCACAAGGTTATGTATTAATGGCTTTGCAATAGGATACCTTAGGCCAGATTATATTTTAAAATCATAATGTAACCACATTCTCAAGAATTATAGATAATAATTATTGACTATTTTTAAGGAAACCTCATCATCAACAGCCAGAAGACGTCCACTGCTGAATATAGGCCTCCCCCTTATACCTCCACACTGAACGATAGCCTGCCATCTGCATAGACTGGATGCCTGTGACTCTCATGATGTCGTCCGTTCACCTAGTGGAAGGCCTACCTACGCTGCGTCTTCCGGTTCGTGGTCTCCACTCAAGAACCTTTCTTCCCCATCGGTTATCGGTTCTTCGAGTGTGGCCTGCCCATTGCGACTTCAACTTGCAAGTTTTAATAGCTATATCTGTAAGTAAACATGCTGGTATATATTTCCAAATAACTATCTATTTATTCAAGAATAGTACATCTATGGTGTTACTTGCTGTAACTGCCAAATTTGGTGTTGAAAACTTGGTGTTGTTGGTAGATAGTTCCTTCCATTTGTCAAATGCTAAGTTAGATGTTTACATTACATAGTTATATTTACATTAGTTTTGTATTAATTATTTAATTTACTGATTATATATTCTCATCAAATATGCTTAGATTTACACGAATAATGTTCACCTAACATTCGTGTGAATATAAAAATATATATCATTGAAGTAAATTAATTAAAATATATCAACAGAACTCAGCTAAATTAATATAAAGGAAAATAACCCTGTATAATTGGTTCCCTTTATGTTTGGAACATGCGGCGTTAATCAAAGGTTCGTTCAGTGAACATGACATCTACATACGATCTGGCGGTACAACATGAGCCGGATTAATCTATGGCAGACCGTTTGAAAAGTTATTAAGGCGAGGTTTTCCTACTTTTAAGCAATGCTTGTTACTACAGATGACCATAAGGCTTAATTCATTGTATTAAAGTCGCATTTAGTCGAGCAAAATCATGGCGCTTACATACAGTCATGCGGTTTGCTACTTCTATTTTTGAGGTTTTTTTTTCATATTTTTCGTACTGTATGGTATACAACCTACTTTGATTATAGACATGTTGTATCTAACTCCATCGTCAGACCAGCTCGATGGTACCATAACATTGCATTGTCATCGAATAATTACGCCAAATTTCAGCTAAATCGGTTGAAGATAACTTACCACGGTAAATATCCCGTAAATAATCATATAACTTTATTATCAAATCAGTTCGAAGATACTAAGGTTTCAAATCGGTATGACTTATTACGAGTAGGTTAAAATCACAAAAAAATAATTCAATAAATTGTCTGCTGAAATTCAGGCGTGCTGCAGACGAGACCATAACACCTACCTCCTGAAAATATGTGAAGAGATCGAGATACATGCTGGAAAATACGAATCCAGAGACCTTTACCACAAAATTCGGGTTATCACGAAAACCTTACCCTCTAAAACCTGGGCTATTGAAGATAATAATAACCAAGTGGTAACAGAGCTGGTATGTCTAGCGTTTGTGGACTACGAAAAAGCCTTCGATTCAATCGAGACCTGGGCAGTGTTGCAGTCCCTCCAGCGTTGTCATATCGACTATAGGTATATCGAAGTGCTGAAGTGTTTGTATAGAACCGCCACCATGTCGATCCGATTACAGGACGAGAGCACGGAACCAATCCAATTGCATAAAACGGATTCGGCATCAATATCAATGGCGAATACATCACTCACCTTCGTTTTGCCGACGATATAGTCATCATGGCAGAGTCGCTGGAAGACCTTAATACAATGCTCAGCGACCTCAGTAGCCTTTCTCAACAGGTGGGTCTTAAAATGAACATGGACAAGACAAAAGTCATGTCCAATGTCCATGTTGTACCCGTACCGGTAATCGTTGGGAACGATACTCTCGAAGTTGTTGACCATTACATCTATCTTGGACAGATTGTTCAGTTAGGTAAGTCCAACTTAGGCAAAGAGGTCACCCGAAGAATCCAACTCGGATGGGCAGCGTTCGGTAAATTGCGTGACATCTTCTCGTCCAAGATACCACAGTGCCTGAAGACAAAGGTATTTGATCAGTGTGTGTTGCCAGTGATGACATATGGTACTGAGACGTGGTCCTTAACTGTTGGCCTTTTGGAAAAACTCAGAGTCACACAACGGGCCATGGAGAGAGCTATGCTCGGAGTTTCTTTGCGCGATAAAATCCGAAACGTAGATATTCGCCAAAGAACCAGAGTCACCGACATAGCTATTCAAATCTGCAAGTCGAAGTGGCAATGGGCAGGCCACATCGCTCGAAGAACTGTTAACCGATGGGGAAGAAAGGTTCTTGAGTGGAGACCGCGAACCAGAAGACGCAGCGTAGGTGGCCTCCCACTAGATGGACCGACGACATTGTGAGAGTCGCGGGCATCCAGTGGATGCAGATGGCAGGATGTCGTTCAGTATAGAGGTTAAAGGGGGAGGCCTATGTTCAGCAGTGGACGTCTTCTTGCTGATGATGATGAACAGAGCTGGACCAAATCTCTGTAACATGGAAGAATTACTGTCAGTCACTGTTCCAAGACCCGCAGTCGCGTCATTATCCATGTACAGATCCAAGCAGTGAGGATTTGGAACCCAACATTCTTCTGTCTGAGGTTGAAGCTGCTATAAAACACCTCAAGAATAGAAAAGCGACTGCTACATATGCTATTCCTATCGAAACGATAAAAGCTTTAGGAGAACGCGGTGACCACATCTTTCACACTATCTGTAACAAAGTGTGGCAGACAGGAGTATGGCCTACCGAATGGACGCACACAGTGTTCATGCCCTTACATAAAAAAGGTTCTACTGAGAAATGTAACAACTACCGCCTTATTGCACTGATAACACACGCTAGCAAAATTTTGTTATATATTCTCAATGAGCGATTGAACACATACTTATCGAAGGAGATTGCTCCAGAACAGGCTGGATTTGTGAAAGGGAGAGGCACTCGGGAACAAATACTCATTGTGCGTCAGATCATCGAGAAGGCACGAGAGTTCAACAAGCCGACCTATATTTGCTTTGTTGACTGCTCCAAAGCATTTGACTCGGTGAAATGGCCGATTCTGTGGAAAACCTTACTGGAAATGGGCACGCCAAAACATCTTGTTCATCTTTTAAGACGTCTATATGAGGATGGCACAGCGTCAGTTCGCACGGATGACGTATTTTCAAGCGAATTTCACCCAAGTGCTGGAGTCCGCCAAGGATATACGATATAGAATCACCGCTCTTGTTCAATGCATACACTGAATTAATAATGCGTATCATTTTGGAAGATTGGTGACGGTGTGACAATTGGTGGCTACAAAATTGCTAACTTACGCTACGCAGATGACACAACTCTCTTTGCAACCAGTGCTCAACATATGGAGGAACTGCTACTGAGAATGGAGCGAGTAAGCCTTAAGTTCGGACTTAAGATTAATCGAAGCAAGACCAAGATGATGATTGCCGACCGCGCCAACAATAACTCGCCGGAAGTGACCCAGATCGCGAACTGCGACGTGGTCCAATCCTATATATACCTTGGAACTTTAATTTCTAACAATGGCGGATGCATAGATGAGATAAAGCGACGAATGGTCATTACAAGAAGATCAATGGATAAGATGAAGAAAATATGGAGGAATAGAAATATCACAAAGACCACGAAAACCAGGCTCGTGCGAACTCTTATCTTCCCCATATTTCTATACGCTGCTGAAACGTGGACGTTGAGAGAAGTGGAAAGGAAGAAGATAGACGCTTTAGAGATGTGGTGCTGGAGAAGAATGCTCGGGGTATCGTGGACCGAGTTTCGCACGAACGTCTCGATACTCCGAGAACTTGCCATCAAGCAGCGGTTATTTTCCACAGTACAGTCTCGGATACTAGCCTTTTTCGGACACGTTTCAAGACGAGATAATCAGTCCATAGAACGCCTCGTCGTCCAGGGAAAGGTGGAAGGCACTAGACCGCGCGGGAGGTCGACATGCGATGGACCGACCAGATCAAGTCTGCAGTGGGTGGTCCCTTAAACGAATGCAGCAGGATGACCTCCAGCAGAGAGAGATGGCGAGACATCGTGAAGCGCATTTTATCTGCCCCGTCCAATACGACTACATGACGACCAGGACCGCTCTGCCAAGAGCGAAACGACTAAGAAGAAGATTTAGTTAACTATAGGTTAAAATCGACTATCATGATTTGCTTACATAGTTCGTAGGTTAGTGCAGCTATCAAAAAAACCGAACAAGTGCGAGTCCGGCTCGCGCACTGAGGATTCCGTACCACGACAAAATACAATAATTATCAATTAAAAAACGCGACTTCAAAATTATTTATGCAATTATTTATTATTTCTTGTTATACTTCGGAGTGTGTACTATAATCATGTCAAGTTTGACGCTACAGTATTACCGTTTTTACACTAGAGCAAATACAAAAAATACGTTCAAGTTGGAAACATGTTCAGTAAAAACGTACAGTAAAAGTTGTTCATAATGATGAGTACATACATAACATATTTAATATTACTACACCTTTAGTAAACACGTTGTGTATAATAATATAACTCCAGTGAGAGGGTAAAATATAAATAATAAAAAGTAAATTATATAATCAAAATAATAGAAAACGGTCATTGATGAAACATATGGAACCGCCGTTTTTTAATGCAATTTCAGAGTTGATTCCATAATAAAAGTTGTTTGTAAAGATGATTTAATACATACCCTTCAGTATATTACCTTTAGTAAACACGTTGTATATAAAACACTGTTTTAAACTATCACGGTTGTTCACTACAGTTATATGATTATTTACGGGACCTCGGTAAATATCCCGCAAATAATCATATAACTGTACATTGTATATAATTATATGCATAGAGCTTGTTTTAATTGAAATAAAGCTGATTAAAGGCTGGTAAGTAATAATTAGGGTAAAAGATTGAACAGGTAGGCAAAAATTGCGGATTCTACACACGTGCAGGGCACACGGGCGCCTGAATCGGCTCGCCTTGCTACGACCAAATAAGATCACTTAAATTCCAAGCTCGTAGCCTTACACCCAGATAGCATTGCCAGTTACTTCTGTTACTTATATGAGCCCCACACAAAGCGTAATTACACAAAAGAATAAAGGAAACGTTTAAGCATTGCTTTCTAAGGCTGTTAGAGTTGGGTTGCATAGAATAAAGTTAAGTCTGCATAAAACTTGTGTTGATTTATTCTTGTATGCGAAACATGACGAGTTCGATTACTTAATTCCTATGAACGTACTCCTATTTTGTGTGATTTTTTGTCTATTTAATTAATTGCTTTTTTTGTGGATTACGGTACAACAGCTATGAATTCATACCAGGTGCCATACGACACCTCTTATTATTAATAAATTATTTACGGGCCTCTCACAATTTTTGACGAAAAAAGCAATGAAAACTGAATTTCTGGACGTGCTGATTCTATCAAATAAAAAAATCTATAGAACGTTCAGTTAATGTATTAAATTATATCTGTATTTATATTGAAAACAACGGCTTAATTCTTTTTGAAAAACTCAAGAGATCAACTTATTACCTCCAATTTACAAAAGTAGTTTTTCGTAAAACTCTCGTAGGAAAATTTTGAGAGTGGATTTCGTTAAATTACTGACTTCTAATGACCAATTTTAATGTTATAGTTTACTTGTCTAGACAATTACGGCTTTATTTTTTCATTTTATGCCCGAAAATCAAAATGCCTAATATTTAACGGTGCATTTTATAATACGGCCCTTAGCGCGGGCTCGAAACAGCGCTGAATTTGAATACAATTATCGTAATTGTACATAGGCATGTCTCCCTTGTTTATCTGATCTGATGCTATGATGATATACATAGTAGCGATTGGCTAATAAGTCGAAATGACTGTAGTTAATATACCACAACAATAAAAAAGAGCTTTAAGATAAAAATGGCATTTAAATCGGTGCAGCTGTTTTGTAGCAATATGGTGACAGACAGACACTCACTGACATCATACACACTAACATTAGAGTTTCTTGCAACGATTTAAGGCACATCATTTCGATGAAAAAATTGTTAACGTAAAAGCATACTTAAAATCATGTTTAAGTAGGATAATTAATTTTATTACCTTCAAAGCGAATGTATAAATGGATAAACGCTGGTAGCTTAATTATGCCTAAATGTTCTAATTACAAGAAACGCCGTTATGCCACGATAATAACAAAGAATTAAATATTCATCCTGTTTTAATATTATGTTGTTAACCTTTCTTTTTCATTATTTAAGAATTTCAGATTTTAAATACCTATACACTGACCAAATGAAGGTAATTCTAAGAAATTAGCGATTTTTAAACCATGACGCTAAAAGAGAGGTGTTAGAAGTTTAACGTGTGTATCTGTGTGTTCTCCGCTAGGAGTAATAGTGTTCCGTGTGTGTGTCTGTCTGTGGCGACGTTGCTCCCAAACGGCGGAACCGATTTTGGTTAAGTTTTTTTGTTTGAAAGGCGAGTTGATCGAGAGTGATGAAGATGTGTTATTGTAATAGAAAACATTCTTAAAACTATGTTTTTTTTTTTTGTACTTTTGTATATATAAAAATGTAGGTATATAAAAATATAGGTAATAAAACTTATGGAAATATAGTACCAAAGATCAAAGTAGGAAAAAAATAAGCTGATTAAAATTATACCGTCTATATGAGAATATTCGTAGAGTAGGAGGTATTCGAGGTAGAAACAAGTGGAGAAAACTTTTTTAATTCAAGCGAAGACAATAAAGATGGAAAGTTAGACGTACTACGAGAATCCTAGAACTCTCCAAAACATTTCAAATACCTAACGGCTGCACTATGTACGTTCTTGTTCACAAACTAATCATATTATGTACACTTAGTTGTATAATTATTTAATTAGGTTCTAGCTTTTGCTTGCGGCTTCACATAATGTATGTCACTCAAAGATCACCATTCTTAATGATATGTAGCTTTCTATCAGTTATTTAATTTTTAGAATCTGTTTTATAGTACTAAAGATTGTCTCCTTGTTTTAGTAAAATCACCTAAAGAGACCTGGTGGTATTGGAATATTGTTCTTTACTAAAAGCTCTTAGCTTGCAATGTTTGTATGTTAGTTTGTTTGTTAAGGTCAAATCTTGCAAGCTGAATTAGAACCACTTCCTTTTATCCTACGGAGTTGAATTTTCACAAGTGGTTTCAGTTCCGATGACTGCATTTTTATGGTTAGCATGGCCTGAATCAACATCTAGAATTAGCTCTAGATAAAGGTTCTCTTTAATTGTCAATATCACAGACACGAAATTTTGTGTACGCGTTTTATTGTGATAGCCGGTTTTAAGTTTTACTATGACATGGTTGCTGCACTTGGGTTTGGGTTCTGACTAGATAAATGCTCAATGGTTAGCACAGACATGAAATGTTGTATACGCATTCAATTTTATTAGAATAACCAGTGTCAGTTAAAAATATTTAAATATAGGCACTACGTACTTGAATTTACAAAACGGATACCTACTTACCGCCCATATGATTATTACTGAAGTTATAAAACCTCACGGAATTTTTCACCATTGTATCACAATGGTAACTACTACTATTACTAGGTCAGTTAGAACTGACTTAGTAATAATAAATGAATTTGATTCAAACACAGATCGAGCACGTTGTTTTTACCCCTTTTGAATTTTAGGTTAGGTTAACATAAAAGAGTGAAATTCTCTCTGATTTAGTATTCAAGTTAGAGAAGTATTAAGCCAATGGGCAAAGTTTCCATCTGATCTGATTCTTGCCCCTGATATTACAACCAACATAAAAACTCGTATTAAATGGTCGTAAACTCGTAAAAAGCGCGAAAATAGCTCTCTGAATGTGCCATTATCGATAAATAAGCTAATGCATAGGTATGTTTTGTATGCTTTATTCAGTTACAAGCAGCGTCCGGTTTTATCTATTATCCTACAAAAACCGTATTAAGTACCTACCTACTACTGTTATCGTTATGCAAATCCGTTCAGCCGTTATAGAGATGAGGCGGATCAAAATAACACTAACACACTTACACAGGTACCTAATCTAATTACCTATTTTACAAGCTATATTTAGTTTCATCTATCCGGTCCTATTCCCAGTGTCTGTCTGTCTGTAATCAAATATTGCAAGTTAAATTTGACCCTCTTCCCGGTGTTTGATTAAGCTGAAATTTGGCATAGGTACTTTTCATGTTCCGATGACAATACAATATGACAGCTGTGATGACAGCTCGCTGTCACCACAGTGAGCTGATGGTGACGGCGGACAACGAAAATCTTTAATGGATAATAGTAGACTGGCAGTGTTTGGGATCATATTGATCAGCACACCGATCCGATCAGTAATTGCATAAAAGCTTGGTTTGTACAAGAAATTTTTCAATGAAAACTTATTTAAATAATGCTACTATTGACCTGTCTATTGTACTGCTTTATATGAGCGTTTCATTATTTTTCCGTAGGCAGTAATAATACTTAACTTTAGATTTAAAAAATGGTGTTACCTATTAGATAAATTATTAGCAAGCACACTGTTCCGCTTGCACTGACAGCTGTGTAAAGAGCACCTATTCTGCAGTAAGCACGGAACACTATTACTCGCGGAGGCAGTAAGTGGCGTTTTGTCAAGAACACATCAGCGGCGCGCCGCGACACAACGCGACAAAACAAACCTTTGTTTTGTCGACCGCAGGGACCTGCGGCCACCGCTTATTGCACATTGTTTCACCGGTTTTCATTCAAAATGTCCCTGCGGTTTTTCAAGCGTTAAGACTACAGCATTTGTCGCAATTAGTTAACGGTTGAAAAACGCGCATGCGACCAAACTTGCGCCGAGGATTTCGCATATGCAAATTGGTGAATAAATTGTTCGAATCGTCGAGTTTACCTTCTTAATATTTATTTTAATGGTGCTAGTTTCGAGAGATTGATGATTGTACAAGTGATTTACGTTCATAGTTTCTTGCAATTCGATCGATATCCGAGAGGAGAGGATACGTTGAATAATTGTGAGTTGAAAGCCAACCATAGGTGGCGTGGTAGATACGTATAAGCTGTAAAACGCTGCCAATTAAGCGGGCGGTCTATGAGGAAACAGCCGGCTCAACGGACTGGCGAATTGGCGATATCCACACTCCTGAACTAAGACAAGCCACGAGGCGCCCACTTAGCATCATATTGAATGAACATGCTGTACAGAATACCTATACTGCGTACAAAGCAAGTTATACCGGAGTATCATCTGTAGGTAATAAATACCTTTAGCCCTGGTGCCGGGGCAATAGAATACGGCACCGGTACCCCCTGCCTGTAGTAAGAGCCTACTAAAAGGGGACCTATGGGTTCGGGATGGTCAAAGTTGGGGCTCTGACCATCCACTTAAGCGTGCCCAGGGAGAGTACGTTGTGTGACCAACGTTGTCGGGATAGAGACAACACGCAGTCTCGGGAGGAGCCATAGCGCAGTGCTGAGGGCTCCGGTGCGTTCCTCTGGAGATCCCGGAGCCCTCTTGTCAAGCACTAAGGCTGGTCACCGGGGGGGTTTTAGTGGGTCCAATCCCACATAACCTGGCTGTACCTCAATGCAGCCGGGTATCTTTGGAAGATTTCCCCCTCGAAAAAAAAAAAAAAAAAAAAAAAAAAAAAAGGTAATAAATACCTATTAATGATCTCGGCTCAACGGAAGTACGGAAGTAGCTACATTAAAATCTTTTCAATGGAACGACTACCGTAATAACGCTAATTAATTAAATAAATCACTGTAGTATTAAAAGATTATGCATTTTCACATTTCATCATACAAATATGATGCGATAAAAGGATAAATTTAAAACATATTGCACGTTTTCGCTTGAAAATTTATATGTACGAGATAATAACAACAATGGCTGTTCCATGAACCAGTATAAATATTATTTGTGTTTGATATTAAAGTTATCTCTACGAGTCTCTACCTGCAACGGACTCTATCTGCAGGTAGTTTAAAGCATCACTTATGTGAAAGTCCACCCAGCACTACCGCCTTTGTGACTAGCCAATAATCATCAATTTTGCTCGAGGTCTGGGTAAGACTTTATAAGTTTCTTTGACAAAATTTCGTTTCCTCGTAACAGTGTTCACCTTCCTTCTTTATTAAACTTTTAACTTTGTGTTCACAAAATTATAAAAGATAAAAGACTAAGTACCTGAGTTTATTTTTGTTCCATATTTTTACATGGAAAAATATGTGATAGAAATAAATATTTAAAAGAAGTTTATAATTCAATTAAAATGTTTTTGCTAGAGAAATTCTACTTTTCCATAGTAATATTACTATTATATAGTTAATTAAACCTTTAAAACTGTGCAATTAGAATAAATGTTTATAATTGCCTATCATGAGTCGTACCGACGCCGGTTTTAAGCGATTTAGTTTAGGTAATTCCGGAAAATCACGCGAACGTGAACCTTAAATTGCCGAGATTAGGTTTCCGGCCGCGCAAGTTTTCGCAATCACCTAAACAGAATCGCTTAAAACAGGTGACGGTATATACGACCCAGGATAATCACGGCCATTGAACAGGTGGTACTTAAGAGAACAGCAGTTCCCCAATGCACTACTGGTAGTGTCACGCGGTCGTGCCACGGGTAAGTCACGCTATATACTCGAAACGTCGAATGAAAGGTATTTTATTATAACAGTTTTTTTGTGTGATAAATACCGATAGGCAATTGAAAACGTGTATTCCATTGTTATTCCATAGTAGCTTGATGTCTTTTGATACTTGGTCAGTCCATCTTGTTGGCCTTTGTGCACATAATAAAAAAAAATAAAAAAAAAATACTTCAGGACTATAATATTTCTGTGATGACAGTTAAAACAGCGATTGAAAATCCTAATTAAAACGTTTAATGAAAAGAACCACAAACCAAAACGTCATATTCTGTGTATTTTTTTTTTGATTTTGATGATTTTTAATAAAGGGCTGAATCAATTTCGATAAAATGTATATGGGACCACCTCTGAAGTATGACTTACCAAACAACAAAAATAGAATCATTAAAATCAATTCATAATTGGCAGAGTAATAAAAAATATAATAAAAAAAACAGTGGAACAGCAGTCGAATTGAGAATCTCCTCTTTTTTGAAGTTGGTTAAAAATAGAAATAAACCATGGAAACGTATAAATCAGTGATTGTTACAGTTTTCTGCCCGTCAAATCAATAGTTTTTCTTTTTGAGAATAGTTTTTCTTTTTTAAATATCTTAATAATTTACAATTATAATAAATCAGTTGGACCACGGGTCTAGTTATGGGGCCGTTGTCCAACTACAAAAATAGTTGTTCCACGACCCCTGATGAAGGCCCGTAGTCCAACTAGTTGGACCACGAAACGTCAGAGGTCTTATCATGTCCGAATGCAAACTATTGTATCAAAATATACTGACAATAGTTTGCATTCAGATACAACTAGCCGCTGGTACAAGACCAAACTGTAGTTACCTACCTACTCTTGTTTGCATTGAAGCTCACACATCTCTGATATCCTCATTAGAATGTTCCTTGCATTCCAACTTTCTTATTAAAGTTTGCATGCAACGGATCTTTGTATGCAATTTTCGCTTAGAGCCAAGTTTTAAGTTAGCCAGAGAATACAGTCTCTCACGTCCACTTACTTGTTCTATTGACTATATCTAAAAGAAGTAGCGTAGGTAGAACTTTATCAACAATTTAGAAGAGTTCAATAATATAGGTCAGGTCAGTAATCAATCTTTTAGATAGATAGGTAGGTTATTGTGGTGCCAGCGGTTTCAGGATTTCTGATTCTAATTTAAATTGTGTGGGTAAGTATATCTCTAATTAAGTATAATATTTAATTTAATATTTTGATCTTTTGCTGAATCTATATAAATATAAAAGTCGGGTTAGTTACACCCAATGTTATATCATTTATAACTCAAGAACTGCTGGACCGATTTACATTATCTTTGATTTGTTGGATTTCTTTCCGCCCCGAATAGCAGAATAAGTAAAATTAAATATAATAGGTCGCGGAAAAAGTCTTTTCGTATTTTGTATGTATAAAGTTGTAGTAAAAATCTCATCGGTTGTACTGTTTGTATCTGGCTGGTTTTGATACCATTAAAAATATGACATTTTAAAAAAGGAATATAAAAAGTAAAAAGCAATTTCCCGCCATTTTTCAATTGTTTTTTTGTTCGATAAAATGACTGAATCTAACGAAGAAATTCGATATATTGAGAAATTTTATTACAAAAAAGGGAAAACTGCGACACAAGCCGCGAAAAAAATTTGTGACGTTTATGGACCTAATGCAGTGTCATCAAGAGTAGCACAATGTTGGTTCAAGCGTTTTCAGTCCGGGAATTTTGATGTCAAAGATGCAGCTCGCTCTGGTCGCCCTGTTACGGATAAAGTAGATGCCATTTCTGAAAAAGTGGACCAAGATCGGCATATTAGTAGTTACGACGTATCTGAAGACCTGGGGATTGACCACAAAACAGTTTTGACCCATTTGAAAATAACTGGGTATACAAAAAAACTCGATATTTGGATGCCACACGAGCTCACTGAAAGAAACCAAATGAATCGTGTACTCATTTGCGATTCTCTATTGAAACGTAACGAAACCGAACCGTATTTGAAAAGATTGATCACTTGTGATGAAAAATGGATCACCTACGACAAGAATGTGCGCAAACGATCATGGTCAAAGCGCAGTGAAGCACCACAGACTGTAGCGAAACCCGGATTAACACGTAATAAGGTGATGCTGTGTGTATGGTGGGATTGGCAGGGCATCGTTCATTATGAGCTTTTACCGCCGGGCAAAACCATCGATTCGGATCTCTACTGCCAACAACAGATGAGACTCAAACAAGAAATTGAGAAAAAACGGCCGGAATTGATCAACAGAAAGAGTGTGGTGTTTCATCATGATAACGCCAGACCGCAAACATCTTTGGCCACTCAGCAAAAATTTAGAGAGCTTGGTTGGGAAGTGTTAATGCATCAACCACATAGCCCTGACTTTGCACCCTCAGATTTCCACCTGTTTCGATCTCTTCAGAATTCTTTGGGTAGTGTTAGATTAACATCAAGAGAGGACTGTCAAAACTACTTGTTGCATTTTTTTGATCAGAAGTCCCAAAATTTCTACAGCAACGGGGTCATGTCACTACCTACAAAATGGCAACAAGTTATCGAACAACATGGCACATATATATTATAATTAAATGTAATTAAACTTGAAAAAAATATGTCTTGAATTTGTTTATAAAATACGAAGAAACTTTTTCCCCGACCTTATATAAAAAAAGAATCAAAATTGAAGAACATTAATAATTTTGTCTGAAACGTCAAGATTAGAAGTGAATGATGTGAATAAATTGACATATTACATAATTAATAATTTATTTTCGTTAATTTTCTGTTTTTTAAGTTGTGCATAATAAGTAATGTAAAGTCTTTATACGAGCATACATGCAAACCATTACATCATAGAATGAAGGAAAAAAACATGTCAAACAACAAGTCATAGGAGGTTGCTGTCGCTACCAAGGAAGTTGCTTCAAGGAGGTATATAAGGCGCGTGAAACCGCGGGGCGCAGCTAGTAAATAGATAAAATAAACAAAGATAGCTTGGAAGCCAAAACTGTTGCCTTGTTTATCAAATGTCTTGAGTATTCTTGACTCGCATCTCGGGTGGATTTCGCTACCAAAGTTTGCTAAACAAGATTGATCAGATTCGGGGTGTTTTTGCATTCAGTGCGGAGCAACTTGTCCATTTGATTAGGCTGGTGTTTGGTCGGTTGTGACAATAACCAAATGGTACGTGCTCGAAATCACAGCTAGCTCGCGGCGGCTGCAATGGCATTACCTTAATCACCATATTGGACCGTGGAGAGCACTTTATAAACGTTAATAGGCCTATAGGTACGATGTAGCATAGTGCCCTACACCTGGTGTTCTAAATCCAGAGATTACCTGAGCTTGAGCGAAGCATATGAACCATGTTTTTTAAGTACATTATTACTAGCTTGTAGATATTTCATTTGCCTTGTTAATTTGGATAAAATCTTGCTACTGAAAGTTATGAAAATTATCCCCAATACAACCGATTGAGCTGAAATTTTGTATACACGTTTAGTTTGGGTGATAATGCATGGTTAGCTAAATGACGTCATTATAATCTAATATGGCGGACTCCCAAAGATGGCGTACCAGTAATTTTTTATGCACCCCCATAATATGGGTATCAAATGAAATGGTTTGCTGAAATGAATACGAAGAATAAAATGACGTCACACTAAATTCAATATAATGGATGCCCCAAGAAGGCGGTCAACAATTTCTTATCTACCATCATAATATGGGTATCAAATGAAAGGGTTTGATGAGAAAAATACGAAAAAAAAACGAAAAATCTTGTAACTTATATTTTGTTAATGATTTTATTTTAAAAACATAACGCTCAATATCATATAAAGATTGGAATATTGCGTCTCAATATGTTTTGTACTTGAGCGATGGTGGCCGAGCGGTAGCGTGTGCGCTTTACAATCTGACGGCACCGGTTCGATCCTCGGCCCTGAACCAATGACTTATTTAATACCTACCAACTTAAATAAATTATGTGCATTCGATGCCACTGAACTTTTGTGGTTTGCATGTACAAGAACCACAAAAGTTCAAATAAATATGAGATTCACCAAATGTATTGCGCCATCATACGTTCCATCGTCTCTCTCTCTCTCTGAGAGACGGCCCGTGTCTGAGCGGGAACATGATAGGCTGAAATTATGATGTTTTGTACTTGTGAAAAAGCATTGTTTAACGGAATCTCAACTTTATGCCTATTTAAGTTTGCTCTCAAGAATAATGCGACTCGCAACGTGTAACGTTCGCCCTCCTACCTAACTAACTTACTAACTTAACTCTAAATAACTCTAATATCCTAACTCGTAGTCAATGGTTGATGAAGATATAATGATCCTAATCACTAACTAATTAATTTAAACCAAATACTAACCTAGCTTACTATATTAACCTAGCCCTAAAGGATTATGAATTTTAATAGTTTATGAAGATATTATTTTATGATAAGAATTATAGTAACCTAAGGTTAGTAAGAAAGTCTAGGTAAAGAAGGAAACGTTAATAGCTAAACCTAAAAATTAGATATTAAATTTACTAGAATTCTCTATGATGATTAATAATTGAAATACCTCCCTGCAGATAAAATCTGTACCTTATAAGTTCTAGTATTTAAGACTTCCTTAGCTATAACAGTACCTTATCTAATTCCTAACTCAACCTGTACTATATTATAAATGTAACTTATATTATGGCCATGTGATCAAGTGGTTAGAGAACCCGACGTTGTAGATCCGCTGCAACCCTGGATAGAGGTTTGGGTGTGTCCTAACTCAAATATTCCTACTTCTACCTTCCAATATAGTTCAATTACTAGTTTTACACTAAACCTAAAAGCTGAAACCTATTACTATTATTTTCTCTTGAACCTAACAACATTAACCGCCTTACTAAAGTTTAACTTCAATTATTTCTATATCTGCCTATGTGTTAATCTAATAAAATTCAATTAGATACTCATATTACTTTTATTCAGGAATCAATACAAGCTTGATCACAACTTGAACCTCTCTAATAACCGTTTCCTAGGTTACTTATCAAACATACATACTAAACCTTCATTTTACAACCTACTTGTTACATTTTTCCTGAGTTGAACCTAAACATAATTTAGAGAATCATAATTCCAACCTAGGTACTTAGTGTTTGGTATCTTATCCTAGCGTGTTATACTACTGACGACTTATTTAAGACCTAAGAATGTTATAGGAATGTACCTAAGTGAAGTTGAGAGGAAAATATTGAAAGGAGACTGAGCGTTGATTACTTGCGTTATTTTGAGTGTAGATTTTAAGCAAATCATTGAAGAAGCACTGCAAGGTGAATTTATAGTTAATATTTAGATTTCAGTATAATAAATTAAATGTTTTTTTGTTAAGACTTGGAAAACTACCGACAAAGGTGATTTTATAGTTTGTACTTAGACTTCAGTATAATAAATTAATGTTTTTTTAGTTGAGACTTGGAAAACTGCCAACAAAGGTGATTTTATAGTTTGTACTTAGGGTTCAGTAAAATAAATTAATGTTTTTTAGTTGAGACTTGGAAAACTACCAACAGAGGTGATTTTATAGTTTGTACTTAGACTTCAGTATAATAAATTAATGTTTTTTAGTTGAGACTTGGAAAACTGCCAGCAAAGGTGATTTTATAGTTTGTATTTAGACTTCAGTATAATAAATTAATGGTTTTTAGTTGAGACTTAGAAAACTACCGACAAAGATGATTTTATAGTTTGTACTTAGAGTTCAGTATAATAAATTAATGTTTTTTAGTTGAGACTTGGAAAACGGAGCCCCTCCACCGCTCCGCTTGGTGAACAACGACTACCCGACGGTTTGTCCTCCCGTCTCATAAAACAGTCAGAATAATGTTATCTTATTCTTATGCGACTGCAAACTTTATCAAATCTTTGCACAGACCCTAAGAAGGTGCTCTGTGCTAATGCAAAATTTACCACCATGTTCGTAAACCCTATACGCTAGCAGAAGAACTGGCAAAGAAACTGCCGCGCTTTATTACAAATTTAGCAAATAGAATGCAGTCTTCAGATTAAATTACTGAATACTCAATCTAGACATTCAAGTGTAACATGATTTTAGTGTAAAAGGTAAGTAACCTTCCCGTTAGCTCTTCAAATTGGCCATCTCAATCAGGACTTCCTTTAAGAGAGTTTATATTGAACAAGCCAGTATTACTAAATCAGTAACAATGTAAAGGCGCCCTTTAAGTTTTCTATAACCAAGGGGTAACCTAGAGACAACCGCTCTGTGTACTATTCAGCTATACTTAGCTTAGGTACCTTCTATGGAACCCAAATAATGTGAGATGTAGAAGAAAGTCCGTCATATTAACTTTCAATTTGAAGAGGTTCATTTAGTAATTTATTTGATGTTAAAACTGAGAATTATATTTCTCTTAAGATCATGTTAGACCTGGCCGTCCTCGAATTTCCAATAATTTAATTATATGCAAACAATAATACATGTCAATCTCCTTTACAAATTCCTCATTTTCTAAGAAAAATTATGATTTTTATAAATCAAATGACTTCAGGAGTTACCAAAACCTGAATAATCATTAAATCATTAGATACTAGTTGTTTTAAGGTAAATAGAAATTCTTCATCTACCTTCACAAAATTATGAAATTAGCTTTAGACTTAGTTAGAGACTAGAAGTGAATTGCTTGTCTAAGCAACCTTCACTAAGTCTCTTTAGACAGAATCTCATTTAATTCTACAAAATAACCAACAGTATCAGTCACATATAGATTTCTATCTACATTTGATGACTACACTGCAAGTTACAAATGGCTATAAATGACCAATTATGAATATAACTTTAAAATCCCAACTAACATATCTAATAATTTAGTTAAACACCTTTTACTGGATTATCTCCAATAAGTTAAAACAGGAACAAGCTGAAAGAAAAATCCCTACAAGTCCCTAGGTTTCCCTATGTCTTGACGATCTGGTACCCTCGCATACTTTGAAGATATCAGATCCCCGAGATCAACCTCAAAAAACCTACACCTGGTACCCTCAACTATTCTGGAGATACACCATAACTCAAACAAAGAACAAACGAGTTCTTTAATTAACTAGACACAATAAAAAAAAACCACCCCTTCCCTAACAACAGAGTTATACGGGTTGCTAATTGCCCGAGTGCAGAACTCTGACTAAACTGTAAGGACCTGACATGGGTGACTAGTCCACGAACCTATAGTCACTACCTACAGCCCTACAGGTAAGCTCAAAGGAACCGAAGTTCCGGGAGGCTTCTTAAAACAGAACGGACCTCCCTTGGGGATAGAGCTTATTGACCCTCCTAACGTAAAGACAGATCATGTGAAAGCATGTAGGCGGACGGAGACTAGCCTACGGCTAACCAGTCCCGCTAGGATATAGTATCACAACCTGTTAAGGTGATTCCAGAGGTCCGTACCCCCATCCAAACTACAGTCAATCACACAACCTGGAGACTGAATCGATGCCTCATTTAAGCGGCTAAAATCGACCTTGGGATCGTCTCAAAGTTCCCAAGTCCTAACTATCGCGGAGAGGAGATGAACGGCCTTCGTAAGTGGTCACAGTGAGGTTCAGCGAAGGCAGTCCATTATTTCAAACCATGTTGAAATGAATCGCAATCGTCCAATATTTCAAATACAAGTCATTTAAATGACTAAATGAGGTTACCCAACGCGTATATAAGAAACCCTTAAGAAGCTACTTTTACTTGTAAGAAAAATTTTTACAAACTACCTTTACCCATAAGAAAAAGAATCTAATTCTCAAAAGTACGAGGCCAACTTCCACGTAGCAACACGGAATTTCGTTCACACCTCGAACTGAGTTTAAATTACTGAAAAACTACTAAGCAAAAAGAATTTAATAAAACTCTGTGACATAATTGAATTTCTGTGTTATGTCGGGTAGAGTTTCACCTTTAAATTCACAAAGAAACGCAAAAGACTCTAAAATATATTGGACAACACGACAGGGTCACGACTAAATGCAGAATGAATCCTCCGCGTCTCTGCTACCCCCTTATATACCCTTCGTCTTTAAGGTTCATAATGCTACAACAAGCGGCTTTGTCACAAAAGTATCGGAACTATTGAAACCATCAGAAGTATCAAAAGTTTCAATAGTATTGAAACAATTCGACCAATCAGAGAGCCGGATTTTGTAAACATTGTTAGTTTCAATACTTTCGACACAGTGGCCCCTCCACCGCTTCGCCATTTTGTCTGTCATTCTAAATAGCCTGTGCATCAAGATTTTGCAACTGAATAAACAAAACTAAATAATTATCAAGTTAAATTGTTGTAAATCTTTGGAACTATTATCAATTAAGGTATGTAACTTATTTAATTATTTATTTTTATAGTAAAGGAAACCATCGTATAAAATTTTGTAGGTTATCATTTTGTAAACAAACTAAAACTGCTTTACATATTTCTTTGAGATCCCTGTCTAAATATAATGTCCTACCCTGTCTCCCTTCATTCTATACAATCTCTAATCATAGGAGTAAAACATTTGTCAAAGTCCTGTTATTGTAACTAAAATTTTAGAAGCAAATTACATTTCAAAGCAACGATTCCCCGAGCTAAGTCGAGAGCAAGCTGTCCAGCCTCTCTGCTCATTTCCAGCAGCTGCACAAACCGCATACAAACGTCCTTTATGTCTTACTAATCTATGTAGACCTGGGTTAGTAGTGTAGACATGTTGTAACGGTGACTTCTTCTCAATTTCAGGATTCTGTAGCATCCCATTAATCTGATGATATCTGATCCGAAGTTCGCATCTTAACTCAACTATAAGGACGCCTGACATGAACCTGTGTTCAAACAACCTAAGCTACTTTTCAACACAAAGGTAATTTTTATCCTAAAATTATATTTACTAATACTTAAACCAAGTAATAACACACAGGTGCTATTAACTAATATTAATATGTAAAGGAGAGGCAACTTGCTTACCTTTATCTATCAGTTTGAGCTATAAAATAACATTGGACTGAAGATAATACATAACTGTGAATGATCACCAATACTGTGCAGAATCGACACAATATTTCTTATAATAAACCATTTAGTTTTCTAACAGTATAAAGTAAAGAAGTGAAGTCTCTTCACTCTTCCAAATTCTTAGCGAAACAACAAAGGTCAATAGTTATTTAAAACAGTATCAAATTTGTCAAACATAACTCAACAACCGTAAATAACATAAGATAATGTTTTACTTCTAGCGTTCCACAACCTGTAAGCTGCAAGCTCACATAACCCAAGCCTAGTATATAAACAACCATTTAAGCTTTCTTGTGTCCCATTATGTTGTGTTATGTAGCTACCCTTATTTAATAGGTGATTTTGTTACATTTTCAGGTCATTGACCCCGTTCAGCCTACATCTTCTTAGCTTCATGAAATCCAGTCCGATGCCCATAGTCCAATGCAACCAATGCAGAATCGTGGTCCAACGGAACTGCTTCCACATACTTCAGATAATACTCACTACAAACCAACTTCTAAACGGATAGTGACTTAGTCGTTAAGTGAATTGTACAAGGTATTCCTATTCTTTTATTATACTTAATTCAACTAATAATTTAGTAGTTCTATTCATTGAATTGGAACAAAAAGGCAGCCTTAGTTCTTCTTAATATAGTAAGGAGAGATATTTTTCTACCGCCTGTCCACAAGGATTCTATAAAACAGTATAAAACTGTTATTAATTTATTAATATAGAATTCCTTTAGCTTTTCATTGATAAAATTAATATGGACACAGCCAATCAAACATAAATCAATTTTAATTGAATAACTTAGTTGTAAACTATAGTTTAAATGTTGTGAAAGGTAACGGACCCCATTCTGGACCGTCACAGCCTGCCTTAAAATTTGCAAAGATGCTAATTTCTAAATCGGAGTAAATTTTCCAAAACCTACTTTAATTCACAACATTCTCTAACCCAACTTCTTTAAACTGCAAGTGCAAAATTAATACTATCAAAATCTGCTTTTCAACAATAATAATTATGTGTAATCGAATGTGTGTGTAGCCCTAACACAATATGTAAGTGTATTTAAACCAAGGCAAAATAATCATGAATTAATGTCAGACTTTTAGGCTTGATAATATATTATCTATAAAGAAAATTCCCCCCTTTCCCAGTACCTCCTATCATCTGCAAAGAAAGTTTGGTTGTGAGTCAAACTCATTTCTAATAAATCTACGCAACCCTACTCTTCTTTGTGAATATTCTCTCATCCACTGAAAAGCAAAAGTTACGTATCCCTTTCAAATTCAAGGCCGATCCAATGTTAAAAAAGGAAAAATTCTGTATAGCCGCTATATTCCACCTAAAATCCAATGATTAAAATACAATTTATTTACCTTGGTGCTTGTGTAGTGTATTAGTTCGGAATGTTCGTACATTGTAGAGTATTTAGATCCTTCCGAAATCAACGCCTGTTGATGATATGATAGACTAACCCTAACACCAATTTTCCTCCTTCGGAAAGATCTAATTTGTAGTTGTGTTTGTTGAAACTCAAACTTTGACAGCTCGCTCCCATCTCGACAATGTCAATATCCTAAGTCCCTCTTGTACCCTATAAAGCCTTCACACACTCTGTTCCTTTCATTTCTCTCTTTTTCTACATTCAAAACCTCCTTTCTTTCATTAAAAGCTAAAACTGTCATTCTCTTTCCATTACCCCTGTCGCGGTCTTACACAGAACTTAGGATATCTACACCATCTTCTAGATGAGGAACGAAACAATTAGACTCAATCTCTATTTACATTGTAAGAATGATAAAGCTTTATATCTGACATAACCCCAAAATCCAAAAGTGTCTTTAATTTACTTTTCTTTTGTTAACTATAAACCCTCTTAGTTTTGGCTGATGCGATCTCAATTTATTATCAAAGTCACAATAATTTGAACATAAAAACCAATGCCGCCTCAATAGTAATCCAACAATGAATAGATTAACATAAAGTGATTTTAGTTCGTAAATAACTCTCACAAAGAGGTTATGTTTTTCTTGGACAAAATTACTAATTCAAAGTACAATTCAACACATTCTAGAGAATTACAATCAGACTTTCGCAAAAAGTCAAAGATGAATTTACTCAAATAATTTCCTTTTTTTTTTTGTAATATTTTTTTTATTTTTTATTTTTCATATTTTTTTTTTCTTTTTGTGTTCAACATATATATATTTTTTCGCTGTATTATAATATTTTTTTTCTTTCCCTTTGTATTTTTTTTCAGTCATGTATATATATTTTTTTTTTTAATATATATATTTTTTTCCCATTTTTCTTTTCTCATTTTTCTTTCAATTACATATTAAAAGTTCTAATATTTATATTAGATATTAACATTATGAATGGACGGGTTATTCTAATCTTAATCGTAGAAAATTTAACACTAAATAAAGCCCCAAGAGTCAAACATCAGTCAACCAATTCCCAAAATGATAGGTTAGACACCATTTACAAATATTATTCGTATACCTAGAAGTCTTATATTTAAACGATTTAACATAAAATCTTAGGTTAAACAATATACAAAAGGAAAAGGAAAACATACTGTTAAAACAGGACCTAAATCACAATTCAAATGGCAACCTTATAATATTTATACCTATACAAAGTTAATATTTTTCATAAATCTAAGAAAAGATCCAAAGTTACGACAACTTTCAAGCATCCTGAAATCTGATTTAAAACTGTATAAAGTGTTTTTTTTTTTTTTTTTTATATCTAGTGACGCGCTCCAATTTTGCACAAGTGTAAGCCCGGTCATAGGCCTCGCCACCAAGACCCGCTCCTGAACCTCAAACTTCATCAAAATTAGTCCAGCCGCTCACTCACCGTTTAAACCATTGATCAGACAAACATTTCAAAACTAAAATCAGCTAAATCGGCCCAGCCGTTCTCGAGCTTTAACGAGTCTAATGAATAACGACTGATTTTTTTAAATAAATATTATTAACTACGAGTATGAGGTAGATAATCTATGATTTAGTTTTAACCAATTCCCAATCTATAAAAATTTAAAATCTTTCGCAAATTCTTGATTCACCCTATAGATTCACTGGTATAAATCACACAAAAATAATTAATTTTATTCGATGATGATGATGATGTAAACATAGAAGTGATTTAAATTAATTTATAATCTAATTTATCTAATTTATTTCCCTAAATCACCAGATATAGATTAGCGAAAATCCCATCGAATTTGGTTTAGCCAATCCGAAATACCTAAAATCTTACAATATTATACATAAACACCACTTCATTATAATCTTTGATCACATAATTACCCCTTTCAAGTATACAAAATAACTTCTAAAACGCATTACCCACCTGTACTATACTGTTTGACAATTCATTTTGCCTATTTGCTATAAAATCTTACAAAGCCAACTCTATTAAGCCTGAATTTAACATAAATACAAACAATACCTCAACAAACAAATTCAATAAAACTACGTTTTGCAATAGCTAGTTGCACTTATGACAATGAGCTATTCCCTTACTGCAACCTTAATAAATAACCTCATATATACCAATTCTAATTTCAAACCGCCCTCAACATCAAATAATTCGTAGAATGAATTTCATCGGATTTGGTTCAGCCGTCCTAGAATACTCGAAGAACAAACATACATCGCCCTATATGCTATGAAATTATAAGAGTTTTTTTTTTTCTAATCTTACCAATCATATACCCTTTTTTTTTCATTAAATAAATTCAATTTGACTCGCCGGAAAATATCACCCCTTTTTACCTTATTTGAATGTAATCCTGTTCAACTATGTTTCACATACTTAGTTCACACTGTATAACAAGCCCTTTTAATTACCTAATGTTAATTCATCCTGTATGAAAAACGTGTTCTCCTCTTTTTTTCTCACTAATTACCGCCTAAGATTTCTCTATGTCGTAATAACTAGAACACATTCGCTACTCTAGAATATAAAGCGTTTTACTACCTTACTAACCTTAACATTTTTGGGTATTTATAAAATTTAAATATCATCCATACTAATCTTACTACAAGCTCAATATTTCTTTCTTAACCTATTTCTGCTTTCAAACTAAAACATAAATTAAACGCACAAAAAGAACATATGTCGTTGACGGGATTCGAACCCACGACCCATTCTCCAACTCCGAACATAGAACGCATTAGGCCAGCCGTCGCTTCCAGGAGACGCCGAATTACGTCTAATCTACGTAACTAACAATGCTTATACACTCCGTTGTCAGCTCCGATATCATAATATTTTTATTCTCTTGACGTTGATAACCGTTGACAAGTGACATGATGTAACAAACCTACATGTGTCAATACTAATCATAAATCGTTTTTTTTTTCATTCGGCAAGAGCCTTCGCCACAAAGGTAAGACTCCATATCTATCGACCCTACAGCTCATCAAATCCGTTAAGTCAGAAAATGGTTTTATCTTCCCCGTCCTTTTTTTTCTACTAACAAATTTTATAAAGGCAAAGTAATTTTATCCTATAATAACACAACTTGAAACAATAACCGATAACAACCCTACAACAAAACGTTTTGTTCTACTACCTACTACGTTTTCGAACAAAACTTTTTTGAAATCATATCACGAAATGAATACGTCTTTCAATTTATTATTTCCTCTTTCGTGACCTTGGATACCCAATTTCTTCAACCTGATATATGATAGTTTTATATTACCTTTTCACCGCTTTTACCCAGAAATAAAACTCTTTACCTTAATAATTAAAATACATCTACTATAAAGTTTGAGGTCCAATTGATCACAACAATCTAACAACAACAGTTAATATGTCTTATAATGTAATCTAATTTTAAAATTTTAGTATGTAATTAATGATTAAACGAACTAACAAGTTTTCAACAGAATATAGTTACAAAGTTACCTACAATAAATTATGACACCCGTTAAAACCTCATTCGTTTCCGTTCTCACGACAACAAATTGTACAGATTCAAAGAAAATATTTCCTTGAATCTGTACTTTCCTGCCTTAATTTAGAATGAGTCTCTGAACTACAAATAATTAATCGATTTACAATTATAATTGACCTAAGTTTTATTTTTATTTGCTTCTAACACACAACTAAGAGTAATAATATTTAACCTAAATTGACTCCCTGCCGAAATGTAAATATTACTATAGTAAGATTTTATGGACATAGAATTATTTAAAAAAAATATTTTCTCTTCCTTACCGCGTGTTAAGTGTGTTTAACGTGGGCCTAAACACAACGTGTTACGTGTTTACTTCAATATCTTTTAAGACTTTATTTTATCTGTGGTCTAGTATATTCCTAAATTTGACAAGTAAACACAATTTTTGTTTTCACTGTCCCACTTTCACTCTACTCTGGGCAAGCTAAAGCCTTTACGACCAAACCCCTTTCCGTGACTTCCCGAAGAAATTATGCAGATAACCATTGTAAAATAATTTAATGCAATAATTTGTAAATAAATAAATAGTCAGTCTAAAATACTACAAACCAAGTTCCCCGAATCTATTAATTTTCAAGTAAGAATAGCGTATTTGTTAACTGGATGGTAAAATTAAATTTCCTATGTCATGGCAACTATTATTTTTAGTTCCAAAGATTCCCACCTGTGGCTCTAGTAGTCATACTGTTATGAGTTTGTTATTTTCCGAGTTCATTTCTCTAAATTACATTGCAAAGAAAGTTTTTAACCCTGTAAAACGCAATAAAACATTTTGCAAATGCTACCACAACTAAATTCAACCCACAGTGCAAGCATACACCCCATACAAATCTGAAATTCCATTTAACCTTTCTACTAACCGTAAGTAAATGTGTATAAACACTTTGTTGACTTTATTTTTAAGCTAAATTCAATCTTTCACTGAATTTTACTAACTCAAAGTAAAAATACCACCTGATTCCTGATTCTAATATCCTACTGTAAACAGTTTACTGGACGCTTTTATGAATATTACAAATATTTAATTTCAAATAACCTTGAACCTTTGACCTAAACCTTGACCTTTGAGCTCAAACTACCCTAGAAATTCTTTTGCTGTTTTAAAGTTATAGAACCTTGTAAAAACCAAAAACTCAAGTTATATTGTACATTTCTAATTGATGTTAATTGTATTAAAAGAAACTTAGTATACTTACTTCATTAACCTCAAAAATAACAAAAATAATTTTCTTCAAAGTATGATTTAATATAATGTATCTGAATTTAGTTATTGCCGAGTTATAATTTTCCAATTTCTCCCTTTTCAGGCATACTTAAATAGTTGTGTCAACCTGATTTGACCAATCCAAACTTACATGTAACCTTGAAAACTCTACCCAAATTAAGAAAGATTTCCTATCCTAACGCTGGGATAATGATAAAGAACTCAAGCAACCTGGTATGTATATTTCTAGCCCTTAATGTTTAGGTACCTATTAATATGACTTAGCTAGCCCTGGTTTTATACTCATAATCTCCTATATGGTTCAAAGGAAGTCATCACATAACACAATTTGTTGATTTCAGATATATTTTTCTACAAAATGCCTGGAATCTGCTCGAAATGTCTCCTACCTGCTTCTCTGCTGCTTTGAAAATCTTCACAAAAACCCGCTACTAGTCTAATCTTAATTTGTGCTTAAATAAATAAACACCTCCTTAGTTCCGTTTTCATTTGTCAAGACACTAGGCAGGTATAGGCTTGTAACTTGATACAATTTCTCATAATTCCTCTAACAGATATCTACCTAGACAACTGAATGTTATTAGATCATATGCTATATATACCTGTGCATTAAACAATAACCTTTCCTTCTGAATAGTTGGGTAAAATACTCCTAATTTAGCCTGATAACTACCTTTACCTTTAATTACCTGACTTTGTTAGAACTTTCTCGAACCTTATTATCTATATTTCATCGTATCTTCTAGCTATCCAATGACTGTAACGCTCTAACGACTCACTCAAAAGAACCATCTACATTCTAGTCAACCTCAAACCCTGGAGCTAATCCTGGTCCACGGCATAACCATATTGTAACGTTCGCCCTCCTACCTAACTAACTTACTAACTTAACTCTAAATAACTCTAATATCCTAACTCGTAGTCAATGGTTGATGAAGATATAATGATCCTAATCACTAACTAATTAATTTAAACCAAATACTAACCTAGCTTACTATATTAACCTAGCCCTAAAGGATTATGAATTTTAATAGTTTATGAAGATATTATTTTATGATAAGAATTATAGTAACCTAAGGTTAGTAAGAAAGTCTAGGTAAAGAAGGAAACGTTAATAGCTAAACCTAAAAATTAGATATTAAATTTACTAGAATTCTCTATGATGATTAATAATTGAAATACCTCCCTGCAGATAAAATCTGTACCTTATAAGTTCTAGTATTTAAGACTTCCTTAGCTATAACAGTACCTTATCTAATTCCTAACTCAACCTGTACTATATTATAAATGTAACTTATATTATGGCCATGTGATCAAGTGGTTAGAGAACCCGACGTTGTAGATCCGCTGCAACCCTGGATAGAGGTTTGGGTGTGTCCTAACTCAAATATTCCTACTTCTACCTTCCAATATAGTTCAATTACTAGTTTTACACTAAACCTAAAAGCTGAAACCTATTACTATTATTTTCTCTTGAACCTAACAACATTAACCGCCTTACTAAAGTTTAACTTCAATTATTTCTATATCTGCCTATGTGTTAATCTAATAAAATTCAATTAGATACTCATATTACTTTTATTCAGGAATCAATACAAGCTTGATCACAACTTGAACCTCTCTAATAACCGTTTCCTAGGTTACTTATCAAACATACATACTAAACCTTCATTTTACAACCTACTTGTTACATTTTTCCTGAGTTGAACCTAAACATAATTTAGAGAATCATAATTCCAACCTAGGTACTTAGTGTTTGGTATCTTATCCTAGCGTGTTATACTACTGACGACTTATTTAAGACCTAAGAATGTTATAGGAATGTACCTAAGTGAAGTTGAGAGGAAAATATTGAAAGGAGACTGAGCGTTGATTACTTGCGTTATTTTGAGTGTAGATTTTAAGCAAATCATTGAAGAAGCACTGCAAGGTGAATTTATAGTTAATATTTAGATTTCAGTATAATAAATTAAATGTTTTTTTGTTAAGACTTGGAAAACTACCGACAAAGGTGATTTTATAGTTTGTACTTAGACTTCAGTATAATAAATTAATGTTTTTTTAGTTGAGACTTGGAAAACTGCCAACAAAGGTGATTTTATAGTTTGTACTTAGGGTTCAGTAAAATAAATTAATGTTTTTTAGTTGAGACTTGGAAAACTACCAACAGAGGTGATTTTATAGTTTGTACTTAGACTTCAGTATAATAAATTAATGTTTTTTAGTTGAGACTTGGAAAACTGCCAGCAAAGGTGATTTTATAGTTTGTATTTAGACTTCAGTATAATAAATTAATGGTTTTTAGTTGAGACTTAGAAAACTACCGACAAAGATGATTTTATAGTTTGTACTTAGAGTTCAGTATAATAAATTAATGTTTTTTAGTTGAGACTTGGAAAACGGAGCCCCTCCACCGCTCCGCTTGGTGAACAACGACTACCCGACGGTTTGTCCTCCCGTCTCATAAAACAGTCAGAATAATGTTATCTTATTCTTATGCGACTGCAAACTTTATCAAATCTTTGCACAGACCCTAAGAAGGTGCTCTGTGCTAATGCAAAATTTACCACCATGTTCGTAAACCCTATACGCTAGCAGAAGAACTGGCAAAGAAACTGCCGCGCTTTATTACAAATTTAGCAAATAGAATGCAGTCTTCAGATTAAATTACTGAATACTCAATCTAGACATTCAAGTGTAACATGATTTTAGTGTAAAAGGTAAGTAACCTTCCCGTTAGCTCTTCAAATTGGCCATCTCAATCAGGACTTCCTTTAAGAGAGTTTATATTGAACAAGCCAGTATTACTAAATCAGTAACAATGTAAAGGCGCCCTTTAAGTTTTCTATAACCAAGGGGTAACCTAGAGACAACCGCTCTGTGTACTATTCAGCTATACTTAGCTTAGGTACCTTCTATGGAACCCAAATAATGTGAGATGTAGAAGAAAGTCCGTCATATTAACTTTCAATTTGAAGAGGTTCATTTAGTAATTTATTTGATGTTAAAACTGAGAATTATATTTCTCTTAAGATCATGTTAGACCTGGCCGTCCTCGAATTTCCAATAATTTAATTATATGCAAACAATAATACATGTCAATCTCCTTTACAAATTCCTCATTTTCTAAGAAAAATTATGATTTTTATAAATCAAATGACTTCAGGAGTTACCAAAACCTGAATAATCATTAAATCATTAGATACTAGTTGTTTTAAGGTAAATAGAAATTCTTCATCTACCTTCACAAAATTATGAAATTAGCTTTAGACTTAGTTAGAGACTAGAAGTGAATTGCTTGTCTAAGCAACCTTCACTAAGTCTCTTTAGACAGAATCTCATTTAATTCTACAAAATAACCAACAGTATCAGTCACATATAGATTTCTATCTACATTTGATGACTACACTGCAAGTTACAAATGGCTATAAATGACCAATTATGAATATAACTTTAAAATCCCAACTAACATATCTAATAATTTAGTTAAACACCTTTTACTGGATTATCTCCAATAAGTTAAAACAGGAACAAGCTGAAAGAAAAATCCCTACAAGTCCCTAGGTTTCCCTATGTCTTGACGATCTGGTACCCTCGCATACTTTGAAGATATCAGATCCCCGAGATCAACCTCAAAAAACCTACACCTGGTACCCTCAACTATTCTGGAGATACACCATAACTCAAACAAAGAACAAACGAGTTCTTTAATTAACTAGACACAATAAAAAAAAACCACCCCTTCCCTAACAACAGAGTTATACGGGTTGCTAATTGCCCGAGTGCAGAACTCTGACTAAACTGTAAGGACCTGACATGGGTGACTAGTCCACGAACCTATAGTCACTACCTACAGCCCTACAGGTAAGCTCAAAGGAACCGAAGTTCCGGGAGGCTTCTTAAAACAGAACGGACCTCCCTTGGGGATAGAGCTTATTGACCCTCCTAACGTAAAGACAGATCATGTGAAAGCATGTAGGCGGACGGAGACTAGCCTACGGCTAACCAGTCCCGCTAGGATATAGTATCACAACCTGTTAAGGTGATTCCAGAGGTCCGTACCCCCATCCAAACTACAGTCAATCACACAACCTGGAGACTGAATCGATGCCTCATTTAAGCGGCTAAAATCGACCTTGGGATCGTCTCAAAGTTCCCAAGTCCTAACTATCGCGGAGAGGAGATGAACGGCCTTCGTAAGTGGTCACAGTGAGGTTCAGCGAAGGCAGTCCATTATTTCAAACCATGTTGAAATGAATCGCAATCGTCCAATATTTCAAATACAAGTCATTTAAATGACTAAATGAGGTTACCCAACGCGTATATAAGAAACCCTTAAGAAGCTACTTTTACTTGTAAGAAAAATTTTTACAAACTACCTTTACCCATAAGAAAAAGAATCTAATTCTCAAAAGTACGAGGCCAACTTCCACGTAGCAACACGGAATTTCGTTCACACCTCGAACTGAGTTTAAATTACTGAAAAACTACTAAGCAAAAAGAATTTAATAAAACTCTGTGACATAATTGAATTTCTGTGTTATGTCGGGTAGAGTTTCACCTTTAAATTCACAAAGAAACGCAAAAGACTCTAAAATATATTGGACAACACGACAGGGTCACGACTAAATGCAGAATGAATCCTCCGCGTCTCTGCTACCCCCTTATATACCCTTCGTCTTTAAGGTTCATAATGCTACAACAAGCGGCTTTGTCACAAAAGTATCGGAACTATTGAAACCATCAGAAGTATCAAAAGTTTCAATAGTATTGAAACAATTCGACCAATCAGAGAGCCGGATTTTGTAAACATTGTTAGTTTCAATACTTTCGACACAGTGGCCCCTCCACCGCTTCGCCATTTTGTCTGTCATTCTAAATAGCCTGTGCATCAAGATTTTGCAACTGAATAAACAAAACTAAATAATTATCAAGTTAAATTGTTGTAAATCTTTGGAACTATTATCAATTAAGGTATGTAACTTATTTAATTATTTATTTTTATAGTAAAGGAAACCATCGTATAAAATTTTGTAGGTTATCATTTTGTAAACAAACTAAAACTGCTTTACATATTTCTTTGAGATCCCTGTCTAAATATAATGTCCTACCCTGTCTCCCTTCATTCTATACAATCTCTAATCATAGGAGTAAAACATTTGTCAAAGTCCTGTTATTGTAACTAAAATTTTAGAAGCAAATTACATTTCAAAGCAACGATTCCCCGAGCTAAGTCGAGAGCAAGCTGTCCAGCCTCTCTGCTCATTTCCAGCAGCTGCACAAACCGCATACAAACGTCCTTTATGTCTTACTAATCTATGTAGACCTGGGTTAGTAGTGTAGACATGTTGTAACGGTGACTTCTTCTCAATTTCAGGATTCTGTAGCATCCCATTAATCTGATGATATCTGATCCGAAGTTCGCATCTTAACTCAACTATAAGGACGCCTGACATGAACCTGTGTTCAAACAACCTAAGCTACTTTTCAACACAAAGGTAATTTTTATCCTAAAATTATATTTACTAATACTTAAACCAAGTAATAACACACAGGTGCTATTAACTAATATTAATATGTAAAGGAGAGGCAACTTGCTTACCTTTATCTATCAGTTTGAGCTATAAAATAACATTGGACTGAAGATAATACATAACTGTGAATGATCACCAATACTGTGCAGAATCGACACAATATTTCTTATAATAAACCATTTAGTTTTCTAACAGTATAAAGTAAAGAAGTGAAGTCTCTTCACTCTTCCAGCTGTCCAGCCTCTCTGCTCATTTCCAGCAGCTGCACAAACCGCATACAAACGTCCTTTATGTCTTACTAATCTATGTAGACCTGGGTTAGTAGTGTAGACATGTTGTAACGGTGACTTCTTCTCAATTTCAGGATTCTGTAGCATCCCATTAATCTGATGATATCTGATCCGAAGTTCGCATCTTAACTCAACTATAAGGACGCCTGACATGAACCTGTGTTCAAACAACCTAAGCTACTTTTCAACACAAAGGTAATTTTTATCCTAAAATTATATTTACTAATACTTAAACCAAGTAATAACACACAGGTGCTATTAACTAATATTAATATGTAAAGGAGAGGCAACTTGCTTACCTTTATCTATCAGTTTGAGCTATAAAATAACATTGGACTGAAGATAATACATAACTGTGAATGATCACCAATACTGTGCAGAATCGACACAATATTTCTTATAATAAACCATTTAGTTTTCTAACAGTATAAAGTAAAGAAGTGAAGTCTCTTCACTCTTCCAAATTCTTAGCGAAACAACAAAGGTCAATAGTTATTTAAAACAGTATCAAATTTGTCAAACATAACTCAACAACCGTAAATAACATAAGATAATGTTTTACTTCTAGCGTTCCACAACCTGTAAGCTGCAAGCTCACATAACCCAAGCCTAGTATATAAACAACCATTTAAGCTTTCTTGTGTCCCATTATGTTGTGTTATGTAGCTACCCTTATTTAATAGGTGATTTTGTTACATTTTCAGGTCATTGACCCCGTTCAGCCTACATCTTCTTAGCTTCATGAAATCCAGTCCGATGCCCATAGTCCAATGCAACCAATGCAGAATCGTGGTCCAACGGAACTGCTTCCACATACTTCAGATAATACTCACTACAAACCAACTTCTAAACGGATAGTGACTTAGTCGTTAAGTGAATTGTACAAGGTATTCCTATTCTTTTATTATACTTAATTCAACTAATAATTTAGTAGTTCTATTCATTGAATTGGAACAAAAAGGCAGCCTTAGTTCTTCTTAATATAGTAAGGAGAGATATTTTTCTACCGCCTGTCCACAAGGATTCTATAAAACAGTATAAAACTGTTATTAATTTATTAATATAGAATTCCTTTAGCTTTTCATTGATAAAATTAATATGGACACAGCCAATCAAACATAAATCAATTTTAATTGAATAACTTAGTTGTAAACTATAGTTTAAATGTTGTGAAAGGTAACGGACCCCATTCTGGACCGTCACAAACGAACATGCACCAATGAAGTCGGCGTGCAACAGACTTCACACGGGTGATGGTGAGTAGTATTTATATTAGCACTGCTAAGTTGGTAGGTACTAATGGACTTTTGCTTACTTAAATTGTAAGGACAGGCCTTACAATAAATATATATATATATATATATTATCTACCCAAGTCAATGTTAAAACTTGCTTTAAAAAATATTAGATCACAAGTTTAATCAAAGTAATTTTACGATAATATTAAGTACACATTAAATATACTGAAAAGGTGATTATTAGTTATAATTGATTATATCTTAACTCATTAATAATATTTAATTATTCATAAGTTCGATAGCGCCGATTCCTAATGCTCGAGCTAACGGCAAATTTATTCCATGTTATGCATAACTCGAATCATTCCCAGACTCGGCTCGGCAATTAGCAGGGAATTTCTTTAAGCTCCCGGTAACTTTGTTTCAGATGAAGTCCAGCGATCGAGTCGGTCGGGGCACGTCCCGAGTTCCTAACACTCATTAATTTCTTTGAAGTCTCGCCTCCAGCCGACAACTTCCTTAGCTGTTTCTCACCAACAATTATTAAGGAATTACTTCTGCCTCATTATTGTGCGAACACACAACACTCGATATCGTTAGCTCCGCTTCCGATACACAGCGTGTGTGCCTTGATTGACTGTTTTAGGGTTCCATAACCAAAGGGTGTAAATGGAACCTTATTACTAAGCCTAAGCTGTCTGTCTGTCCGTCTATACCGTCCTTTTTAACGGCTGTATCTTTCGAATCCAGTTGAAATTTTCAATTTATATGTAGATAACGTTACGGCGGATTAACTAAGAAATAAAAATAAAGAAAAAAATTAAAAACTAAGGGTAAAAACTCCATAAAACATTTTTTGAAGCTTATTTTTGTATTTGGTCTAATGTAAAAACGGTAATACGTACAAGCGTAAAACTTGGTATAATTATAGTACACACTATAAAGTAAAACAACAAATAATAAATACTGGCCAAGTGCGATTCAGTGTAATTTTTTTATTCACCACTGGTTCTTGTACGATCACCGAAGTTAACCGAAGTTAAGCAACGCCGGGCGCGGTCAGTACTAAGATGGGTCACCGCCTGTCTTTTTGCACTACTCTTTTGAACTCTAGCAGTTAACAATGTATTTGGTGGTACGGAACCAGCAGTGCGTGAACCCGACTCGCACTTGGCCGGTTTATTTCTTTTATTTTATTCATCGGCAGAAACAAAAAGTCACGCGTACGATGCGTTTTGTCGGAATGAAGTTGAATGAATAAACATTTCTATCAATAGTATCTGCGTTATTGCAAACTGCGTGCGGAGCTTGATGTTTGTATTCTCTTGATGGAATAATAAATTCAGCTGGTGAGTTCGGTGGCAGGTAGTTGCCTACATTTAGCGCCATTTGATATAAATACTTTTAAAAACACAACTTTTCAACAATTTATCAACAATTCATTGACACATCATCAACCCGTCCACTGCTAAACATAGGCATCCCTTTTTCAGCCTGCCATCTGCATCCACTAGATGCCCACAACTCTCATGATGTCGGTCCATCTAGTGGGAGGCTTGCCTACGCTGCGTCTTCCGGTTCTTAGTCTCCGCTCAAGAACCTTTCTTCCCCATCGGTTATTGGATCTTTGATACAACAAAAGTGAAAAAAAAAACAACTTGTTTTTTCGTTTTCTTCTCAGCAAAGTTTTTTATTTGAATTCCATATCAAGAAGGTAGGTATGACCACCCTCCGGCTCTGGCATCATTAGGACCCTGGAGATAGCCTGGGTCCTGATGATGACTTTGGTGATGATCTTGGACCAAAGTGCTTGAAAAAATAAATCCAACGTACCCAATCTCTACGGGGTTACTTCAATTGGTTTAGGAGTTCCTATGGCCACCTTTTGTCTCCATCATCAGAATAGCTAGATGATACCATATCATTGCATAGTCATCGAACTTACATAAGTATGCCAAATTTCAGCTCAATCAGTTGATCTAAAATTCAGTTGCAAGTGATGAACACATACGTAATACGATACGTACTAACTAACAGGACAAGCTTGTTAAATAAGAATAATCAGTAAAATTGTATGAGGTCTTATAATCATAATTTTATTTATTTATTCCATTTTCTCTTTGTTAATTTAATTTAATATATCTGTATGTAAATATTAATTATTAACTATCTAATCGTACCTACTGTCCAAATTCTATTTATAGCCCAAGTTGGTGTTGTAACGGGGCATTTACAATATTTAAGTTTGTATAAGTGAAAACTTTTTGGCTTTCGTGTAACTATTTACCTATCACATATCTATCGTGTTTGTTAGCAGCTGTTTGTTTTCCATGTAAAATTATATAAATAAAAATGGTATGTTAGTTACATTGTACCAAACGACGCAAAGCATAGAGAAGGGTGTTGTGTTTAGAGGGCATGTATATATAAGTATGTATGAATCTGTCGCCAGCTTTTTGGTTAATGAGGTTTCGATTCTATCCTATAAAGTGCAACCGCTGGAAGAATGCGTCTGAAAGTTATCATAAAATTGTAAAAAGTTTATCGAAAACAGTAAATTCTGATTATATTATTCAGAGCGTTGACACCGCGTCATGGTTGATATTCTGAAAATCCGTAATGAGCGCTTTGATTCCACTTTTATTGTGCGAACCGCTAGTCTGTGGAATGCACTGCCGAAATGGGTGTTCCCCGATAGTTACAATCTGGGTGTCTTCAAATCCCGAGTGACACGGTTTAATATAGGCAAGAGTGTTCCATCCAAAGACTTTCTATAGCTATACCTAGTCTGTGGCTCCATCATAGACCGCATCGTCGCTTAACTTTAGGCGAGTTGGCGGTCAAACGCAAGCCAAGCAATGAATAATTAAATAAACTACAAAAAAATAAATGTTTTATTCAGAATTTTATACAATGTTACTGCAACTGTCAGACGCTTTCTCTCAGCATACGATCTGTAAGTTCAGGGATAGGTGACGTTGTCATAAATACATGATCACGACATGTAAAGTGGGGATGAATAAATATTAAGATAACAAGGAAATTAAAATATGAAAAAAAAAAACCCGACTGCATTGTATAAATAGTAGGTAACTGAAAAGTAACAGTAGCGCGGTCCGTACCTATCTTTACCTATACTCGTAGTAGATATAGAGCTGTATTATACCGCTTTATCTCGTAAACTACTGAATATTTCATAGTAGTGTTATATATTTTTAAAATCTGCTGAGTGAGCTCTACATAATATCAAGATAATATTGACCTATTTAGCAAAGTTTACTTACTATTTTTCCTCAAATATTTTTTTCGCGGATGCCATCTTAAATTCTTGTACTCTGTGTCACTCCCACTATAAAAACTATTCAAATGACACCTCACATATCGAAATCAATTAAGCCGTTTAGGCTGTAGGGCGTGCCAAAGAAACCATCATAAATACATACATACAGTAGACCATCCTTCTTGCGCAGTAGGGTAATAAACAGACTTCATAAAAAAAAATGCAATTTCGGTTCCACACCAACCGAACATACCTAAAATACCAAACATTGTCAACAAGTGAAACAATCTGTTATTTTGATTTAAAAGCCAAATTAACGAGCCGATTTTGATGAAATTTATATGTGATCAATGTGAAAGTAAAAAAAAAAACCCTAGACTAGTCTAGTCTTTCAATTAAAAAGGAATTTTCAAAACCAGTTCATAAATGACGGAGATCTGAGGTTACAAACATAAAAAAAATACAACCGAATTGAGACTTGACTTGAATTCCCCTCGTGTGACTTACTATTGAATGGGTCTTTACATTTTGTACATCTTTAGGGTTCCTTAGTACTACAGAAAACCTTTATAAGTTCGGTCTGTTTGTTCCTCTGTCCATTTGTCCGTCTGTGCTTATTCTTTAGAACCTTCTAACTTTTATAGTTATTGATGTAAATGCATGAAACTTTACACAATTACAGTTCTGGTATAGATTTTAAAATTATAAAGAATATCAATATAATATCAATATCAAATAAAGGTCGGGGAAAAAGTCTTTTCGTATTTTGTATGTATAAGGTTGTAGTAAAAATCTCATCCGTTGTACTGTTTGTATCTGGCTGGTTTTGATACCATTAAAAATATGACATTTAAAAAAAGGAATACAAAAAGTAAAAAGCAATTTCCCGCCATTTTTCAATTGTTTTTTTGTTTGATAAAATGAGTGAATCTAACGAAGAAATTCGATATATTGTGAAATTTTATTACAAAAAAGGGAAAACTGCGACACAAGCCGAGAAAAAAATTTGTGACGTTTATGGACCTAATGCAGTGTCATCAAGAGTAGCACAATGTTGGTTCAAGCGTTTTCAGTCCGGGAATTTTGATGTCAAAGATGCAGCTCGCTCTGGTCGCCCTGTTACGGATAAAGTAGATGCCATTTCTGAAAAAGTGGACCAAGATCGGCATATTAATAGTTACGACGTAGCTGAAGAACTGGGGATTGACCACAAAACAGTTTTGACCCATTTGAAAAAAACTGGGTATACAAAAAAACTCGATATTTGGGTGCCACACAAGCTCACTGAAAGAAACCAAATGAATCGTGTACTCATTTGCGACTCTCTATTGAAACGTAACGAAACCGAACCGTTTTTGAAAAGATTGATCACTGGTGATGAAAAATGGATCACCTACGACAAGAATGTGCGCAAACGATAATGGTCAAAGGGCAGTGAAGCACCACAGACTGTAGCGAAACCCGGATTAACACGTAATAAGGTGATGCTGTGTGTATGGTGGGATTGGCAGGGCATCGTTCATTATGAGCTTTTACCGCCGGGCAAAACCATCGATTCGGATCTCTACTGCCAACAGCAGATGAGACTCAAACAAGAAATTGAGAAAAAACGGCCGGAATTGATCAACAGAAAGAGTGTGGTCTTTCATCATGATAACGCCAGACCGCACACATCTTTGGCCACTCAGCAAAAATTTAGAGAGCTTGGTTGGGAAGTGTTAATGCATCCACCATATAGCCCTGACCTTGCACCCTCAGATTTCCACCTGTTTCGATCTCTTCAGAATTCTTTGGGTAGTGTTAGATTAACATCAAGAGAGGACTGTCAAAACTACTTGTTGCATTTTTTTGATCAGAAGTCCCATAAATTCTACAGCAACGGGATCATGTCACTACCTACAAGATGGCAACAAGTTATCGAACAAAATGGCACATATATATTATAATTAAATGTATTTATTTATTTATTTAATTCATACAGAAACACCAACAGTACACATATTAAATAATACAAATAACACTCATTTATAATTGATACAGTTCTGATATGTGCACCTTTAACAGGTGTTTACAACGTTCACAATTAAAAGTGGTAAGACAAAAATATAAAAATATGAGATAAAAATGATATATGGGTGTTTACCCTTATATTATTTTTACCAGTTTATTCTTGAATACGTTCAAAGAGTCGTGAAAGATATCGAGACCGCTTATGGAAGCATTAATTTCGTTATATGTTCGACATATTCTTAATAAAGGAGAGTTGTAAGCTAAGTTTGTTTTAGCATAAGCTACATGAAAAAGTTTAGAGATAATGCGACGTGGATAATGGCAAGGAACGTATAGGGAAATATCTTTCAAAATTGAGGAACAATCAGTGAATCCATGAATTAGTTTAAAAAGAAATGAAAGGTCTCTGACTTTTCTCCTGTCACGCAAATTATCCATTTCAAAAAAAGATAAGCGATTTGAATATGGACTTCTGTGTGAGATTCCAGGGCAAGAAAATGCCAAGGATCTCGTGAAGGCTCGTTGAATGCTTTCAATGCGTTGAGAGTGTACTGCGTAGAAAGGGTTCCACGCCACACTAGAGAACTCCAGGCAGCTGCGAACCATAGAATTGTAAAGTAGAATCTTAGTATGATATGATTTAAAACTCCTGGAATTTCGTCTAATGAAGCCTAGTTGTTGGGTCGCCTTTTTAACTATTGAGTCAAAATGAGCTCTGAAAGATAATTGGCTATCAATCAAAACTCCCAAGTCCCGTATTTCTCTTACTTCCTGCAGAGATACATCATTTAGTGTATAGACCGAATTTATAGGGTTTTTCTTGCGCGTGTATTTGATAAAAAAACATTTTTGGACATTAAGATGCATTTGGTTTCTGTCACACCATTCTTTTATATTGTTAATGTCACTCTGTATGAGATTGATATCTGCGTTACTGTTCACTAATTTATAAATTTTAAGGTCATCTGCGAATAATTTATAATTGCAATGTTTTATTTGTGTAGTAATATCATTGATAAATATTGAAAAGAGAATCGGACCTAGGTGAGACCCTTGCGGAACTCTGACTTAGCAAAATATCTTTCTGATTCGAATCCATTGGCAACAACTATCTGTTCTCTGTTCGTAAGGTAAGACCGAAACCAATTTAGAAAGGATCCGTGAAAACCGATGAGTTCTAGCTTTTTAATTAACAAAAAATGATTTACTTTGTCAAAAGCACTGCTAAAATCTGTATAAACTGCATCGATTTGACGTCCTTTGTCTACTTCTTGAGCCAATTCAGAAACAAATCCAACCAAATTTGTTTCTACAGAGCGACCCTTTTTAAAACCGTGCTGCTGTTCTGATAAGACGTGACAGGAAAGACGAGATACTATCGGACATAAGAGCGCCTCGAACAATTTGGAAAAACAAGATAAAATTGAAATCGGTCTGTAATTTTTTACGTCATTTACGTTTCCTTTTTTATGAAGAGGTATAATTTTGGCTTTTTTCCATTCATCAGGAAATTCCCCAAATGACAAAGAATGGTTAATTATTAAAGATAGAGGCAGTGCCAGTGCAGGGCCACAACGCTTGACTAGGAGAGGTGGGATGCCGTCAGGACCTGGTCCTTTGTGGACGTCTAATTGCTTGATTCCCTTCAATACTTCGCGTTCAGTAAAGTTTACTATGCCAATGCAATTATGCTGTAAATTATCATGGGGTGTGCTGACAACGTGTCCGTTTGGCGCATGCAAGGTAAATGCATTTGAGAAATTTTGTGCTAACAGGTTAGCTATGTCCTTCCCTGTTCTGGCAATGTTCTCTTCCATTCGCATTTCTGCTGGAAGCGAAGACCGCGTCTTCCGTTTGTCTTTAACATAGCGCCAGAAATCTTTTGGGTTCTTTGCAATACTCTCTTCAGTTTTCTTAAGATAATTTGTATAAAGCGTGTCAAACAACTTATGGCAGCGTTCTCTCAAAAGATTAAATTCAATTAAATCGCGTGGGTTTTTATACATACGGTATTTACTTCTAAGCTTATCTTTTTCAGCGAGTAATTTTACTAAAGATTTATTAAACCAAGGGGGGAATAGCTTCCTATTGAATGTATGTTTGGGAACAAATTCGTCGATGCATTTTCTTATTATAGTGTAAAAGGACGTAGTCATTTCGTTTATTGAAGCACAATCATTAAAAACCGCATTCCAATCAGTATTTTCCAGACGTAACGAGATGCTATTAAAGTCAGCTTTATAAAAATTTAATTCAATGGATGATTTGGGACGTAGATACTCAAATTCATTGTTAGGTAGTGTAAGTAAAATCGGGGGGTGCTTGATATCGAGTTTACTTAAAAGGTCAAGGGGTTCTATTAAGGAAATGTCTGTTATTGTGCTCATAGCAAGGTCCAATGTTCTGTCATCCTCGTTGCGTATGTTGTTAAATTGGTACATGTTGGAGATAGAGATGAAGTCAACTAAAGCATTGCCCAATGAGTTGCCGTAGTTACTTGGTGTTGTGAAATTGTTACATTTTGTCCATTTTATAAAAGGTAAATTAAAATCACCAAGCATCACAACCTCATCTACCAGGTTAACAACATTATTGGCATTATCCAGAAAAACATTTAATGTATCCACTTTCACAGGAGGAGGGATGTAGACAGTACAAATAGCAACTTTCTTTATGTTTTTTCCAGCACGCATTTCCACCACTACCCAAATATCCTCACAACTAGATTCCCAGGCTTGAACGCGAGTTGACACAAGTTTGCGTGAGACTGCTATCAACACTCCCCCTCCATCCTTCTTTGCATGAGAAGCAGAGCTAGAACATACACGATCACGTCTGTACACTACATATCGAGAATCTATAAATTCACTACTGTGAACACCTGAGTTCAGCCATGTCTCAGAAAAAGCCAGAATATCGTAAGAACTCAATAGTACATTATTTAAAATATCATTTGTTTTTGTTCTCATGCCACGTACATTTTGATAATAAATAGTAGCCATTTTAAAATATTTTATACAACAAAACCATTGCAGAACTAACTATAAATACGAAGTGGACAACGAATCAACGAATCGCCTTAAAAAAAGGACTGTCCATGGTACGTATTTGGATCGCTGGGTTGACTTCGTCTTTTCGTGCGTAGATTCGACCGTCGCGGACCCAGATGAATTTGTACCCTAACTCTTTCGCCTTCATTCGAGCAGCAGCATGGAGTGATTTATTGGCGGGGCTCAAGTGTTCAGATACAAAAACAGGGACGCGGTTTCCGCCGAGTCCTAGGTGGTCCGAGTTCAGCTTGTCGCGATTATTAATCTTGTTGAACCGCTAAACAGCAGCAAGCAGGTTGTCACGCAAAAGTCGGGTCCGTAACTTCAAGATTATCGTGCGTGGTCTATCGCTCTCCTTATTTAATTTGGCTACTCTCGACACATGAACAATGTCAGTCTCAGAAAAAAAGCACTCTGTCTTCTTGGCAAGTTGGTCAATAATTTTGAGAACGTTTTCAGAACGGTTTTCTGGTATCCCATTAATTTCCACGTTGCACTCGCGCTGGTGCTGCTCTATTTGATTTATTCGGCCGGTGAAACCCTTTTCGAGATCTAAGACTTTGGATTTTAGTTCATCATTACTTTTTTGTAATTGATCGATTACTGTCGATTTATCTTCCAGACATTTCTTTAACTCTTCATAGCCTGTATTAAAAAACATCAGCGACTGTTCAAAAGAAGAAACCTTTTCAGCTACATTTTGCAGCTCTTTTGTAAAGCCTCTCATCGCCAGCGTCATTTCTTCCCTTATAATGGTGCGAATATCTTTGTCACTCATGCTTCTGTCACTGCCACCGAGAAGTTCGAGAACTTCACTAGGAGAATCGCCAGACGACAGTCGGCGCGGTTTGGACTTAGACACATTACGCATAGTAATATTCTCTGAGCCACTCGGTGCCTGAGTCATAGATCTGACAGGTGTATTAGTGTTATCCGTTTTTGGCTGTTTGCTGGAACATCCAGGACAATTCCAATTTTTCTTTTTTTCCGAAGAAAACGCATTAAAACGCTTTAAGGTAATGTTACAGCAGTCTAAATCAAACCTCATGTCGCATGTACAGCAAATCATTAATTCTTTAGTTTTAATTGGGTTATGACATCCCGCGCAAATTGAAGACATGTTAGTGCCTGATAAGTAGATACAAATTCTTGTACGTAGTAACAGCTATCTATTCTATGCCCTTGACTGTGAGCTTGCCACAGAATACGCAGCAGTAGTCACGCAATCGGCGTTTGGCCAGCCGACACAGTTTTGACACAGATCTCGATGTTTTTCCTGCTAGCACAGTGTCAACACAATGCACATTCACGCCACAAAATGTACCCTCAGTTTCATAAACGTTTTGGAAGATATTTAATACACAGACCAAATAACGATTAATTAAATTACACCAATTCGTTAAATGCACTGCACTAATTAGTTTTTAGCACTTCAATCGCAACAACAACAACTTAAAACACTGTTTTGGAATTTATTCGTTACAAGAAAAATAAAAACGTCTGCCACCTTAGCGCGCTCGCTGTTGATAAATGTAATTAAACTTGAAAAAAATATGTCTTGAATTTGTTTAAAAAATACGAAGAAACTTTTTCCCCGACCTTATATGTTAGTATTTTAGGGGTGGCTTTGGTATAAATTTGGTATGAATGGGGATTTTTTAAATCATTTTTCATACTCGTAAAAATCTTGTTTATGCCCGGTGCATGTGGACTAAAACAGCATTTTATGATCTAGTGAATAAAAGCCTGATTTTTTGTAAACAAGTGTATAAAAATCTGATTTTTGTGCACTAGTGCATAGAACTAAAATCAATTTGATATGTTCTAGTCATTGTTATTGCCCTTTTAGTAATTTGTTTAAGTGTACCGTTTGCGAATAATGTGCACAAAAATACATTCGTCGGACTTTTACTCCTTTTAAAGAAAGAAACTTGTTAATCATTTTAAAAACTTTCAGTAAAACGAATGTGAACTTTACGAGAGGTTTCGAGAAGAAAATAAACGTTCAGTTCGAACTAATACTCATACGTAGTCCAAGTTTAGAAGTAGCTCTCGGCTGGTGGCTAACGACGTTGCTCTGTTATGCACTAACTTTTAATCGCATCAACTTTATTTTATTATTGGATACCATGGAGTATTATTGTCCACATCAGCTATTTACTTATACAATTGATTGAATCAGTCATTAAATTTATGTACAAAAAAACAAACTTGAGAGGTGTCAAGGGACACCCGGATGGAACAAAGTTAGAGAGAGAGAAGAGAGAGACAGGCAGAGAAACAAGCGCACGCCGCACGGCTTACAACTATAGCAAAAAGTGTCGTTACAACTTTTGGTCTTAATTTTTTCCGTCTAGCCCCCTTTCGTAACGCGCAATAAGGAACTTCGTTCCAATATTTAAAATGGAAGAATGGTCGTGAATATTTGAAAAAACTTCAAATAAGGAAGAGGTTCTCAATTCGAGTTCAATATTTTTTGTGTTACGGTGTCTTCGCCGATTGTGAACGATTTTTTATTGAATATTTACATGTAAAGAAATTATTCTACTTCCAAGGGCGGAACATTAGAACACTTTCCGTTAAACGATTTCAGTAAAAGCTCGCACATAGCTGTAGTTCTAATAAAAATACAATATTAAGGTTGACTTCCGTGCACCGCGGGCGATCGCAGCTGCGTGCGTCGGACGCACGCGACTAACGCGCCCACATTTGCGACAATAAATAAACAAAATAAAATAAATAAATAAATATCTGGGACATTATTGCACACATGGTCATCTGACCCCAAACTAAGCAAAGCTTGTAATATGGCTGCCAGAAACTGATATACATACATTTATATTTTTAAATACATACCTAAATAGATATTAACACCCAGACATAGAACAAACACAAATGTTCATCACAACATTTTCAATAGTTCGAAATGTATGAAGCATGAAAATTTATGGCGCCGCTTCCGAGGTCTGCGCTTTAGACGCGGGCGTCAGAAGCGCACAGCTACGATCGGCCGTGATGCACGGAAGTCTACCTTTATGGTGACCTATATATATTATAGAGCTGACCTTTGAAGTTGGTTTTTTTTCCTGTAAAATGTTTACTTTATTATACACAAACTAGTGCTGTTGCCCGCGACTTCATACGCTTAGATTTTCATATAAACTTTCAACCCTTTTTTCCTCCCTTTCGCAAAATAACATAGCATGTACATCAATCTGGTCATATCTAAGCATATTCGTGAAAACCGCATTTAAATCCATCCAGTGGTTTAGGTTGTACACATGTCCGTGTACAAACAAACAGACAAAAATTCTAAAAACTTATTTTAAGACGCTGTGTTTTTTTTATAACTCACAATTACAGTATTTTTTTTTTTCTACGTTTTATTATATATATATTGGTGTAGGTATAGATATATTTATAACAGTATACATTATTCAAAACATAAATAATTTTACAGTTGCAAGAATTAATTTGTATTACCCTTAAAGTACTCGTAAAGCATTCTAAATGAATAAAATTAACGGAGCATCGCCCAATGAAAGGTTAATGTTTCCAAGCGTTTACATTTGTCGTGTTACTGACGAACAAAGTTGTGATAATTCCCAGCGCTGGGAATTAGAGCTGTAAAGGAACCAAATTAATTAGACAAACAGTCTCGAACATACGTAGGCGCTACGAAGCTACGGTGCTACGCCGCTACGTGACGAATTCGCGACAACCTTAAGGCCCTCTTATCCCACTTTTAGCAAGTTTAGTCATTTAGTTTGTTTACTTCCATGTTTAGCTTAAAATTGAAAGAAAAAATACATATTAAATTGTAATGTTTTATCTAGGAAACCGTAAAGACCGAAAGATGAAAAAGGACATTTAAAAGGACATTGAAAAATAATGATAGTAACACTGATTTGAACTTTTCTCCCTGTTTTATTGGATCTATTCAGATACCTATTTACAAAATTATGTCAATTTTTTCCCTTAAATTTTTATTATTATTATTTTACATTATATCTATACTTTTCGAAAAATATGTGTAAAACTTTAAAAAAAAGTTGCGAAACGTATGACTCTATGTGTGTAAGCGCCATATTTTTGCTCAACTAAATACGTCTTTAATACAATAATATATTAAGCCTTATGGTCATCTGCAGTAACAAGCGTTGCTTAAAATTGGGAACACCTGGCCTTAATTAGACAAACAGTCTCGAACATACGTAGGCGCTACGAGGCTACGGTGCTACGCCGCTACGTGTCAAATTCGCTACAACTTAAAGCTGATACCCATGACAGAGCGGAGCAATGAAGTTAGACATAATTGAGACGTCGCAATGCCCCGCGGGTGCCACCGGTAACGAGACTCGCACCTCGCATACAAAACGCACGTGCGCGCCGCTTCGCGCCTGCCTCAGGCTCCGACTGATGCGCCTGTTTACACAACAAAAGCTCTACATGTAACATGACATACCCCGACTTAAACATCCGTCATTTTACAACGCTCTGTAGTCGTAGGTATCTCTAGACAGAACTATTATCGAGATATGATGTGCTGAGCACACTCGGAACACACTTGGAAATTTATCACTGCTATAGACGGATTTAGTGCGGCAACAAAGTGATTTATGCTCGCGAGTATGCAATTAGGATTACATATTTGTTTAGACATCGGGCTTATGCGTCTTGGAATGTTTGTCTTTGAGATCGGATTCAATAATAAGATTAGGAGTAGATTTATAACTATTCTGTTGTGAGGACGTAATTGTAGGTTTTATAATTAATCAAGAATTTGAGGTGATTAGACAGATATCAATTCTTTGATGTGCACATTAAATGCAGAATGAAAATTCAAATAGAGTATCTTACACGATTTTAAACACCGTTAATATGGATTTTCATGTATTTTTGTTTGTTTCCACACTTAGGTTTTAATTGCTGAATTGTCCACCTTTACATTTTACAAAACAGACGCCGTCAAAAAGCTTACTCCCATCCTGCAAAGTTGAAAATTCCACACCGTCCGGTTCTGCCGCTCCTTTCTACCGCGGACCTGCAAGGTGTCTGTCCTTCCCCCGAAGGTCTTTCCACCTAGCTTCAACGTGAATCGTTTAAAAAAAGAGTATCGAAAATCATTTCTCCGGACTGGCAAAGCATAGACAACGCCACTAGTGTTGCATGTACATAAGGCAGCGATTACCGCTAACCATCAGCGGACCATTTGCTGTTTGCCGCTCTTTTTATAAATAAATAAAAGGTTCAGGTTTGATAATGTTTCAAGTGAAGGGTGGAGTTTTCAAAATAATCCACAGCTATACTATTATCACGTCAAATTTATTTTAAAATCTCTAATGGACACTTACCACGTTCACAAGTAAAAGAAGAAGACGTAAGAATTTAAAAAACAAGTTAAATTTAGGTACGAGTTCGTATTTTTCGATCATTTTACTACGACTACACGTGTAGAATGTAGTACGAATACTGCCAGACATTTGTTATCTAACGAAGTGTATCATTGTTGATACATAGGAACTAGAACTAGAGCACAGAGCGGGAACTTGCCTTTAAGCAGTGAGATAGACGCTAATGGTCGGCCGCGCGTATCTTAACGCCACATTAATCATGCCTAATCCGAATAACACTTTAATATAAATCGAGAAATGGTTTTCACGTTAAATTTAATAGGGGGTGATTATGTGAGGCTCCGTAGACGTCCAATCCAGGGATACTTGCTCGATGTTTCCCCACGAGATTATAACTTGATCCACTGATACTGCTGGCTCGGTATTTCGCCAAGCTCCATTTCACATTCTATTCATGTAAAAAAGTATTGTACTTGGACATTTTACAAAGGGGACTTTTAAAATTTTGCTAAAAATAGCGAACGTTAAATGAACCGGTACAGAAACGCCATGTTGAGAAATTAGGTTATAACGTGGTTATAACACAATAATTTGAACAAGCTGACCAGATAGACATTGTCCTGTTTAAATTTAAATAAATCTGTTTGTCATATATATGGTCTTGAGTTCATAAAAAACCCATAGATAAAAGCACTTTAATTTCCCGACTTTTTTAATTTTACGAGCAACTTTTCCTATTTTATTACAAGTTACAAGTTTTTATTTTACTTGCAATGTGTGTTTGTTCGGGTGGAATCTACAACTGAATTTTAGACCAGTTATCCTCAACCGATTGAGCTGAAATTTCGCATACTTATGTAAGTTCGGTGACAATGCAAAGTTATGGTACCATCGAGCTGGTCTGATGATGGAAACAGAAGGAAATAAAAACTTCTGAATGAAACGACGTAACCCCGTCGAGTTTAGGTTCGTTGGATTTGACTTCCCAAGCATTTTGGACCTAGGATGGCCGATATTTTTTTTGTAGCTTAAAGTCGTTAAAAGCGTAATAAAAAATAAAACTTATACGGACTATTACAGTTAGAAAAAATTGCCAAATTTGTCCTACCATTCTCAAGTGATGCGCTTACCAACGAACATCATTTTTTATATATTTATATACATTATTGACTGACGTTCGATCGCCACTTCGTCAGTTAATCAGAAATGAAACCGATTAACTCGTTTGTTATATAGATAGATTTCTTGAAATTTAAATACAAGTCAGTTATGAGCATTAGTTTAATTTTATATTTTGGCCCTATTATAGAAGCTGACGTGGTTTTCACACATTTTATTTATATTACACGGGAAATACTCACGTAAGATTAGGCCGGATACTCCGACTATAGTTTCTAGTTTAGTTATAGTTAAGTTATTATAGTTTAGTTTCTTACGTGAGTAATTCCCGTGTAATATAAATAAAATTTTGGCCCTAGTTTGTTTATATTAGGTTTTTTATAGTTTTAGCTATTAATTAGTGTTTCATGTGCTTATTTTTTTCCCCTTCAATATGTTATTAAGAGGGTTATAAGAATTGTTTGGATTCTGCGATCAGATATTGTTATGATTGAAATTGTTACCTAATTGATCCATCTCAGATGAATACATCACTCCAACTTCACGGCTCAACTCCGGATAAAGTTCGCTTCGCTAAATTAATATATCGTAACGTTGACGACCTTGTCTGAGGATTTCACCCAAACATTCAAATTTATATCACCCACTGCGCCAGTGTTGGATTTAATCCACTAGAACAATAACATTGTTAACATTTCATCGCACGGTTAGCTGTGCGTCTACAATATTTAGTATTGCTTAATTAATTAAATTAAGCCAGCCGTTGAGGAGTAGATGCCATTATTATGATTAATAATGTACACACGCGGGTGTAGCTTGAACAGCCCTTACGCGGCATCTCATCGCGTCAGCACCCTGATGTTGGCTGCTAAAGGCTCGTCTTTATCTTAACGATAAAATGTCCTGCGATATTTTAGCTGCACGTGAGTTTAGTGTGCGGATTTAAAATTTACAAATTCTATGACAAGGCGACCAAATATTTGACATATTATACAAGGACCAGATGAATACCGCGGTGATACTCCAGTTTTTACAGTTTTTTAGGCATTTTTGGGGATGCTATGTCCGTCCTCATGATGCACTCTATCTTCTTGCTAAATTTCGTTAAGATCGGATCAGGTGTTTAGTCATGAAAAGTGAAGAAACAAACAGAGAGAAAGAATTAACTTTCGCTTTTATAATATTACTTAAGATTATGTTTATACGTCAGTTTCAAACTATATATAGTTTAATATGTTAATACGACGTGATAATAAGCTGAAGCTCATTTGTAATAAATAAATTATTGAATGTGTCTATGTTTGTTATAACCTGGGTAAATTTAGAGGCGATATCTGCAGCTTTAAGACAGCAAGAGTGCAACCAGTCCCCGATTTTATCTAAGTTTTCATTTGTAACGTCTCGTCCGCCGCTTGACGGCGCTACGACGTCGTTCCATGCAAGTGGCGAGTGCGACTCATGCTGCCTTTGTTAGGGCTGAGAAGACGTTTTAGAATTAGCTTAACTTATTCGAGGTAAGATGCTACTACATACTACTACTAGCAAGAACAAACAATATTTGTTGTTACAAATATTGTTTGTTCTTGCTAGTAAGAGTAGCTTCAGTAACTAGTAGTAATAAAGTTTAAAATTAAATTAAAAAAGACTCGCTTATGTGACTCGTAATTTATAGCTATTGAAGAGTTCTACTCTCCACATCCCGGCTCTATCATCAGACCCTCGTCTCCGAGTCTAATAATATAAATCAGCAAACATGGTTTTGTCACTTGGAAATCCACTCTGAGTGATTTTATATCTTCAACTAGCTGCCCGCCCCGGCTTCGTACGGGTGTAAGATCGGCCTTCGGCCACGCTACAAAATATAAAATAGCATATGTCACCCGGGGATAGAGTAGCTTCCCAACAGTGAAAGAATTTTTAAAATCGGTTCAGTAGTTTCGGAGCCTATTCAATGCAAACAAACAAACATACAAACAAACAAACAATCAAATCATTGCTCTTTATAATATTAGTTAGATTAGATTAGATAATGAGATAAAGTGCGAAAGAACTCATCATCATTATTTCAGCCATAAGACGTCCACTGCTGGACATAGGCCTTCCCTATGTCCAGATAGGCTGTATCGATCTCCAAAAGGGCCGGTTGGAAGCGACCTGCATCCAGCATTTCCCTGCGGTTTGCGGAGCGAAAGAACTGTGGACAGGACAAGGCAACACAAAGAAAGACTAAAGAAAGAATAAAGAGGACTATATCATTTTATAGCGTAAGTTTTAGTTATCTACGACAACACATTGCGTACTCATGGAAAACCCAAGATCTAATTTCACAATCAAGATTTTTACGTAGTGAAAATAATACCTCATATCGACCTTAGTCACGTTCTCAAATTGTCGGCTATATCCTACTCATATCCCGATCCTTCGGATTGAATCATCGATATGAGAATGAAAGGTAAATGTGCATGTCGAGTTTGATTCAACAATACACCTAGCCTTGTAAGTATAATGCAATGCTAACTTAACTAGAATTGATTACTTTAGACTAATAACAGATGGAATGGACTATCAGATTTGCAGGCGGATTGTTTGCTTGCTTAGCGAAGCAAAACTCGTGGTTATCGATCTTGTCTGAAGAGCCAATGGTGGGTCTATTATTGGTTCAAGATCAAAATTCATGAGTCTAATATGGAAATAACAACGTCTGGAGTGATATTCCTAACTACCTACAATATACAAATGCATTAATTATATTTATTGAATACACAATCCATCCATTCATACTCGAAGGAAACTGTAGACAGTCAGCTATATCAGATAAGTAATACGTTTTTTTCAGCGCCAACGTGGAAAATCATGTTGTGGCATTATGTTTTCTCCATCAAAGTTAGTCTTCTTCGAGTGTCAATGTCGAATAATGATAGATTATTAACCATTAAGACACATGACCAGACGTAATGATTGTAGGTGGTGTCCGAGACTAGGTCAGCGGAACCCGGCCCGACAGAGGATGAGTTGGACTGACGACATCAAAATAACTTTCAGAAACTATTGGATGTGACTAGCGAGAGACGGGGAAGAGTAGCAAAAACAAAGGGAGGCCTATACCCAGCAGTGGGTCATTAAGATCGGCAACGTGAAATAGTGTAGCCATATTATATCTTTTCATGTTGTTTCCAAACCTGCATGGAAGCCTCCAGTCGTTTCCACATCTTTACTGGGTTTAAGTCATAGTCAAGTCCAAATGAAGCGATTTGGACAAGAAAATGACTTGTTTTAAGATTGATCCCTTAAAATTTGATAATATCGACTACATGTTTTTTTTTATTATACTTGACAGTGAAGAAATAGGAAGCCTGAAGGTGAAGCCAAAATCTCAAAGAAAAAAACATCAGATAAAACATTTCAAGTTAGTGCTAATTGTACACAGGAGTTAAGAATCCAGTTTCTCTTTATTACTTGCACATTTCTCAAGCTCCGAGTATAATAAAAACGTCTTGAGCATGTTCTCGCAGGTGAGTAGATAGTAAGCTGCTCGAGCTGTTCGTGGGGCTGTATACAATCCCGGAGGAGGAAACTGTAAGCTAATCTACAGTACCAGGTACCTACAGTGTTGCCTTGTTTTTCTTGATGCCGCACCTTTTCATCTACCAATCTTATATAAAGTTAAACGTGAGTTGGTTCTAATCTATGGATATATCCTCCCTAATAGTAATGCCAGCATGAGAATCTTATATTTCCACCGCATACAATTTGTCAAATAAAACTTAAACGATAGTTAAAAAAAACACCAGGCTTCTAAGTTCTGCGAGGTAATTTGCATTGAAGTTGGAAACATTTTGCTCTGTCTTTTACTTTCTTTTTCAAACATAGTAACTTACTACAGTTATATGATCATGAACAGTACATTTTCCGGGGGTACAAAAAATCCTGTAGTGAACAACCGTGATATAAAAAAATGGGTGCTTACTACTCTGATCATTCCTAATTTACTCATCTTTATAATAAATACGTACTACGATAAGCCAATATAAAACTATTACACCTATCGTATAATTCATTTCCACTTTCACTGTGAAAACTTTCCTAGTGAATTCAGGAAAATATAATATTAACTAGGAAAAGTCTTCAACCTGGCAACATTTTCTTTAAATCGGTTTTGCAGCGGTAAAAAGGATTAGTATTCTTTGTCCGTTTTCTAAGAAAGCAAACTTTGAACACTATTTAACAATATCTGAGCTTTCAGGCCAAATCAGAAACTTCAAGTAACTTCTACTATAATTTTTCATATCATTGCAAACTATTACATTGCCGAAGGAATGTTTCAGAAAAGGTTTTTAAATTGTTAGCAGCGCAGGCTTTTTATATCAATCAAAGACGATTTATCTTCGATCACAACCTATCTGATGTAAATTGATGGTGTGCTCGAAGATGGAAAGAAATGATGAAAGTAGATACATAATTATAATTTGTAAACTAATTCGATTCAATTGTTTGAATCAGACATTACTTTCCGGAAGTTTATCTTAACAACTATTTCTAAGACGAATCTCTATAGTAGTGTGTATTTCCGTTTCTACGTGGTATCAAGTACAATAAGAAATTAGAGATCGATTATTTGTTTCTACGTTTTTCTTTTGTTACAAATTAATTTGATTTTGGTTTTAGGCTAGGTTTAGCATCATTCACAAAGTTCTATAAAGTGAAATATAAATAATCAATCCCTAATTTCTTATTTTACATTATACGACGTTGAAGCGGAACGCCATTAGAGATTTGTCTATAAGAAACAGTTTCTAATTCGATTCGCTTATTAAGAATTTAAATAACATACGAGTACTTACTTATTTCTATCTACCAAGCTATTTAGAAAATTCAGTTCTGAAAAGATTGTACTTTGGAGCAACCCTGAAAATCCAATTCTAGCCGAGGAGCTCGTACTAGTTTTATTTCACCCGATCAATTGATTGTTGATTTATTCTAAAAGAAAGTTTGAACGCTTTTATGTTTATAGCTACTTGGCTTTCGGCACTCTCATTTATGTAGAAATTTACACTAGGTTACACGGAATGGCGGCACCAAGCCGAAAAGAGGTCATTATATTCATGACATTGTAGTGAACAACTTTTGCTATAGAACCAATCTTGACATCACAAAACAAAAACAGATTAGGAAAATTACATTCACGCTCAACGACATTTATGTGTGGTTGTATTTTTCTATTTTTGGATATAAATGCACGAAATTTATGGGCATTTATTTGAGTATGAAAGACCTTATTAACTGTTTTTTTCTACGTACGCGTAGACTTTCATATATACTTTCAACCCACTGTTACCCTCCATAGTTCGGCCCTTTCGCAAAATCATTTCATAGCAAATATCTACGCTCCATATGGAATCTACCTGCTAACTTTGAGTTTCGCGGGTTTATTAGTTTTTGAGATTTCGTGATGAGTCAGTGAGTGGTATTTTGCTTTTATACATAGATATAGAGAACTTTATTTCACAAGCTGTAAGATCCACATTTGTACCACTAGCTACTCGTAGATTCCATTCAAAACTTTACCATATTTATAAAACTATATTTTCATCAATAAATATAAGACCAAACACAATTTTGAATTTAGTCCTAACTACGTTGAAATAGAACCTATTTTTACTAAGAAACAGGAAGGCATCAATATAGAGTCTAATAGATTATTCTGTCTGAGACTCTGAGGAGTCATTGTTACAATTACCAACGTTGCGTTGCTAAATTGCCAAATGAGCTTCCAACTGACTCGACTATTACTAAACCCATTAAGTCGGCAAGCCACAGCCACAGAAACGCGCGGTGGCTTCCAAATAAAATTGCACTGAGTATTTTTGTCACCGTCAGTCAAGCGTTAATACAATTTAATTATATACCTAAATGTAATCGTATCTTGGGTCTAAATTACCATCTATACTGAAAAGTGTAGACATTACTGCAATGGCATTGTTTATAGAGATCCATATCAATAAAATGAGCGAACACTAATTAGTTTTATTATAGAAACTGACGTGGTTTTCACACATTTTATTTATATTACACGGGAATTACTCACGTAAGATTAGGCCAGTTACTCCGACTACAGTAGTGAGTAATTCCCGTGTAATATAAATAAAATACTAATTAGTTTTCTTAATTACATCGCTGATTCACAAGCTCTCTGTGTAGAATAAAATAAAACCGGCCAAGATTTTATTCGAGCTAGCGCACTAAGGGTTCCGTACAAATTCTTAACTACTTAATTACTAAAATGTAGTGCAAAATGACAACATCACGTCGAGGCGGTCACCAATCCAAACACCGACCACGCCCAACGTTGCTTCACATCGGTAACCGTACGAGAACCGGTGGTGAATAGAAATTTTTCACCGGCTCGCATTTCATCATCATGATCATCAGCCATAAGACGTCCACTGCTGAACATAGGCCTCTCCCTTTAACCTCCACACTGAACGACAACCTGCCATCTGCATCCACTGGATGTCCGCGACTCTCACGATGTCGTCGGTCCATCTAGTGGGAGGCCTACCTACGCTGCGTCTTCCGGTTCATGGTCTCCACTCAAGAACCTTTCTACCCCATCGGTTATCGGTTCTTCACATATACATATGTGCTGCGCCCCGCGGTTTCACCCGCGTGGTGATGAAAATCGGTGATTATGATGATGATGAAAAGTAGCCTATGTGTTAATCCAGGACATAAGCAATGTCTATTGCAAATTTCATCCAAATCCATCCAGCTGTTTCTGCATGATTGAATAACAAACATACATCCATCCATCCATCCATCCATCCATACATCAATCGAAACTTTCACATATATGATATTAGTGTGATTTCTTAGTCAATTGACCATAAAATTAAATATTCTGTTCAAATTTCGACTAGCTTCTGTATCTTTTGAATCGTAATAGATATTACGATTCAAAAGATACAGACGTTAAAAGGTAGGACAGACAGACAGACAGCGTAGGCTTAGTAGTAAGGTCCCGGGTAAGGAACCCTAAAAGTTTGGAAATATATGAAAAGATCTACAAATTCTACTACTATTGTACAAACAACTTTTTGGAGGAATGCTTGGCCTGTATTGTTTTGGCCAAAAGTAGGAAATAACACATTAACCACACTATTCAATAAAAAATGTAGGGAAGTAAAATAAAACTATTCGAAGGGAATAAAAACGTGACTTGCCTGCAATGTACGCCGAAGTGCCGGTGGGACTATCTGACTCTCTTGTCTCTCAAATGTCATGAGTGGAGCTTTAATAACAAATGGAGTAAAGGCGAAATAATAGGTAAGCTTTTTTGGAAAAAATATGAAATTACCGTAATTTTATAGGATGTCGGTTACTAATACTAGTAATGAGTAAATTGTAACCAAAACTCTACAAAATTACGGTTATGTTATGGTAATTCCATGGTATCTATGAGTATGGTAGTGTAATTATTTACTTTTCACACCACCTGCTCGACAATGGGGTCAATTCTGTTGTCCCACTCTCTAAACTAAACTAAATTTGACAGCTCTAAATTTATTGGCATCTTTTTCTGACGTATTGAAATGAAAAGAAACGCCGATAATTTTAGTCTTGGCAAATTAGTTTAGTTTAGAGAATGGGACAACAGAATTGACCCCAATGTCTAGTTATATGTCATGCAAACCAAACCTAAAGTAATTATTGCCCTACGGTCTAGTCGGGCAATAATATTGTACTGTTTTAGTTTTTTTAGAGTTTAGATTAGTAGATTTCTTTGATATTATACATATTATATATTTTTATTTGCCGAATTATTTATATTTAAGTAAATATCCTTGTAATGTGTAAGTCTTACTGAATAGAGAATATTAGAATAGAAGACATATTAATACGTTATGCAAGTACCAAGACATATGCCACACGTAGCAAAGTAATGTTATAATACATATAGCTAACTTCTCGCAGATGGAGAGCAAACAGGGTCTCAACTGCACTAGACGAGTAGATTCCCTTTTAATTAAACGAGTTCTAGGCGCATGCTAACCGCCGACTACGTGGCAAATTTATGGAGAAATTGATATAAACCTCTGGCCTCGTTCGAAAACTTGTGCATTTGTGCATGTGCCTCGGGATTTACTATTCATTTACCGGGGCTTAAATTAATATTTTCAAAATTATTTTAAGTACCTGAAATAGACTAGATAGATACAACCATCATACCTTTTCTTCCAAAGATACCAGGATGTATTGGGGTGCAACCCGGTTATGTAGGATTATGCCCCCGTTACCAGCCTTAGTGCTTGACAAAAGCCTTCTGGAATGTCCAAAGATACATACCGGAGCCCTCAGCACTGCACTACAACTCCTCCCAATACAACTGCGAGTCGTCTCAGCTCCTCCGCTTACGCCTACGTTGGTCACATAACGTCGTCCTCTCTCGGGACTTACTTTATATGAAAAGTAAGTCTGAGTATGGATGGTCAAAGCCCCCTTCCGACCAATACAAGCCCAGGGGTCTTATTTTTTTAGCCTCTTACTACAGGCAGGGGCAATATGGCACTATCAGTGCCATATTTTATTGGCCCGGTGCCACAGCTAGTACCTGCTTTGTCTTATTTTGCGAAAATTTGCGCCAAGTTTCAAATTCTTTTCTAATTCTTTCTCTTCTCTTTGCCTTGCTTCACATCCCTGTAACGTCGCAGGCAATACCTAAGATATGCGGCCTGTAATAAAATATGTTGATGCCAGCTCGTGAAGAATAGAAAAGATGAGAGCACAATGCTTTTACAATATCGACTCAAAGGTACATATATATGTATATTAATAGGTTAGTGGATAGTTAATACGGCAAGTGTAATCTTCGGGCTTGTCCTAAAAACGTTGACTGTAAAGTAGAATGTGAATTTGTGCAACGGAAAACGTGTGACTCAATTAGAGTCACGTTCTTCGTTGCAGCACTTTAAATACGTAATTCTACATTGTCAGCGAGAAAACTATTTAGCGCATTGTAACTAGGAACCACAAATACAATTAAAACTCTCAAACTTTTGACCGGTTACGTTAGGGTATGTGACCTGACCTGACCTTTTAATATTTACTCTACACACCTACAGTATACATCAGATCATTAGATCTAGTAGGTTTATATAATATTTTGATATGATATCAAATTGACCATGAACCCGAAGACGCAGCGTAGGTAGGTCCCACTAGATAGACTGACGACATAGTGAGAGTAGCAAACACTCAGTGGATGCAGATAGCAAGCCAACGAAAGGATTTTTTTTCCTCTGAGGTGATGAAACAAACAAAGCATAAAGAATTATTATTATTTAATTTTAGGTGTTTACGATTTACTCATTTCTTGCAAACGAAAAAAAACTGAAATTCTACATAGCCTAGCTGTTTCCCAATACAGGCATAAAATATCGTTATTAGAAGATTAAAGTTTTGTCACGTTTAATCGTTTAGTAAATAAAATCGTGTCATGAAATGAATCACATAATAATACCGAATATGCGGTGGCATAAAATTATACAAGAAGTGACAGTCGACAGCTCACTTCCTGTGCATGTGGCATTCCTGTACAAGTTGAATTATCGTCCTTGATATAACTTTGTTCATGTTTTGTTCGCTACGTGATTTTTAACATGAAATAAATAAAGGCGTCACAAAATAAACAAGGGCGAAAAATAAAAGGGTCGAGCCGGTAATTGGGGAACACACAAAAACTCAATTATTTATGTCTCCGTGGCGCGTGGGTAGATAATATAAATCGGCCCAAATCAATTTAGGATGGAAAATAATCGCCGGATTTTATTGCTTATTCCACGATCAAAACACTTCATAAATGTTGCTATAAATAACTCTGTAAAGTGATGGCCCTCATTTTACTGTCGTTGTGTTGAGGTGCTAGGCCGAGTCTACATTTACGAAATTAGTTGCGAGCTTCATAATAATATGATTGATATGACAATAGCGAGGGCGTAACAAAGCTGCCAGATGCCAGCCTGTCAAATAACGTGGTGATCTTTGTTTAATTTTTTGATGCGGAAACGATAGCAATAATACAATACTAAGTATTAGTTCAAATAAAGATAAAATTTACAAATCAAACTAGACATGCAACCCAAAAAAAAAAACTCATTTTGAACACTAAAGCATAATAGAGCTAATGTATCAAATTGAAGAATGCAGTCCCGCATAACTATATAGTTTTTTAAATGTATATTAGTCCATTCCCCTATCTTTTATATACAACTTGTTACATTTCTGACATAGCAGTTACGTCACAGTTTCCGTTCCACATTCGTTAAGCACTCTGCTTTATTTTCATGTCGTAAACCGTATTGTAGCTCTAGGGAGGCCAGTCTCACTAGATACCGTAATTTGCACGTTGTACTGATTCCCGATAATTCCAATTACCTCGTAATGTTTACGGAACATAATTTTACGGTACTCGATTTGGACACCGCACGCCGTTTTCGAGTAAATCATTTTGGAATAATGTTTATAGGCTGAGCCTAAAATATCTGTGTATTTAGGCTTTGTACCGTAGTACCGGTCTGCTTTTCCATGAAGCTGTTTATAAAATGTAGTTATAGGGAGACATTAAGATAATGATTTATATATGTCGCAAATAGTCACAATCGAGTCGTCAAAACCGCGATTATTCGTTTAATCGGGACGCAAGTGCCATCTGTTGGCACTAGGTGGAGTCTAGGACGTATAGCGGTCGACGGAATGCCCAACACAGTAAATAGTTCTGGGGCAATAGTCTGGAAGGACGTCTAGAAACTATCTCGGGTTCCGTGTAGTGTGTGCCCAATAATAATTGCTAGTAAAAATCTAATTAAGTGTCGATCAGAAATTATAGTTTGAATCGGTGACAAAACGGTTTCTTTCATCCGAACCAACATCTCCCACGATACGCCCACAAGGAAGACGAAATTAAATCACTAATGATAATGGGGTTAGCCTACCTTCTCCGTCATATAATTCTGAGATAATGAATATAATTTTAATCATACGTGAGTAGGTAATTCTCGAACGTTACCCTATAACTCGTACTTCAGTGAAATAAATATTTAAAAAAAACCATCTTTTACAATGTTATTGCAGCTGCCAAAGTCTGTATAGATGGTATAATATCAGTACCGTAAACATATAACAACACAACATACAATATATAAACTTACTTAAAAACGTTACTCAAGTTGATCTATGCTTAACATTGCTCTCTCGACTTCTCGCTGACGGCAAACGTCACACGCGAAAACGAGACAGAGCAATGTTAAGTGTAGATCAACTTGAGTAAGGTTTTTATATAAGGGCCTCAATGTACAAAAATCTAGACACTAATGACTTTTAACTAGTCGAAAAAAAATCAGTAGTTAAATTATCATGATACTAATTAACATATCTATAATTGCAAAATAAACAATAGTTCCTACTACCACCATAACTTAAAATTATATCATTTATAAAATTACTAACTTTGTACTAACATCTCCCGACTTAACTTTTTTTTAGTTTTACAATTTTTGGCCCCTTCATTGAAATCCGTAGAGTATTGTAGATTTGGTTCATTGGGGTGGTCTTAGATGAGTAATTACGGCGTCTGTTTTGTTCTCTTCGAGTTCAAACCGCCAAATCAGATATTGCCAGAAAAAACTGTTTTTTTACGATGATGACAGTTTTCAGTATGTATAAGGACGGTAGTGTAAGAATTGTATGTTTACTAAAATAAGGATGTGGAACTATATTTATTTAACTATAACTATATTTTCTAATCTAAACATAAACCAGATACAGCGTTTTTGCCTTTTAAAAATAATCTCCTTGTTGGTTGAGTTACCCGATAATATAATACCGTATCTGGAGGGGACGGTCTCAACTAAACTATAGTAAGCAGAAAATAAAATCAGTCACACAGACAGTTTATCCAGTACATAGGTTAAGCTAGTGACCCTTTTACAAAAACTACTCGTAAGTATATATTTTTTCCCAATTTACTTGTACGTAATTAATAAGCCAATAAATTTTGCGATATTCTATAATACATAATAATTTCAGTTTACAGTTAATTATTTTACATGCTATCTTTATAGTACTGTCATCAGCGAAAGTGTCATTGGCTGAATTTTTGCGATAGGTATCATTGATTAATATTATAAATAAAAGAGGCCCAAGTAGACTTCCTTTCGCATCCCCGTAAATATATATATACAAATAAATGTATACAAATTACGTACTCTTAGATCTTGATACCTCTTCACGATTTGTTTTAAATTAACCCTACTAATTTCAGAAATTTTGATTTCTTTCAGTAAAACTCGATTTTATAAGATCTAAAATATTTCCCATTACTCCGTATGCCTCTAGTTTACTTTGTAGGATTTTTTCGATCGACATAGTCAAATGCCCGTGTCATACCATAAAATACTGAACATACTGGGAATGGTTTTTCTACAATTAGTAAAACGGAAATTATAGCCGTAACAGACGTGTCTTCACAGTTGCGGCATTTTATAAGATATAAAATCAAAAATGCCCAATAAACAGTTCAATAGTTAATGTTACCAAAAATAATATTTGAAATCTCTGATTAGCTAAATAGAAAATTAATTTAATTAACATTAATACTTCCAAAAATGGAGATAAAAATATGACAAAGCTCGTCATCACAGGTACTTCAAAATGAAACGTCCAATTAACTCACTTTAGCGAATGGATTTAACAACGTGCCTTGCGTAACATGCCATTCAATGTTATGAGCTAAAAGGGGCTGTTTGCAATATGTATTACACGAAGCATTCAGCTGAACAAGGCAATTTAACCAGAGTAATCTAGAAGCAGGCGGAGTGAGATCACGTGTTCAGGACTACATATAACTAACTCAATATAGCTTTAGGTATACGAAGAGGTATACTATGCCACTATGGCGTAATAGCTGCAGAGCTTGCAGCCAACTTAAGCTGAACGGCAAACTTAATGTAACTTCGTCGGGGGACTCTACTAGGCCCAATAATAACGCCATTATTTCAACCCGTTTGTGTGTTTGCTAAGTATCTTCTTAATAGAGAACTATCTTATAATATCGGAAGTTAATAACGATAGGACAGATTGAGGTGAACATAAATGTTGTAGGTATATTTCTATGGTGTGCGATAATGGCCGGGCACTCTTCGGTGTGATTTTTTGGTATAGAGAACTCAAGATGGTTCGTGCTGTGTTAACACCTTGATTTGGTTCTCACTTGAAACACAAATATACATACATTTCAGGGTAATTTTTTCGTTCTTCGTTCCACCCAGGGATTTTTATAGTAGTTTGTTATTTAAGTTTAAGTTTGTTAAAAAACTCCACATGCCCCTGGAAATAATAAATAATTCCTCTTTTGAAGGTATTTTACGTAGATATAAAAACATAAGCTTTTGCCTCTTTCTCTTCTTTCCCCTCTTGTGGTTTATTTTGTACGTTTGAAACGTTTTTAATCGTCTAAAAACTTAAGTTAACAAAACGAAATATCAACGGCCAATCACATAAAGCACAATTTTTGCTACTTCATTCAGTGAAATAGTCTGCAAGTTTTTAGAAATTGCTGAATTGCCAAACAGAAAGTTTCAACAAAAGAAAATAGGTGAGTATTTAGACACCTAGCTAAAATCCAGTCAGCGTATTTCTACAACGGATTGTACGGCAGACAACGCGAGAACAGTGCGGTTTAGTATTGGCTCGATTGAACCCCTACTAAGAAATTTATGAAACTCGTGACAACTTTTCTTTTTATATTGCCAGTTTTGAAAAACAAGTCTTTTTATTTATCGTCAAAATTAAAATAAGGAATACATGTAAAATACAAAAACGCAACGATATAATAAAAAAACAGGCTTTAACATCTGAAGTATGTAGGTATGCCATACCAAAACAAAAAATAACATAACAATTACATAATTAGCGAAGTATCGCGTAAAAAACATACAAAAAAAACATAGAGTCGAATTGATAACATCCTCTTTTTTGAAGATGGTTTAAAAACCGATGACAACTTCATATCGAGGCTGCACACTTTTTCCAGAGCTAACGACAATTTCGTTGCTACCTTGTTTCGACTATGTTGAAGCGATTTACGCTAAATAAATTATTTTATATTCAGGAGATTTTAAATATTAGTAATAATTTATGAACAGATTTGGAACAATCTTTTTTTAATTGAAAAGATATACCTACTTCCATCATAGAAATTTCATTAGAATCGGTTTAGAAGCTTGACTTTTAAATCAAAATAACTGAAAATTTTTGATACTCGGCCGACCGAATTGACCCATTTTATACAAATTTTGTGAAATCGGTTTTTAAATTGATAATTATTATCTATTTATTTACAGGGAATTATCCGGTAGATGTCAAGACAAACTAATGAATCCAATGAAGCGTCTTAGAGTTACTATTGCGTAGAGACAGTTTTTTATGAGCTACTAACTACAACCGATGGGGAAGAAAGGTTCTTGAGTGGAGACCACGAAGCGGAAGACGCAGTGTACGTAAGTGCTCCCACTAGATGGGCCAACGACACGGTGAGAATCGCGGGCATCCAGTGAATGCAAATGGCAGGTTGTCGTTCAGTGTAGAGGACAAAGGGGGAGGCCTATGTTCAGCAGTGGACGTCTTCGTGTTGAAATTTGAACGCGCCAACCAAGGAGCTTTCGTCGATACACTTAGAACCAAAAAAACTAAGTATATTCAAAAGTAATTATTAAAATTGAATTGTTGTTCTACACTTGAGGATTAACTATTTAAATATAATCATATAACTATAGTCAACAAACGTGATACAACAAGTGTTTTATTATTTAAATGTTTTGTTATTTTATGTGAACCTTTTTTCGGCCGTAGATTAGTGGATAGAGCGTGGTAGTTCCAGATATTTAAATCAGTTTTATAGTATGAAGTGTCGGGGGTGTGATACAAGTCAGAGGATATTTAATAAACGAGGAGCCAGTGAGAGCCGTGCCTGTGGTAACACTAGGTCGGGCTGCGGGCCGCAGCTGCAATTACCTAATGATGCGCGGAGGTTACCCAATTACGGCGACTGCAGCATTCACGTTTTTAGTTCTGCTGATTCGGTCACTCTCTTCTCGATAATTTTGTACAGAGCACATTTGTTCTCTCGACCGTTTAACTCGAAATAAAAAGGTAATTCGGTTGCTTGTTCATGGATTGATTTAGTGAATTTGTTTCGAGATCAATCATACTGAGTAATTATAAATGTGAAAACGTGTTTGCTTTGTTGGTTTGTCAGTTTGTTTGTTGCTCTTTCACGCCGCAACAGAGCAAAGGATCGACGTGATATTTTGCATAAATATAGTTAGAGGATCGGAGGGTGACATATACCCATTGCGGAAAATATACGTTTCCTGATGGAATGTGTACGCAGCTAAAACCACGGGGAAAACCCAATTGATCACAATAATTTTAGTTATAAATTATTGTAACTATTAAAAACAAATCACAATTTCATTTATTTTATTTTTTTCTAATGTGACTTATTGCTGTTGGCCTTGCGGCCTCTACAGCTTGACCGGACTAGTTGGTGAACGCAGAGAGCGTTGGGCCAACATGGTTTAGATTTTGGGCGACAAGCGCAAGGGCACCTCGGAGGTACGAGCCTCGGCTTGGACCGTCGCCGGGAGTGGGAGATTAGACTTGCCCTGGCACCCCAGAAGGGGTGTGCCCTGTGGCCCTAGTAGGTTGTTGAACTGAATGATTATTTGGAGAGAATCTAACCGATCTTCTAACAGATCCTGGGGGTCTCCGATCCCGCCGGCGGGATCGTTGTGTGTGTGTGTGCCTGTGGTAACCGGCGCCTATACCAAAAACTGAATATTTCCTGTTGCCAGGAGCAGTCGGATCGGACGAGCCCAACGCCGCCGAGGTGACGACGGCGATGGGGTCGTCCGGGTCGCCTAAGATATTTCTGGGGCGTCTACGGAGGGGTGGAGTGTTTGTCGTGTCTGTCGAGTAGTTCGAGGCCTGGACTACGAGAGGGTTGGGATGGTGGGGCGCCGCTTCAAAGTAGCGGCGGGAAGTGTGCTTCATATATTGAAGAATGGACGGGAGTTCGAGATCGCAGTGCAAATCGGCGTTTCGCATGTACCAGCTAGCGCCGACCGCTCTGCGTATGAAACGGTTTTGGATGACCTGAAGCTTGTCCAGGTCAACGCGGGATGCGTGGGCGAACGCCACGGAGGCATAAGTCATGACGGGACGGATGCAAGTTTTGTAAATTGTCAGCTTATTCCTAAGTGACAATTTACTACGCTCGCCAAGGATGGGGCTGAGACGGCCTAGGAAGAAAGCCGCTCGGTTGCGGACTATCTGGATATGTTTTGAGAAAGTGAGGCGACGATCGAGGGTCACGCCGAGATATTTGGTGGAGTGTGTCCAAGGGATGGGCTTCCCGTGAAGCGTGATGGGTTTAGCGGGGGGATTTTTGGATGGGTGGAAGTACATTGCTGCACTTTTGTCAGGATTGACCGTGATGGCCCACTTCTTGAACCAGTCACCTAGGTGAGTGAGGGCTCGTTGAAGGTGGGCCCGCTGGATGATCTTGTTCCACCCTCTGGTGTAGAGGGCGGTGTCGTCAGCGAAGAGAGCTATGTTCACGTTGGGAGATCAGGGAATATCGCTTGTGAAAATCGTGAAGAGAACAGGTGCCATGACGGAGCCTTGAGGGACACCGCCACCAATGGAGTGAGGTGAGGAGCGAACTCCCTCGACACGATAGCGAAAGCTTCGAGCCGTGAGGTAGTCTTGTATAATGAGTACAAGACGGTCTGGCATTCCGAATTGATATAGCTTGTATATCAACCCGTTATGCCAGACTTTGTCGAACGCTTTTGCGACGTCGAGGAAGACCGCAACTGTGCCCTGATAGATGGGCTTGTGGGTGAAGCCGTGGGATGGTTTCTTATTGAAACCTTCAAGGATGTACTCCGTGATGCGGTGCACTTGTTGGACGCAGGAGTGTTTGGCTCTAAAGCCAAACTGCTCGTCGGGGAGGAGGTTGTTGTCCCTGATGTGGGACCAGATGCGCTTCAGAAGGATGCGCTCATAAATCTTCCCCAGAGTACTGAGGAGACTAATGGGATGGTAGCTGGAGGGCTCAGAAGCCTTTTTACCTGGTTTGTGAATGCCGATTACGTCGGCAGACTTCCAGGCATCGGGAAAGATAGAATTGTTGATGGCCGCATTGAAGATGCTGACTAGAAGGTACACAAGCGAGACTGAGAAGTGCTTGAGCACTTTATTTGAGATGCCATCGGCACCAGGGGCTTTCCTGACTTGGAGGCCCTTGATGATCGACTCGACCTCAGAAGCCGTGACTGGCTCGAGGGTATCAACGGGCGGGGTGGAGGATTTGTGTTCGACTTCGCTGTCCACCGCTTCGCGGTGGGCAGGGTCGACCTGAGCTAAAGAGGGGCAGCATTGCTGCTCGAGGCTTTCGGCCAGACATTCGGCCTTTTCCTCGTCTTCGAAAGCGGGGGGGAGATCAGGTCGGGTGAGGGGGGGCATGGCAGTCACGGTGTCAGATTTCAGAGATCTAGCCAACCGCCAGTATGCCTGGTGGGTTGGCTGAATCCCTGAAAGTAGGTCATCCCACCTCTGATTACGGAGGTCACTGATGCGGTTTTTTACGGCACGCTCGTAATACCGCAGAGCGGCTCTGTTATCTTCGGTGCGATACCAGTCAAAGGCCCTAGCGGCAGCGTGTTTCGCTCTCAGAAGCTCCTTCACGTCCTCCGGCAGGACCCAGCGTTGGTCTTCCTCGGCTGGGACCTGCTTGGAGGATGTACCTATAGCGGTGCGAAGATGGCTAGTGAGAGCGTCGATTGAGGTGGTGACGTCGTCAGGGGTCACGATGTCGTCGGGGATTTTGTCCAAGTCTGGAGAATTGATCGCCTTTAGGGCTTCGCCTAATTGCTTCCAATTCACCACGGTCTTGGTTTCAGGAGGTCTGTCAGTCGGGTCGGGGCCTAGTCGCATAAGGACGGGTCGGTGGTCAGATTCGAGTTCGTGTAGCACCTCTAACGAGCGTAAACGAAGTGTTACGCCTTTAAGAAGTGCTATGTCGAGTACATCAGGTCTTAGGTCCAGGTTGGAGGGAAAGATTGTCGGGGTGCTGGGAGGGAGGATATCAAAGTTGAGTTCGTCAGAGAGGGAGTTCAGGAGGTTACCCTTCACATTGGACACGTTGCATCCCCACATGAGGTGCTTGCTGTTGAAATCGCCAGCCAGAATGACGGCGCTTCCGAGAGACAGGAGGGCCTCGAGGTCGCTCCTGTGGAGGGTCTTGTTACCGGAGAGGTAACAAGATACAAGTGTGATGGACTGATGACCGGTCATCGAGAGACGGCAACAGGACGCTTCCATAGCTATGAGGGGAGGAGTAGGGATAGGAATGCAGTGAAGAGACCTTTTGTAATAGATAAGAGTCCCGCCTTTCATGGCGGTAGTCCTATCATTACGTACCAGCAAGTAGTTTGCGATCCTAGGATCCCTCTTGCTTGGTTTTAGAAAAGTCTCGTTCACAAGCATAACATCGACCTGATGGGTCGAGAGGAATTGGTGAATCGGGGGGCGTTGGTCCCTTGATTCTGTGGAGAGGCCGTTGGCATTGAATATGCCAACGATAAAGAACGAGGTCTCAGTCTTTTAGGTGTACTATCCATGATAGTTACCAGAATTAAGACGAGGGGACAGACGCTTGATTGAATCAAGAAGAGTGGAGTGCTCTGCCAGGACGTCGAAGACGTCGGTGATGTCAGCATTCCGAATTTTGCGGGCTACCAGCCGTACTTCCTCACAGTCGAGGGTCGTGGCAATTTCTACCAGGAAGGCGAGGTCCGACTTTAGACCAGAATGGCCTGAAGAGGGAGGGGCCGAATGGGGCGCGAGAGAGGGACGGACTTTGTTCTGGACGCGAGCAGATGTGGTGGCCGGAGTTGCAGTGGGCGGCTGGGAGGCCTGAGGGGCATGCAGGGGCTTGGTCCATGCATTGGTTGACGGTGCAGGGGCGTCCACGTATTTGGGAGCCTGCGTGACGGGGAGTTTCGACTTAGAGCCGGCTCCTTTGGAGTGAGAAAGCTGGTGGGGACGAGGGGTTTTGCCCTGCCCCTTTGCGGCCTTCGGGGCCTTGGGGCAACCACGATAGTTCGCGGTGTGTCCCGTGGTCCCGCAGAGCACACAACTGGGCGGGGTTTGGTCGCCCTTTTCCCGCGAGCATTCGGAAGTGCTGTGCTCGCCGGCGCACTTGACGCAGCGAGGAGCAGCATGACAGAAGCGGGCAGCATGCCCGTAGAGCTGGCAGCGGTGGCACTGCCCGGGAACACCTTTGCGGTGCGGGGTCTCGACCTTGAGGCCGGAGAGGCTAAGAACCGCCTTCAGATTGAAGATGGTTTTCCCCTCTGGTGTTTTGTCTAAGATGACCAACACGAGGTCAAGAGGGGTTTTGGCCCTACCGCGGTACATGCGGTGGACCTCTCGGGCGGGGAAACCCTGGTCCTTGAGATCTTCGCGGATCGAGTCCACGGGGATCTCTTTGGGAAGGCCGCGTATGACGACGCGGAGGACCTTTTCTTCCTCAAGCGGGTGGTTGTGGAAGGCTAGGCTCTCTTCCCGGAGGACTCTGGTCAGGAGACGGTAGTTGTCAGAGGTGGTAACCCTGATGCTAATTCCGTCACTGACGGATTTTGCGACGAACTTTATGTCATTGTCGGACATAATCTGAGAGACGCGCTCCCAGTCTTCTCTTCGTCGTAAGACAAGAGGAGGGGGGGGTTTGGAGGATGTTGTCGCGGGCGCTGGAGGAGCGGCGGCAGCATCGGTGGGAGGCATAGCTCCAGAAGATGGGCACTGGGCCTTGGACGGAGGAGGGGGGGATGCAGAAGAAGCAGGGCGCTTCTTGCCCTTGCCAACGACTGTGAAGCCGTCGTTGCAAGCGGTGTCCATCTCCTCTTGCGGAGGGATGGGATCGAGAGAGGCCGTGACCTTGAGTGAGGCGCGCGAGTGGCTCCTCTGGTAGGATTTCTCCCGAGGGGCTACAGAGCGCGAGCGCGACCGAATGCGCCTGGGAGAGCGCGAGCGAGAGCGGCTCGTTGAGGGAGCCCGGGACTTGGGAGCAGAGGCTGGGCCTTTAAAGGAAGGCGTCAGCTTGGCCGCCGCGGTGCGGTCATGCCCAGGCTTGGGCTTGGGTGGAGCCTTACGGGTAAGGGAGGAGGACGGGGAGGGGGAGGCTTTGGAAGCTTTCCCGGTAAAAAAGGTGGCCGCGAACGTCGCTGGGGAGCGGAGAAAGTTCTCCGCGTCTGCCGGATTGGCAATAAGCTGAGCCAGGAAGGGGCCTGAGAACGCTTCGAGGGCGGTCTCGAGATCCTTCCTGGTCGCCATATTAGCGGAAGGCTTAATTAAACAAAGTTAAAAAACAGAGTCAAAACAAAGTCAATATTGGGTTGGGGGGAAGGGTCCCCCCAACAGGCTAAGGTGAATGTAGTCTCCCTACCGGGGCAGGGAGATGAGTACCGGGTGAGTGAGTAACAACAATGTGAGATGAGTACACGAAAAAACAAGTGAGTGATAACGTGAGGTGAGTACCTGGTATCCACAAAAACGGCAACGGCTGGAGCGAACTAAACAATGAACTAACACGCACGCGCACTATTCACCCAACACACGCGGCGGCACAACGGGGGGTGGCCAGATGGTATGGCCACCTGTCAACGACTGCTCGCCCGCGTCAGCGGCGATGCAGGGTCAGCCGGGTGAAGTCTCCTGAGAGAAGGCCCATCTTAACCCGATCAGCGACTGAGGACGCAAGACGAGCGGTCGGTCAACGTGACGGACAAGCACAGTTTCAACACTACACAAAACACTGACGTGAAAGACAGAACCGCGCGGGGGCAGGGCCTCCGGCGGCAACTGAGAGGTGGGGTAGCAGCGAGCGGCGGGCGGACAAGACGTCCGTACGGCGCGGCGATGCGAGCGGAACTGAATCACAATTTCAATACGACGTACAACTATTATGTAGCTGACTATTTGCCCGCAGAAAACATGAAACACTCACTTCATACAAACGTACAAAGTTTACTTCTATAGAGTAAGAGTAGAGGCTTAAGTTCAACAAACTTTTATATAAAAAAAACAGGCTTGTATTTAAATGATGCTTTGATTTTTATTTCATCATCATCATTTCAGCCATAGGCGTCCACTGCTGGACATAGGCCTCCATCGATCTCCAAAAGCCGGTTGGAAGCGGCCTGCATCCAGCGTTTCCCTGCGGTCTCTTTTAGCTCGTCTGTCCTCCTTATGGGCGGACTTCCTACGCTTCGCTTACCGATCAGCGGTCTCTATTCGAGGACCATTCGGCGCCATCGGTCATCTGTTTTGCGTGCTGTGTCCTGCCAACTGCCACTTCAACTTGCTAATCCGTTGGGTTCGTTCGTTTATGGATCTCCTCAATAGTTAATTTAATTTATTTAAATATTAATATTTATTTTGGCAGCCATTTTAAAAATATTACAATATTGGGTATTTCATGTTGTATGGTCACGAAAACGAAAGGTGTATGCAAAATCCATTCAGAGGATTTGGTTCTAATTCAGCTTCCAAGATTTGACCTAAACAAACTGTCAAACATTGCAAATAAAATAAAAGCTTGTGCTTTTTTACTTAATTACATGTAACTTCGTTATATTAATGCATTTATGTATATCCAATCTTCTAACGTATAGTAAGAGCAATATCGATTAATTGGTGATTAACTTAACATCTAAGGTGGTAATTACTAAAATACACCACCCGTTCCCAACGTCCCGACACCTTTTTACCAACACAAATTAGGTTCTGTCGAAGTAGCCTTCACAAACAAAGTGAGAGAGATGTTAATTTAATGTAGTACCGTGTCACTCGAAGCTGGTCCGGAGCCCGACTTTCAAAGGACTAGGGCAGCCACGGATTCTCTATTATGTAAATTTTCGCGTAATTTTCTCTGTGGGAGTGCGCCGGGCGCGCGCCGGACTTTGTAATGGGAGCGCCTCTCATTAATACCTACCTGTACTCTTCAATTTTTGGACTAAAATTTTCCGACGTTGATAGATGTTTTAATTTAGAAGCCTGAAACTCATCAAAGGCTATTCCAATTTCGCTATAATTACCCCGAGTAAGAGTAATTATTGAATTAGGTATGTAAAGTGATACTCCAAGTTAGACAAAATATGTAAAGTGAAACTCTAAGAGCATGCCACTCTCATATATATATATACGTATTAATATTCCATCGGTAACCTATTACTATCTATTGACAAACCTTGTAAATCTAGAGCCGCAGTAAACAAACAGAAATAAAGCCGTCCATAAACCAAAATAGACGGTTTGCCAATAAAATAAACGCCAGTCGCAAAACGCGTCCAATATATAATAGAAATAGGAAAAGCTTCCAGCTCGAGGGCTAAATCATCACTGTCAACGTCCGGGAGACGTTCATATTTGTAATGTAGGTCGCATATACGAAAACCTAACGGTCACTAATCCGTAGATGAGCCAACGCTTTCGTAGGAACATCTGCGGCCGCGACAACCAGCGAAACAAAAACGAAATGAGAAAGGTTCGGGACTCGTATTGTGGAAGTAGGCAAAAGCATTGTGAGAAGTTGGTACGAAGCAGTGACGGGCCATTGTGCAACGCTACGCTTGCAGCGCTGACCTCAGTGCCACTGCTGCCGTGCGCCGCCCAAACCCGCCTTACAAGTATGACTGCTACAAAATATTACAATTTATGAGCGGAGTGTCGAATTTTCTGCACGTTGGATTGTCGTCTGTGACTTCCCCCTCTAAAGCAAAAAAGGCTTTCAGGTTCGATTAGTTTTAACAATCACATAATATTTAGGGTTTATTTGTGAGATAAGAAGACGTTTAAAAGCGCAATATAAACTTTTAAAAATCTATTATACTGTTAAAGTTTTGCGAAGCGAGATAAGTAGGTTTTATCTTCGTCTCAGTTTATACGTACGGAATGGGGTATTAAAGAGAGTCTTTAATTTTAGTAACTCGTATTTCAGTAAGAGTATAAACCGTTTACGAGGCGAACTAGACGTGAGTGGCTTAAATTCAATTTGAACTGATGTTCATTAAGTTTTATATTTTACAAGCTGTTTGTACATTGTTCGATTTGCAGTTACTTTTGTAGCGCAATGTATTTTATTGACCATGTTACTGTAATTGTTGGCAATTAACCGACTTTATTGTTAAATATTTTTTCCAATTAAGAGCCTGCTTTCCACAACAGCTATCTCTCAGACAGATTTGAACTATTTTTGAAGATAAAAATCACTAAGCGGATTAAAAAAAAAACAAATTACAATAATCTCATCTAATAAAAAAATATTTTGAATGACATTGCAAATGTTTTACTATTTTCATACCACCTGCTCGATAATGTCCAATTACGTATCATGCAACCTCAACGTAAAGTAAAGCATTATCTCTTAAGGGATATAAAGTTGTATGAAACTCCCTAGGGAATAAAGTTGTTTGAATTTGGAACGTCAAATTCGTGTGGAAAATCGTGGAAAACTCTAAGTAAAAAATGCCTCTATGGCATTGTAAAGAGGTTAGTTCGAGAATCGAAATCAAAAAAAGGTGCGTTTACAAATAATGCGACAATAAAAAGACGGTGTTTGGTGCTGTGATTTACAGTGAATTTTATTGCAATACTAGTTTTTCTGCCCGTACGCGTAGATTTTCATATATACCTGCAATCCTTTTTTCTTCCCTTAATCCGGCCTTGCGCAAAATAACATAGGCTATATATACTTCAATCTGGTCATAGCTAAGCATATTCGTGAAAACCGCATTTAAATCCGTCCGCATTTTCTTCCAGGGGTGTAGGAGATGTGCGTGAACAAACAAACAAAAATTCTAAAAACTGCCTTAACATGTTCAGCTGCTTATTTTAAGTCGCCCTGTGTGAAGTATTGATAGAAGCATAAAAGTAATAAATAACACTGTCAACAGTTTTCAAATCAAAAAGATAATGTGACCACAGTTCAGAGCATGTTTTGAAATTTTCTTTTTGTCTAAACCATTAAAAGTATATCATGTCATGTCGGGATGATATACATCTCTGAAATTTGACTGTCCAGTTTCGCTGGCCACGGAACCCTGACATAATGCTTGTCTTAACACGCTCTTGGCTAGTTATTTCTTATTTCGCGTGCATTTGTATGTATACCTTGATTAAAAAGCCATGAAATGGAACTACTCTATTTATCCGTTAAAATATCACAGTAAAATAAAATTATTTCTATATTCTTATTCTTATTGCAAATATACACTGTATTCTTCTAGAAGCTAAGTTTATATAAGCATAAAGCTTACCCTGCATAAAGGGTGCAGCAATGGCTTATGTCGCGGCTGTTCACAAAACCAGACCACAGACATAAACATATAAATTTAAGTATAGTTAAATCTATTACATAAATATTATATATACTATTCAAACTTAACCTAGGGTGAAGTAATTTTACAAAACAAAAAAAACATACTTAGTGTGATAGGTTACTTAATTATATATGACATCATACAAAACTTATGACGCTACTTTCTTAACTATTTATATATCGATATTTATTTTCTAATTATAATTTTCTAAAATTTATCGTCGAATAAATCTTTTATCTCGTAATAACATTTTTGGGTTAGAAACTTACGAAGTTGGTTCTGGTTTTTTTTTATTATTTCTTTCTTTCTTTATTGCGTCCGGAATTTTGTTGTATAGGTTTATTTTCATGTACAAAGGGCCTTTTTGAATATTTCTATTCGCGGGACTGAATTAAAATAGGATGCGGTATATTTTGTGTTTTAAATGCTAACATAGAATAAAACCAAGAGAATGTAATACTCCTACTCCATGCACTGGAATGAATCACCAAAGAGGTTGTAAGGCCTATAACATGCTTGATCTACACGTTCATTCATCTAAGAAGGTTAAGGAACCTTCTTTAAATTTAAACTGATTAACCGAATGACAGTTGACAGTTTCAAAATTTTAATGGCTGTCAATAACATTCTCTTTACTTTGGATCTCCTTGCTTGAGGCTATGTGACGATCCTCATATTACGTTTCAGATAACGAAGAAATAAATCATTGATTTTAATTTTCGTTTATGTAAAAATAAAGAATTAAAATAAATAATATAACATAGCCTATGTTTTAATCTGGTAATTTCTAAGCATATTCGTGAAAACCGCATTTTAATCCGTCCAGTGGTTTAGGAGATGTGCGCGGACAAACAAACAAACAAACAAACAAACAAACAAACAAACAAACAAACAGACAAAAATTCTAAAAACTGTCCTATCGTGTTCAGCTGCTTATTTTAAGACGACCTGTGTGATTTTTTTTTTGTTATCTCGCAATTACAGATTTTTTTATCTCTACGTTTTTATTATATGTATAGATAGATATATAGATATATAGATAGATTCATGTTGATAAAAAACCTCGAGCGATAGTGATTCTACTCCAGAATTTATCAAAACAGACGCTTTAGAGATTTTCAATAATCTACTACCGGAAAGAAAAATCAATACACACATACGAAAATAATTTATGGAGCCCTGGCTTCTTATTGCCTCGCAGGTGTGAAAAGTAAAGTATGCTCCTCTGGAATAAAACCTGTCTTCGTCATTGGCAGCTTGAATCCCTCGCTTCACTCAGGACTCAGAGTCCTGAGTGAAGCGAAGGCCATTTTTAGAAGAGGAATGGTATCATAGTAGATTATGCACTAAGGGAATAAAGCAGTGTCGCGGTAGTACATCGCGGGCGGCATATTGAACCCTGAGTGTAACGAGGGAATTATATACATAGTTATATAGTTAACTCTACAGTGCATAATCTACTATTTTATGTTGACATGGTGGTTAAAAAAACTATTTATTCGAGATTTTTTTCGGTATCTACCGCCAAATTATACTTCATGTAGGTAACCTATACGAAAAGTTGTCTACTGGTACCATAAACTCTATTCTGGGATAAAAAGAAGGGTATAAGTTACCTCCACACCAAAACTCACTCAAATCTGTTTAGCTGTTACGCAGTTGGGTGCGGACAAACACTCACACAACTCTTGCATTTATAATATTAGTGTGTTGTGATGTGTGCTATGTGTGGTCGCTCCAACCTAAAGTGGCAGATTTTTTTTTTTTATTATCGTGTAGGCGTATGCCGTTTTTAAATGCTCGAAGATTTAAATAGCTAAGTATTCCTATCTAAATAAAGAAAGTAGCCTATCTGTATGGATTGTAGTGAGCATAAGTTATCCTTTGTGTAGTACTTAGAAGATTATGTCTAAGGAACTTATATATCACTTACTTTTGTGACTTCTGGCAATCTGTTATACGGATTAGGTCCAAATAACAAAAATGCCGTATTAATCTCGTCGCTAATCTGATCATTTGGTTGATATGAGCTCGCACATGTGGCGAACTAAGTCTTTCGGCTCATTGGTTTTTGTTATATAAGTACTAGCCGGAGAGTAGGTAATATTGATTTCATCGAGTGTGCTGATATACGTTTCGCCGAAAAACTATTCTCTGAAGAACGCAAAAAAGAATGTTTAACCAAAATACGGTTCACTGAAAAACGATTCGCCGTAAACTCTAATCGCCAAAAACAGATTCCTCTTACCAGATACAGTCTTTAAATTCTGAACACTTGGTTGTTTTTCGGTTGTTTTTAACCTCATGTTATAGTATAAATTTGTACAGTTTTTTTTTAATTTGTATTACTTCAGCAAATAACAGTACAGAACCAATTTTTTTCTTTACAAAGTTCCACCGTAACATGAGGTCTTAATAAGTTTAGAGAGTGCCACTGGCAAGAACTAAACGTAGAACAAACCGTTTTTCGGGGAATCTACCATTATTATTATTTATATACTAATCAATAACTGACGCAGTTTTCACACATTTTGTTTCTTATTATACACTACGATTTTATTATACTTATGTATAGATACGGAAAACAAATGAGCGCACCCGCTCACCTCGGAACAGTGTGTCAGATGCGGTTAAAACTAATCGGAAAATCCGGGTTATAGTAGCGCGTGAGTAAGTCTCGTGTCAACAAAACGTTATACTCGTATACTAGATTTCATCACCATTCTTGTTTTCATTAGCAACGTGAAGCCTCTACAATCATCAGGCATGTAATATTGAGTTATTATCACTTTCGCTGAGTATCACCCGCGTTCGTTGACCGATTGTGTTTTTCCGATGTAAAATGTTATTTCGCCGCACGCCCTTCTCATCGTGCAATAAAAACGTATAGCTCGAATATGCGCAACTTGAACCGGTAGTCTGTTGTGAGATGAAAGTTAAAACCATGGAGGAAAAATTCACTTTAGGACTATTTAAATATGAAACACTGTAAAATTTAGCTTCAGTCGTATAATATTTTTTATCTGAACATCATAGTCTATAGGAGGTTTTTCTTTGTCCCAGCTAAGGTGAAGTCTTCTCTAAATTATCTAAATGATCTCAGTTGATAATGCAGCTCGAGAGAGTCATTACGTGATGGCAGCGAGCCGGTCACACGCCCGCCCGCGCCGGGGCCGGGCCCGGGCCGGACCCGGGCGCTGGTAGCGATCTGTGAACGAGCCGCGCGCTCCGTGACCGGACTGAATACAATTACCTAGAGCTATACCGTAATTAAATTGCAAAGTTAGAGCTTCATAGCTGCATATTAAGAGGTAGAAAAACGCCGAGCTCTATTAAGTTTTAATGAAATAACCTGCATATGCACGTGCTAAGTATTTAGTATTGCGAAAATTCTGTTCCAAACAATCAGCGACAGCGTCTCTGAGCATCGGGGCTTATTACGTGGCTACGAACCATAAAGAATATTTTAAACAGGTTTGAACATTTTCTCATAATAATAATCAGCACCAGAAGTTCTAATTTACCTACTGCTAGGTGGACCTCTCTTTGATTGTGATTCTTACCCCTGGCCAAGAGTAACTAACTAGCCATCCATTTTTAACCGACTTCCAAAAAAGAGGAGGTTCTCAAATCAAATGGTTTTTTTGTTTGTTTATACCTCAGAACTTTCGACTGGGTGAACCGATTTTGATGATTTTTTTTTTATTTTTAAGCAGGTGCTTCTCGTGTGGTCCCATTGTAATTTGGTCCAGTTCTGACATTTTAATGAAGTCGGTTTTTTGTATTGATTATTATTTAATTTACAGAGAAACTCCATGACTTTTGATATACTCGGACTTAACTAAAATTTAGGTAACTTAAACGAATTTACTTAAGCTATTGACATTACTGTGATAGGAAAGTTAGTGAAATCGTGAAAGGTTAAAACAATTTAGTCATGTTATTACTGGTTTGTGCGTATGTATACCGAGAGCAGACCAGTGACCTGCAAGCAGCCCCCGATCACGAGTATGACACCAGTGCCAGCTGTCGCCCTCCTCAAACATATCTGAGGAAAGAAAGCGACCCGAACGACGTCACCGCTAGAAGGTGCCTTCGATGATAAGCTTGAATGCTCGAGACATACACACAATCCTTATTTCTAAACACTTTCTTTTTATTTTATTTTAGAAATTAAATAATAGATTTGCGCTTGGCCACCACTTCACCTGATGCGGTCTACGATGTTGCACGCTTGCCTAGAAGAAACTGATTCACTCTTGATTTGAAGACACCCATATTTTAACTATCGGGGAACACCTATTCAGGTAGCGCATTCCACAGACTAGCAGTTCGCACAATAAATTGGAATCAAAGTGTTTCCTACGGGTTTTCGAAAAATCTACCATAAAGCGGCCATATCGCTTCCCCCCTTCATCTACCCTTTTTACTATAAGTCTGATGTGATCCGATTTCGAGTCTCGTAATACTGTTGTAATTTTAATTCCTCTCGAGTAGGTATTATTATTGTTAAGATCAGTTAGAGATCTTAATAATATAAAGCGCCGAAAATTGAACGAGCTCGGTAAAGGAATAAAAATAGTCGGAAACAAACATACCATGTATCTGGAATCCTTTACTTAGAGCATCTACAAATGGGTTACAAAAAGTCCAAGTAGCTATCGGTTGTTTTATGCGCAAAGGACGGTAATGCGGAATTGGGATATTGAATTCTAAGCGCGTCCACGAGGAGCGAACGTACGTGCTCCGCGACCAACTGCTCCGAGCCTCAACAAAAAGTCGAAATAGATGTGTTCCCGCAAAGAGGATAAGGAGTCGGCCATTGTGCCCGATGCACTACCGTGCCCCTGCAAATCTCAAAACATCTAAAGGACATAACGAGAAAACTTGTGAGCGTCCGCACTGCCGCCTGGAGCTTCGCGTTCTGTTATTATTTGTTGCTCAATAACCGCGTAGATTTTATAGCTTGCAAACATCTGTTTCCCAGCAATAGTGATGTACATTTTCACCATGGCTGTATGCCAGTGTACGAGAACATTCGTGCTGCGGTTGACTCTCTCTCGTATCCTTTGTGACAAATAAACACCTTGTCGGTTTATAATTTTGTACCTAACTATTGACGATTTTGACAATTTGATACGAGAATACAGTGTATCTCATAACAACACTATATCATCATCATCTATATCATATGTTAGTATTAATTCGATGGTATTATTAAGTGTTTATAACGTCCCCGTCTATTGCGTTTGCGATACGAAAATTCTATACATCCAATAGTTGCCTGGAAGAGACCCCTCTAAGCGATAAGGCCGCCACTTGTGGCACTAGCTCTTAATTGTCTTGATCTGTATATAACTTTTATTTCTAGTGTACACAATAGTTTTTAACTCTATCTATCTAAGATCATATTATGTTTATTCAATTATCTTAGTTATATAGTCTTAGTTATATAATCATATAGTTTTAGTGTCTAACCACTTATATGGCGAATGTTGTATACGCCTATAAAAGGTGTTCATATCAGACGCATGTCTAAAAAATGTAATATTTAAGAATTTATAATATGTTCACTGTTGGCGTATCTTAATAAATAAATAAATAAAATAAATAAATCATATTATTCAACAGTTAAAATTTTAAAACAGGTATTGAAAAGTATTACATATTTATTAAGTCTTGATTCATAGTCAGAATTTATAGAAGTTTTGACTTTCTTATCTGTTAAACAGTCGTTAATCTAATTGCTTCGATTTGTGCTCAGACGATGAGCTTTATTTCATTAATCGTGAAGTTTTACCATTTTGGCGTTCTCTCCAAACAATTGGCGATGGAGAGCAAGGTAAATAGTCTAGTGCGAAAGCCGGAGGGTTACCGGAAAGAGTTATTTGCCCGTCGGTCGCCGACCCTGGCCCACCTTCGCTTAGATTTCACGTTATACTGAGTTCAATGTGAAAAATGCATAAAGGAGCAATGGATGTGATATTACGTGATACACCCTATTTCACCCTTTGTTTACCGTTACCGAGTCAGAGCGCTGTATTGCGTAGATCACTACGCACTCAGTTTGCACATTTGTATTGGGTGCTAATAGAAGATGAAAGCGCTATCATTAACAGATAGGAATCCAGTAAACAAGACGTTAGTCAAAAATTTTAAGACTGATTTGTGATTTCACCGACTAAACTTGTTTCATGAGAAATTGCTTTGAGACCAGAATTTACGAGTCTAAGCTTGGAGTGTACTCAAGCCAATTAAACATTTTAATCAGACCAAATATTTAACTGTAAAGTAATTCGGCTAATTTCCCTAAGTGCCATTCGAAACTCGAGCGTCGAACTAGACGTGGCCACAAGCCATCAATTCCACTTATCTATACAATTATTCAACTACCATCATAATGTGGGTTTTCGCGCCGAACCTTTGTCTGTAATCGAAACACTAAGCCGAAGTGATTTAAGATTATGGTGTGGGATAATGGCCTTCATTTTCGTTTCCTAGCGGCACAGGTGCGATACCCAATTTTTCTTAAAATCGCCGAATTTATGTCCACGGTAATTTCGTTCGTTTAACTGAATTAGTCCCGTTAAGTAGGTAGAGGTGGTAACTTATAATAAGAGGATGAAATTTTATGTTTACGTTCTTCGAAGATCTACGTTTAAATAGAGTAATCGATTATTTTTCCGTGAATGTCACTTTTAAGTTTTCGCGTTTTGAAGACATATTTTAAATGTTAATCGGGACTTTACATAAAAAAATCACAACATAATATATGTTTTATAAAAAAAAACAAATAAATAATACTATAACTAGATCATATAATCATAGATAGGTAAATATACAGAATAGACATAATCATAGGTTATTATATAATTATAAACATTAGATATAGTCAATTTACTATTATTCACTTTTTTAGTTCGTAAGAAATAAAAGGCTTTTTATTATTTATTACTGGGACTTCGCGCATTGTTTTGTTTAGGTTAAAGTTCCTTTCGCTCGTTGTTTCGACCATCTTACAGGTGATTGAAAACTGCGCGTGAGTCCGGAGAGAAGAGCGGATGTAGTGTTCTTCTACCCTCACTTGGTATTGATAAATCGCAATGTTGTCACTACGACACACAATATTAAGTAAGCAAGTATTCACCGCGGTTTGTATACTATGTTTACAATGGGATTTCACGACGGCGCTAACTTAAATCCATCTTCCTGGTTAAAATTGCGATGTTTTTTAATTCCAACCGCTTCACGAACCATTCTTGAAAAATATCGTTCAATGAAGTGGACTTTCGGATCGTAGAGCTTGATCCAGTGACCAGATCCCGCCTCAAGCAAATGCTTAATTAATGCTAATAATTAAAACATTTTCGTTAAGATTTGTAGATGCTTCGCTGTGTTCATAGAAGTAATTTCCTGTTACGTACATACTCGTATCTCTGAAATTTATTTTATACGTGTGTGTGTTTGTATTTGCGCGCTCCACGGCAGCCCCTTCGACCCGGAAGACGAAACTTTACACATTATTGTACAGTATAGTCAACAACTGAATCCTCATAACGTTTTCAACAAGGCTCCACTACCTTTCCAACCAAACTAGTTAATTCGAATATGTTTTCAAATTAACTTACTTCTAGTGGAAAATCTGTTTTAGTTTTATTTAAAATGTGGAAGGGCTGTAGCAGACAAGTAAAACAATTTTGTTGAGATAATTTTGCCCGCACTTGTACTCATCTAGACAAAGTAAGGTCAGTAAGGTTGCCATCCATCCATGACCCTTATTAAGCTCTGGCTTTCATCATCCCCAAATAGATCGTCAAAAGCCAAACTTCAAAACTTACGCGTACTTACATGGTGTAATGTAATCTAGCTGAAAGAATTATATTATAAAGCACCATTTAATATCTGTGCAAATAGCTGTGGTAAACGATTAAGTACGTCATTATAAATAACATTTGTACGTATTTATGCGATTATTGGCTCGAAATGCATGCATCCAAACTGCTCGCACTTATGATTTTTTGTAAAATATCTGGGACATTATGTATTATAAAAAAAAACGTGGTGGGTACTAGGTAGTATCGCTACTAACACTACCGATTATTTTTACGTTAAACCACTGAAAACGTCTCTCTGTCTCTCTTTTCTGCTTAGCTAACCTCTCAGAGTACTACCTCATTATCCACACAACTATACGCACAAATAACTCGTGTAACCATTTCCTGCATGCGGAGTCATGACATATTTTTTTGTCGCGATGTCGGTTTTTTATATTGATAATTGTATATACAAAGGTGGAATGTGGCTGATGATGATTAAGATATGATCCTAAAATTACCACAAAACAAGCGATTTTAACAATATTCTAACATAGATACAATTCATAAAGTTTAAACAAAACTAATTAAAAAAAAAACACACAATTGTTCTACCTACCGGCAAGGATATGAGAATTTGAAAAAGAGATATGAGAAAACATTGCAATTTGTACGACCCCGTATGCTACTTTGTATGTATGTGTACCTCTCATGTCCTGACAAAGTTATTAGATTTACTAAAAAAATTAGGCGCCAAACTGTAACGTAACAAACGGCCCAGCATCGCCTTACCAACAATTGACTCCTAACTCCTAACTCCTGAGTCGGAGACTTGTCTGTCACGCACAGTTAACGAGGAAAGTTAAGGACCTACTTATCCTAGGTTCTAATAGCACAACAAACACAACACACAATTTCTCAAAATATGAACTATTTTACTATAGTCCCTATGATATAATAATAAAAATGTGTGCTAACTACAATATCCTCCTTTCGGCTATGCGGTGTCGGATAGGAAAAAATATAGCACAATAAATAATGTTTCATTGCAGGAATGGAAATTGATTCAATTGGACTGGAATGTATGGACCTATGCAGTTCGTGAATGACGAGTGATCATCGAGCCAATCTCGGTGGCTTAAATTCTCGTTATCTAGGTATCCAGGTGGACGCGATTACTTTGATTCTTGACGCCTGACTTACGTTTGGTTTAGACCGACAATTTTTGATGTGAAAAACTGTACTAAGCCGTTACGGGTTTACAGTACAATTCATTAATAATACTTTTACTACGGGAGCAACTCAAAAATCATTTTAAAAAATGAGCTGTTTCATAGAAAATGTTCATTTACATTTGACGAAATGTATGGAACAGCCGTTTTTTTTGCGATTTTAGGGTTCGTCAAGTAAAAGTTGTTCATAATGATAGGTACGATGGTTCTTGTATAATGAATTGAGCCCTTGAATAAAAGTCATCACTGAAATTAAAGTTTTTTTTTTGTACTACAAACGCCTATGCCAAGCGTGCCTGGACGGCGACAACTGATGTGCCCCACTCGCTTCCTGAATTGCAATAGCTTAAAGTCAGCAATTACTATGCACATGCAAAAATGTAAAGCTACAAATTCATAAAAAAATGTTACAAAAATATCGATTTGGTGCAGTTTCATGACTAAACCTGTAAATTAATTCTGCAAGCACAGATTATAAAGTAATCAGAAGGACATTGGGTGGTTTAAGGATGGGCGCCGATTCGAGGGCAAAATGACGTAAATTTGTTGCCATCGATGCGTTTTTATCGTTAAATAGGTTTACGTTTGACCGCCATCTCGCCTGATGTTAAGCGATGATGCGGTCTACGATGGAGCACGCTTGCCTAGAAGAAATAGTTTCACTTGCGACTTGAAGACTCAGCTGTGTAACTATCGGGGAACGCATTCCACATTCTGGCAGCGCATTCCACAGTCTAGCGTTTCGCACAATAACAGTGGAATCAAAGCGCTTTGCAGGGGTTTTAGCAAAATCAACAATGAATCTGTGTTGCCTTTTTGGTATCCACGTAAGGAGTTACCGGGTCAATAGTAGAAGAAAGCGTTGTAATCAACACATAGAAACCCAGTTATTTTTAGACTCTGATTTGTGATTTCTTTTCCTCGAAATAGCTGAATAGTGGTTTCAATCTACATTAAGTAAATTGATAACGCCATAGAGACGCTGGGAATTTTTAATTTGAGTGGAAAAAATTCCATTCAAATGAAATTTACAAATCCATTAAATCCTGTCGCTAAGATTAGGTAAGTAACACCTTCTTGAAAACAATTTTATTTTAATCTAAATTAGGACTCGGATTCCTACAAAAAAATCTAAATTACAGCAAGCACAAAGTACCACTTAGGTATTAACTTGTAAACCGAATAAAGCCAATTTCGATTCCATTCTTAGGAGCATTCACAGAAATTGTATGTTCTACCAGTACAAAAGCGCTAAAATTAAGTAATATTTAAACCAGTAGTGCCCGACAGGTATTTCTCGAGCTATTTCGAGCTATTGCCCGCGACTTTGTACGCGTTGATAAAAACTTTTAACCCCCTTTTGAAGTCCTCAATTTGTCCCTGTTTTAAACTATCATGGTTGTTCACTAAAGTTATATGATTGTTTACGGGATATTTACCGTGGTAAGCTTGTGGAAGGAGCTCCCTATATTTCGGCGCAGTAACATGCACCATGTTCACGGGAAGACTGAAGAATGCGGGTGGTTGGTGAAAAAGTTCAAAGTTAGATGCAGACAAAACGATCTACCCTCTTTCTTAGTCTTTTGCTACGGTTATCACTGGAACTCGAACTCGAACCTAAGTCCCTACAAAACACACTCACCTAATCACTGCGTATAGTGTTTTGAACGTGGAATTACACAACCTTACCACGGTAAATATCCCGTAAATAATCATATAACTTTAATTTGTCCCTGTCATAAAATCCTTTCTTAGCTGAGTCTTCGGCCCATAAGGAATCTACTTATAGGAAGCTTGTCCTAAGGAGCTGAAATTTGGCAGATAACATAACATAGATAAGTATCGGGATTTAGTGAGTGAGTGAAAATAATTATTTCACCCACTAACCGAGAGCTAATAGGTACGTTTTTAATAATAAAAAATATATTAAAGTATATATATTTATACAGTTGGGGTGGTTCAGAAGTTTAAGGTCTCTCAGCGAGCTATGGAGAGAGCTGCTTGCTCGGTGTTTCTCTGAGAGATCTTATCCGGAACGAATTTATTAGCCAGAGAACCAAAGTCACCATCATACGATAGTTTAGCATGCAAGCTTAAGTGGCATTGGGCCAATTATGTCTGTCGCAGTACCGATAATCGTTGGAATAGACTTATTTTAGAGTCAAGACCACGTATCGGCCAACTTAGCGTAGGACGTGGGAGTTACTCGATGGAATGACGATATACGTAAGGCACCTGTCTGTGGCTGGAACTAAAAAGCCAAAGATGGACTGTGGTGTGCACAGACTATGGGGGTGGTGTCTATTTCCAGCATTAAACTACAGTAGGCAATTTTTTTTTCGTTTACTTTTAAAGTATAGTAGTATCCAGGAAACGTGGTAAACGTGAAACTAAGATAGTAACATCGACCAACTACAACTACTACGAAATTTTAAGCGAAAAACCTGGAAAATAGGGAGAATAATGTAAAATAAACAGCTTAATTTCTATCAGTGAAAATACCAGAGTGCCGGTTTCATGTCATGGTCCGCCGCGCTCGCTCCAAATTAACCTTTTTAAACTGTTTGTGATACTTTTACGAAATTGCTTATACAAAGTACGACAGTCCTCTAGTGAAACGTATTTTCAAGTTGTTTTAATAGAATTGGGTGGCAATAAAGGTGGTTTGTATCTGTGGTAGTATTTACAGCATCTATTGTAATCTCTAAAAATAAAATATGCTTGCGCTGTCTAGAAATAACACTTTAAATTTAACAAATAAAGATTTTTTAAATTGAATTTTTAGTGGCTTCTCCAGCACTGCTGCGTATCAATTTTTTACAGAAAAATAGATCTATTCTATATTATGCAGACTAAATGAGTGAATGACTAGGTACATAATTATATACCTTACTATATAATCACCAGTCTGTAGATAAAAAAAATTAGATGAATGTGTGGAGTAACAAGAATGGACGGAAGTCTGAAAGTCTAATGAGAGACAAATTAAAGAATGTTTTTTTTATGATATTGGGTGACGATACGAGCAAAGTCACTCGCCTGATGGCTCTTCACGCTTGCCCATAACAGCTCAACGCCACTCAGAATTTTGAACTTCAACAGTTCAAAACCCTGGATGGCAATGCATAAACTATTCTAGTCGTGTCATGAAAAATATGATAATAAGAGAACCGAATGATGTAAAGCGGTAAAACCACAAGGGGGCGATTCAAAAAGGTGTTGATAAACTGAGTGTAAGACTATATACTTGAGAGGAGATTAAATGTGGAGATAACAACTGATTGAGAAAAAATAACTTAGTAGAGATAGTAAACATACTGTGCCGACCCCACTTAGTCAGATAAGGGCAGGAAGATAAAGCGAACGAAGCGCCTTGATTCCACTTTCATTGTGCGAACTGCTAGTATGTGGAATGCGCTGCCTGAATGGGTGTTCCCCGATAGTTACAATCTGGGTGTTTTCAAGTCAAAAGTTAATCGGTTTTTCTAGGCAAGCGTGATCCATCGTAGGCCGCATCATCGCTTAACATCAGGCGTGTTGGCAGCCAAGCGCAAGCCTATTTTACAATTAATAAAAAGACAATAATTTGTCAGTATTACTAGTCTTTTCGAGCTGGAAATCTCACCTCCGCAACACACCCGGAGAGTTCTTAGCGGTAGAATAAGATAATGGCCTAAAAGAACGAGTACAATCACATTACAAAAATCAATTGTTAGATAGACATCAGCGTGTAATTGTTTAATGACTTGTTTGCTCATAGCACATGTGAAACTTCTTGTGAACTAACCTTGCAAGTGCCTGTTCCACATTGTACATTGATTTTGTGAGCAAATTCTTACGAAACCGTTCACGGATCTTGAAACAAAACTTTACTTTTAATGATATGGTAACTAATTCTATGGTTTGTTTTGTTTTTTCACCTTGTATCGTGATTTAAATAAAAGGCTTAACTAAAAACGCCAAGATCAACTTACCTTGAGTTAGTACGTCATTGAAGTACAATATCATAGGTATGTTGACAATTTTGGAAGGGCTTTACCCATTTCAAGGAACAGGTACTCTCTAGCGAGAAGCCTAACCTAACCCATACCTAGCAACATAGGTACTTAGGTAGGTAGTCTCTAGCAAGAACCTGACCCACACCAAGGAATATAGGTACTTTCTAGCGAGAGCCGTGACCCACAATAAGGAACAGTGGTACCCTCTAGCGAGAGCCCTGACTCATACTCGGGAACATATAATTAGGTACTCTCTGGCTAGAACCGTGACACATAGCAAGAAACATAGTAGGTATTCTCTAATTCTTATTATGGGTTCTTACCCATTTTAAGAAACAAAGGTAGATAACGATAATAGCGATAACGCTGACCCCATACCAAGGAACATATATGTATTCTCTAGCCTGTGACCCCTGAAAGTTATATATCAGATTGTTTTTGTTATTTCCTTTAAAGTTTTAGACCAATGTACTATTAAATGAAAATGTACTATCCTACTTGAAATTTTACTACCGAGAATAGTAATTCCATCTGGATTTCGATTCCGATTCTGATTTGGAGATTAATTTTAGCACTATATGAGATACTTAACATAGATTTATGTAAGTACGTCTATCATCATTACCATAATCAGTGCAGCATAAATGTAGTTCACAGGACACAGGTCTCTCCCAAGATTCGCCTCTCGGCTCGAGCCTTTTCGCTTCTAACAACTGCCTTACGTATGTCATCCTTCCATCGCTTCGTAGGGTATAACATTAAAATTAATTCAATGCTGACTTTCCGTGTAAAACAAATTGGTCATTGAGATATTCAATCTATACGCCAAGTACTTATTCAGAGCTATGTTCAAGCTGGCACACATATTACATTATGTGTCAATGCATTTACATGGGCACTGCCTTATCGGTTAACTACTCAGTGATGCATGGCCGAATGGTCGGTGAAACATGAATGCTGCTCGACAAATCAACGCAAATCCTTTATCTTTCGACACTATATATTCGACAGCCAGATTATCTTAAGTTAGAGAGCACTAAATATAATATCAGTATTAGGAAAGTGCTTACCTACGCATGATTTTTCATAAAATTCTCTTTTAGTTACGACAGAACGGATGGTAACAAACACACACTCTTACGCCAATGCTTTGAGTATATATCTGTAGGATCTATACTCAAAGCGCCAATACGTCCTGGCGTAATAGAGTGTGTTTTTTTATTCAGATTTGAGTGTTTTTTTATTTTATTTAGTTAAAAGCAGGTTTATAACATTTGTTCTTAGCTATGTTTGCTAAAAATCTGTCTGGTTTAAAAGTCATGAGCTCTTTTCCTAATTGGTCCTGAGCTTTTTACACGCTTGATATTTTCTGCACTTGTTTCTAACTAACAATGTTATTAAAACTTGAAAGTCTATTTGTAATTGTCATATCGATTCGAAACTTTGTAAGAATATGTATGTGTAATTTGGATTATAATACAATTTGGTACAATGGAACTGATCTGATGATAATAATATGAGCCAGGAGGTGGAGACTTGAAACTCTTCAATGGCTAATAGTAAACCCTCGAGTTATTTTAACTCATTTGGTTTGTCTTAACGAGTCTCATCCCAAAAATTCCATTATCTACCTCCCGGCTCCATCATCAGAACTTCGTCACCCAGTGTAATGGCCACTCGAGCTTGGGCTCCTTTGATTTTTTTAACGAGTCACGAAAGTGTGCTTTTTTAGTTTCTAAAGTAGATTAGTTATTAAATTTAAATTTTATACATAGAGATAGTCACTTATTCATAAAAAATATAATTTACACGTCAATATAATAATAATTATCTAAAATTCTTCCACTATAAAATCATTTTTTTTTTAAACATATTTAGTACATTATTGTACAATTAAAATAAAAATAACAATTATAATCTTATTATTGGAAGTAGATACCTATTTACGTCGTTACTATTATCCTAACAAGTTCGTCAAATTCGTAGAATGCCTGTTAGACATCTTGTACCTAAAAAAACGGTTATGGAGCAGTAATCATCATCCACGCAAGTAAACTCGCGAGGCACAGCGTGTTGTATGAACCTATTCAAAAGCCAGTTAAAATATCTGCTGAAACGGCGATGACTTTTCCTTATAATTTTGTCAGTGGCGCACGGCGGCCGGAAATCATAGCCACATTACCGCCATATCGTTTAATAAGCATTTGGAGAGTCTGCGAAATTGACTCATAACTGTGTCGCTTAAGGAAATTGGGGTAAATCTTAATATCGTATTTATAATACCTACAAAAGTATTTTAAACTTAACAAATCAGGGTTCAGAGAAGGTAGTACGCATCACGCATGGCCATTATTTACCTACATACAGCTCAGCGCCGCCGAACAGAATTTAAATATTTTTGTGGTAATGGCATATTATTGTTAATTGAATAATTAAGTATGCGCTGGTTATCCCAATCACATAAAACGAATGTTATAGATGTAAAAAGTTTGTGTGTAAGATGTAAAAGTGCGTATCTACAATGTTCGCGCTTAAGCTGTAGAGACGGTACGAGTTTATCGCCACAAGTAACACGTGTTGTGTTATTGCGCTCCTCTTTGTGTTATTGCACAAGAACTGCCTCCCCGCTACGTCCACTACTGGACCAGTGCGCAAAGCAAATGCGTGGAGCACATCTTGAGCGCTAGCATAAAAGATACGCACTTTTAGTGTGGATATTCGTTAGTGCTGATATTTATCCGTGTGGATATTTATTCGCACTCACTCTCTTTTTTATCGGGATAATTTAACGGATTTTAAAATAAAAATTGGTATAGAGGCAGCTTATACCCTGTATTGACAAAATGACTGTTAATAAATAAATTAAGGTACTGACAGACGTGCTCAAAAAAAGCATGCTAATAAGCTTGCTTAAAATTAGCATGCTCTGCAAACTGTTCACATTTGCCAGAAATAAGCATGCTTGTTTTAAAGTCTGCTTGTTTTAAACGTCTGCTGCACCAGCTCCGGACCGCTTCGAATTGTTGATTTTACTTACTTCGGCATGATACACAGATCTTAGGTTTTTAATTTTAGTTTTAATTATTTTTATTGATAAACTTGTATCATTCATGTCCTTTATATGCTCGGATCACGCCCCCCCCCCTACCCGCGCCTCAGGTAGCATGCTCGAAAATCAAACGTCGTTTGATTTTTGAGCACGCTCTAAATAAGCATGCTCATTACATTACACACGTGCTACTAATGAGCACTTGCTCAATAAAAGCATGCTTTCGTGCTAGTAATGAGCACGTCTGTCCGTACCTTAAAACGTTTGTATAGAACAGTAAGGAAAACCACGGGCGCAGCTTGTATTACTTAAATTGTTTTGAGTATTCTGTAAAAACAACAAAAAAAATGATTGGTGACTCTACTAATACCAGATAAACGTAAGCTTTGCTAAAACACCTTCATAATAATATTTACGAGAAATATGTCTCTTAGAACATCAAGATAACAAAGTAATATACTTTCATGGTATGGTAATGACATCTAGCTAGGCTCGGCTCCCGCTCTTGTGTAGGGAACTTTTCACATTTGCTCTTCGCAATTTCCGTTCTCTGGGCAAGTATATTACCTACTTGCGTTTAAGAATCTTTAAATCTATTTTGTCGTAACTTTATTATAAGTATATTTTATTATGTAGTCAGGGTTTTCCGTAGGCAGGAAAAAGTTTTCCTTTCCTTTCGCCGAAACGCTGACGTGATTGGTCCGGCGTAACATGTTTATGTAAACTAATACAAAGTAAGACGTAGGTAGGGCTCGGTTGAAAAGTCAACGCAATCTTGGCAAAGGGTCTCCTGTGACTCTCACCAAAGAAATTACCCCAGATTTGCATAAAGGAGACTCGAGGGATCGTCTTTGAAACTCGCTCCAAATTCGTGAACGGGACAACATGCTTTATATTAAGTTACGCTTTGCTTTGTTCTAAGCAGAGCTGAACACTAAATAACTGGGTTCTAACTGGATGTATCCCAGCACTGTCGCCTAAGTGGGTTAAAAAGTTAGCAGCAATTCCTCAGTTGAACTGAGCTACTATCGGATTTAGTACTTCGCGACTTTTTGCCATCTCTTTTAACCTATTTTTTAACTAGAACGAATCTCAGCTCAGCAGTCCATAAATATAATGAATAAGTTTTTATTTCAAGTTGTATCACACTACTCAATGGTCTCATTTTATAAAGCCGACTGAGTGACCTTTTGTCCGTTTACGATATTACTAATTTAAGTAAACAACAAGCGGGTGAATGGGAAGGTAACAATCGAGTGTGTTGCCAGTAATTTAAGATTATCTCGGGGGCTAATGGCTGCAGATACAGTGAGTACCTGGCACACGTTGGACAGGACATTTGTCCGGGTGACAGCCACAATTACCGGGAAATGCTGGAGCCATTCGTTCAAATACCTAAGCGATTTACCTCTACACTCCGTATATACCGGCATCGCCTCTTATTGTTTCAAATTAACCGGCGACGTCATCACCGCAGCCATAAAGATCACTTGATAAACGAAACAATAAGTAGTTCGCAATAATAAGGTTCTTGATAATGTTACGGCAAACAAAGTCCCTAAACTTTGGCGAGTATATCTACCTACATATCTACGCACAATATTCGTAATTTCCCCAGAGATACCTAAGGCCTCTAGTTAAATTAGCTTGGCTAAACATCCCTTAATGAGCTATATTTTTCAACCGTAGACGCCTCTTGAATGTTTTCGTCTTCATATTTTACGTTTCATTTCTCGAGTCCATTTCGTTTATTTGAAGTATTAAAATAACTGAGTGTATTTTTAATAATAAAAGGGTAGACGTAGGCTCTATTATTTTGAATGAAAGTTATAAAGCAATTTTAATATTTTATAAGTTTTTTTGCCAATTTCGTTTGCTTATATCTCATGGGGTAGAATGAAACTTACTGTATAAAATGTTTTTTTTTTTTTAAACCTGTAGTTTGAAACAGTTTCTTGAAGTACTGTAGGAAAAACCCATAGGTAACGTCTTCAGCTAGTTCAGCTACTTATTCAAACCCCTTCGTAGGCTTGTCTCTGTGCCTTACAGATGACACTGGGATCTCCATAGGAATAACGGGGAATTATCGGTGCATTTCCGCTTTGTACTTCGTCCAACGGTGCAGTCCACACCACACTGGGCCGCTGTCTTCCCAGAGTTTGCTTTTTTATGCCATATGTGGCAAACAATCAGATAGGCCGCCTGATGGTAAGCTGTCACCATCGCCTATGGATACTTGTATCACCAGAGCCATCACAAATACGTTGCCGACCCATTAAGACTCTATTAACTCGCCTTTTGAAGAACCCCAAAGCCAAAGTTTTTATTTGCTTGCCAATGTCTTAATATATAAAATGTCCATCCATTAGAACAGCTCTAAGGGCGTGCAAAATTGAATTAGATTATAAATATGTCAATGAAATTACATGTATTTACTTTAATAATAATTTATCAACAAGCATTTTATTTATTTATAAAAACAAAAACGACATGCTATTTACTTTAGGAATTCTTCCACTTCATACAAGCGCTCCTTTTCCAACCACTTCCTCAACTCAGTACAAAATCGCCTAAATGGGAGATTTACCACTTCTTCTTCTAGCTTCTCGGAAACACCGTGGAAGGTAGCTCATTCTACATTTCATGCTTGAGTGAGATCCCCGAATCTGACCATCCACGAGCCCCATCTCAAGTTCCCCTTATTTAGGTACAATCGGCTCTTGCAGGGGGGATATTGAAGCAAGACATCGCCTGCTTCAGGGTCATGGGTAGTAAGTAAGAATAAGAATATTTATTTTCTAAAATGTGTTACAGTACTTAAAAATAGCCAATATAATTTACCAAAACAAAATACTAAATATGTGTACATAGATTTAACTGTGGGTCCCAAACTAGGCTAAGCCTGTGCTATGGAGTCCGTTGATTTTCTATATTGACATTACCATTTTAAATCAACCCTGCTATGACTATTTAAATTTTAAAAATAAATTATTATTTAAAAGCAATTTTGGGAAGTGGGAAGGGGGATTAAGGGAGAGGAACTTAGTGTGGGGAGGGATTTGCTTGCGTAGCACCAGCCTCGAGTTGGTCTCGCTCCCATAATGCTTCACTGCACGAATGACGAACGAACGATGTGCACGAATAGGTCTTCCGTCTCTTTGGCTGTTCGTGTCAGTATAAATAAATGATGTTCATAATCGCAGGCGGCCTAAAACTCTGACACTGTGGTCGAGCAGTAAGCTTATCCGAACTTAGTAAATCCACATGGTTATACGGAAAGATGACAATAAGCCGAAAGGATGTCAACGTTCTCATAATTTTGAACAACTTTTAGTATGGAACCAACCAAGAATTTGCAAAAACACTGAATTTTAATGATTAAAAAAACATTTATAATTTAATATCATTCACACACAAACAAAGTTTAAAATATTAATAATGTTCAATTTAAATATCTTTTTCACACTCAACTAAATGTATGGAACATTTGACAGTTTTTTCGCGATTTCGAAACTTACACTCTCAAATAACACGTTCTCCAATTTCTAACATCCACCAATAAAGCGCGAGGAGGTAAACCGCAGCGACCGGCATATCTATCAAGTGATGTGAGCCCGGTAATGGGGGCCAACCATCGGAGTAAGGGGTGTCACAGTCACGACACTGACGCAGGAAGTAATTTCCTCAAAGATGAGGGTCGCGATAACCAAGACCCTGATAGACGTCCACGTCGCGCGCGACGGCCCTGATTGACGCCTGTCGCGGACATCTGAACCAATGCTTTTCGGTTACGATACTTTTTGTGATATCTTCAATAGATATTAATCGTCTGTAAGTAAACTTGGATGAGTTATTGGAAAAATCTTTTTGAACCATTTCTTAGAAAACTTAAATGACTTGTATGCGGGACTTTTTTCTAAGTAGTTTTTATAATACTTCGTAGTAAAAGAAAAGAAATCTCAAAAACAATTTGACCTACTAAACTGATATTTGAAAGGTAAGATTTCTTTGTGGTTGCACCTAAGGTTCGGAAAGGATTTTGCAAAATTACCGAATCAAGGAGGTCTATCATTATTATTATCTACGCGGGCAACAGCTAAAGTACTATAAAACTATTTGTATAATTAAGTCATAGGTAATGCACAATACTTTTTTGGTAGGTACTAGGTACCTGCTTAAGTCCAAACGTTTCATTGTTCAGACACAAAACTCTGTTATGATTTTCTTCTCAACAGAGCAAGTTTTATAACATTTCATATGATCATTATCATACAAACTGTGTAATAACGTGAAAATACGAGAAAAATCTAAATAACGAAAGAGAAAAACTAGACACATCGCAAAATTACACTGCATTGTGATGATATAAAGCAGAATAAAATGTTTAGTCACTCATCATATAATTTTCTTTGATAAGAATTTATAGCACTTTTGCGTTCGAAGTTTCCACTATTTCAACTTGTATTAAAATATATATCTTCAAAGACGCAGACTATTTTGCGTTACAATAAGGTTATTCCCGAGGCAGACCCGCACTTGTACAATTTAGTTAAGAACTTTCGGAATACCTTGTCGTTCAATAATGCCGCTCGGGCCACATCGACGCACAACTCATAAAAATAAAACAAACATAAATTGAAATATTAAATTCACATCGCACCTGAAACTTTCCAACACTTTGACAGGCCAAACAAATTGGTAGAAATAAGCAACAAATTAGAAACGTCATTGACTATTTACGAATTGCGCAGGCTTAACAGAAAGCTCTACCAATTTTCTGTTTACCGAAAGACTACTCAATCCCAATAATTTAAGCGGATTGCTCGTGGGCCATTTTATAATTACAAAGTAAAAGTGTAGAGTATCAGAAGCCCTCGTCTACATTTCATCGTCGGTTGGTCGCGAGATAAATGAACGACGGGCGGGCGGCGCGGGATGTGATTACTATTCATAAAGTGGCGAGTTGTGTTCTCATAAAATTGTTTCGGCGTCGACGCTCGTCGCAGAGCCTGTCGCCTCCCAGCCCTCAGCGAAGCCCTGTTTGTACAAAGCCAAAGGGTACAAACATGAAACTTATTTTCCGGTTCCACGAAGTCATATTTACATAACAGATACCAACGTCCCGTTGAAATGAAAAACAAATTTTAAATTGCAAAATATAGAGATTATATTCATAAATTTTGAGTTGTTGGGTGTATTACGAAAATTAATTGATGATTCTTATACTTGCTGATTTAAAGATTGACCCCCTCCCTACGCAAACACCCACATATCAAATTACCACACGTATCTATTTTTACCTATATTTAATATTGCGCGATAAGTCCCGTTAAATATAAAAACAAACACCCACGCCCACATCAAGTGTTTTCTTAGAAGGAAATTTCGGCAGTGTAAAAGTTACTCAAGAATTAAGATGATACCTAAATAACAGCAACCCTTCACTTTTCACATACATAGAGAACGCACATCGTAGCGTTTTCTTTTCAAGTCTATATACCTATAGACAGATCGAGTGGTAATATGATGAAGGATAGCATCCCTCATTTGCCTGTGCCGAGTTAACTCGTCAAATTGTCAGTACCTGATGCAGCTCGTTATGCAAATTGCTATGTGATTTCTCCAAGTTTCTCGGATGTCAAATGCGCTACACAAACCTTGCTTATCCGGCACACGGCGCCGGCGAGGCGGAGTTGAGGCGTACATGAGCTCTTCATTACCTCTCTCAAGTGCTAGCAAGCCTGTTGATTAATTGCCACGGTGTTAGTATACAGTTATAAATTCAGAAATCATATACTTTGCTCTTTCTGTATTTATATCTAAATGATTAGTTTAATACCTATTTTATGCTGAAGCAAGTACCTCATTAAGTTAATCCAGGCCAGCTCTAAACGTGGGCCCGAATAGTTGCAGTTTGCAAAATCACGCGACCGTAAACCGTATCTCCGAGTATTAAGGTTCGCGTTCAAGTGATTTTGCAAACTGCACCTATTCGGGTCCGCGTTTAGAGTTGGGCGTAAGGACCCTGGTGTGCATTAACACACTTATGATAGTTTGCATATTAGTTAAGTCATATCAACGGATAACCTCTCTACTGACTTCTGTTGGTTTGTTTAAAAGCTAAAATAAATGTAAAGAGTGGCGTTTAAAAGAGAAACAACACACAACCAAATCCGATTATGCAGCTAAGCTTCTTCAGATATTAATAATTTTCAATTTGTGTTTATTCCCTGCATAATTTAATTTCCGGGAGGCGATGGTTGCGGAATTAAGCGAGCAGCAACGTAAGTGTTGCGGTTAAAAGGCCTAGCTCCATGGATCTCCGCTTTATAAAGGATGTACACATCCGAGGGTGTAATTAAGTAGGTGTTGCATGACCCTGCTCTGGCCACAAATCGTTTCAAGATTCGAGTAAATCAGCTTACGGTGGCTACCTGAGCTGATCATTTTGTGCATGTTGGATGAGGCTGGGAATTTGTTATTACAATATTAACTGCGAGGGATATGTATATGTGTAATTAGTTAAATTTAAATAACATAATTGATTTACTTGTAACCAGATTATTAATATTTACAGGTAAATAATGTTCTAAATGTATCAACTATAAGCGTAACTTCGACAAATTAAAAGGAAGTCGGCAATAACATCATGACATATTTAAATAAGCACTTAAACAGTTTTACCGTTTTAGAATTGGAATCTGTCATTTATTATTTTTACTCTTGATGAAGGCAGTAGTATCTATGGAAAATACTTTTAAAAATAAGAATTTTTGTGAATGCAATTAATATTGTACTTAAATTTGATACAACCACTAGGAATTAAAATTCTGTTTTCACACATAGGTTTTTTAGCTAGCACTCCTGTCGAAACATGCTAAGTAAAAGTGGAGGCATCTTCTAAGAGCTAAGAGCACTCATCCGGTGATAAAACTAATCGCCCGAGTTTAAATCAGGAGAAAAATGTGACGTCCCATCCGTTTACGATATTCATCTTGTCCCTCTAATCCAACCAACTGACCAACTAGTTGTGTAGAAGTGCACCTTATGAGGATTTCTTAAAACCAAATTAATTGTAGTTGATTAGACACTTAGGTATATTCCCAACAATAATATTCCCGAATTACATTTATACAACAATTATATATTTACCTTTTTTCTAAATAAAGGGCTAAAATAGCAGCTCCTAATTTTCACACAACTTTGACTTTGAAAGTATACCTCTTTTGTTTTATTAAGCTTTTCTACTACTGAAAGAAAATGGGAAAAGGATGAAAGGGAGCAACCTAAATGTTCCAACCACATGCCAACCTCACCTGCATGCGGTCATCCTGCTAGATTACGAACGAGGCTCTGGCGAACCGACAGATGGTGGGATATCCATCCCAACACATGTAGCCTATAAATGACACAGGCCGATGTCGGGGAACAGCGACACCGGTACGAAGAGCTACGTTTTGTAATTGCCAACCAGCCTGCCTAGCGTGGCGTTTACGGGCAACTCTTATTATGAGCAATAAAGGCAGAAGATCTTGCCTTGTGGTGTTCTTTAGAAGAGGCCTACGCCCAGCAGTTGACGAACACAGCAGCAGTTGACGGCTGATGATGGTTCTACTAGTGATGTCATTAACATAGTTTCTCATAATTAAGGCATGTCGTTAAATGATTTTCAGTTAATATGCGGCCTTGATTTTGTGAAACTATGAGAAAAACTGAATAAAACAGACAGATATTACCGTATATTTCTTGTTTATAGCATATTTGATGTTCGTCTAGCAGTAGATGAACACAAAATAGATTGATGATGATTCTACTAGTGATGTTTTAACATAGTTTCACATAATTAAAAACATGTCGATAATTATTGTCAGTTAACATGACCTTGATTGTGTGAAAGTAGTAGTATGATAAAATAAAACAAGAAAGATATACATACATATATTTATGTCTTTCTTACTTATTAAGTTTTGACGGATCGAAGAAAACAAATTCAAAAATACAAAAAAGTATATCATAAAAATATGCACTGTAATGTCAAAAACTATAATTATGTCACAGACATATAATACAGAAGCAGACCCAACAAGCCACAGAAATATTGATGCAAAATACACTACATATACATTACACGCAAACATTTGCAAAACGCGGGCCGGACTCAAGAACATTCTTTTATAATAGTGCTAACAGATACTATTAGATTGTATCTGAAATGTGACGTCACAAAATTTACGACCCCTCCCTACCCCTTGTCATTCACACTTCGTCGACCCCTCCGCCCCTCCTCTTTATGTGACGGAATTTATGGATGGTCCCATTGGGTATTATTATTCAAACACACCAAACCAAGTCAAATCATTTATTTTTGTATAAAACAATTTGCCAGATGTGTCATGTAGTTGCAGGATCTGAATTTGATGGAAATGAGGTATTCTGCAGCTCCCGCAGAATAATTTTGCCAGTAACACTTCTTTTTGTGGCTTTCTTTTCACTTGGTATGTTATCGCTCTGAAAATTGTTACATGCAAGTTATCATAATGTAGTACAACTTGAGATTCATGATAGTGATAGCGACTGATCATTGACAACTGTTGTTCCAATAAGCATTACACCTCGGGCAAGGATTGTACGGAAACCAGTCCGGTCGAACAAATGTGCCTCTAAATGCTTTGAGCACAACAAACTTGTCGCACTGGGCTGCCAATTTTCTCGATTCAAATTCTTCAACCATACGTTTCTCAACATTCCATCCTTGGGAAAATCTAAAATGTAATCAAAATGTTTGTTATTAGAAATATGTCTAAATAACCCTTTAATTACACTATCTAGATCACTACGTATATATATGACATGAACCACAATAGGTAGGTAGGTACTTTATTTACATTCCTTAAGAAAAACAGCTAGTAATTAATGAAAAAGGTTCATGTCATCATAATTACATCAAGCTGAATCATATATTTTAATAATACTTCTGAAATACGAATTCTGATTCTGAAATAAATTCCCTGGACAATGTCTAAATACCGTAAACGTAAAACAATGATCGATACAATGAATTTTTAAAGAAAATAACTTATACTTATTTAATTATACTACTGAATACGTTCCCTAGACAATGTCTAAGTACCTCAAACGCCAATCAATGATCGAATCAAGATTTTTTTAAAGAAATCTACTTATTAACTTTTATTACGCCCACCAAACATTGACATTTATGAAATTGTAAGAAACACAATCTTCCCAAGCCTTCAATTGTAAAGTTTATGAAAAATAACAAGAAAAAATAGCAATTCAAAATAAGCTCTATTATGACACACGAAACTTACCTGTGAAACGTTATACCGGGTGGCATCTTATGAGATGAATTAAAACACATGAGGACACTACACTTCACCATAGTATTTTCGTATATTTTAAACCAAATATGTAAAAATAACTTTTATTATAGGTAATTTTTGTAAGCCGTGGTTTTCGCTGTCAGCCATCTGTCAATATATTCATGCTTAGCAAAATGGTGACTTGGAACACAGTAACACATGCTCATATTGTTCTATTATGTTGCAACGTTACGACAAAAAGAGATACGAATATATGATTTTTGTGTAATCGAGAGGGATGCAAACATAACTGTTTTTGCGAATGTAGTTGTAAAAAACATGTTCGGTCTGTTTCTGTATTATATGTCTGTGAATTATGTGGGGTTTTTTTAAATAACAGACTTGCGTTTGATCTTCACATTGCTTGATGTTAAGTGATGATGTGGTTTACGATGGAGCACGCTTGCTTTTTTTATGATAGGTACTGGGTGACGAGACAAGCGAAGTCGCTCACCTGATGGCTCTTCATGCTTGCCCATAACAGCTCAACGCCACTCAGAATTTTGAACTTTATCAGTTCAAAACCCTGGATGGCAATGCACTGCGGTCGTCACCCCGAGATATAAGATGTCAAATCTCTGTCTGCCCTGTAATTTCGCTGGAAACATTGCCCTTCAATCCGGAACACAGTAGTGTTTGCACACTACTGCTTGGTGGTTGAATAACTGGAAAAGGTGTGGTACTTCCCTTAATTTAAAAAAAAGACACTTAGATTGTAACTATCCGTGAACACTCGACGGTAACCCTACAGTCATCCCATTTAGTCAGCTCTTAACTTACTTAATATCAAGAGTAAACCTTGTCTCTCTCAATTCCCTTTCATCCCGAATATGAATCCCAAATGGTGGTAAGGTCAGCTTGCCTTACTTTTCTATTCCATTTCGCTCTATTCTCGCCACGGCCAGGCTACTTCTTACGTAATCGTTGCGGATTTTATCGCGCCTGGTAACACCGTACAATAAGTCAGCATCTTTATTTCTACAGTTTGGACGGTATAGACGCTCTTCTGAGTTACGCCCACGTTAGTGCTATAAATAAATGAAACAGTATGCCAACTAAGTTTTTGGCAAACAAGCTAACGGGCCACATGATGAGAAGCGACCACCGTTGCCGATCTTTAAAAATTCTATTAACAGCCCTTTTGAAAAACCCTATGTTATAACATAGGGTTTTTCGTTCGGATTTCATCATCACAACATCATCATCCATTTTCCCACATATTGAACTTTTCATTGTGAATCAAAACCATAGCAAAACTGACCTAGCCCTGGGGTCAAATGTCGATGTTGTTCGTCATAAACGTTATTATCATTGCGCTACAATGCCTGCCGCAGACTAATTGCAGCTGTGACGTGTTTTCAAGCGTCATGACTGACGTTTCAATGATTATTGTTATGAGTTATGAAGTCGGTTAGTAATGTGATTATGAGTTCTGATTTATATTAGCAAACTTGCTGTTACTCGCGACTTCGTACGCGTTTTTTTGCTTCGTAGGTCCGTGTACAGTCCGTCAGTCAGTCAGGAAGTAGTATTTCGCTTGCATATAAAATACGCACACGCACAAAATCTTTTTACTAAAAGATAAGATCAGCCTAGCCGTTAGGTCGTGAAAGCGAACAAACTGAGAGACAGAGTTATTTCGCTTTTATAATATTAGTTAGGATTAGAATCAGGAGAATATTTATTTAACCTCAAGGGGTAGGAAATTTAGGAATAAATCCCGTTTATTAAACATCGTGATTTTTTGTAAAAAATATTTATATTTAAATAAAATTTAAACTATTTTTTTTTGTATTTTTTATTAACCGCCATACACACCCCAACACTTCCATACACAAACACACTTAATACAGCCAAATTGAGAGCCTCGTTTTTCAAGTTGGTTGAATAGATAGCAATATTAATTGTTGAATTAAAAAAAAAACTTTTCAGACAGACTACAATAATTATAATCAGCAGAATTGTTTAGGTATCAGGATAGAAAAAGAAATAATACTTTCAGTAATTACTAACATTTTTGGGGTCGATGCCTGAACTACAGAACTATACATTGAAATTGCAAAGAATATGGCTCTACTGCGCTGTTCTAAATGTAGGACATGATTTGTTAAAAATAACAGGCTTAGTGAAAATATAATTACATGGTATAAAACTACTAAATAAATTATTTAAACCGGCTAATAAAGTTCTGAGATATAAGTTAAAAAAAAACATGAACGTGACATGCTCCGTCCGCCCGTCTATTTTTGCCTTCTTAGGCTATCGTGAGGATTTTGAATGACATTATAGTCGCTTTTAGGGTTGTTAACATGATCTTGGTCTCCATCCTAAGGCCAGACCCTACCGAATCGTCTTCAAGGCTCGCCCTGTCACGGAGAAATTCGAACATCTTGTTTTGCATGTCTATCGTCCATTTTACTTGTGTGTTAGCTAGAAGAAAAAAAAACTACATTACAATAATATGATCTTAGAGTATCTACTAATTTGAATACTAATTAAAATCAGTAAAATTATAAAATCATATCATTCATAAAAAAATACTTACGTGGATGGCGCGATGAGCAAAATGCCGCACAATGGTACATGGCCCTCACAAGCACTCCACCACGAGGTCACGGCGGCGTTGAGTGGCGCGTGAGTTGCGTCAGGAAAGAGGGGTTGAATAGTTAGGAAGGTACCTGTACCTACGCTTGACACGATATGGCGTCGGTAGCATTGAAAATATTCTCAATGAATTTTTGCGGGAGCAAATTGCTCATAGCGTGCCTTCTCACGGGTTAATGATAATTTACGCAGTAAAATTAAGTGTAACCAATTTCGCAAATGTAAAAAACTTGTAAAACAATTCTAATAATGCGGGCACGGCGAGTTTGCTTCCTTTGAGGTCGAAGAGAAAGTTTTGGGTCAGGTACGAGCATCAACGACACTATCACATTAACGAGTCACTTTGTTTGCGAACTAGCTTCCAATTTAATTAGCTTCGCGCTTTGTATTTACCTGCCTGCTACCTCTACCTGCAATGAATTCCAAAATGAACTGAAACCGTCTGCTTTTATTGTCTTTTGTCGGACGTAGCGGCAAATACTTTGTTTCAAAGATTAGTGTTCACCCCGAATTTAAATACGTTTTGTTTGTTTTGGACTATCCTACCTACGAGTATTACCTACTACTAATATTATGATTGCAAAAGTATATTTGTTTGTTCCTCTTCCTCATAGTAATAAGGCAATCGAAACGATGAAATATGTAGTTTAAAGGCCGGAGAGTGACACTATAAGTTTTTATTTAATTTGCCCTCTTAGTATGTGTGGGACAAATCTTGTAACTGAATTTTAGATCAGTTATCCAACCGATTGAGCTGAAATTTTGCATACAAATTTAGTTTGGATGTCAGTTTATGCTATAAGTAACGTTATTCTGAATACAATATGGTGGACTATTATTTTTATGCACTCCCATAATAATTACGGATATCAAATGAAAGGGTTTACTGAGAAGAATACGAAAAATAAAATTACGTCACATAAATTCAATATGGTCGACGCCTAAAAGCTTGTTTTTGAAAAGTATTTTTTAAATTAATAATACAGTGTAATTTTTATATAGCGACACTTGATTTAACGATAAACTCCTTAAAACGTCGAAACTACTTGACTTTGGTTGGTTTAAGTTGTTATCCATACAAAATTGTTGTATAGCGAAATGTTATAAATTTTAGTTACGGTGATAAATAAGCAAAATTACGTCGATGCTCAAGGCATTTTGGCTGTTTGATAAACCTTGAAACAATAGATTTTGTCAATAGAGAGCTTCCGCCAAAATAAAACATATCAACATAACGATTACTTTAAAATGTTTGCTATGTTATTCCAAAGATAAATTAATAGGTGTTATTTTTATTGTCACTCAGAGGTTTTTTTTTTTCAGAAATGTTGTAAATGTTTAAAGTGATAGCTCGCATTGGCGACGACGGGAAACGCGCAGGCGCACGCACGACAGCCTCGCAGACGCCTTAGCACAGTACATATACATATTAGCTAAAGCAGAAACGCCCGAATCGAGTGACGTAATCAAACGAGCGCACTTTCCCGGCCTGCTACGATACTTCACGGTAACCTCATAGAGCAGTAGTCGCGCATGCCGCGCCACGTCATTATAATTCGCCGTGTGTGGGTGTCGTCAGCATAGACGCACTAGCGTCTAGCCATATGTAAGAAAACTGAAAGAGAATGTAAAATCATAGTCTCAAATTATCTGCACTCACTTGCACATGCTGAAACGGAGAAACTCCTATTTATACCTCAGTAATACTACCTCAACATATTTTATACACTCACTGACTCTAATACTGCACAAGTGCACACACACTGCGAAGAAAAACTTTTGTATTTTTACTGCAGTAATTAATACATCCTTTAGTAACGCTATTTATGTAGCCCCTCCGACACAGGCGCAGCCTAGTGCAGGGCCTACAAGTATTAGTAAACCTCTGCATTTTATTTTATTTTAGCTATAGTTTTTTTCCAAAACAATTAATTTATTTGCAAAATTGCCCAGGAAGTCAAGCACTAAGGTACCATGTTCTTAGTTATACCTAATCTATTAAGTATTTATCTGACTTTAGGTGCCAACGGGATTCCTGCGACACAAGCCTAGCTTATTGTAGGGTTCTTTTGGTTCCCGGATAAACCGGATATTGTTTTAATACCTTAGTCTACATGACCTTGGTATTGAAATAGTAACCAGGGTATAACCTACCATATGGAGAACACTGTCCTGTGGCTTCAGCAATCACTGTTCTTAGCGTAAGGTTAACATGTAATTGTACTGGAAATAAACGTATTTGTATTAAGTAAATAATTATTTTTTTCTAAAACCCGTAAGTAGCAACCTACTAACCCTGAGACCGACAGTAATAATTGAATTCAAGGACACGTATTATTATTTAATTCCAAGTCAAACTACCTACTGCTTGAGCATATTGCTATAACTCTGTCATGGACGTCAGGCGTCGTCACTTGCGTAAATCAGAGGGCTACAGCCGCAGACTATTTGTAAGACGGCGACTAACGTGCCTACAACACTACATACTCGTATATCCGGTAAATTATAAACCACTACCGATTACAATACTACAGTAGTATGTACTCGTATGCCAATTGATTTTGATCGTATCTATCTGGTAATCAGGATTATTACCCGTTGATAGAAGTTCTATAGTAAGTACGTAGTATGTTCTATAACAAGAAACATACAGCCACGTCACATATCACAGGCCTCGGGGCGGCCTAGGTCTGAGACTGGCTACTCAACTAATATTTTTTATTGGAAAGTTATTTATTGAAATTAAATACTTTTAAAGGATTTTTGTACTGCGAAAATATAAATAAGGATCGTTTTTATGAAAAAACAATGGCGGTAGGTACCTGTAAATAATTTCATAACGTTTCTATAGACATCTTATTCGTAGCATTTTCTATAGACATCCGTCATTTAGTCTATCTGGGAACATGGATAAACGGCAGCGCTCAAAACGTCAGGAATAAAGAAAATTGTTGTGAGTATTTTATCGTGTAATTTTAAAAGAAGGTACTTATTCATTTACAATGTGCATTAATTGCGAAAACCAAAAAATAAGAAGTCGTACAACAAAGACACATAAATAACACAAAAATAGAACAATAAGTATGCATAGCATTTATATTAATCTATATTTTGGTATGTATCCGGATTTATACGTATATTACATTTAATTCAATATAAACGTTTTTTTTTTTTTACCAGTCACGATGGGTTTTTTGTCGTCTCTTTTTCAGGTCCATTGTATTAATCAAAACAGTGAAAATACACATGTACTGATTTTATTTATTTTATATTTCTTCGAATTTTATTTACTTGATTCACCTTTATGAATAATGTCATGCGTAGTGTAGGTGATATGAGTAACAGGCGGGTAGAACACAAATCATAAAGGGAGCACGTCGGGCGCAGCGTCAGCGGCCGCGGGCGTGCGACCACAAGGTAGGCACGTGGGCAAAATGTTATATCCATTCCTATATAACTATGCTATACCAACCAGTCAGTAATACAGGGTATTTTTTATTGGGTGATATCACAGTTAAATGCTTGCCTAGTTTGAAGTAAACAAAAAACGAACGCTTAATATTTTTAAGTCATGTGATATCTGCAGCCTGCGGTCTTATCCACGTGAACAATCTCATAGAATCCGTTTATTTACTAAAAATAATAGGCACCCTAAATCACTTTCCCGCCCTTTAACTTTAGCTATGCAAAAATCACGTCTGTTCATAACTTTGTTGCTGAGTAAAACAAGCACAACTGAACCGACAAAGACATTTATAATTTTAGTAAGTAGAGTTGGTAAAAAAAATAAGTATTAATAATAATTGTTTTTTTATGAATCTCTAGTGTACCGAGTAAAATTTATCCCAAATTCCTTATTGTACTTGAAGCGATGTAGAAGCGGAATCACACTAGAGATTCATTAGACAAACAGTTTTGAAGATGGACTTCCCCAAAGTAACGCCTGATTCAATCAACTAGTATTAATAGCTTGTTTTTTTTACCTATGCTGTCCAACTACAATCGAGCTACGGAGAGAGAACAGTGTTTCTCTGAGGGATTGGATCCAGAACGAAGTTATTCATCAGAGAACCAAAGCCACCGACATACTCGTATCATAGCGTATTAGCAAGCTGAAGTGGCAGCTAGTGGCACGGTCATTAGCCGTACCGTATTCTGGAGTGGAGACCACGAATCGGCAAACGTAGCATAAGACGCCCTAAGACTCGATGGAGTGACGATATACGTAAAGCTTCTGGCTGTCAGCGAAAAGCTGAAGATCGGGCTGAATGGCGTGGCTTGTCTTCAGAGAGACCTACGTCCAAAAGTGATATAATAAGTGAATAATAAAGTATATAATAAGTAAAAAGTATATAGGCTGACTAAGGTGTTGATCCAACCCCTTGGACAAAGGTTTTCTCTATCTTTTTATAGCAGTCCACCTGATTCAACCAGTTCATCTGGAACGCGTCAAGATCATCACGTCCGGTGCATTCTTGGTTCATCTATCAGTTGGTCTCGTATGTACTAATATCTACCCTGTACAAAGCTAACAACAGAGAAGTAGAGATAATGAAGACGTCGAGATCTTTTGCATAGGAAGCAACACCAAAACCAAGCTCCAGCGAAGTCTGATGTAAGACCAGTCGTAGGTATTTAGGTATAGCAACTACAGTATTGTATGTGTGCAAAGGTTACTGAGTAAAATTAGTGGGTTGCAAGCTCAGGCACCTGTTCCGGCGGGGCACTAATTCAGCGGTACCGGATCCAACGACAATGGTATATACGTTTCGTTCTTTGGTCGGGGCTATGAAATGGGCGATAGTTAACTGGTGTACATCTACAATACATTGTAGATATTGGAGAGACAGGTAGTATGTACAGCATTGAAGATGTTGGACACCATCCATGTTTTCTGAAAACTATAATCTTATCTTGAAGATGACAGCTTCTACACAACGTCGCTTCCTATCAGGAGAATTGGTGGCCAAACGTAGACCGATATTCTATTTTAAATGAACACATGAAATAAAATAAAATTTATTTACTAAAAATAGGGTTAAAAATACACTGATCTATAACTGATATCTATAACTGATCTTAGGTATTTTATATTTAGTTGATGGAAGGTATAAATACTTTCCATTTCTTTTTGATTCTTTGTAATTCAATTTTATTGTTGAAACTGGCATGGTTCTCACACATTTTGTTTATATTACACGAGAATTACTCACGTTTGACTAAGCCAGTTATTCCGACTATAGTTTCAACCGCATTCAGCGGTCTATGCGCTCGCGGAACTGCATCTCGTTTAGAACAAAAACATATTTTTATGCAAAATAAATGATTCAATTTTCAATGGGTAGCCAAAATTAATATTACTAGATTGGTAGGCGGTATGTCAAAAGAAATAATTTGAATAGATAAATATTTACGTTACGTCACAAGAAATTATTCCAGAATCAAATTTGTACCCTATGTTAAACATTAGTCACATATAACTGATTTTGATAGACTTTGGAAAGTCATTAAGGGCCTATTTTTCAATCCTCAATAAAAAAAAACAGATAGGATTTATTCCATTGATAGCATGGTTTTCAAATTATTCGATAGTCAGTTAGAGGTTATCTGCGGAGTAAAACCTAAATTTATTGGACAGATAGATTTATTGGTTTGTTAACTCTCTGACCGTTTATTGCAGATTAAAAAATCGGCCCTAAGAGTAGTATATATCATGACAACGGGCATAAGATACTTTTTTTTTCAGAAATATATAGAAGATCTAGAAATATGTAGGCAAAACCGCAAGGTATAGAGGCACGGATATTCCTATATTATATCACGGGGTTTAGTTGCTTGCTTTATGGCTTCGTTCTTACAGCGCTGCGGTTTCTCTCGCTCCTGGCTGCTGACTTTTAAGTTAATTTCAATTTTACTTTTTTCTTTCATTACCGTTTTCATTGTTTAAATGAACTGTTTCGCCGTTTATCACAATTTCCAACTCTGTCGGTGATTCAACTCAATTTTGCGCACTAAACCAAAATACATCGACAATTATTATTCTGTTACCAGAGATCCTTGGTAAAATTATTAGAGAAAGTTATGAACTTGGGAAAATAATTTAAAACCTATCTTAGGGTGATTTTTTTACCTTGAAGGAAAATATTGGTTAAAAGAAGAAGCCATAGGCTTAATTGTTTGAATTTTTCTGTTATTGAAATCCTCTGTTGTATGAAAGAATGTTGCAGGTTTCTATACACTTTTATGGAACAATAAAGAGCAGACATTTTAAAATCTAGATATGACTAAAATAAAAAATACTATACGAGTATAAGCAATAAAAAACTAAAACTCAAAAAAAAAAAACAAAAAAAAAAATATTTATTACAGAAATTGGTACATTTACACTCATATATTGCAAACTAAATAATATGCTTGAACATTTAGGAGATGTGTTGTGCAGTGGTTGTGTATATGCTTGTGTGGGGATGTGTTATACTATATGTTAGGTATGGGGGTGTATTGTGTATGCTTGGGTGTGTTGTATTATGTTTATGTGAGGGTGTGTTGTGTTATGCACTCGTGTGGACCAACTTCGCGCAGCGTTTTCATTTTAAGAGTGAGCTCTCGAAGATGCCCCTGAGTAGATGGGTGACATAAGTAGTTTTAGCGTTAGTATATTTCTATGTGATAAAATAATAATAGGTTGGTAGCCAGTAAAAAAGCTGTACAACCATTGATACATCTAAAATAAAATATTAAGGCCATAAATTAAAGTGATAAGTGGGCTTGAGCATTGAGCATTTGGGTTGTCTTTAGATCTTCAACGGTCCATGGACAGTCTAACCGTCTAAGTCTAAGTCTACTGTTTTTTGTAGTATTAGTATACAGTGTGTATACATGGCTTATGTAATTATGTAATGTAATGTATGGCTTACATAATATACAGTACAATATATCTCAGGCATTGTAAAAATGTCTTGACCTCCATCGCTGAATTCTATTTCGATATCAGGATCATTCAAATGCACATTTTCAGGGAGCTTGACCTGCAATTTTTATTTGAAAATTGAGCTTACACAAAATACAAAAATATTTTGTAGCTATTTTTAAAGTGAATTTATCTTCACTATAATCATATTTCTAGAAAAACTATAATATAAACTAATACTTACTAACTTGAAAATCGTTTTAAAAAAATAAACATAAGCTACTCTGACTAAATGAATTCCTAAAAAATATTATCTATATTAAATTGAGTACCTATAGTTATAAATAAAAAACTGAACAAGAAACTTACAACGGCGACGGTAATCGCTTACCATCAGACGACCCGTCTGCTTGTTTGCCACCTATAGCATTAAAAAAAAAAAAAAACGGGTGGGTATAGTATAAATATTATTATATCAATTACTCTATCTTTCCCAAACACAATCCGTGACCATATCGTGAATGTTTTCTATTATATCTGCATCCCAGACTGTCGTAAATTCCCATTTGTATGAATCCCATTGAAAAATAACTGTATTTGTTACTGAATAACAGACGCTGAGGTAGTGTTATCTAGAGGTCAGTCGACCCAAAGTACGAACAGGTGACAAAAAATACTTTTACATGGTACTATTGGAGCTTTTCAAAAAACCAGACTTTTTTGCAGGTGATCCTAACAGACTAAACAAGAACAAAAAACAAATCAGCTAGCCTTTGGATGAACATGATTTTTATTTTATTTATTATAATAAAAGGCTGGAGGGGAATTCCAGCTACAGGTAAACATAGTAATTCTAAAAATTTATAATAAAACACTGTTTTAAACTAACACAGTTGTTCACTAAAGTTATATGATTATTATTGTTATTTCTTCCACAACCTTACAATGGTAAATATCCCGTAAATAATCATATAACTGTAATAATAAAAGTTTAAAAAATAATGTATCTGAAATGTAATAATAAGTTATACCGAACCAATAAATAAACTCAAAGGAAGCTAGAATACATAGGGACCTTAACCTTTTGAGTAGGTACTATACCATTCTTAAACAACAACTTTTTAACTTTGTAGAGGTAATTCAACTTCAAGATAAAACCTTGTACATCAACCTTTTGTAAACGTCATTCTGTATGAAACTCAATGTGAAGAGTTTGAAATTAGTTTCATGAAATGGGACCTCAGAGCCCAGTTCTCTAAAGTTCAGGTCTCACTTTTTCAAAGAATCATTTTCTCATTTCGTCTAAAATGAAAAGCTTCGTAGTCTGGTCTACTGTTGTAGTTTGATAGCAGTCTTTTGGTAAAGTTTCAATTTAGGTTTAATGAAAATCAGTTAATGGTTTTCCGGAGCAGCGGCGTGAAAGTCGATTTTAGATTGAGAGGGGTTGATTAATTCTGTCCTATTTTGATCGTACCGTATAAAAGCATCGTCGGGACTTCGAGGCCGTAAGTTCAATCACAACCCTTAAATATGTAGTATTTTATGTGTTTGGTTTTCTAATATAACGAAATGAAGAATGACTGTACTGTTTACCATAGTGCTTACACATACATAAATTCACATTTTTACAAGCTTTTGTTTAACTTGCCTATTGTTAGTATGGGTCAAATATTGCAATTGACTTTTGAAACAGTGATCCCCAATCAACTGAGCTGTAATTTTGTTTGGATGACAATGACGTCAATTCTGTTGTGCCGTTCTCTAAACTAAACTAAATTTGACAGTTTATAATTATTGCCATCTTTTTCAGACGTATTGAAAAGATAAGAGATCTCGATAATTTTAGTCCTGTCGTATTAGTTTAGTTTAGAGAATGGCACAACAGAATAATATCATGGGTCATATGGGTATCAAAATTAAATATAGGATTTGCTGAGAAGAATACGAAAAAGCACTTTTATTTAAAGTTTTTTTTTTTACATAGTTTATTTAGTTTTATGTTTATACATTTTATTATAATTAAAAACTTTGCGGCTGTTTAAAGAAAGAGATAGAAACTATTCTGCACACCAAAAAATATATACAAATACATAAAATAACTTACGAGTAGTTCACAGCACAAAGATGGTAAGAATTTACGTAACAGGATAGACACTAATGACCTTATGACTGCAGATTAAGCTGTATTGGGATTTGATAGCAATTATTAGGCTTGTTAGCTGGATGTGTTTGTGCAAACGCCTCGGGGCACGAGCTGAGGCGTTATGCCAAACACAGGCGTTATTCGTCATTACCGTTAATATAATTGCGGAGCGCCATCACACGGCCAAATTATACAGCGAGGCACGTCGCTCAATGGAGCCTAATTTCACGAACGTGTTAATTTTTGTATGAAAATCTTATAATCATTTTACAAGTCTGATAAAGTTTTGATCTCATTGTCGCTTAATTCTCAGCTGGATGTTAGTTTTTATTCATTTTTATGCGTGAAATCTTGATATCGTTTTAATAACATATTAGAGGTTAAGGTTAATAAACAAATGCCAAACATTCCAATTGCAACATTCTTCAAAAATTCTTTAAAAACAATGTTGTGTTTTTAAGTGATTTTAACTGTCCCGGTTGGAGTTATACCTACTCATAGATACTTAATAACTCTACCTCCTTAGATACTAAATACTACCTATACTACTTACCTACCTACTTAGTGAGATACTACGCACTTCTAGATACTTGCAACACGGCTTCACACTGTAAAGTCATTAGTAACCCTCAGAGTCACACAACTGGCAATGGAGAGAACTATGCTCGGAATTTCTTTGCGCGATAGAATTCAGAATGTGAATACTTGCCAAAGAACCAGAGTTACCGACATACCTACTGAAATTTAAATCGCTCGAAGAACCGATAACCTACAGAGGGAGAAAGGTTCTTGAGTGGAGACCTAGATGGACCGACGACATCGTAAGAGTCGAGGGCATCCAGTCATTCAGTGTGGAGGCCTAAGTTCAGCCGTAGACGTCTTCAGGCTGATGATGATGATTTAAAATAACAGATATTATCAGGTAATAATATTAATGGTAATAATATCGTAGAAAATTACTAACTATAAAAAAAACATGTAATACAAACTAAGCGAAAAGAAAGCTGAGCTTAATTAAATTCGGACAAAAATTATATCTAACAAAATTAGGCACATTACTTATTAGCTATGCGTTATGCACAAAGAGAAGTCTTCTAACAAAAACAAAGAAAATCCAATAGGTACCTACAAACAGTTCGGTTGGATGAATATCATATTTGTATGAGTTATTGTGACATTATTGTATAAATATCTATGAAACAATTCAAATCAACTTCATTACATCCATATTAAGCATAAGTAGACATAGGTAGTACATAGGTAGTACAGATCTAGGCAGATATACAGTGTGTCCCTATGATTATAGGGACACACAAGTCTACATATAAACTGGCGTTATTGATTTTTTTATTTGGCCGGAGCTGTGGATAATGGATGCTTTTATGCAAATGCATCCGCACTGCATCATATCTCCGAGGTAGGCGAGGAAAACAAAAAGAAACCATATCCTCCGTAATGTTACTATCAGCACAGAATTACCGACGGCTTTTGAAGAATAAAGTAAGGAGCGGCGGATTTTACTCGCAAGGCTCACTTTCTCCCACTGTGTTTTCTACACGTGAAACAAATTATATTCGTTATGGTTTTTAAGATTTCAGCTAGTCATATCACCTTTATATTAGCGTTACTTGTATCTTACTAGTTAACTATATAGTGGCAACTTGGTCCAAGCATTTATTTGTTCTGACAGGTGTAATAACATTGTAAAAAGCTGAATAAAACTAGCCGAGTCTAACTAGCAATGTAATAAAATATTGGAGGTTAACCTAGCTCTAGTTAATTTGTCGTACCGATTTGAAACTTTGCAAGTATATGAAATTCAGATTACAATTTTATAATTTGGTACCATCCAACTGATCCTGATGGGGTCTCCATTAACCTGATGGGGAATAGGAGGTGAATAGTGGAACTCTTTAATGGTGTTAATGATACTGACAGAGCCGTCTAGCGGAAAGACTTCAAGCATGATGCCATGTGCATAATGTTTGGCGTCTTTTCGGTAGATGGCTCTGTCATTTGATTCGCTTTTTAAATAGTTACATAAACATGTTTTTTAGTTTTTAATGTTTAATTATTTAACTACTAATTAACCACGGTACTGCTACGTGCAATATTATTTATAGGTAAAAATATATACCTTTCCCTTGACATTTTTGGTGACGAAAACATGAAAGTTTAAAAATTACTAGTTATCATACTAATATGATAAAATCAAAAGGTATGCTTGTTTGTTCCTCTTGCACGCAACATAACAACGGATCGACGGATTTTGGCATAGATATAGTTAGAGGGCCGGAGAGAGAATTACAATACTTTTTATTTTCAGAAAATTTACGGTTTCTCAGAGAAGCGGGTTTTTTTTATGATACTGAGTGACGAGACGAGCCAAGTTGCTCGCCTGATGGCTCTTCACGCTTGCCCATAACAGCTCAACGCCACTCAGAATTTTGAACTTCAACAGTTCAAAACCCTGGATGGCAAATCTCTGTGTGCTCTGTAATTTCGCTGGAAACATTGCCCTTCAATCAGGAACACAGTAGTGATTGCACACTACTGCTTGGCGGGGTGCAGCTTGTTTCACCAATATATCTGAATCATGTTACAAGTTTAGATATTATTGTTATTAATAGGCCAACAGCACAAATGTTATATAATATTTAACTAATTAATTTTACATTAGCTGAATCCCGCGGTGTAATCCACGATTTTCCAGTTTTTCCGCATTTCGTCTAAAGAAAATATAATTTACAAGCCTATTGGAAGCCAACTACCAATTGACAGCGTACCCAGCACGCTTATGACAAATAAATAAAAAACACATCAGTTTACTTACTATATAATAATTTTAGTTTGCTCTATAATTACAAATACAAGCATTGAAAATATTTGTATAATTACTAAGTAGATACACGAGCCTAATGTCTTTGTAGTTTGTAGATAATTTCTTCAAGCGTTAAACCACAAAAGACAGGAACGACAGAAGATCAACTGCCAGAAACAGAGTCGGAACCTTCGGATATTACCCTGAGACATTTAATTTTCTACGTGAAAGGATAAAGCAAGTAGAATTTCCCCAAGCATCCTGAGTCGGCCTCGACTTCCCAAATTGTGTTACGCCTGATATAAATAGGGGTACTCGCGCTCTACAGTTAACACAACACTGCATTTGAAGTGGATCCGATTCCTTAAAATAGGAAAATGTCCTTTTTTCGCGTTTACCATATTCTATATTTTTTGTCTCAGAATAGGTATACGAATATTTTTTTACGAGCGCTTGTTGATTTGGCAATATCAAACATTTTATCAGACACTAATTAGAAGTCAGTATTTTATATTGATCATTATTATTGAATCTACAATTTAGAAATATTTCTTTTGATAAGTATAAACACTAGCTGCGGTGCGTGGATTTACCTGCAATCCTACAGTAATTGTACATTTTCTGGAATAAAAAGATGGTGCCTAGAGTATAAGTTAATCCAGAATAAAAAAATACTTATCTCCATTTCAAGTTTCGATCAAATCAATTTTACCGTTACGGAGTTGAGAGGGAATAGGAATAAACAAACTCTCTTATTAACATGTACGCTAATCGCAGTAAATAAATTTGAACAATTTTTTTTGTTTTATAATAAGTACAGGTACTTGTTTACACCGCCACAGATAATTAACGGTTTCGACGTCTTGTTTATAACGATAAAGTTTTACGAACAAGGAAGCAAGTCAAATTACCAGTTCGGCGAGAAATTCTTTTAAAATTGCCTGCGTTTAGAATGTATAATTAATTCTTAGACTGTTCTCTTGTCGGAGCCGACTTTGTAATAAGGTAATTCCCGTGTAAGCAAAGCGGAGACAGCGCGGCGGCGAGACCCACCCGCCCATCGTCCCCGGACGCGCCGCTGGTCTCGGCGGAATACACCACAGTACGCCAGGATATGCTGAGATACACCCGCAACATTTCCGCATTTAAATTGCGTAGACCTCCGCAAACATGTTTTAGTAAAGCGAGAAATCCTCCGAGACGTTGGCATAGTTTCCACAATAGGTGGCTTCCTGCCGAGGCTTTTGTGAGACTACTGTAACTGAGAATGCCTACCTAACTCTGTGTAGGTTACGAATATTTTGGCTTTCCCTGGGTGCTTTCATATTGCAAACATTTAATAATTTCTGATTTTGCCATATATTGTTATAAATAATACACCCTACAAGCGATGGTGGCCGAGCGGTAGCATTTGCTCTTTACAATCTGACGGCACCCGTTTCAATCATCGGCTCTGCACCAATGACTTATTTAGTACTTACATAAATTATGTGCAGTTTAGATGCCATCGCTCAAAAAGGTAAACATCGTAAGGAAACCTGTATGTTTAACCTCAATAAGTTCAAAGACGTATGACATTCGCCAACATGCACAGGCTAGCATGATGGATTAGGGCCCATACTCTCTCTCACTGAGAGAAAGCCAGCGTCCCAGCAGTAGGAATATAAAAGGCTGATAATAAAACTTACACTAGGTATTGTTCTAGAACAAAAATATTAAGTCCTCAAATTTTCTGAAAAATGTCTACCTGTCCTAAGTGAAGTGTGCAATAAAACCGAATATCCCAGTTTTAACGTTTGCTCGGTGAAAGCTTAAAAAAACATTAAAAGGCACTCCGTTGCAGTTTTTGGCTGAAACTGTTGATAATTCTATTTTGCTGTTGGTCGAGAGTGCTGTAGACTCGTATCATAAAGTCCACTTTGGAAAACATTTAATAACGGTAGATTTTTCCAATATCACTGGAGTGGTGACCTGTTTTCCTAGATTTATAATAATCATGGTAGTTTATGGTTAGGTTTCAAAGATTGTTAAAGGTATTGTTTAGCGTTCATTTACAAAAGGTAACAAAGGAACAGTCTCATTCAGTTTTACTGAGCAGCTCACATGCGTGCCCTGGCCGCCGCACATAAAAGACCTACCTTCATCATTTCGGCAAAAAGGTCAACAGGCACTTGAGCTACCCACAACGGCCCAAAACGGAAGCGAGACCGTTTTCAGTTATCGATTTAATTTTACACAATCAAACTCACTTTGGCGGCGCATTGAAAGCTTCAAAAGACTCGATTGGTATATGGAAGCCTGCTCCAATTTGCCTGCTTGCTAACAGAAAAATGTTAGTCTACTTAGTTAGACTCCTATTTTGTTCACCGAAATGATATTTACTAGACGACAGTAATAATATTATCAGCTAGAAAGAAATTAGTGCATGTACTACATATTTCATGAAAGTATGCTGACTTTTCCCTCTATAAATTATGTCTCACAACCTACCGGACAAATTTTAAATATTAATATTTTTTTAAATGTTAGCTGACCTTCGATAAATTATACATAGAAGTCACAACGCGTAGAAAATGATACTCAATAAACGTCCGCAGTTTCATATATAAAATATAGCTGTATACAATTCATATCGAAACAAAACTATTTTGCCAAAACCAACCGTATATTTTATACATTTACGGCTCAGTTCTCTAATGTCTGTTCGATTTGCACATCATCGTCAAAACTCGTGAACCGTCGTTGAGCAAGCGAGACAGCGATTATGCCTAAATCGCAAGTGGGACCTTCTCTCCCGAGAGAAAGAGACAATTTTCTCATTCTCCCCCGTTGGTCATACAGTGGTTCGTCAGTCATGTCGACGTGTCTGTTACGGCTCTTACGGTGTGTAACTGCTTGTGCAACTATCGCGTGACTGTGGATCCATTCTGGCTGCGTATTGAGTCCAGCCAGATTGAGTATTGCCGCGATTAGCGCATCATTGTGGGCATCATTCTATCTTTTTGATCGAAGAAGCTGACTATAAACATAGCCGATCACCGAAAACAAATTTTCGTTTTGCTAGACAGTGCGCTTCATACTTACTAATGACATCACATGTAAGTAAGCCATGCTGGCGTGTTCTGGCTCAACACATAAGCATTGCCATTTAGCGTGGTAATGCCGCTAGCATGCTGGGTACGCTGCCAACTGATAGTGGGCTTGAGCATTTGGATTTGTCTTTAGACCTGCAACAGTCTATGGACAGTCTAACTGTTTTTGTAGTGTTAGTGTGAGCTTGTATTTTGTTTAGTTTAGCCAGTAAGCCATCCAAATTCAATATTGACCCTCACTCTGCGGGAAAGGGACAGAGCCTCCCCTCCTAATCCAACAAAACACTTTAAACTGCTTATTTAACGGAATTTTATCAGCTTATCTAAATAATTTCTTTCTATATCATTTAATAAATCATTTTTAACCCACGAAAAAGGAGGATGGTTCTGTTTTCCACTGTACTTTTTTTATGTATGCAACTATTGACCGATTTAAAAAAAATCCTTTGTTCGGTAGGGTATACTACAAATTTGTTCCTATTGTCACCAAATCAGGATCTGATTATGGGATCCCAGGGAATCAAGGGCAATTCTCAAATTTGATAGGCACGTACCTACTCGTATTGCGTTTTTCATATATTTTTGCGTTTATATCTATCTTATTTTTGACGTGTTTTTTGTTGTTGTGCGGTTAGAATGTGGATCCTCCATTATGTATTTCAACACAGACGGGAAAATAATTTACATCGCGCTCGTATATTCAGATGAGGTGATGCACCGAAGCGAACGGTGTGCTGCCATTCTTTCCTTCGTTTTCATACGAGTAGGTATTCAGCCTTACTCGAGCACTGTGCTTTTATTACTATGTTCTTGAAGCCTTGGTAGGTATATCTAACTGTTTATTTTCAAGAGGTGGAGCGTGCTCTGTACTTATTTCAGTTAAATAATGTAAACATATCCCAAACACGACTGAATTCGTTCTGAGTTGGCTGGGTTTATTATTATGTGACTAGGTGGCTGTCTCTACAGACGAGTAGGACGGTAGGACGGATCTGACTAGCAACTTGCAGCAGGCTAAGAAATTCGTTCATTTTTTTATTGGTTTTTATAAATTTATAACAGCCCCTTTAGCTTAGTTGGTATAACCTGCCTTCTGTGCTTGGGGCGTGGGTTCGATACCCAAAGGACAAACATTTGTGTGATGAACACATATGTTTGTTCTATATCTGAGTGTTAATATATATTAAAGTACGTATTTAAAAATATATAATAATGTACCTATGTATATCGGTCTCTGACAGCCATATTATACAAGCTTTGTTTAGATTGGGGTCAGGTGACCATGTGTGCAATAATGTCTCAGATATTCTCAGAAATTTAAAAATAGCCTAAAAGTAAAAACTTCAACAATAAAAATAAATAGAATATTAGGATATAAAAGAAGTTGTTATCAGAATATTTAGGTGACAAAAATTAAAATCAAATATCTTCGATCGGCACTTTCTCGTCCAAACGTGCCCATCAGGCATTCCAACGCTGTATGGCCGGCGATATAATTTGGGCCAAAAAGTGGCTTGACCGGGGATCACGCCCTCTCTGCTTCAAGCCCAGATCGGATAAATTTTTTTTCGCTTCCGAGCCCGACGGGCTCGTCGTTACAAACGTGAACTGGCTGAACTCATACGCTGACTCCAGGGGGCGTGATTGAGGTGCTTGCCTCTTGCCGCCGTTTCTTTTTCTGAAGCAAAAGTACTGACGCATGTGGCATCCCAGACGAGTCAGCAACCTCATCGCCAAGGAATCAACGTGAGTGCATCAAGCCGTTTGCCGTCCGAGTGCGGCAAGACGCGCCGGCTCTAGTGCGCAGGGAATCTCCACCAACACCAGCGTGAAGCTGCGGTCTCCACCCTGCGCAACGAAAGCAGCTGAGACCGTGATGTCCATGTCCAATACCTTGTATGAAGATTACGAATAAATATGTTGTATCACAAAACAAATAGGTGAAGAAGGCCGGCTGCATACAACGAGCGTTACAAGCCGCACGCACACACAAAGATGCGTACGTACATTGATCTCGGATCAAGTCGGTCGGTCGCGAGTAGCCACGCTTTGGCAATACTTGTAAGTACATGTAAATATCGTTTAGTATGACAATTGTCATAATTTACAATGAGTTGTTTGTTCAAAAACAATATTAGACAAAACGGACTTGAATTTTTTTAAATTATTGTAGTGGTAGGACTCTTTTGCAGGGGTCCGCCTGGGGAAGTACCACACCTTTGCCAGTTATTCAACCGCCAAGCAGTAGTGTGCAGACACTACTGTGTTCCGGATTGAAGGGCAATGTTTCCAGCGAAATTACAGGGCACACAGAGATTTGACATCTTATATCTCGGGGTGACGAGCGCAGTGCATTGCCATCCAGGGTTTTGAACTGTTAAAGTTCAAATTTCTGAGTGGCGTTGAGCTGTTATGGGCAAGCGTGAAGAGCCATCTGGCGAGCGTCTTCGCTCGTTTCGTCACTCAGTATCATAAAAAAAACTATATGTAGGCGCGTCGATATTTTTAGAGTGGCAAGAAACAGAACTGACAATGACAGATGGCAGCAGACGGCTGACAGTTGATGTTTCGACATTCTATCGGAACTTCCGGCGCATAGATATTATGGATGAGATTATTTAGTTAAATTAAAATTAAAATAAAGTTTGTTTAAACATAAAATATTTAGTTAAGCGCCACTAGCCTAGTTTTGGTGGACTAGTGATGGAAGTGGCACCATCACTGGTATAACGCTGGTACCGGATGTTGTTGAGGTGGCTCGCTGAACGGTCGTTGCGACCAATCAGCTAGCGAGTTTGGTATACCATCCGGCAGAGGCGCTAGCGAGAGCGCATGGACAAGCGAGGCTCGGGGGACCTCATTTTGAGTTTACCTTTTGCTTTGGACGGTGGCACTTTACTTTTGGTTTAGACGGTGGTAACATTCGTTACTAAGCGGAATACCTTGTCCCCAAGTAATTTTCAATTGTAAAATTAATCATAGTACCTATTATGGAATAAAAGCTGTTATTTTGAACGAGCGATTTCTAATTTCCTCGCCTGCAATACCCACGCCGTAGAACAATGATGTCTTATGCTAATCGACCGGCCTACCTACTATTCTACTTCTACACTTCTGATGATGCACGTTGTTTGACGATTCGACATATATATGTAGAAAGGTAAGTAAAAATATTTTTCACAGAGACTTAATTTTATTTTAATTTATTAAGGAACAGCAAACAGCCATATTATAAAATGTTACAATAACGTGGATAGATTAATAAACTTAATAATAATACAGCCCACAGCACTATTGACCGGATTACATAATTATACAAATTTACCTTTAGGAATAGTTGACTTGCAAAACAAATTATTTAAATACATATAATTACGATTGATTGATTAGAGTTAGGAGTAATTTATCTATTTGGGTTTGGTATTGCATCCGCTATTATAATACCTATGTATTACCATAAAAAAGCGTAGAAACCACTAAGGAAGCATTAAAGGAATGGTTATTTATTTGCTCTTTTCTACTAGAAATAAATGTGTTTTAAATTAACAAATATAATAAATTGACTAATAACTAATAAATTGTTTTTATTCGAAACTCCTAAATCTAAACTTTTCACGGAACACAGCGATATGGTTGCGTGTGTAGGTTATTCAAACCAAGGTCTGCCGAAGCCAACCTTCTGTACCTATTTATTTTGTGGTTGTATGAACATTCTACTTTACGGGATTATCATGTTTTTCGTAAGTAACTAACTGCTACCAAGGATGATTTTAACTAGAGTTTGTCGATGCTGCTACTTCCCTTTTCGCAACCTTACCGTTCCGTAAACCATTTATAACTCTTACAAATAAGTATTCTTTTTCGTAAACCTTTTTATATTATATTTCATTCATAATAATGTATAGTAATTTTTGGTAAACCCTCATATTGTTAGATATTATTTTTGCACGGTACAATCAACGTCAAAATTTAGTAATATGAGTTTTATTATAAGAATTCTAATAACGCACAAAGCTTTAGCACCGAAGCTAATAAAAGACAATATAAGCACTACCTACACACAACATGAGTATAAAAGAAAATAATTAGCGCTGAGCAGCGGCGGTAAAGAATTGAACTAGCCACATTGCCACTATAGGTAATTATGTATTCTGTGCTATTGCAAAAAAACTCATCAACAAATGTAATGACCTTTTTGTTTGGGATCTTTCAGTTTGTTTTAGCAATCGTGTTTTTTTTGGTTTTGTCTTTTAAATCTTAATAATTATACCACCTACTTATATCATATTCCAACGTTATAAAAGATATTTGACTTCTATAATGAAAACTTCTAATTTGCTCTTATATTTGTATGTTATAATTTAGTTCTATATATCTGACACTGACCGTTCGTTCGTAAAATAAAATAAATGAGGCCTTTATTTTACAAAAAAAAATACTTATAATGGCGGCCATTTTAGAAATGTTAACATATTTTACTGTCCCAAAACTAAAGGTGTATGCAAAGTTTCAGTAAAATCGGTCAGTTGGAAGTGGTTCTAATTTAGCTTGCAAGATTTGACCTAAACACAAACATTGCAAGTTGCAAGCTTGTAAAAATACAAGTACCTACTTAATTATTCACAAAATTCTTCACGACGGCATTGACAGCATCAAGCCTTTAGTCACTAAATAAAACTTGCACGTAACACGAAAAAATTGGGCTCTATTCCCTAGAACATAGAGGCCTACTTTTTGAGATTAACTTAACGCGCCACATTACGAGCGTGTTTCTAGTTAGTGAATCAGGGCCAAAATACATAATAGGTCGGGGAAAAAGTCTTTTCGTATTTTGTATGTATAAAGTTGTAGTAAAAATCTCATCGGTTGTATTGTTTGTATCTGGCTGGTTTTGATACCATTAAAAATATGACATTTTAAAAAAGGAATACAAAAAGTTAAAAGCAATTTCCCGCCATTTTTCAATTGTTTTTTTGTTCGATAAAATGAGTGAATCTAACGAAGAAATTCGATATATTGTGAAATTTTATTACAAAAAACTGAAAAATGCGACACAAGCCGCGAATAAAATTTGTGACGTTTATGGACCTAATGCAGTGTCATCAAGAGTAGCACAATGTTGGTTCAAGCGTTTTCAGTCCGGGAATTTTGATGTCAAAGATGCAGCTCGCTCTGGTCGCCCTGTTACGGATAAAGTCGATGCCATTTCTGAAAAAGTGGACCAAGATCGGCATATTAGTAGTTACGACGTAGCTGAAGACCTGGGGATTGACCACAAAACAGTTTTGACCCATTTGAAAATAACTGGGTATACAAAAAAACTCGATATTTGGGTGCCACACCAGCTCACTGAAAGAAACCAAATGAATCGTGTACTCATTTGCGATTCTCTATTGAAACGTAAAGAAACCGAACCGTTTTTGAAAAGATTGATCACTGGTGATGCAAAATGGATCACCTACGACAAGAATGTGCGCAAACGATCATGGTCAAAGGGCAGTGAAGCACCACAGACTGTAGCGAAACCCGGATTAACACGTAATAAGGTGATGCTGTGTGTATGGTGGGATTGGCAGGGCATCGTTCATTATGAGCTTTTACCGCCGGGCAAAACCATCGATTCGGATCTCTACTGCCAACAGCAGATGAGACTCAAACAAGAAATTGAGAAAAAACGGCCGGAATTGATCAACAGAAAGAGTGTGGTCTTTCATCATGATAACGCCAGACCGCACACATCTTTGGCCACTCAGCAAAAATTTAGAGAGCTTGGTTGGGAAGTGTTAATGCATCCACCATATAGCCCTGACCTTGCACCCTCAGATTTCCACCTGTTTCGATCTCTTCAGAATTCTTTGGGTAGTGTTAGATTAACATCAAGAGAGGACTGTCAAAACTACTTGTTGCATTTTTTTGATCAGAAGTCCCAAAATTTCTACAGCAACGGGATCATGTCACTACCTACAAGATGGCAACAAGTTATCGAACAAAATGGCACATATATATTATAATTAAATGTAATTAAACTTGAAAAAAATATGTCTTGAATTTGTTTAAAAAATACGAAGAAACTTTTTCCCCGACCTTATATGTCAAAATTTGTTATTAACCAAAGTTAATGCGTCGTTATTACGAAAAATGTGTCTATCCTTGTTTGTTGACAATATTCTATACAAATAAATTGATTTTAATTTTGTCTTTTTTTATAGTAGAATAGGTTTGCGCTTGGCCGCCAACTCGCCTGATGTTAAGCGATGATGCCTACGATGGATCACGCTTGCCTAGAAGAAACCAATTCACTTTTGACTTGAAAACACCCATATTGTAACAAATATCTACATAAAAACGTAAAAGTCAATATACCCGATTGTACGTTAAACCGTGGTATTGTGACTGATTAAAATTATTGGCAGCATAAGTCACAGCTTGCCAAAAAAAACGACTTCATAAAAATGTCAGAAATGCTCACAAATGAAACGGGACGCCCAGCTTGCAAATAAAAAAGAATCATCAAATTCGGTTCACCCAGTCGAAAATTCTGAGGTAACAAACATGCCACTATCGCAAATAATTTTCACACTGAAACAGCCTGAAAGGTATAGGTACCTACCTAAGTGAACAGTTTTTAGTAGGAAATCTGATTTACTATTCACTAGCTGCGCCCCGTTGTTTTACCCGCGTGATGGAAAATGGTGATGATGATGATGACGAAAATTAGCCTATGTGTTAATTCACGACATAAGCAATGTATATTCCAAATTTCATCCAAATCCATCCAGCTGTATTTGCGTGATTGAGTAACAAACATCCATTCATCCAAACTTTCACATTTATATTATTAGTGGGATTTGTTAGCATTGGCATAACACTAACTATCTACGCACTACAGTAACTATCTACGCACTACAGTATTTTTGAATTTTACTCTAACATTTTGACAGATAAAAAGATTAGTTCCATTTCATGATTTTTTTGTCAAACAATCTTACGCTTTGGCATATGTATTGTTTTGTTTGATAGATTTGATAATTAGTAATTGACATCAACAAATGGATCAATTGTTGTTTTTCCATACGTCTTCATGCGTCATCATGACTCTTCTCGTGAAACAAAATGAATATTCAAAACGTTGCTGGCATAAGTGGCAATGGCGACACTTGTCATGTCATATCATAGAAAACATCTGACAATCAACATGTCATAGAGTTCGAGATTTTGAGAGCGTTTCACTCAACGTCGCGTCACAAAGTAAACAAAGCTTCTGTTACGTTTTGGTTACGCACGTTATTTTTCTAGTTTCATATAAATAGTAGATACTAGGAGTAGTTGATACGTCAGTCAGCATTGAGAAGATGGCTCGTTCGGACTTGAAGCTCTTGATAGTGAGTCTAGCCTTTCTGGCGGTGGCTCAGAGCCAGAATACTACTGACACGAATAGTACAACTACAACCGTGGCACCCGCTACAGAAACATCAACTCCAACTGTAAGTGGTTCATCTTTATTTCATCATAATCTATTTTCTGTCTCAATTAAAGAAAAGCTACTGGCCGATCAAACTATCAAACTTCAACTATATTAGTTTGATAATCACACTAATTTTATAAATGCGAAAGTAGCTCTGTCTGTCTGTCTGTTTGCTACATAATCACGGCTAAACGGCTTAACCGATCTCGATAAAAAATTTGCGAGGCAATGGTATGTATCATGAGGACGGACATAGGCTATTTTTTCTGAGGAAATCGCGGATGACGTCGCGGGTACAGCTAGTATATCACATCACACTATCATCATCAGTTTGGATGGATGGATGTATGGATGTTTGGATGGATATTTGTTACTCAATCACGCAGAAACGGCTAGATGGATTTGGATAAAATTTGGAATATACGTTATGTCCTGGATTAACACATAGGCTACTTTTCATCATCATCATCATCACTGATTTCCATCACCACGCGGGTGAAACTGCGGGGCGCAGCTAGTAATAATATTATAAATGCCAAAGTTTGTGTGTGAGTGTGTATGTTTGTTACTCCTTCACGCAAAAACGGCTGGACGGATTTGGATGAAATTTGGAGTAAAGATATCTTATGTCCTGGATAAGCTACTTTTCGTCATCATTATCACTGTATTTTATCACCGCGTGGGTGGAGCTGCGGGGCGCAGCTAGTACATAATATAGTGGACATTTAGTTTCTTATCAAACTCCGATGCAAACAGAGGGGTGCTATAAGTTAAACGAACGTGTATATATATAAATATTTGTTTTATTTTAATTATTTATTTTTTAAGTGAATATATTCTGTGAATATTTCAAGCGTCTACCTGTTGACCGTGACCAATATCGAGCAAAAACAAGCAAAAAAAACACGTTTGTTGTATGGGAGCACCCTCAAATATGTATTTTATAATTTTTTTAGTATTTGTTGTTATAGCGGCAACAGAAATACATCATTTGTGAACATTTCAACTGTCTAACTGTCACGGTTCATGAGATACAGCCTGGTGACAGTGGGGCAGACAGACAGACAGAAAGACAGACAGACAGACTGACAGCGAAGTCTAAGTAATAGGGTTACCGTTTTACCCTTTGGGTACGGAACCATAAAAAGGAGCTAACACAGTTTTTAAAATTTCATTAGTTGAATAAAACGATGTTTTGTTTTATTTTTCAAACAAAACAATAACGAAAATTCATAACGTTCTCTTATTTAAGTTGTTAATTAGGCACCTATATTTCACACAACTTTAAAAATTGATCGGGTGAAACTAGTAGGATGACAAATATAACAAAAAAGGTATACTTTTAAAATTTTGGCAGGTCAAATGAGTGTAAAATTTAGCGCGGAGTTCATTAATAACTATGTAGTTATGAAATAAAAATATCACCTAGCAAAGGGTTTTATTTTCGTTTAAAATCTTCGCGCAAAAGTAGTTTTTATCCGCTAGTGCAGAAAGTAAATTCCACATTTTTCAGTATTAAAACATTCCAGCCTCTTTGAATAGCACCTCAAATAATTTGATTCAAGGAGGTTCTTATTTTTCCGCGCCTAGGTGAGGCTTGGTTGTGGGTTCCACTCGGTTGCAAAATTTATTTGCGTCTTGTGCCAATTGAATCCATCGTTATGCTGAGGATTCAATACCAGGTACTTGCGCGAAATAACAACTTTATATCCCAGTAGAACAAATAACTATTTCGTAGCTTGTTACCAGTGGCGTAGCTAGGTAACCAAAGGCCCTGGTGCAAAAAAATGGGGCCCTACCTAAGCTGGCTTAGGATTTATCAAGTAAAAATATAAATAATTTAAAGGTACAAAGCTATACTTTATCATCAGCTCTTTATTGTGCTCAAAGCTACTTACTATACTTAGCTACTTACTTGTATGTGTATGAAGGGCAAAAATATCGCAATTTCAGTTTGAGGTTTGCTGATCAGGGCCCAAGGGCCCCCTGAGCTTGGGAGCCCCGGTGCACGGCACCGCCTAGCCCTCCGATAGCTACGCCACTGCTTATTACTAACGATGATTGTAGAACATCGGGTATTATGTATCTTTATTTCTCAAGAATTAGTTTAGTGTGAATCTAGAGAAATGTCTTTAAACCAAACGATGTTAGTGTATTGCCATATCGCGTTTATCATAGCTATCTGTTATTTTCTGTGAGTTCGTGGGTTCACCAAGGATTACGTAAAATCCCTAGTACTAGCACGTCATTTTCCTGTAACATATACAAGATGACAGAAAAACTGTACTCAAATTCACCTTTTTAATTGTTACAGATCCTACAGCATATCCACAATTTTTACAGTGCGCCTTTTTTGGGTTTTTTTACATCCTTGTCAGAAGTAAGTTAAATTTTATGGTACACAAGTTTAAAGTTTTGGCCACCGAACGAGACGATTTGAACCTTTTACTACGATATGTGTTTACTGTACAAGTGTTTTACGGTTTTACGTTTCCCGGATGTTCTACCAACTACTTATAAAGTAGGAAAAATAATTACCGGTTGTTCTAATTCGCACAATAACCGCGGACGACTAACATTCACACTGCTGTGTCATACTGGTGTGATGGTTAGGAAGAAAATTTGCTGACCGTTACATTAGTATTGAAGATATCAAGTGGGGGATCCACATGAGCTACAGTCACCCTGTGAGCCATCACGAAATATTTGAACTGTCTATGATCTATATCAACCAATAATTATAAACGTTGGTACCGCCATCTGCAAAATTGTTTAACAACTCATGATCTTTCACGTACTCGTACTCCACCCAAGCTTATGGAACGTTATCTATAAATTTTTCTATGCTGCACTCCAACATCAATCGTTTCATTTACTCAGCCGTTACAACTTTCCAACGACCGACCGACGGGAGATGTCACTCTAGGTAAACTCGAAAATTTATACAATGTTGTTAGCTATTGCCACAGTGGCGCTAGCACAGCTTTTACCTGTGTTGTAGGATTTTTTCATAATGACATATTTATTACTCGACTTCTAAAAAGGAGGAGGTTCTCAATTCGACTGTATTTTTTATGACATAAGAAATTTTCTGTAAACAAGGAACCTTATACCTACAAAGATATGCTAGTGCCATCTGTAAAAAGTCTCCATTCGAATATGGGTTCGTTTTAAGGTTTCGTAGCAAAACGGAACTCAATACACGTTGGCCATAGCACAGAATACATAATACACTCGCTGAGTCTTAGCCAAGACGAGCGCAGGCAAATTAATACAAGGCGAGTCCACACGTTGGTCAAGTTTAATCGAGCCAATACGTACCAAAATGTGGAAACGGCTAGATTTGATCATAATTGCATTTCCTAATAATTTTTCTCTTTCAGGGGACGAAAGTATTACAACAACTCGTGAATTTTGGAAGATAAAATGAAATCTGTAATGACTACTCGCACTATATTATAAGTAAAAATAAATATTTAAGGCCACAATTATAATGTATTACTTACAATAGACTGTTGATTAACAAATATTAAAAAGTAGTTTTGTACATACAGATGTTTGACTTCTGATTCCTTTTTAACACATCCTTTGTAGGGAAGATCTGTTAATACTTGATATAGATAGATATATCTTTCTTATAAATAGCATTTCTCTGTATTGAATACCATAGTGAAACCAGCATATATATATACATACCTACCTACATACATACATTGTATACTAGTTATAAAAAAACACGCTAAGGGACTCGTTAAAACAATAAAACACTGTTCTGCAGTGTTCCCGTAAACATGGTGCATGGAACTGCGCCGTAATATTGGGACCTCCGTCTACAACCTTACCACGGCAAATATCCCGTAAATAATCATATAACTGTCTTTAAAACAAACCGAAGAATCCCAACTCAAGATGTCATTACACTTTGGGATGAAGGGATGGAGCCGGGAGGTGGACAGTGGAATTTTTGGTATGGGACTGGTTACAACCAATCCACGGTTAAAACAAACCAAATTATCCCAAACGCGAGGGGTTTGCTAATGGTGATTAAAAAGTTTCAATCCACCTCCTGGTTTCATCATTAGATCACTTCGAACGTACCAAATTATTGTATTGTCACCCGAAATACAGATACTTTTAAATTTTAAACTCGACAATGAGAAGTAGGATAAAATCAGTGTTAAAGATTTGTTTAAAATTTTCGTTAGCTAGCTAGTAGGTATTTGCGTATAATAAAAATCTTAAGATGACAACACTGAGGGTTCGTTTCAGAATGTGCTATTAAATTACATTGTTGCTGCCGATGGTTATCACAAAAAATATGTGAAAGATCCAACTGTCGGTTATCTCACAACGCGTTTCATAATCCTTTTTATCTTACTTAGAACTAACTTAGATAGGTACTTTGTTCTATATTACTAGAGAAGCGAAATGGAAACGCCGCATTTTTACGCCATTTTTACTTTAAAACTTGCTAACCAACTTTAAAAAATTGCAACTTGATCTGACATATAAAATACTGATACCTACTAATATATAAACTTTATCTGATGGATGGATATTTTTATCAAGATGGACTATCTTTTCCTTTTCAATGATTGTGAAACGCAAGCACAGTGTTTATTATAAGAATAGATAAATATTCCTAATAGCTTAACCGAAACGTTGACCGGACATTCTGAAACAAAACCTGGGGCCTTACGCCCAACTCTAAACGTAGGCCCGAATAGGTGCAGTTTGCAAATTCACTCGAACACGAACCTTAACGCGCCGAGATACTGTTTACGGTCGCGTGATTTTGCAAACTGCACCTATTGGGGCCGCGTTTAGAGATGGGCGTAAGACCCCTGAATATATTCAGTAAACGGAAACTGATAACGAAAGCCGAGCAAGCTTCCTTCACAAGGGCTACCTGCTGATCTATTCACTCTAGCCTTAAAGATGCCTAGATTGTTGTTCTCAGGAAACAAGGAGGATGGCAGGGAGTTCCATTCTTAGGCAGTACGTATCATAAAAGACGACCCAAATCGTTGTCAATCATAGTGAATCGGTATCTTCTATGCCTGTGTGCTATAATTTCGACCACATCATCGCTTACCAACAAGCGAGTTAGCGGACAAATGCGGCCGCATTACGCGATTAAATAAGCAATTTTGACATTTACCTAGTTTGTTTGTTTAACATCAACCGTAGACAAAAAAGTGCCCATTATAAAAACATACTGGTTTAAGTATATTATTACAGTATCTTCTTATTAGACTGCCGGTGGCTCAGTTGGTAGTGAACCTGCCTTCTGTGCTTGGGGGTGTGGGTTCGATTCCCACCTAGGACAAACATTTGTGTGATGAACATTTGTGTTTGTTCTATGTCTGGGTGTATTTAAAAATATATATGTATGTATTGTATGTGTATCTGTCTCTGGCAGCCATATTACAAGCTTTGCTTAGTTTGGGGTCAGATTACCATGTGTGCAATAATGTCCCAGATATTTATTTATTATATTTATCTTCATACTAAAAATATTCTTTACACAAACACATTTTTTTAACCTATACTATATAACCTGTCTCAATGATGGGCAACGGTCCGCCATTCCCTTCCATAAAATGTTTATTACTTCTTATATACCTACTAGAAATGAAGCCCTTGCAAAACGAGACGTTTGATATATCAACTCGAATATCTGTTACTAAATAAAACACCAAATTATGTATTACATCAATGTAATCACATTAAGTTTTATTAATTAATGAGTTTTCGGAATATAATCAATATGGCCTCCACGACTTACACGCTATTGACAAAAAATATACTTTAACAAATACTTAAATTACATAAACATTTCCATTTCATCAATAGTTGGACGTTTACTATAGTAAAAATATTAAAATAGGATGTGTCATAAGTACATAATTCGTTTTTATGGGACTAGACGCCGTTAATAGAGGCATAGACAAATATGATGTCTATGGTAGCGGGTAAATCAAGAAAAAAAACAAAAAACAATCTTCAACATATTATGTACAATATTTTTTTATACCAAAACCATTTTTGAGAGTCCTGATAAAAATTAATTTTAATAGAATCTTAGAGGTCTCTTTCTTCCTCCATTCTTATAAAATTACACAGAAGTTTATACAGTATAGTTTATAATACTACTATACTAAACATTAATTTTAGTAACTTATATATAAATGTTGCTGATCAATGATCTTTGTATGTTCATTATAAAAAAACGAAACGTGGTTGTAAAATGGTTGGATATACTTAGTTATTTTACAATAAACGCAAGACCTTGCAGATTTACCCTATAGGTCCAGAAATAATAGGGCTTTTAGACCCTATAGGCCCAGAAATTAGCGCGCCGCAAATTTACTTGCACATCAGGGGCCTTACCCCTAGCTTCACTTTTACGAGCCAACTTTTAGTAGGTACCTGATAGGTACCTAAAATTAACCAACTCATTTAAGCTGCATCGTTTAAAAGCGTCTAACTTGAATGAACGAAAATCCGTTTTACTATGCGTGTGTGCGTGAAAATAGCAAAGCTTAGCGGCTATCAAATAACTGCCGCTTATCGTAGTTGATGGTACCGTTTAGACAAATAACACCTATGCGGGTCAACTTTTCGAGCTAGGGGTAAGGCCCCTGAGCATCAGAGCGTTGAATTTACTTGCTTTTTTGATATATAAAACTAATGTGTCTACTTAAAAAATGTGCAAAGATCTTTTAATGGATATTAGTAATATTTTGACAATAGTCAAAAAGGTAAGTTTGGTAGTAAAAAAACAGTATAAAAACTTACATTCATCGACATTAACTGCATCTCCAAATAATAATGCTAAATTAACAGATATACGTATAGTTCGTCAGGAATGATTCAGAATATTGTATAAAATATATTTATATATATTCAAACTTTAGGTAACTTAAATGGTGGGGATAATTACAATAGCACCTACACTATGCTTTACATCAGTAGCTCAAAGAATCCAAATTCCCTTATACTAAACCAAATATCACACCGTCAATTTGCACGTGGAAGATTATAATAATACGTAGGTATTTTTTTTTTATATACGTCATATACAAATAAATGCAATCTTAGGAGTCCAAAGGTATCAAAAATTTTTGGGCTTTAGGTCAATAAAGTATTATAAAATAAAATAAATGCCGTACAATATCGATCTGGCCCGATTGATTTTGACTCAACAGATATCAAAATGATTTATTGTCCTGAATGAGTACATTAAATAAATATTTTGCAGTCTAAGGAAATTTCTTTGACTACATTATACTAAGAAACAATTCAGTACATTGCCACAAACTTATCTTGTCCCGGGGGCCAACGATGGAACTAATGACGCCATACCTAAAACTAAATCAACTTTAAAGTCATATTTGTACCTGCAGCTACGGAATCTTTAATTAAGCATCTCTACATGCTCTTGCCCTTTTCTACCCACTTTATTCCATAAATTATTTAATTACGACACTCAATGCGATATCAGCGACGCTGTCAGTGGGCCAGATAAGTTTGTGGAGCTGTACACTGTACAGGGGCCTTACCCTAACCGGCCAACTTTTGGTAGGTACCTGATAGGTACCTACGATTATTGCGACAACCAACTCATTTAAGCTGCACCGTTTAAAAACGTCTAACTTGTCTCTGACTGGATGCACGGCGGTTTAAAATCTTTACTTTATCTGTGGAATCTTGGTATGTTTTGTATATCACGCCCGGGGTACCGAGTCCTACAGATTGAATGAAAGAAAATCCGTTTTACTATGCGTGTGTGCGTGAGAATCGCAAAGCTTGGCGGCTATCAAACAACTACCGCTTATAGAGTAGTTGATGGTACCGTTTAGACAAATAACACCTATGCGGGTCAACTTTTTGAGCTAGGGGTAAGGCCCCAGTGCTGAAATAGTACAAAAAAAAAAACCTATAGTAGGTGGCTACTATGTAAGTATTAAGAAATGAAATAAAACTGTAATTTCTTCGTGCATCAGGCATGCCTTCGTCAATTTTACAAACTATCCTCGTGAGAATCAGCACTTTGGACTAATTACTACCCTTACAATATAACTTTTATTATCTATATTCTTACTACAAACCTAATAACATAAGACAATGCGGGACATAAAACACCTAAGTATTTAATAAAGATCTAAAAGAAATAAATTTACAAGATAAATTAATAAACACCGAGAAATGAAAGATTAACAAATAAGGCAATGAAAAATAGAATTACAGAATACATAACGATCAAAGGAGATCAATATTATATAACATTCAATATATATATTTTAGAGCAATAAATCAACTTAGGTGTAACATTCCTACAGATAAAACTAAAATGAGATTGTTTCACTATGAATATTGACTGGTTTCCCTCTTTATTGCATAACTTTTTTGGTATAATTCTAACAATGTCTAAAATAAATCAAGTTAAGGTGAAACGTTTCACTTTGGCGGGAAAACCAAATTTCAAACAGTTTTTTTGTCCTTGTAGCTGCCGGGTAATTATTGTGAAACGGCGTAGTGTTCGCGAAAATTGTTGGTCGTTCTTTACATTATCATGTATAGCTATTAATCAGTTACGCACCATATTACTTACATTTGGCTATAAACCGTTTGAAACAGCATAAATTTGTTTATTGACAAATGTATGTAATAATGTGCAATGGAGATAAATAACTTTACGCGAGTTTGTAAAGAACAATAATCAACTTTCGCGAACATCACTATCGTTTACAATAATTACTCGGCCTAGCTACAAGAACAAAAAACTGTTTGAAATTTGAATTTCCCGCTAAAGTGAAACGTTTCACCTTAATAAGGTTTTAATTCAAATTTCGCCACATTTGGTCGACGTCGCTGGTGATAAGTGAGCTGGGTCATTCTTAGCGCAGAGAATTTCTTTGGCAATTCAACGCGGGAATGCAGTCTTCGTTCTTGGTACTTTACCACTCGGACTACATCTTGTTTCAGATTATTAGTTTAAGTGTATTAAGTAAGGCTTTTTTTTGTTTCCTTCATTTGTTATATCTTTGTACATAAAACAAAAATAAATATATCTCTATATATTTTAAATAAATAAGAATAATTATTTTGTCATAAATTTTCTAATAATTATTGTTTAGTTATGTATCATAATATCATGTTCAGAATTATGAAAACAGACATTAAATATAATTTGTTTTTACTGACTCCATCAGATTTTTCATGATTATGGTAATCAGGAGTTCAAAACATGTACCCTTGTAGGTAATACATGTTTGTGAGTGGATTTTACTGGCATAAAATAAACAATTTTGACATTATTTACTTGTTTTATATTCGCCTTGACAATTACGGCTATATTTTTTTGTATTTTCACAAACGTTTGGTTGACGCTAATTTTATTATCCACTTGTCCTAATGAGAATTAAATAATTAATATAATAACATACAAACACGAAAATGTAAATTGAACTTTTTTTTTGTTCATTGTTGTGAGTGTTTATCCAATCAACATTTTAGCTTTTAAATATTATTGATATAATTCAACCCATTAAATATAAAAAAATATATTTGATTACAAATGATACAAGTAAGAGTCTTACACTGAAAAAAATATTTTCTTCTGAGACTTGCCTTCCAAAATAATACCTTTTCCTACCTGTAAATTTAGGAAGGAAAATGTATTTTTTTGTAAGGAAAAAAGTAGGAAAGTCAGGAATTTTGACGTGAATACGTCTTTAAATTTGCTTCCATAGTGGGAGGCAATGAAAAAAACTGATGATAACAAAATCGAGGGATAGAGTTTGATGCTGTAGCTACATATCTATCATCTACATCCAAATACTAATTACACCACTCGATGGTTAAAGAATCAAAGAATTCGTAACGTTGTGTGAGACATACTTGCTGATGTCCGCAACTTGGTACACGTCGCGTTAAGTAAAATGTACACGTATGCACGAAAAACACACGGCCGTGTCCACGACACAGCCACAAACCCGTTTTTTCAATGTACTAAGTTACCGTTCCAGATAATGATGTCAACATTATGCAAGAAAGAGGTCACCACATATCTACGACTATTTGACTAGACCATTCGGTATAATGTTAACGTAATTATTGTCTATTGGCTTCTTTTCGGCATCCAAACCGAAGGTGATGTACATGGGGTTAGTAGCGTTGGTAATCTGAGCATTCTTTGCATTCTGGTCTAATGTTTTTTTGCTTTGTTTGTTGTCGAATACATCATCAGGTTCTTCCTCTATCCTGGGGCAGACGTTTGGTAATGGAGAAACGTTGCCTTCGTGGTCGGAATCAGAACCGCTTCTTGCCAGATTATTGAGAGTCAGCATAGGAGTCAGTTCGGATCCTCCGCTGCTGGCCTCAGAGGGCCTTGAGTTAAACTTCCGGGAGTCGAAGTCAAACTTCGTGGCCGTTGATTTCGGACTGAAGATGTTAGCCGGACTCATTTGCAGATATCCCTCTTCATCTGAAATTTTACAAAAATCATCTTAATTCAGTTATTCCATATGGAACAAAGATATTCAGGCTACTTCTACTCTACGCCACTATGAATATATACACATTTTTTATTTATATTATACTGGAATAAACATACCTAGATACGTATACATGTATATAAGCGCGCACACGCACTTACCTTTTAAAAAGACCACAAGACAATAGTCTGAGTAATCGGCTTAATCTTACGTAATAGGGTATTTTACTGATTTTACGGAACCAATTTAAATTGTTTACGTATAACATTTGTTTACATTATAATAATAATAAAGCAATCTTGTGATTTACTCCTCGTATTTTTCAATATTTTTATTATAAATGGACAATCAAAATTCTAATTATTATACTACTGCGTAAACCCATTTAACATTTATGGGACCACGTGACTTCAGTAACATCACAAGCAAGCAAACAAGTTCTCACTAGCCATACAATTGTTGCTTCTATTACTTGCTTGTGACGTCATATGGACATACGATTAAAATAGAGCGATTGGAGTCAAGTCTCGTGTTCAATGATAAAAATATTTTTGTATGTATATTTTTTCTGAAAATTAGGACATTATTTCGTAGTTAATGTAATAATTTTTAAATATAATAATCTTAAAGGATTGCACTATCATGAATCATATTTTATAGTACAGTCAAATACTCTATTCCCGTAGATACCTATAATATAAACAAAAAAATGTGTGAAAACAACGTCAGTTTCCATAATAAAGTATTCATTTTCATAGTGTTTTTAGTACGAGCAGTTGCATTTCAAACAAAACTCTGTGTTGTTAGTGACACTGACTACACCATGCGGAAAAGGACGATGGTTTGTTACCGGACGGAATTTGTCAGAACGTCGTATGGTCCGTTCCATCTGATAAAGGGAAATACATTCTTGTAGAGTATCGGTGTCAGGTACATCAGTCAATAGGGAATTAGGTGTAAGATTTTTTTTACATTGTCTTGACAGAATCTAACCTAATTTAGTCAGGTTTTTTCAAGTGGTAGGTAATTGCGTTTTGGTCATGTTGGATTTTTTCATAAATAAATCACCAATCGCTGTCAAAATTTTATCAGCCCACCTTACCGCTAAAGTGTCAGAGAAGACAAGGTCTGGTAAATATACATTTCTCTTAATTTTTTTTCTTCATAACAATGGCTTATAACGGGAATCATGACTTTCTATAGAGAAAATACGGAATCCTAAAAATGGATGTAATGTATTGACAACAAAAAAAAACAAGGGATTTTCCAGAAAAAATACCAAAACTAGTCACCAAAATCTGAACATAGAGACAAAAATCTGTTGTAAAAATAATTGAAATTAGTTTAAATAGACAATGTAACCAGAAGGCTCGCTCAAAGCAATGCCTTGTACAAAATAGAAAGAATTGCGCGTACTGTAACTCTTAACCCCGTTATTAAAAACATATTTAGCAGCCTGCGAATGTGTTTAGCATTTAAAATTTTAGAACTCGCGTTCGAAAAGCCTAAATGTGGAGTAACTATTATAACCTCGTTTACTAATAAAGGGGTTAAGATATATCCAATTTTGATTAGTAAACAAAATATAATTTATGTTGGAGTTATTTTGATGTGCCATACATTATTTACGTAAAAAAACATTTTGGTACTTACCAACTTTGTTTGGTGAGGGAGGGAAGAATCTCCTCGGATCGCCAACTTCGTTGACGTAATGATGGGGACTCGGCGTCACCATGTTGTTGTAGTCCGGTGCGCTCACCATTGCCAGGTAATCTTCCTGACCCTCGGGCTGGGAGTTCCCGTCCATGAACGCTGAGTTCAGGTCCACGTAATGCTGGGAAATGTAAAATATATATTTATAATTTAACGTGCAAAACATATTACTTACGAATGGTGTTGACATTTAAAGATAGCAGGCTGCAAAATAATATTTGAAAATTGGCCTTTAATAGAGTAATTATACTGTCTTTTGACATCTCACGCTTAGTCACATATACCCAGGGCCGATAGTAGTTAATGGCGTTCTCTGAAGTTCAGGAGTACCTTGGACAAGCCCTACAATTAGGTAAGAACAATTTCGAATAAAATTCGATAATGAAGCCAATAGAATCGTTCAGCTGGGATGGGCAGCATTTGATAAGCTCTGTCAAGCCTTCACGTCTCGTCTATACTATAGTGCCTCAAGACAAATATCTTTCACCAGTGTGTTCTCCCGTTATAACGGGAGAACACACTTGTGTTCTCGGAGTATCTATAAGGGACAAAATTCGAAAGTGATCCGATATAGAACCAAAGTTACCGACGACGTAGCTCAAAGGTTTAGTAAGCTGAAGTAGCAGTGGGCCGGCCACATTCCCCGAAGAACCGATAACCGATGATTTAGACGAGTTATAAAGTGAAGACCTCGTTAAGAAAAACATAGTGAAGGCCCTGCGACTAGGTGGAGTGTTGACCTACGTAAAACAGTGGGTAAAACCTGGATCCAAATAGCTGCCGACCCAGCTCAGTGGCGTGCATTATGCCTATGTTCAGCAGTGAACAGTTAAAGGCTGATGATGATAAGTTTTTTCCTGTAGCTTTCGCAGACAAAGACTGTACTTACATTCCGAACGTTATCTTCAAGGAAGGTGCCAAGAATCTCTTGAAGCTGCGTGAACGATGGTCGCGTTGTTGGCTTATCTTCCCAACACCGCTTCATCAGCTTGTAGATGCGGTCATCGGAATACGCAGGTTTTTCCAAACGATGCCTGTTGACGTAGAATAATTTCGTAAAAAAAGATAACCAACTATTACAGGCCGCTTCCCAACATCATACAACTTTAGTTCCATGACTAAATCATTCGTCTTTTCCCCTTCCATACCAATACAAAAATATTTAAATTACGACTTTCAATAGCATAACTTTAGACGGTTTAAAATAAGAAGAAAAACCAAGCTGTTCGAAACTAAGTAGCCGTATTTGTCATCTAAAAAAAAGCAACAAAAACATACAAACTTAACAAACCAAATATGTGAAGTTTTAAATTTATAAAAAATAATTGAAAAAATTATGATGTGGAGAAGTTGCCTGCAAGAGATTGGTATCTAAATACCAATAAGCTTGTACACATGATATTTGTTGGATAAGTAACTAACATCTTAGTATAGCTTTATTTGTTCATACCCTTCTCTCAAGAACTGCAGTAAGTGTGCGGGGCTCATGTTCGGGTAAGGAGTCTTGGCGAGGGTGAATAGCTCCCACAGGACGATGCCAAAGGACCACACATCCGATTGAGTCGAGAAGATGCGGTCAGTCATGCATTCGATCGCCAGCCATTTCACCGGTAGAAGACTCTGTAATAGGAATGAAAATAACACGTTTACAACTAGATTTTTACGAGTAACTTCTGACGAAAAACATGTAATCTTACGTTTTTCGAGTAATTAAAGTGTACATTTTAATAAATAGCTCAAAATTGTTTATAATAATTAAAAAAAAAACGTTTTCGAGTTTTTTGCATTGCATTTCCTGAGAAGATTTACTATAGTAACATAATAGGTCGGGGAAAAAGTCTTTTCGTATTTTGTATGTATAAAGTTGTAATAAAATTATCATCGGTTGTACAGTTTGTATCTGGCTGGTTCTGATACCATTAAAAATATGACATTTTAAAAAAGGAATACAAAAAGTAAAAAGCAATTTCCCGCCATTTTTCAATTGTTTTTTTGTTTGATAAAATGAGTGAATCTAACGAAGAAATTCGATATATTGTGAAATTTTATTACAAAAAAGGGAAAACTGCGACACAAGCCGCGAAAAAAATTTGTGACGTTTATGGACCTAATGCAGTGTCATCAAGAGTAGCACAATGTTGGTTCAAGCGTTTTCAGTCTGGGAATTTTGATGTCAAAGATGCAGCTCGCTCTGGTCGCCCTGTTACGGATAAAGTAGATGCCATTTCTGAAAAAGTGGACCAAGATCGGCATATTAATAGTTACGACGTAGCTGAAGAACTGGGGATTGACCACAAAACAGTTTTGACCCATTTGAAAAAAACTGGGTATACAAAAAAACTCGATATTTGGGTGCCACACAAGCTCACTGAAAGAAACCAAATGAATCGTGTACTCATTTGCGACTCTCTATTGAAACGTAAAGAAACCGAACCGTTTTTGAAAAGATTGATCACTGGTGATGAAAAATGGATCACCTACGACAAGAATGTGCGCAAACGATCATGGTCAAAGGGCAGTGAAGCACCACAGACTGTAGCGAAACCCGGATTAACACGTAATAAGGTGATGCTGTGTGTATGGTGGGATTGGCAGGGCATCGTTCATTATGAGCTTTTACCGCCGGGCAAAACCATCGATTCGGATCTCTACTGCCAACAGCAGATGAGACTCAAACAAGAAATTGAGAAAAAACGGCCGGAATTGATCAACAGAAAGAGTGTGGTCTTTCATCATGATAACGCCAGACCGCACACATCTTTGGCCACTCAGCAAAAATTTAGAGAGCTTGGTTGGGAAGTGTTAATGCATCCACCATATAGCCCAGACCTTGCACCCTCAGATTTCCACCTGTTTCGATCTCTTCAGAATTCTTTGGGTAGTGTTAGATTAACATCAAGAGAGGACTGTCAAAACTACTTGTTGCATTTTTTTGATCAGAAGTCCCAAAAATTCTACAGCAACGGGATCATGTCACTACCTACAAGATGGCAACAAGTTATCGAACAAAATGGCACATATATATTATAATTAAATGTAATTAAACTTGAAAAAAATATGTCTTGAATTTGTTTAAAAAATACGAAGAAACTTTTTCCCCGACCTTATATATTATTTTTTTCACCATCGGAAAGTAGAGATTTCAACAAACAGAAAACATACCAACTTTTTGAAAAAAGCTGATCTTTTGACGGGTGAATTTTCGATTGAAAATTAGGGTGCAAATTTCGTGAAAAAAACATTTTTTTTGTAAAAGATAAAAATAAAAAACCAAAAATTTGGTTTTTTGAATTTTTCACATAAATTTTGAGGTTATGTGAAAAAACTGTATCCACAGAAGTTTTAGATCTTTTTATTACCTACAACTTTGCCATTTAACTTTTTTTCATAGGACTGACTTGTAGTTTTACCGGAAATCGAGATAAACCATTTTTTACCCTTAAAGTACCCTTAGTTTTCACCTTGCTGATCACGGAGACATCATTAAATATTCGCTTCTTCGTCGTCATGATGAAGTCGATCTCATTTTTGGTCGAACCATCGGGGCTCATCCATGTCCACTTCCTGGATGGTCACTTCTGAAAGAAGGAGTTCATCAAATAGAGTTCCTCCTTCTCCATGAAGTCGACCAGCCGCTGGCCCCTCGGATTCCGCTGTCCATACCCATATGACCCCACTCTTAACTCATCGACATTCCGTGTGCCCACCTTAGCGTTAAAGTCACCCATAACAACGGAGAAGTATGTTTCGGAGGTATGTATGGCTTCAGATATCTCCTCATACAATGCCTCTACTTCATCGTCAGGGTATGTCGAGGTCGGCACATATACCTGTATGACCTTCAGCGAATAACGATCGGTTATTCTGAGTATAAGGTATGCTACCCTGCTCGACACACTATCGACCTTAACCACGTTGTTGATGAGTGACCTGTGGATGAGAAAAACTACACCACCCTGGGACTTTCGTTCTCCTTCCCGGAAGAAGAGCATGTTACCGGAATCAAGAATTATCGTATCCTGTCCCTCTCGTCGGATTTCAGATAGTCCTATGATGTCCCATCGTATTTTGCTCAATTCTTCCTCCAGCTCAACAATTTTCTCGTCAGTCCTCAATGTTCTAATATTATGTGTTGCCAGGGCCAAATTACGTTGGGGGTGGTAGCGGGGCAACTTCCGGAGATTCTTAGCACCCCTTGCTCCACCGTTACCTGGCCCTTTACCTTGGCCAGGGACAGTGGAGCTGCCGTGGACTAGGGGCCGTAATTTTATTGTGTCTGTCATTTTTGCCATAATCCCCACGCTTGGCAGGCGGCTTGGGGATCGCAGAGTTTCCACCATGTAAGTAGGAGGATGCTGCTGCCCATCATCTGGCGGTTTCTGGTCACAGTTTTAGGACATACCCGGGTCAAGATGTCAATTATGATGTTTAATGTTAATTTTCAATTAATGTTTTGCGTTCAAAATATTTGACGTGTGTGAATCGCGACCTCTCTCGTTTGTTACAAACCACAAAGAGATAGATATACGAGTGTGATGTTATAGTAAAATGTTATCAAGTTACTCACGTTTTCTTTTTTCTGATATTCGTCGTTTTTATAAATGCTCCTAGCCAACCCGAAGTCGCATATTTTCACGATGTTATCTTCTGCCAGTAGAATATTTCGCGCTGCTAAGTCTCCGTGCAGAACCTGAAATAATCATAAATGCATCTTAGTCAATATTTAAGTATATTAGTGTTAGGTTTTAAATATGGTTATTGAAATTGTGGTTATTTGTGGTTGTGGTTATTGAGTACTTATTTGACTTTCCTAGTACTTTACTTGAATCTCATCGTTTCCAACTGTCGCTATATATGACAGAAAGGAGAAGGGAACGTCATGGCGGGTGGTAGGCAAGAGCGAGCATTCTGGTCTGAGCAGCAGTGCAGTAAGCACCTTTAATATTGTGCATGGTTACTCTGCCCTAATGTACATAGATTTAAGGTGTTAAGAATTATCAAAGTGCAAGTGAATAAATATACGTTATAAGAGTTTATTTCCAGAGTCTGAAATAAAATCGATTTCTATTCACAATAAGGAGTTTTGCTATAATAGATAAACAGAAAATACTAAATAAACCCTTCAAATCTCTGATGTCAAGTTAAACAATCCTGTTCTACGGCAAAGTGTGGGTATTAAGCTTTGTGCTAAGCCTCTTGTCATGGGAATTATCTTCAAAACAATAATTGTTTTCAGTTGGAAATGTCGCAGTAATTTTCATCCAGTTTGTTACTAAATCATACCAAAATTACTGGAAAAGTGCAGGTACATCGGTACATCCGGAAAACGTTAATCAGTTTTTTCATTTCTTTTTTATTTAATAATAGGCTTGCGTTTGACCGCCAACTCACCTGATGTTAAACGATGATGCGGTCTACAATGTATCCGATAAAAAACCGATAAACTATATATATAATAGTAGCTTTGCGCCAATGCTCAAGAACCTAGAAGCTTAGTCTGAACTATAGGGATTGAACTTAGGGATTACGTCTATGTACTGGTAATAAGGGTTATGTTAGTATACCTTTCTACTGACAAGATACTCCATGCCCCTCGCGATTTGGAAGGCCCAGGCGAGGAGGTCCCGCGATGTCAGCGGCCTTGGACTACGTCCGTCGTAGCTGTAGTCACTTACATAATTGCACCGCCATTCTGGCTGCACGTAGCCCTCTGAAGCTGTAACATCACGTATAAAACTAATTAGACACCGGTTACTAACCCAGTCTTTTCACTTCATGGAAATCATAAGTAAATCTCGTGCAACTGTACCGCGGACTCCTTGATACAAATATCATTCCAAAACTGGCATTTACCTCGCATATAGAAAAAAGTGTTAAGGAAGTCGTATCTATTTATTTTTTCTGCTACTCATGATGGAAACGATTACTATAGCGACATAATAATACACTGAGAAAAAAAGTATTCCGACGGTATAAGGTAGGCTCTTAGAAGAAGTAGTACTAAAGTTTTTATTCTAAAGGTATACACTTATGTCCCGTGGTTTAATCACGAAATAGCGTTTGTACCACTTGTCGGAAGCGAAAAAACCGATGACGTTGTCACCATAATTAGAAGAACCGCTCTTGCAGACCATTTTTATTTTTTTTATCCATATGTACATAAATCAAATAAATAGTATCATTTTTTTTTTTTTATTAATTTGCCTTATACTGCCTCGACAGCTTGACCGAGTGGTTGGCGAACGCAGAGGGCGTTGAGCTTAACACGTATAGGTTTTGGGGATCCTAGCTCAAAGGCACCTCGAAGGTACGAAACTCGGCTTGAGCCGTCGCCAGGAGTGGGGATCAGACTTGCCCTGGTACCCTAGAAGGGGTGTGCCCTGGAGCCCTAATCGGTTGTAGAACTTGGTGATTATTTAGAACTGCGGTTGTTTACTTAGAACTGATTGATTATTTGGAGATAATCTAACCGATCAACTGACAGATCCTGGTATTCTTTGATCCTGCCGGCGGGATCGGTGTGTGTTTGTGTGCTTTTGATAACCGGTGCGTATACCAAATACAATACGGAATACTTCTTGTTGTCTGGAGCAGTCTGACCGGTACTTATTAGCCTATGCTAGATTATTTTTAAATATAAGGAGCTACCTTTACAATGGTTCCATAAGGAAAAAAAAATTATGCAACACGCTAACTCAAAAATGTGCTCAGCCGTCAAAGAGCTGAGTGGAAACTAAAACTATATCGTTAAACGTTAACGAAATAGCTCTATAACTCTATAACAAACGCTAAATCTTGGAATTTACCATGTATTTGACAAGTTAAAACTCATTAACTAATAATGAGATAAAAATAGCATGATAAGATAATGAATTATATGTAAACAGTGGTGTCACGAGATGTAGATAATTAAGATTATTTAAAGTAAAGAGTGCATTATCAAACAATAAATAAAAGTTTAAAGATAAAGAAACTGTCTTAAATTTCAACGAAACCACATAATATGAAGTAACTGATTGAAGGGTCAAAAAAAGATGCAGAGTAGACATCATGCTGCAGATCTTTATCAACATAGATCCAGCGAGCTCATCAAGTTTTATTTATTTATTAAACAATAGGCTTGCGTTTTACCGCCACCTCGTCTCATGTTAAGCGATGATGCGGTCTTTGACACACATTTGAGTGGAGCACACTTGTCTATAAGAAACCGATTCACACGCAATTTGAAGACACCTAATTTATAACACTATTTAGGCAGCGCATTCCACTGACTAGCAGTACTAGCAGTTCAGTTGTGCGAAAATTCAGCGTGGTGAATTTTTGTACCTACTATGACGTCACGAGAGCAATTTAGTAGTAGTTAAATCCATTCCCACGACCAATTGCTTTCGAATAGTTTTGACAATTCACTAAGTCGCAAATTGGAATTTTTTACTGACACTGACGCAACTGCCAATACAACTGAGATAGAACTGAATTGTGCGGCGTGCTATTTGGAGCATTGATCCAACAGAAATGAAAAGTACTTGAACTCAAGGTGTCTATCTTGATAAAAGTCTGTGGCTCATGCATTAAAAACAAGAAACACGCAAAGCATTATCTGTACTCGAACGTCTTTGTTACCTTTTACCTCCGTAGGCTGACTAGGGCCATCTGAGATAAGTATGAATTATTTATTAAGATCACACATGTTTCATCTTCTATATTCTAATTATATATAAAAAAAAATAAGGTAGGCTTGCGCTTGGCCGCCAACTCGCCTGATGTTAAGCGATGATGCGGCCTACGATGGAATTACAGTGCGTTTCGCAAAAACTCGATAATGGATTGACTGATTTGATATAATTTTTTTTGTTTTGTTCTACGCAATACTGGGAAGGTACAAAAAAAAATTAGAAAAATTGTCCGGAGTTTCCGGAAAATTGTAAATTTGAGAAAAACTTGAGTCTGCTCGTAAATTATAATATTATTAGTTAGGTAAATTAAAAGTATACTGTATTAACTGAAACGCAAAAATTTGGGTTTGACAGGTTCAGGAAGCCTATGGCATTTCTTGGATCTAGAAATCTATATGCAAAGGGCACCATAAATTAGTTCAAAATTTAAGAATCTGTCAAGTAACTACGCCATAAGTTTTTACTCCAAGCACCTTTACACACTAACCTTTTTTTTTAAAAAAAAAATTACGTCATAAAAATGTCAGAACTGGACTAAATTGAAACGGAACCACACGGGAAGTCAACTTTCAAATAAAAAACGAATCATCAATATCGGTTCACCCAGTCGAAAGTTCTGAGGTAATAAACATTTTAAAAAGTGTCGAAACGAGAACCTCCTTCTTTTTGGAAGTCGGTTAATAACCACCTACTATAATTATTATGTACAACTAACACTGCAACAAGTAATAATATTAGGTATATTTATTAGATAAAAAAATCTATACTTACTTTTGCGACTTGTCCGATTGGTATTGTTGCTAAGGCATGTGTGTTCGGTGTCTTGAGTGTTTGCTGTACCGTAGTCTGACTGTACCCTACAACAAACATTTGTTCAATACAAATACATACCTACTTAGATGTTGTTTATTCGTCGAGGATCGTTTGATTTTAGTTGTTGAGTTGTCCTCTTTATTTTGTGTCAATAATAAAAACCTATTTATGTTCCGATAGCTGCATTTAAGGCTACACAGTAATACTAAGCCGAAAGGAGGTCAAAGAAGTCATGATACAACTATGGGACCAGCCCAGAACTCGCGAGAGAAAAAAACAGCATGACATTTTTCAATGGTGTTCCATCGAAAAAAAGTCATTTGCTCTCATTGAAATGTATAACAGCAGTTTTTTTTGTTTTTGGAAAGTCTGGGTTTGTTCCATAGCTTTAGCACCGGTCCATATTATCCTGTATAAAGACCGATAACAGTTGGATTTAAAAGCCGTAAATATTACAAAATGCATCGTAAAAATCTGAATTTTCGGTATAAAAGAAAAAATTCAGCCGTAATTATAAAGAAGAATCTAAAACAAACTACCCATAACATTAAGATAGTGTGCTTATTTTATGTTAATAATTTAACGAATCCACTCTTTAACTTTCCTTTCCTAGAGTTTTACGAAAAACTACTTTTGTAAATTGGAGGTAAAATAAGTTTTTCCAAAATTTGTTCCGTTATTTTCAATAAAAAATACCAATTAATTACAAAAAAATAACTTTCGATACTTAGATCTTTCTATATGATAGAATCAGAAAGCCAAAAATCCAGTTTTCGTTGCTTTTTGTCGTCAAAAAATGTGAGAGGTTTTAATACGAAAGATGTCGTCAGTTTTGTTAATCTAACGTTAAGTAAATTGTAGGATGGAGGCTTGAATCTGATAAACTAAAGTGGAAATAAGTAAGGTGTTTCTACTTAGTTTTTTTAACAATATGATGCAGTAGTGAGCGCACACTAATTTCTCTGATTCGTGTAATTTGTGTGAGTGTATGAAGTCGATTTTACCGACCGCAGAAACTAAACCCCAACAAGAAAAATGTTAACTATGCAACTTATAAATAAAACCAGGTAGCCATTTAATTATAACATCATTATCATCATCAGCCTGAAGACGTCCACTGCTGAACATAGGCCCCCACACTGAACTGACAGTCTGCCATCTGCATCCACTCTTCGACCAAAATAAAATGAATGGACGGGCCCAGTAGAAGAGCATTTTTGAAGATTACAAAATGAGCGCCAGCTCTCATTTCGTTTCAGTCGGTCTCTAGCCGTAGGAAGTGAAACACGAGTCTATTGTTACGCGATAACGAAACATCTGACAAAATTATGAATTCGTATGCTTTACCGAAGTGTAAATACACAAATAAAACCGATATCTATTTTTTGTAACATATATACTGTACATTTTTATAATTAGGTGTTGAAGTATATGTCCGACGGTTTTGACTCGTTTTTACTGATCAAGTTCAATGGTTAGGGCCCGTCCATTCTTTTATTTTGGTCGAAGCATCCACTGGATGCCCACAACTCTCACGATGTCGTCGGTCCATCTAGTGGGAGGCTTACCTACGTTGCATCGTCTGGTTCGTGATCTCCACTCAAGAACCTTTCTACCTCATCGGTTATAAATGTTTTTTGAGCGATGTGGCCATTACCACTTTACAAATTTTAATAGCTATGTCGGTGACTCTGTTTCTTCTGGTAATTATAACATCAAGTAACAGTACTAAGTTACTCGGCATAAAAATATAATTTTAGCAACATTTCATTTAGTTTTTTTAAAGTAGCTGTTTCCCGCAGCTTGTAGCGCATTCTGAACAAATAATCACAATTAAAACATATCACTCAGGGATAGTATAGCTTTCTGTCAGTAAAATAATTTCAGAATCGGTTCAGTAATTTCAGAGATTACCTCCTACAAACATACATATTTTCATTTCCTAGAAATTTGTTATTCAAGTATAATTTGTAAGCTATAGGTACCCAGTGCTTCCTGAGCTGTCGTAGCCACGGTTCACCTTCCCGAAGCTCTTTTCCTTGTTTGTGTCCGAGAATTGGTCGATGAATACCTCTCGATGCCGCTGCATGTAGTTGTGAATGTTTCCAAACTTGCAGTACTCCACTATCACCACAAGTTCTCCTAAAATAACAGTTACTAATATAATTTCAATAGTTTTGTTGGCTGGGTTATGACGCTTGCAAATAAGTAGTGCATTACGTTTGCATAGTGTTCGGTTTGTTTTGAGTTGTACTCAGTAAAATAACAGGAAAAGAATATAGTCAATAATACAGGACACAAGTATTATTATAATGTAGGTTAACGCAATAAGTTGAAATTTGTCTAGCAGTTGGTATACTTGTATTATCCGAGCTAGACTGCATGCAATAAAAACAGTATAACTGCACACTTTTTTATTTTGTTTCGTTTAATAGGATTGCGTTTGACCGCCACCTTAGCTTTTGTTAAGCGATGAAGTGGTCTACCGTGGAGCACGTTTGCTTTCAAAAAACCGATTCATTCGCGACTTGAAGACATAGGTTGTAACTAATCGGGGAACACCCATTCAGGCGGCATGCAGATTTGTAAAGTGTTTTTTCGTCTGTCATTTACCTACTTTCGTGGTAAGTAAACTGTTGTAAATACCTACTTTATACGTTATATTACTTAACCACTCATAGTTCTAAAATATAATTTAATTTTAAGTGTCGTTTGATTAAGTGATATATATATATAAAGTACGCTAAGCCCATCAAAATATCTCAACTTGTGTTGTCATTTCTCTTAAACGTACCTAAGTGATTGTTATTTCTGAACATTAATATTTATTAATACTTATATAAACTTCTACATTTTGGTATATTAATAAATTTAATGAAATAAAAATTAGAAAATTTACGTACGCTTTCCAACATTCTTAGTACACGCTCCCAGTAAATTTACGATGTTGATGTGCTTTCCTAAATGGACCATGATTTTGAGTTCCGACGCGAGCGCTTTAATGTACATGTTGTCGGCCGTTTTTTTCACCATTTTGACAGCGACTGGAGTAGTTTCTTCAGCATTTATAATGCCACGAGCGTCTGCTTTATACACGACGCCGAAAGCGCCAGCTCCTAGCTGTTTCCCTAAAATACATTAGGTAGATGGAAACTCTATTGTACACACCAGAAATAAAAGTTACATATAAAGAAACTTATGAGCTAGTGCCATAAGTGGCGGCCTTATCACTGAAATCGATCTCTTCTAGACAACCATTGGATGAGTAGAATTTACGTATGGATTAGATGGGGTGACATACATTCCAATTAACCATAAACAATACATGGAGAATTTTCAATTATGTTTTATCTACGCGATTTAAATAATCTATAATACTCGTATAGGCGATCCTCTATTTATAATACGACCATTTATTTATAGTTCACCGAAAGTGCTGCCAGGATTAACCATCAATAGTATCAGATCAGACATCATCTTTATGTAGTTATCATGCCTTAATATCATTGCTTAGCTAGCATTATTATCATCATCATTATCAGCCAGAAGACGTCCACTGCTGAACATAGGCCTCCCTTTAACCTCCACACTGAACAACATCCTGCCATCTGCATCCACTGTATGCTCGCGACTCTCACAATGTCATCGGTCCAGCTAGTGGGAGGCCTGTCTACGCTGCGTCTTCCGGTTCGTGGTCCCCACTCAACAACCTTTTTTCCCCCATTGGTTATCGGCTCTCAGAGTTAATATAAGGTCGGGGAAAAAGTTTCTTCGTATTTTATAAACAAATTCAAGACATATTTTTTTTCAAGTTTAATTACATTTAATTATAATATATATGTGCCATTTTGTTCGATAACTTATTGCCATCTTGTAGGTAGTGACATGATCCCGTTGCTGTAGAAATTTTGGGACTTCTGATCAAAAAAATGCAACAAGTAGTTTTGACAGTCCTCTCTGGATGTTAATCTAACACTACCCAAAGAATTCTGAAGAGACCGAAACAGGTGGAAATCTGAGGGTGCAAGGTCAGGGCTATATGGTGGATGCATTAACACTTCCCAACCAAGCTCTCTCAATTGTTGCTGAGTGGCCAAAGATGCGTGCGGTCTGGCGGTATCATGATGAAAGACCACGCCCTTTCTGTTGATCAATTCCGGCCGTTTTTTCTCAATTTCTTGTTTGAGTCTCATCAGTTGTTGGCAGTAGAGATCCGAATCGATGGTTTTGCTCGGCGGTAAAAGCTTATAATGAACGATGCCCTTCCAATCCCACCATACACACAGCATCACCTTATTACGTGTTAATCTAGGTTTCGCTACAGTCTGTGGTGCTTCACTGCCCTTTGACCATGATCGTTTGCGCACATTCTTGTCGTAGGTGATCCATTTTTCATCACCAGTGATCAATCTTTTCAAAAACGGTTCGGTTTCGTTACGTTTTAACAGAGAATCGCAAATGAGCACACGATTCATTTGGTTTCTTTCAGTGAGCTCGTGTGGCACCCAAATATCGAGTTTTTTGTATACCCAGTTTTTTTCAAATGGGTCAAAACTGTTTTGTGGTCAATCCCCAGTTCTTCAGCTACGTCGTAACTACTAATATGCCGATCTTGCTCCACTTTTTTAGAAATGGCATCGACTTTATCCGTAACAGGGCGACCAGAGCGAGCTGCATCTTTGACATCAAAATTCCTGGACTGAAAACGCTTGAACCAACATTGTGCTACTCTTGATGACACTGCATTAGGTCCATAAGCGTCACATATTTTATTCGCGGCTTGTGTCGCATTTTCCCTTTTTTGTAATAAAACTTCAAAATATATCGAATTTCTTCGTCAGATTCACTCATTTTATCGAACAAAAAAACAATTGAAAAATGGCGGGAAATTGCTTTTTACTTTTTGTTTCCTTTTTTAAAATGTCATATTTTTAATGATATCAAAACCAGCCAGATACAAACAGTACAACCGATGAGATTGTACTACATTTTTATACATACAAAATACGAAAAACTTTTTCCCCGACCTATTATTATCATTTGCTTTCAATTGTTTCCATATTTCGCCCACTTTTTTCCTTATACTGCTAAACCGCTTAACACAAAAACTGTGAGTATGGCACACTTAAGACTTAGTTACACGCACATTAAAAAACTTGTAGCGACACTAATGAACTAACTAATAGTCCAGTTGCAAGAAAAAAGGGCGGAAAGATCGTCTGCAGGATATGTTTGACTTAAGGCATCTAGCCTGATTTAGACCTAAAATGTGCGCACCCTTACCTTACCATATCTCCCTTGTCTGTATGATGTGAGATTGTTAGTAGATAAAAAACATTTCTTTATAAACTCCACACCATCACCACCACGTATCATAATGAAACAGGGTCAAGTTCATAAAAAAGTTATTCTTACCGAAAACTAATTTATCTATAGGAAACTCGAACTTTTCATTATAGGGCAGCAACTCAGCTTGTTCATCAATACCAAGTTCCGGGTTGAGGGATTTGGTAACACCCTCTTTAAAGTAGAGAAGACCAGCAGCTGCCAGCTCTTTTCGAAACCGCTTTTCTTTCTTAACTTTGCAGGTGAGGTAAATCAAGAGTATTACCAGTACGGCGACAATAACCGCAATCGCTATTACATATTTGATATATGCCACTTCTGTTGACAAAACACGATCGACATTGTTAACAGTTTCGCATATAAGCGATATTCAAAAATCCTGTAGCTATCATAGATCAGAGTATGGTAGCCAGCATAATTTTTCGCTTGTCATAATTTTTATGAAGAGGTCAAACAACTTCAAATTTAATTTATATAGAAGAGATGTATAGAAACCACGCCCGCGAAGCGGCTAATAATTATGCGAAAAGCATTTATTTACAGTATAATCTATAATGATCAATTCAAATAAACCTGCCAAGTGCGAGTCGGGCTCGTGCGCTGAGGGTTCCACCACATAAAGACTGTCAGTGCGGTCACTCACCCAAGTAACAAACGCAACGTTGCTTAACTTTGGTGAAATGAAATTTGTCGCCGACACTGGCCACTTGGCCGCACTTGGCCAGTATTTATTATTTGTTATTTAGTGTTTACTATAATCATGCCAAGTTTGAAAAGTACTTCTCAGTGTGTATTATGTGGTATCACTTACGTATCGTTTTTACACTACTAGAGCAATTACAAAAATACGTTTGAAAAAAACATTTGTTGTGTATGGAGACCCCCACTTTTCTTATTACTTTTTGACTGTATTATTATTTCTTAGTTAATCCGCCATAACATTACATATTATGTGAAAATTTCAACTGGCCATCTATTACGATTCTAAAGATACACCCGTTAAAGGATAGAAGACAGACAGACAGACAGACGTACTGACAGACAGACTGCGTAGGCTTGTAATAGGGGCCCATTTACACCATTAGGATACGGAACCCTAAAAACTGACTTCAAAATTAGTAATTACGCAATTTAGTTTTTACAAAATTTTCAAACTTGGATGACATATTTTTCCAGTAATTTTGATTTAAAAACTTTTGAACCGATTTCGATAAAATTTCTCTGGGACCAATCTGCAGTAAGAAACATTTAAAACAACGAATTGTAAACCCCCTCCTCTTTTCAAGTCGGCTAAATATATGTAAAAATTGAACTGCACTAGAAAATATAAGAATATTTCAGAAACTGTACCTTTCAAGGTTAATGTGGCTGAAGTTCTCACTTCATCTTCGCTATTATTAGCAATACACTCGTATTCCCCACGGTTCTCCTCGCTCATTTGCTTGATGAAAATACTTGAGTTCACAGTTTGATAATCCACAATTAAGTTCTCAAATTCAATATTGCTATCATTTTCTGGTTTGAAATCTATATTGTTCTGTAACGTGTAAAATGCTTGATAAGCACCATTTTAACGGAAATTAAGAAAAACTTTAAGGTGGTAATAGAGTGTCTATTCATACAAAACTCCATTAAATTTTTACACAACTTTGACTCACAAAAACTAAAACAAGAAAAGTATATCTTGTTTGTTCTTTGACGACGTTTTTTAGATTATGTATAAATAATGGGTTAACAAAATAAAATATAGTATACTTTTCAGGTTTTAGCGGATAAAAATTGTGGTTTAATTTCAACATATTCGAAATAGTTTACCACAACCTGAATAATACATAAAATGTCTATAGTTAAACAATAAATAGCAACTAAAACGAGGAGGTAAAATAAGGAAAATTACCTTTTTCCACTTTATATCAGGTCGAGGTACGCCCTGCGCTTGGCAAAACATATTTATAGGTTGAAACGTCTGCACATTCCCATCGGTATCTGCCCTGAAAATTACTTTTGGTGCTTGCAAAGCTGTAAATATGTAGTTATAATTAGATATAATTTGTATGATATATTTTTTACTACTAACGTCATAATCATGTATTTGTGTACGTGTTTGCATATTCTATACACTGATTAAAGCATAGACCTAAAATTTTTTTTACATCTTAAATCTATGGATTAAAGTATATTTTGAAACTCAAAGTTTTAGCAACGAATATGTTTATGTGTTATAAATAAACAAAACAATGCTTATGCTCAATAATTATGCTTTAATACGTACGTGAAACTTTGATGTCAATTTCATCAGATGTCGATGTATTATCAAATCTTTCTCCACGACACACGTATTTTCCGGAATGATTCGAAGAAATGTCGTCAATTTTTAATCTTGCCACTAGCGATAATTGATTCCGCGTGTATTTCACTGTAAATGAACAAGAAAACTTATACAGGCGTACCTAAATTTTAAAAAAACGTGAGCGTCATGACAATCACATTTACGAATATGTTTGGGTTTGTCGCATTTACTTCTTCAGTCAGCAGCGGGGTGAGAGCGACGGGATGGTTCTGAGAATTGACTTAAGGTAATAAATACTAGGCCTGAACCATGGTGGGGTATTTACTGACCACGGGGTGATAGCAGAGTGGCTGCATTCAAACAGAACCGCGGTCGCTTTACCACCAGTGTGATGTCGCTGTACTCAGATTAGACAAAGAAGGGAGAAATGCCTTAGTATAATTATTATCGTTCGTGTTCAAATGGCTAAATTTTTCAAATTACTCGCTATACTGTTAAACCGTTTAACGCAAAAACAGTAAGTAAAGCTCACTTTGCACACACACATAGAGAAACTTGCAACGACACTAATTAACTAACTCATAGTCCTCATGCAAAAAATAATTCCTCGGCAATGTTGTCTGCAGGTTCGACTAAAGGTATCCAGACTCATTTAGACTAGATGTGTTCACACCCGCTTCACCACCTTATCATATCTCCCTTGTTTGAATGATTTGAGTCGCTTTAGCATTTCTGCCCACTGAACTCAAAATTTCGACCCAATCACAGCGCAAATTTCCTGCTCACCGTTTTGAACTTTTTCGCCATACCGCTCCCACGAAACGTTGGAGAAATAATATAAAGAGGCCACACATTTTACTGTAGCATCTTGGTGTTCTGAAAACCTTACAACTTTTTCGTCGGATTGGTTGTATATTCCGAACCCGGTGGGCAATTCGTAGACGACGAGTCTTCTTGTCTGGTTAGCTGTCCCTAACTTATTGCTTGCCAAACACATTATATTTCCGCTGGTGCGACACGGTATATCTAAAATCGCTTTTCCTTCGTAGAATTTAGTTTGTTTAGTTTGTTCAGGCTTTTTATTTTCCTGTAATTAAATTATATATTAATATATTATAACTATATCATCATATCAATTTATAGTTGTAATCGTTATCGTTAGGTATCTTCTAAGTCTGCGTACTTCGTCTTCGACCACATCGTCGCTTACTAACAGGCGAGTTGGTGGTACAGCACGGACTTATTAGCGATAAATCTGGATTTGTTCCTTAGTTCCTATGACGAGTTTCACAGAGCGGCAATGGATTTAGTCATTACCAGTCCAAAGCTGGCGTACATATAATTAAAGTTTTTATCTTTTAGCTTTATTGGTTAGATTATAGGGTTATAAGTTACAGTTGTTTTTCCATTATTGTTAGTATTTATTATATTCTATTTTTTCCTATGATTGTGTTCAATGTTTTAGATAAGATCTGTTTTTTTTTAGTTTTTTTTTTTAGTTTATAAACCTTGAGGGGGTGAATTGGGAAACTGTAATGCTCCTTCAAGGTATGTAATTTCATAAATAAATAAATAAAAACGTTATTGCCTTAATTATTAGAGGTGGGTTTTAGTTTTGCTAACAATGTTGCAGTAATATTAGTTTGATTAGTAACTAAACATACCTTAATAACTGTATCATTAAATAACCATTTCACATCTGGTAAAGGATATCCAATGACTTGACACTGTAAACTGGTCTTCATATTTTGTACACAAGTTTTATCAGAAGTTTCAAAAATTACGGAAGGTTTCTCTAAAAAAAAAGAAAAATAACAACATTAAAACGATTATATTATTAAAATAAAAACAAAAACCCGACTGAAAAATTTAGCCTATACTATAAGCTAATGAGCCTACTAGAGACAATAATTGGGCATTTGCTGCATCTTGTTTGCCAACTACGGGGGAAAAAATTGCACTCTAGAAGCAATCTCACGAAATCTGCTGCATCCTTGCGTGATTCTGAACCGGCTTAAATTTGTTTGTTCTATCTAGTGTAATAATTTATTATTATTAGCTACTGCAGATAAGCTCGTCCTGCCACCCTTTTTTGGCCTGCCGGTAGGTTGTCAATTTCAGTGTCCGCAGTCTTGGCCCAAAAGTCTTCGGGCATGTGGCACATGTGTCCGAACCAATTAGACTTTTGACTACCGGCCTTTTATCCAACGTCAAGAATCATTGTTATGAAACGTAATATCGAGTTCCTGACCCGGTCAATCAATTAACTCCGAGTATACTAAGCGCCATAGATCGCTGGCAGACCCTGAGTTTGGACTTTTCATCTTTAGTAAAAGACAAAGACACGAAAGAATAATTTATAAATTTTGACAATAAAAAAAACGACTTTACGGGGGATTTTTGAACAGGATTTTTTCCACCTGCTTTCTCATTTTCCACCCTTAGACGTAGAATTTTTTTTTTAAATGTACATGAGATGATGGATGAGGTAGTATGATGGCAAAGATGATCTTTATGATTAATCTATTAAATAAAAACATAATTTAAAATCGAAAAAAAAAGAGTCTTCTTACCTCTGAATTTTATGTCAAATGTTAAATTTTTGGTGTTATGTCCGTTTGTGGCTATTAATGTGTAGTTACCAGAATCCGAAACATTTCTCCAAAAAATTTTTAACGTCACACCGGTGCTGGTAGGTCTATCTGTTATTATTTCAAACGTTTCATTCTTTTCTATTTGAATACCATTTTTGTAGCTAGAAAAAGAAATATAATAAGAAATGAGACGATTGTATATTGTATAAATAGTTGATTCAAAACAAAGCCCTTAAATAACAGGCAAGCCAAGTATTTGCTTGTTATAATTCGAATAATGCGTCAAGTAAATATTAAAAATTATCATGCAGTAGGTTTAGTATAATATTAAATATACTTACAATGTAAAACTTGCAGGGGGATAGGAATTAACAATTACATTGAATCCGGAACTCGGCTGTTGCGTCTCTTTTATCAGTTTGTCGTACGTTCTGGTCGTCAAATAAGGTTTATCTATACAAATAAAACAATTAATATAATAGAGGAAGCAGGAACATAATTACCGTAGAATTTGTCATATCAATAAAAGGAAAATTTCATGAAACGGTCAAGGTTATGGTCCATATTCATTTCATGAAATGGCTCCATATCATTTTATGTTTAACGTTTTTCTATTTCACCGATAACCTTTGGCCATATTATATAGTCCAATTTTTAGGGCTCACATTTGACTTGTAGGAGTAATTGGTTAGAAACATAAAATTTCTGGATAATCTGCTCACCGTCAATAGACAAGATTATTAAATTTTATTGCAAAAATCTCATCACTGATCTCGGCTGCCATTTTTAAATGCTTGTAAAGAAAATGACAGCATCACAATAGGTGCGAATTGTAACAAATTTACGATTGAGTTAGGTGTTTCTTATTCATTTAGAGAAGTGCCAGGAGTTTATTGGCTATTTCATAAAGAGGCCAAAGAGAGCTTATAATATCGAAAATCTATTGTTATTTTATCGATCGGGCTGGGGACTATTAAAAATGTATCAGCTTCATCCGTACCTGATACACAGCTGATATATCATGAAACCGCGCCATTTTTACGATCGGGCTACCGCATACATATAATTTGTTTAAACTTTATTTTGTTTTTTGTATAATCTATATATTACTTATAATAAATTACCTAAAAATTTCTTCACGATAGACCTCCCCTTCTCACCACAGTGACCATTTGCTATGCATGTGTAATTACCCGCGTACGCGCTTGACGCGTTTTCAATGGTAATATTACGATAGACTATTCCTTCCGTTACAGCGTTATTATTACTGTATTCGGTAACCTGAAAATTAAAAAGGTTTTATTTTTTATGGATGCCAGTTAGTTAATGCACCTGATGTAAAGCGTGTTAAGTGAGTGTTTAAGATGTTAAATACGCCTAGTCTGGAATAGGAACATTAACTTTGATACGTATGATAACTACGTAGATTTTTAATTATATCCATCGTCGCTTACCAACAGGCGAGTTGGTGATCAAGAGCGGACATATTCGCGTTAAAAAAAAAATACGCCATCCAACAGGATTAAAACTAACTCTAGCTTATTTTTAGTTTCAGGAAATCTGTTAAGCCGTTAGAACGATTGATTAATTTTACGATTTTGACGTTTATTTCACGTTTGTCTGTGCTTACCTTTAAGGAGGGATTAGGTAACAGCCACCTGAGGTGCACAGCAGAATTTATAGTATAATTAGCGCTGCAATTTAACGAAAAAGTTTCACCGGGAAGGAACTCCTTGTATGCACCAATTACGATTGGTGGTTGTTGATCTTCTTGCCCTGCAACGTAAACAATGTACACTTTTAGAAACACCTCTAGCCAATGCATTTTCACTCGTAACAGAAAATAAATAGGGTGGCAAATTGTTGGTACATTTTGTTTGACGCAGAACATTGGATTTTCCAAATATATTACAAACTGGTATTGCGTCTCACTGTACATGTTACAGTTGGTTATTATATTACCCTGATCTCAGTTAAAATTAATAGATGTAAGAACTACAAACTGAAAAACAATCGCTCTCCCGTGAATCAACTACTATTCAATTCCGCATAATGATAAGATCGAATCTTATATTTTGAATTAAGTACTAATATACTCGTATGATCCGCCTTAGAAGCGGTGTGTCTGTGTCATTTCTTTTACTTATTTTAATAGCAAGTTATAATAGTATATATAATAATATAAGAACCGTGTTTCTACTGGATAAACAAAGGAATAGTATTAACACGGAAATACTTCTTCTATGGAATTGAAATGTAGAAATCCAGTAAAACTTACAACAAATATGACACAAAACAGGCATTTAGAAATACACTGAAAGATTATTTTTTTAATTCTACTACATACAACATAATTTCCTTGAATATGAATTATAAAAAATAAGATTTCGTTTACATTTAAAAGCTAACCAGCAACCACAACTTAAACATGCTATAGGTAAACGAAAATTAATAATTTATTTGTGCGAAACCTTCAAATCTTTACATAAACATCTAATGATGACTTTAGTTTAAAAATAGATTTTTGCGTTTTATCTATACTAATTTGCAAATGTTTGTCTACTATTGTCAAAATTTTTTTTATTATGTATTCTTATTTTAGTATAAAATTTATTGTAAATCTACAAATTAATTAGGTTTTTTTGAAGATAGCATTTTAAGCACTAGTTATCCATTTAGGTGCGTAATATACAAACATACATACACATAATCTAACAAAAAATATTGCGGTAAACACGTTCTTTGTCGACAGATATATGCTCATCATCATAAAATAATAATTCTAGTCAAACCAGCGTATTTTGTCACAAGAAAACGGCGGGAAAATTAAAAACTCTTTTTCACAACACTCAATTATAGGAAAAGAATACAATGAGGCGATATGTTTTTGTTACGTTGGCGCCAAAAAGCGACACTTTGTTTGACATTGACCATTAAATGACCATTGACAAAAATGTGGCCATCATAAAATAATGCCTCGTGAAATAATACTGGTATGACTAAAAGTCAAATATTGTTTTGAGTCCTCAGAATTTTAGTCCTTCTTCTGAATTGGAGCCAATTAAGCCATTACTCGAAATTCTGTTATTATTATTTTTCAAGAAAAAAACCGCACAATACGGCTATATGTTACTAATGTATGTCGTATTTTGACTATTGTATAAAATGGAAGTGTTAGGGCTATACTCACTTAAACTATATATATGTATAACTAACTGTTGCCCAGACTTCGTATGCATAGTTTCATATGAACGTTAAACCCCCTATTGCCCCTTTTAATTCGGACCTTTCGCAAAATCCTTTCTTCGGATCTCTACCTCCCATAAGTAATTTATCTGCCAATTTTCAGCTTCATAAGTCAAGTAATTTTTCAAGATTTTCTGATTAATCAGGGAGTGTTATTACACTTTTATATTTATAGAAGATAGTGAAACACCACTCACTATCACTAGACTTCGAAAACTACTACCTTATTTGGTGTAGAGGTCCACTAAGAAAGTATTTTTCGAATGAGGGGGAAACGGAGATTGAAAGTTTATATGAAAATCTACCCGTACAAAGTAGCGGGCAACAGCTAGTATAATAATTAAATATATAAACAAAACACATAAAAAAACACAAAAGATAAATGTGTTAGTACCTTGTTAAAAATGTTATTACAAAAAAATTACGAGTAGCATGCACGTAGAGCAACACACCAAACATAAAAGAAAGACAGAAAAAAAGCAAAGCTCACGAAACTAAAAGTATACAAGAATGCCAATCAGATAAATGAAACCATCACACCACGGTAATTGTTAGGTGACATCGAATGCAGCGTTACTTACAACGTATTGTTTTCCGTTCGGCAGTACTTCCGGTTTTGTTTGCCAGACATTTGTAAGCGATCTTACTACATTGTCCCATAACGAATCCAATCTTTGGTGAGAACAATAAATATTTTGGTGTCTTGTTCTGCGACTATTGTATTTTCACCAAATAAAATGTACGGTTAGTTTGCATATTCGTAAACTTACAATCCTATTATTCATGCTTTTCAATTCTAATTTACTTGACGTTATAAAGAAGTATATAATAATGTATTATATAAATTGTACTCCTACTGGCATTTATATTATGTATCTATTAGATACTATGCTGAAATTATATTAAAATTGAAAAACATTCCAGCAGCCCCATTCACGAATCCTTTCAAATGAAAGAGTTTAAATCAAGACTATTTCACAATTGTTTCCGTAAATAAGTTACAACTTTTAGTAATTTATATTCATTAAAACGTGAATGTGGCTAAAACAACAAATAGAGCTCATATTTGTTGTTATGATTATCATTACACATGAACATGACTAGATCACACCTACCATCATTATCTATGCTACATTTACGTTTAAAAAAGAACAGATCTTTGTCCTCTGTTTCGTTCTGTTTCATAAAACCACAAGTAAAAATGGTTGTAAGCCCGTTACGGTCCGCAATGGCATCTAGAGTTTCGCTATCGTAGATGAACCCAATTTTTGGACTATAGCCTTTATTAGGTGTATTCTCTGGAATGTCCTGAATGTTGAGAATGCTGTTATCACAAACCATTTCAAACTATCAAATGCTGCATCAGTCATGCTTTAGTGTGCTTCAATAGTTTTTTGTTTAGCAATAAGCGTTAGTAATTCATGTAAAATGAGACAATTTTCGACGCGGTACTTAATACTGATTTTAAAATAACTTTAAATTTGCCTCATTTGTTCGATCGTATTTTAGATACATTTTTAGTTTCCTTTTTAAGGCATGCAAACGCGAAAAGCAATTTCTTTTTTATATTGTACACGTATAATTGTATACTCATTTAATTTAAAACTTCTTTGCATAAAAAAAACGTAATTTTACACCAAGACAAAATTCTGTAACGCGTGTGACCATGTTTTTTAAGCTTTTATACATACCACTAGGATGTCGACTTCAACGTCAGGAGTTGTGGGCTTACATTCGGCTACGTAAAATCCCTTCTTGCCCATTACAACTTCTCTCATTGGCGCAAACAAACTATCCGTTCCTAGAATATTTACAAATCGTATTTTTTTATGTTCAGTCTTATATTGCAAAAAAAAAAAATCATATGTTTTTTTCAGTTCTCACCATCAACATAGATGTATATATAAGAAATTTCTGCAGTATTATTTGGTTCTGCAACCAATTGATTAAGTACATCTTTCTTAATCGTACTTTCTTTTCGTATACAAGCGTAAAAACCGATTGCATAGCGGTCAACGTAGTTTAACTCGAGATATGCTTCATATTCATATTCAGCATTTTCATCTGTCAAATTTCCCTGTGTAATACTAGAGAAGTCTCCTACTTTTTCTTCCGCTGGCTCTTGTTGAATGAATTCTACCGGAGTATTTGCTCGGCATTTAATTGTGTAATTTTGTCCGTTTTGTAAAATTATTTCCTTTTTGCATGGTGTTATTTGCGGACCGTCAGGTTGATAGAATTCTGAAATGAAAACCAACAGTTTCTTTTTTTCGAGTTGCAAAAAAATTCATAATTTAATAAAGAACTAAAGAGACTTTATTTATGAATTTATTTATTTCAAATTATTAGGTGGTTAATGACGGCATGGCACGTTTTTACTAACATGATAAATTTGTGTATAATTAATTCGAGATTATATTATTTGTTTGTCGATAATTCCTTTATTTGTCTTCCTCATGGTACAAATGTCTAAAAACTATATAATCAACGTTATAGGAAGTGGTTAATCATTCTGCAAGGGTAAACATCGACGACCTTAGGAAGGGTATGTTTAATATTTCAGTGCTAATCGAGGGTAATATATCATCGGCTGAGAAGGAAAGATATCTAGGTGAAGGCGGTAGAGTTCGAGCAAGTGATGAGCTTATCATCGAGCTAATGGTACTTGTAATATGATCTGGAAAACCGCACACCTGTCGAAAACACTATTAATTAGCTACGATCGTGTCCTGGGCGTGACCGAGCCGCGTGACAGAGGCGCGGTCTACATTCGGAAATTAATCCTACCAGTGGAACAAGTGTACTATCCCTGATAACAAATTGATTGTATCAAACTTTGGAAATGGCAACCAATTAAGTGATTAGGATCCCGCCGGTTCTACTTATCGACAAATTAATGACCATTTAATCGCATTAAGTGCTCACAATGACGTCTTTTGCAATAAGAATTGATGAGTACAGTAATTACATGTAAACCTACATCGTCGATATAGGATGACGACTTTTTTTGTTTACATAAAAATATCACTTCTCTGGCCTACTATATGTAATAACATGTTATTATTATGACAAACCTTAAAGACTTTTTTAACAGCCATTTAGAAGAACCCCATATTAAAAGCTACTCGGAAATGCCGCAGAATAGTTCATTCCACAAATTGCAGGTGTGTGGCAAAAAGGAACGCGTAAAACGCACAGTGTGCGATTTCCACCGATCTATATATGATATGTGGATGAACTTTCAGGCGATGGCGGCTGGTGCGATGAAAAAACCGTGATGTCGGTATCAGATCGAATAGTTCTTCAGAACATGTTTATGTTTACCTTTTTATGAAAAGTTTACAAAACAAACAAAACCTCTAGTTTTTTTTTGTACTATTCTATTGGACGGCCAGGACGGGCACTAAAAGCCGACACCGTTTTATGGTTTATATTCCAAAACCCCGTACTAAGCGCTTTGATTCCACATTTATTGTACGAACCGCTAGCCAGTGGGTTGCGTTGCATCAAAATTGGTTTTCCCCGATAGTTACAACGTATGCCTATATTTTATCAATTAAAAAAGAGCTAAAATATTATAATAGGCTTCATACATACCTACCTAGTACTACTGAATAAATAAATAAACGTAACAACAGGATATGTGAGTTAATACATAAACACGTTCTCTGATGTTGGCTTAATGACATAACAAGATATTTCCTCTCATTTTACACATAGAGATGTTCTGAAATCAAGATGCAAAACTACCTACATCATAGTGCCTATTAGTTGTACCGTTACGAACCTACAAAATTAAGACTCTTATAAATAATGATTTATTTTATTATGGAAACTGACGTGGTTTTCGCACATTTTAAAACCCCTAATCCCCTAATCTTACGTGTTCCCGTGTAATATAAAGAAAATTATTTGTTTTATTTTACTTTAGTTTATTTCGTTTCATTGATTTTTAATTGTCGTTAGCATTGACATGTACCTAATTCCAATTTTGTTTTATTTTATTATCTGTTTTTAATGTAATTTGTGTCAAAATTTATCTAGACCCAAATGTCAGTGCCAATGTGAAATATTTCGCTTTTAAAGATGACCATGATTATAAAAATCATTTGAAATATGACCCATTTCACCCATTTCAGTAAACAAAAATCGTATGAGCTTAAGTTTTTTTTAATGCCATAGATGGCAAACAAGCCGACGGGCCGTCTGATGGTAAGCGATCACCGGCACCTGAAACACCAGGGGCATCGCAGATACGTAGCCAACCCTAAAATTGCCTACTGTTTTGCTGTATATGGGGTTATAAATACCTGAAGTATGTGATATCTGTGTGACTGTGTATATGTGTTTGTCTGTGGCGTCGGAGCTCCCAAACAGCTAAACCAATTTTGGTTTTAGTTTTTTTATTTGTTTGAAAGGTGATTTGATCGAGAGTATTCTTAGCTATGATTTACGAGAATATGTTCAGCCGTTTGTAGATTATCAGCTCTTGTATTGGGCGTTAAAAAAACAATAAATACTTGTGGCAAAGAGGGTCTTAATCTTAACTCATGTTGGTTTGACAGTCCAGTTAGCCTAGTTGGTAGTGAACCTGCCTTCTGCGCTTGGGGGCGTGGGTTCGATTCCCACCTAGGCCAAACATTTGTGTGATGAACATTTGTTTGTTCTATGTCTGGGTATTAATATCTATTTAAGTATGTATTTAAAAATATATATGTATGTATGTATTAGTCTCTGGCAGCCATATTACAAGCTTTGCTTAGTTTGGGGTCAGATGACCATGTGCGGAATAATGTCCCAGATATTTATTATTATTATTCATGTTGGATGGAGCATATACATCTACATAGTCCTACAATATTATACACAACTAAAAAAAGTTCAATAAAAAAAATACAATCAAATGAACCCTATACTAAAGACAAATATAGGCGTCACTCTAATTTTAAATAATATTTAATCAATTTCAACTACTATTCTAACTAGATTAGATCCAACGTTGACAAAAGACCTATTATACAATTCCAATAAACGATATTGCCTATTATAGATCAAGTGAATGAACATAAAACACCGTTATGTTTACTAGACTACGATGCTATCTAAGTCACGCGACGATAACAAGCTTCGGTAAATAAGATGGTGAACCCATTGCGTAAATATCTCTACCTACTGGAAATGATAACGTATCAGTTAAAAATGCCATGCATCTGTAGCATTACCACACATAAACTTACACACACGTATATTGTAAATGATAGGTGAAGATACTACCACTTTGCCTAACTGCAAGATAATTCATTCTTGATTACGAATTTAACAACAGTCTTGCGTTTGACCGCCACTTCGCCTGATGTTAGCTATGATGTGGTCTACGATGGAGCACACTTGCCTAGAAGAAATAAATTCAACTTGAATATCTTCAAATCCCCATCTGGTTATCCCCAGATTGGATCTATCGGGGAACTTCTATTCAGTCACATTCTACCGCATTCCATAGACTACCGGTTCGCACTATGAACGTGAATCAAAGCTCTTCGTATAGGTTTTCGAAATATTAACAATAAAACGATGTTGCATTTATAAACTAGTATGATATAGGTAATTATGGTACTATAAATATGATATAAACAATATTATAAATACAATTGAAATGCCACCGTCTACTGCAAAATTCCATCCCGTATCACAGAATAAAAATAACCTGTATGTAATCACCTGAATCAATAAAACCGTGTTTTATTAACAGTATACTTCACAAATCATTTATGTGTGTCTATTTACGATCTACTAGCAGGCATTAGAGATTTTGATACATATATGAAGCACATGGGTATTACAAAAGTGTTCGATTGATACTGACAATAAAGTAGAGTGACAAGCATTTTATGGCCCAATAAATAAAAACTGTGATTTCGTCCACAAATTACTTTTTGTCCCCATATTTTATGAGTAAACTGTGGGCGTAAAATAAATTGCCTAAATCAATGTTTTAAAAAGAGATGCTTACGTTCGAATATAATTCCACTTGAACCAATTTGACATTTGCTAACTCCAAAATAGTTTCATGTAAAATAAAGTGACAATATTTAACAATCAAACAAGGCCATAACTCGGAATAATAAAGAAAATAGAAGTAATAAATGCGGGTCCAAATTCAATATTTAATTTAACGAATATGACGACATTTTCTTAAAGATAACCGAGCATTGTGTTGAAAATAGCTGTGAATGATTTGGCACAAGGGTGATATGATGAATTGTGAAGGCAGGACGCTGACAAATTAATTAATAAATTAATATTAAAATATACTGGCTGAAAATAAAAATCGCCCGAATAAAACCGATTTCGTGAAAATATTTGTAAGTTTTAAATGTTTGAGGAGAAGATGAATTAAACTTTGTTTTCAATAACTCGAGTTTTTACTTTGAGTAGGTATATTTTATCACAGTAGGTAGATTGGTTGTTGAAAGAAAAGTAGATTACGCACCTTGCTAAAGTGAGTAATTAATAGACTCTTATTAATTTTGTGCCCTCGGAATCTACTTTTCTCCTATAGTTTAACTGGTAATGTACTTGTAGGTAAATTTTATTAAAATTATCGAGTGATATATGTGTTTAAGTTATTATACACTAACTCACATAAACTTGTAGGTTTTAAGTGTATATATTTTATCCAAAAAAAATAGTTTTAAACTATGATGGTTATTCACTACAGTTATATGGTTATTAACGAGATATTTACCGTGAGAATCATTTATATTAACAGTAGCGAATTTTCATTATTATTATTCTCGGTGCCACATTTTGCGATGTAATTTCAATTTCTTTTAAGTTTGATATTAAGTCATACGTATTAGTGACACTACTGAATTAACCTCCTAAGACCCAAGCCTCAATATTTTTGTACTTATAGAGACTACATTGAACATAAAAGTTACCTACAATTTGAGAGACATACAACTACAATTACAAATTTACAATTTAGGGCCAGACTGTAAGTAAATTATTTCGTACAGAAATATTTATGTACGCGAGGTCTTAGGAGGTTAAAAGCCTTATAAATTAAATAATGAATACCTATATAAATATATACTAGACATAATAAACCCGTTCCAGTTGTTCTTGCCAACTAACCTTGGCTTGGACTTGAACGGTGAGGCCACCAATATTGACAAAAAATGTCTGATAGACTGTTTATTTTTCCTTGTTTTTGCAGACTCTAAGTACACTCTATTAAAGAAGAAACTAATTAATTAACTAGGTATGTACGCGACCTAAAATATTGAATTTGATCAGACTATAAATCTTGAAGGTCGTTCAATGATAAAACTAAGAGGTAACTACTGGACTGTAACATAGAATCCTTAGAGCCTTGAAATACGGAACCAATTCCGATTATTTTTTACTGATAAAAGATACACTATCCCTGAGTGACTTAGGTTTTGTATAAAACGTGGGCGAATCCGCGTGCAAAGCAGGCAAGTTATATATGGTTACTTTTTTCGGAGTTCACAAACTGTGCATAGCCTACGTCAAGCTCATTGAAAATAAAAGGCCCTTATTTTTATGTTTCACCATTTTTAGAACAAAAACTCCCCTAGCGTCGCTCACACACCTGGGGAAATATAAATAAAAAAAAAAAAACATACAGACGAACATATTACCTCCTTCTTTTTAGAGGTCGGTTAAAAACATGAAATACGTTCCAAAAAATTATCGCAGCCTAAAAAACCTGGAAAAGGTGGTTCGGTCAGTTCATTTTTATTTGTTCCTTGCTAATATTTTGAGGTAAACTTATGTTATCCACACAAACCAAATAACTCTCAAAATATTTTAGAGGTTCTTTCCAATATCTATTCGTGTGAAGGTAGAACGTAAAACTATGCAATAAATTAGGGGTTACAACATACAGTTAACGGCGCGGCGCGGCTTAGCGATACTACGCTACGTATAGTAAGTAGTCGAGTATGGTGTGTTACTTGGCTATACTTCGTGTTTACCTATTCATTTTACGGCATGGTATGACGCCATAGACAGACTGCGGCGTAAAGTGATGAAGCTGAGTAGACTATGATTATTGTTGTTCGTTAATTAGATATACACAGACTTTTAATCACACTCATATTGTAAATGGAAAAGTTTCTATGTTGTCTAGTCTGTTCACACTTAACTCCTCAACAGCTCAATGGATTTGAACAAAATTTAAAAAGAAAGTAGCCTATGCCCTGGTCTATCATTAAATAAACATAAAAATTTGTAATCCGAAAACAGATATTAGATAGGTACGATAACGTAATTAAAAGTTGATTATTCCGTTAACGCGTTGCATTAATTTTCGTGGTTATGGCAAACAGTACCAAATTTATATTTTGGTTATAAATAGTTCAGAATATAAATAAGTTCATTGTTATTTTAGAAACATGATTGGTGAAACCTGATGGAATAATTCGGCGTAAACAAGATTTCTAAAGCACGTTTTTAGTTTTTTGGGCGTATATCTAGATTTTTAAGACATCTAGATAATTAGTTTTTCATGGATTTGTGGAGTTTAATCATTAAGTTATTTAGTTCTGAAGCGGGCACCGAATCATGGGTATTCTTCCTACAGGCTTACGATGCTATCGGCTGTCCAAGAATCTCAAAAGTTCAAAATCATATGAAATGCACCCACATGCACTGGGCCAAACTGGGGTGGATTAGGGCCCATAATCCCTCTCTCTGAGAAAAGTCCTGTGTACCAGCAGTGGGAACATGATAGACTGATTGATGATTATAATGTCTAAACGGGTGAAACCGCATGCGCAGTTAGTTATTTATAAGAACTTAGAAGTTGTGTCTAATAGAAGTAGCGTTGTATTTTTCACAAACAGATCAGTTTTAATAAAGTCCATTCTGTAATCTTCTAAGACAAAGGACAATACTATATTTTACAATGTTTATACATATTCGTCAGACAACCGTCTACGGACATTTTACAATTATAGTGAATCATAGCTGTTTTCTTGTAAAATATCGTGAATTCATCTTAAGCATTGATGACTCATATGGTGTTGGCGCCCCTCCCAGACGAAAGAGACTGTCTGTACGGTATTACTACTACAATGTATCCACATACATCTTAAACCCTAAACCGAAGCCCTTAAGATTCATAACATAGTTACCAAACAATCGAAAGTGTAGTAAACCGCAAGACCTGTTTACGGTTGCAACGAGCCACCGACATGACGCATTTCATTGATAAAAATCATTAATCGATTAGTCATTTTTCAAATCCTGTTGTTAAGTTAATTTAGAAAAAAGATAGATTCTATATACCTACTTAATATAGATTTACAAACACATTGATAATTTAGTACAAAATTCACGAGTGTCCTACATATTACATATAATAAAGAAATACCCACAAATTGACAAAAAAATACTGTTGCTATTTTGAAGGTTTAGTTGATAATCTTACACGAAATAAAAGTTTTGCTGACTTTATTTCGTAGCCTGATATAAAAAAGACAGCATTATTTTTAAGCAAGTTTAAAACTGTCAACTATACCTTTACTCAATACTCAATTTATTTATTGCGATATATGTATGCATGCAGACCTTAAATAACATGTTTTTGTCTTAACACATCTTAAATACATGTAGTACATATGACCCTGTTAGGGTATGGCAACAGAAAGAACAGAACGGTCTATTTGTAAATCATCGAAATTATCCTTGAAAAATTCGTCTAGGGTATAGTAACATTTTGATTCTAGGAATGTTTGGAGAACATTAGTGAAGCTGGGTTCTTAAACACTGGGTTCTTAGTACACTAGCGAAGCTGGGTTCTGCTGGTTTAAAATCGGTCCCAATATCAATCAACCAAGAGTGTCTACTTTCTATGGCTTTACACCTCTTAATTGGAAATTATTGAACGCTGACCCGAAATGCACAATAAAAATGCGCGTCGCTCTCCACCAGCTGTGGCCAACGGGAATGAACGATAATTTTATATATCTTTGATTCTACAGGGTTCCGAGGGAATATTGTACTGGTAGTTTTTTTTTTTTCGTAATTTCGTCTCATAGTAAAAGTTGTTCATAATGATAAATAACGGGTGGCGCAAAAGTTGTCACCTGACCTGATGTTCTTTGGCTACAAATTTTCTTTATGACTGAAATACTTTATTTCTGCTCTATGATTAAAAAAAATGTGTTTTTTTTTCCCCATAAAGTCAAGAAAATGTTTTTATTTTTTTATTGCGAATAAGACCACCAACCCTGATATCTGCATGATATCTACTAAGTGGCCGCCGCCTGAATTAATGACCATTCGGGCCCGATTTATGGCATTTTCCATCACTGTTGTCAGAACTTCGATAGGTCCTCGCATTCTTGACGGATATTCTCTTTGAGGGCTTCAAGAATCCGAGGCTTGTTGATATACACTCGTGACTTCAAAAACCCCACAAAAAGGAGTTAGAAACGGTTAAATCCCTCAGAATTTCGGTTGCCTAACATAATAATAAATACGAATGTTTGTTGCTAGTTTGTCAGTACACGTAAAACGGGTGAACAGATTTTGATGAAATTTGAAATATAGATACTTTAGGACCCGAAATAAGACTTCGGGTGCTCATCTTCATCACTATTCGCGATTTTGAACGCGAGCGAAATTGGTATTTCATTTTGAGTAAGCAACATTTTGGGAAAGGAGCATTTCGAGAGAGGGACATTTTGGGAAAGAGACATTTCGGGAAAGGGACCATTTTGAAAGGGGTATTTTGGGAAAGGGACATTTTGGGACAGGGACATTTTGAAACTGATCGCTTTAGGAGTACAGAGATTCATGTCTTTTTGACGTGAATTTTGAGTCTGTTTACTTCACAAATGTTAAAGTAGAATTGATTTATACCGCCATTTGGAAAAATCATAGCATCTTCCGATAGGGTGATGACTTTTGCGCCACCTATAACGTACCCCTTCTGGCTTAGTACACCCTTTCAGCCTAACCCTATACAGACGAGGCTAAGATCGTAGAAAAATTTAAATTATTTATAAAGTAGATACAAAAAGAAGTCAATCTCTTGGGGTTTTAGATGTCACTCAAAGTAGAAAGAACAAAGTGGCCACAACCATAGATTCAAAGGTAGCAGAAAAAACTGTCTGTGGCCACAGCTTTTTGTACCCCTGATTGACCTTTTAAACTAAACAATTAGGAATATCTGGATGTGCGAAAGTACAGTAATTTGCTTTTGCAATGAACAAAGGGGTATTATGAGGTGTGAAACAAACGCGTAGGCGCGTTAATATATTGATAGACATTATGCAGACTAGGTACAAGAACTAGGTTTTAGCCGGTTTCAATCCATTACACGAGCACTCAGGCGAATGTTGTTTACGAAAGTGTTATCGACACTTGGGCTAGGTACCTACTTACTTCTTACCTAACCTTAGCTGGAGAAAACTCAAAATACCGTAACATCGTTAAATATCTATTAAAAACGTTGCAGATAGAAAAAACATTTAAAATATTTTTTTAAATATATAACTTTATTTTCCAACAATTAATTTCAAACAGTTAGAACAAACTTTTCACTTGCTGCTTGTCTTTATCTATTAGTAATGACAATAAATATTGTTAGTGGGCGTCCAAGCTATGGACTTTAACCAGGATGGAACAAAGGATATGATTAAAATCTGGATTGACATGTACAGGGTTGCTCTGTTTTCCTATAATAAAAAAAATATGTGAATCTAACTAGTTACTTGTTTTAGCAAATGGCACTTAAAATCGAAGTAAATTAAGGAAAGTTAAATGCACCAATTTTATGATTGTGAATCATAATATCACAAAACTAAGTCTGCGAATCTCAGGCACCCGCCTTACGTTCATTATGTGAAGAAGACATCTGGTAGTAAAGAATTTGTCACCATTGCCACTCGAAAATTGGCATTTGATTCATCGAAAACAGTGAAATTCTTCTTTATCCACTGAGTGAATAAAAATAAAAACATTTTGAATTTGAAACAACCACGAATTATACGAATTTTGTAAAAAATATTTATAAAACGTGGTGAACGTACTACTGGCTGGCTGAATGGAGCTATTCCATTAAGCTACCCAATTTAAATTAGGTAAAAATATCCCGCCAATTTTAGTTACTCTATTTTCTATTATGGTATAGTTGTTTTATGTCATCGGAAATATAAATACCTACAATACTTAAGTACTACTATTTATTTTCTCGCAGTCAATGGTAAAAAGTAGAGTAGGAACGTACCTATACTCTACTTTTTACCATTGACTGAGAAATATCTCGTGAAAAATGGCATCTCAAGCTGTCCTTGGATCCCTCGTTCCGCTCAGGATTCTCCTCTAGAATCCTTCGCTGCTCTCGGGATTCAACTTAGTTCCTCAAATTAAATTCCCTTTTTTTACTTGTTGTATAATCTACTATGGGGATGGGGATATGGGGATCAAAAACTGATTGAAAGATTAACTGACACTAGCAGCGCTCCGCAGCATCACCCGCTGTCCTAAAGAACTCTTTTTTTTTCGGTAGGTATAAATTAATATGTTTATTGGGAGTAGCTTATACCCTGGATTACCAGGGTATAAGCTACTCCCAATCCCGAATTTCATCGAAATCCGTTTAGCTGTTACGGAGTTTAGTGTAAAGAAAAATACTAACACACATACACAAACTTTCGTGTATAAGTGCGATTAACCAAACACTTCAAAAAGATTTATTACCTTTTGTGATTTGAAATAATTTATAGAGAAACAGACGCTATAGTCAGAAGCAACGTGGTGCTCATATAGCTTCTAAAAATAGAACCAGAATAGACACAGGCCGACCGAGGCTACATACCAATTAGGTGTTTAGATTACAAGCAACAACGCTACATCAAGAGGAGGCGCCACTTTCAAAAATTTTATATGTGTGTTGCATTATTAGCGGACCGTGAATAAAATACAATGAGCTTATTTACAACAACAGTTCATTATGCATTCATACGCGCTTGGATCTGATGTTATAGGTTAAAATTATTGATGATATAAGGACTTTATGACGGTTTTAACAATGAATACGTTTTAGGAGATAGCAGAGAATAGACTGAATAGAATAGAGACGCGATATGTTGTTTTTGTTCAAGCAAAATTAAGTCTGTCGTCTTTTGTTTTGGTACGGGTCAAATGAAGCCTATGCTTGATCCAAGAATTTATTAACTCTCTTTTAATATTTCACTAGGGTAGGTATATCGGGTACCTCTACCTACTTACATTCCAAACCCTAGCGAAAGTGATCAGAATTCATAGTTTTCATTCGGCTTATTACAATATTATTGCAACTGTCAGAGCAAATAAATGATTGAACTAAGATTAGGTATCCTAAATGGGGGCGGATTGCGATGATGTCATGATGTGACAATTTTATTACACTAAAATCATGGCAATGATTTTCAAATTAACCATTACTTACTTTACAGTACGATTCATTTTTTCAAATGCGCTATGTATAGGTACTTATGATTGTGAAATATTATATGGTTGCTTTGTTTTTGTTAATGTTTACCGACTTCTAATAAGAGGAGGATCTCAATTTGTCAATTTTTTTATGTTTGTTACTTCAGAACTTTCGACTGGGCGAACCGATTTTAATGATTATTTTTTTATTTGAAAGCTGGCGCTTCTACGTGTGTCTCATTTTGGCCCAGTTCTGACATTTTTATGAAGTCAGTTTTTTATATTGATATTTATCAAAATTTTATGTTTTATTTTCATGGGTAGGTTTGAATGTTCTATGTATAATAGCGTGCTTCCCGCCTATATTATAACGCACTGCATGGCTTTGCCGTTTTAGGCGCATCGATGTTGAATGTATATTTTTAAATAATAATAAATAAATAAATAAATATCTGGGACATTATTGCACACATGGTCATCTGACCCCAAACTAAGCAAAGCTTGTAATATGGCTGCCAGAGACTGATATACATACATATATATTTTTAAATACATACTTAAATAGATATTAACACCCAGACATAGAACAAACACAAATGTTCATCACACAAATGTTTGTCCTAGATGGGAATCGAACCCACGCCCCCAAGCACAGAAAGTAGGATCACTACCAACTGAGCCACCGAGGCAGTCAAAAAAGAATAAAGATCTTGATCGTCAAGTGATCACGCTTAGGGGAGCCACAACCTCAAAAACATTCTTATAATACTGTTCAATGGCGTGCTTCCAGCCTTGTATAAGTCATTAGAGTTTGTTGCCATTTTTTGCGAATCGATGTTGAATCTATAACTTCAGAGCTGCTTCAGAACTTTAATTGTAATGATTATGTATATTGCTCTTACTTTTTGTTGGGTATTAAAAACTGAATGTAACAATACAATAATAACTTACAATAAAGAAGAACCATAACATGATTTAGGCAAAAAATTTAAGTACAGAAAATGGTTAACTATAATGCTACTTTTCCTTACTTAGTAGTAGAATTATTACGCTCTACTTTCCCTTACTAATTCCAGGAAAAGCGTACTTACGTGTGTATAAGTAATTAGATAAATGGTAGACTATATCTCTATGCGTAAATGCGTACCTATTGTAGGTATCTACAAGTTCTAAAAGTTATTTAAAATTTTAGAAATGTAGTCTGTAAAAGGAGTCTTTAAAGCACGTTCTTTTAGATAATGTTATCTATATTATGGTTACACGTTGCTTATCAGGAGCTAATGCGAACCGTTAGTTCTTTTAGATTCGGTAATTTCGTGCAAAAATTTACTGCTACAGTTTTGTATTCTTGCCAACATTTTGCCACAGGATAATAATACCAATGCGAAAAACCGTAAATCATAATTGACTGCATCAAAAATAAACGTTGAAAGCAGACAATGTACATTTGGCGCCCAGTCGGCTGTTCTGAAACTTTTTAGCGAAAAAGGGTTTAAATTACCGGATATTTTAGCAGTTATTGTTGCTGAGCCCTGCTAGTCATCGTCGAATCAATTTTGGTGTACCTAATCCACCATCAACAAGTTGCTAGACATCGTTGGGTATGGTTTCAATGTTAATTCTCTTCTTATTATTAGTTACCACATGGATTATTAATGTGCATTCCATTAGCACAATTTATTACCAAATACGTTATTCACAAGGCAATGTACAAGCTTCCTCTACAGGATACATATTATTCCCATGTGTTTCCCATAAGGCCCTCATATGCAAAGCTCTAAAAACCCCATTAACCCCATATGACACTACAGTTTGCATATTTCACATTGTTTTAGTCAACAGCAAGCAATTATCATAAATTAGTGACCATTTAAATCAAGATGCCAGGAAGTTTATGATGCCTAACGCGGAAGAAAAAGACAGGTAAGTAGTTAAAAGTTGTTCAAAATCAATCTTGCAAAATGTGTAGAAAATATCTTTGTGTCATTCCAAAGCCAATGCCCTTAAAAATCCTTAGTTTGTTTTTAAAATAGAAACAAACTGGTTCAGTTTGTTTCATAGTTTTCGTTATCAGCATCATTATGTCATGTTGATTGATTAATACCACATGGACATTTATGAAAGGCTATGGAATACACTGTTTAAAAACGTGGTGCAACCGTGCTTATTTTAGCATAGGAGGTAGAAAGACTGATATTATGCATTCATCATCATGCGATAAGACAGATAAGTAGATACTTCTTCTAATATAACAAAATAACTCTGATGCATTTTAGTGGTTTTACAGAATTAGTTCACAGGACGTTGAATTCTTTTCAAATTAGTTGTACACAGAAATTTGATAAGATTTGGGGTGCATTAACAATTTAAAACTTTTGGCATCGTTGAAAAAATAATTCAAACCTGTGCAATTGGCTATCGCAGATGAGACTACAAACAATAATCCGAAGACAGCCGCGAGCAGCAGACACCAGCTGTTCATCATTGTGGATCCTCTTTACACCGATTTGTTACAACATTTATACATAAAAATGGCTTCGTTCATAGTAAACGGTATCCTTAATTCATGGCAATAAATCTCTTCCGGATTCTATTTTCGTGTTTTTAACCGGCTCCAGAGTGCACGGCCTATTGAGCTCAAATTCCTCGGGTTACGAGTTTCAATCACTGTTGCTATAAACACTTCAAATTTCAAAAGCACTGAGTCACTTTGATTTGAACCATACGAGTAATTGTAAATACCAAAAGGTAATTTCCATAGTAATCACATGATGGTACCCAGAGAAACACTGTTTTTGTAAACTTTGTAAAGTAGACGATACACAAGAAGTGAGTCGAACTAATTTGGGTCGTAACAAAAGTTGTGGAACTGCGCGTTTCGATTCGAGCGTTGTGCAAGCTGATGACGCGACCGTTCGTGGCTTCCACTCCGGCGGAATGAATGTCAAATATTACGGGCGTGTTGTACGATTTTCTAGCCTCCGTCACAGTATATGGGCAGACAGTAACAACACTCCGTACATTGAGGACGTTGGCATGTGCGCTTGTCGCGTAGCTCTTTTGCGCGATCACAAATTTTCTGCCGTGACGGGACGGTCTGGATCTTTGAGTAGATATACATCTATAAATGCTCAAAGATATGGATAATTCATGTGTAATGTGCAAGTAGAGATATATGTCATCTCATAAAAAAAAAAAAAGGTTGCATATAATTATGTATTGATAAATGAAATGCAGGCATAACCATCTGTCCGTAGTAGATATGTAGGGTTCCGTAGCATACTAAAGAACTCTTAGAAATAGCTACGTTTATAATTATACTAACTATAGTTACAACAGTCGTTAAACCCACAGAAAAAAATTTGAGAGACGGTGCACATTTGCCAATTAGGTAACAAGGTACCTACTTAACGTTTTCTGACATCAAGTTGGGATCGACCTCTAAGTAGGTACAGAGTTTTCCTATTGTATGACCTCAACTACACCTTGACGTGAAGAAGATAAAACCATGTCCACAGCATGGGAGGAAAAGAGAACGAACCAAACATTTTATAATAACTTGCCGCTATACCAAGTACAATGCTCCGCACTATGCAGTCAACCGTAAAATTAAAAATTATACACAAATGCTTACCCACTTATACCATTCTGTATGCATATAATCGACCTTCAAATTGTTACATTAGCGTAAACCGATCAACTTTGTCATCATTTTGCACAAGGTGTCTTGTTTTATACCTACAGCGGGTGTCTTCATAAAATTTTGTTGATTGATACCTATATCGGTGGATTATATATTAGCCGATGATTATAAATTATTTTTAATCATTTATTATCCATTTATGTATAAGTTAATAATATAAGTTATAAGGCCAACGGTTCCACTTGGGCACGCTATCCGTTATCCCACAGGAATAGTTAATATTCTAGGATTAAAAGTACCTAGCTTAATAAAACTATGATATTTACAAAACTTCAACCAACTCATGCTTCACTTCTGCTCACGAGGCAGACGTTGCCTCATCGCGAAATCTCGAAAACTACATGAGCTACGAAAGCATAGAGTCTGCCAAGAAAGGATTTTGCGAAAGGGTTTAATTAAGGGGTGGGTCGAACGTTTATGTGAAAATCTACGCGTACGAAGTCGCGGGCAAGAGTCTTATATTCTTCATATGTATGTAAATTACAATAAGGATAAAATTAGTAGCGCTTAATTATAATGAAGCTTATGTAGGTATTATGTACTATGTAGGCAGCAACAACGAGACTTGGGTGTGTAAATTTTGTTTCCTATTATTGAAAATAAAATATGATTTTTTCCTGTTTAGTAAATAATGCGAGGTAATATTGTGCCTCATGTAGTGGTATTGTGTTATTTTTATTCCTGATCATATTACTGTACACTATTTCAATTACTTTCTTTGCTCTGCATTAACATTACAATCAGATGCAATAAGATTGCACTGAAGTTGGTATATAAGGTACCTACTACAGTCTTACCTTCAAAAACCTAGTGAAAGCGATCATAAATCGTGGTTTTCATTCGGATTTTTAGGGTTTCGTGGTACTACAAGGATCTTTAAAAGTTCATTCTGTCCAGCCGTCCGTCTGTTCGTCTGTCCGTTTGTCCGTCTGTCCTTCGGTCCGTCCTAATTTTTAGAGCCTTCTCACTTTTATAGTTATAAGTGCATGAAGCTTTGTAAAATTGCAGTTGTAGTATAGATCTCAATTTTAAAAGTCTTTCGTATTTTAGGGGTGGCAAAGGTCATCAAAATTTGATTCTGATGACTTTCGCTACATGTTTTTGATGAGCGTAAAGACTGCAGCAGGTTCCAATTCAATTAAAATACATGTAATTTCAATTAATATATATTTTATGTTTCAGAATTAATACATTTTTGTTTTCAGATTTAGTATTATCATATTTCATGTGACAGAATTAATTAATTTTTGTTTCAGATTACTTTAATAATTTTATAATTAAAAATAATTCAGAATAAATTAATGTTTGTTTCAGGTAACGTTAATTTTCAATTTATGTAATTAATATTTTATATCAGGTTAGGCAAAATTAAACTCAATATAATTAACATTATCAACAAATATTTATCACAAATTCCTTATTGTACTTGAAGCGACGTACAAGCGGAATTACAATAGAAATTCATCATTAAAACAGTTTTGAAAATGGACTTCCGCAAAGTAACGCCTGATTCAATCAACTATAAATAAATAATATATATCCCTTAAATCCCTAAGTATAAAAAAAAATGCTTTTTAGAATATTACTGCAGCTATTATAGCTGTCAGATCATATACATGTTTAAAACGAGTTTAGTTGTTTTTCTTATAACACATATAAAAAAGAAACAACACCAGTTTCAATTTAACAAAGTGCATAAGTAAAATTGAAAATAAGCGTTGCGGTTCCAAATTAATTAATTACCAACGCCTACAGGGAATTGTGTTAAATGTGTTTATGTAAGAATGTAGACACCCTGTAGCTTCGTATGTTAAGGGGAAAACAGACAATAACACGCGAATCTAAAACGAAATAATATAGGTAAATACAGGAATCCTTTTTGAAAAGATCCTTCAATTGCTGTTTCTTTATTTACAGGACTGTTCTTTTTACTATAGAAAACAAGGTCTCATTCTCTCCCTCAGCAGGCCTAGCACGGGCCGTGGAAAAATTATCTTTCAACCGTTTTTATCCGCGCGTAGACGCGACAGAGCTAGAATATAGATACGTTTGTCTCTTTCTAGCGGGATAAAAACGGTGGAAAGACAATCTGTCACGGCCCGTGCTAGGCCTACTGGAACCGTATTTTTTGGGATAAAAAGCATTCAAAATCAGGTCAATCTGTTGCTCTGTTGCTGCTTGACAGAGTAACAAACAAATACACTTTCGCATTTGAAATATTAGTAAACATTAGTTTTACAATCACACTGATATTAGAAATGTGAAAGTTTGTGAGTGTATGCGTATGATATTTGGCACTGATTACCGTTCCTGTAGGAGAGTGGGTAAAACTGCGGAGCGCTACTCCGTGGTTTTACCCACTCTTCTCAAGGAACCATTTTTTTATCCGTGGGTACTTCAATTGCTACAGTTGCTAGTCTGTGTAATGCGCTCTTTGAACGGGTGTTATCCGATGGTTACATTCTGGGTTTCTTCAAGTCAAGAGTGAATACACTAATTGTATATTATTAGTCTTGCGATTGATTGTAATACTTATCGGTTTCTTCTACGCAAGCGTGATCCATCGTAGGCCTCATCGCTTAACATCAGGCGAGTTGGCGGCCAAGCGAAAGCCATATTACATCATAAAAAAAGATGCAACAAATAAATAGGTACCAACAAATAATAATAGGTCCGTAGACGCCCTTCATCATACTGTTAGGTAAATGACATTGTACCTTGCTGTACCATATGTCTAGGTCACGTAGTTTTTACGTTAAAACAAATTGTGCTTCATTTTCAGAAAATTTAAACTAAATGTATTATAGTAGCTACTCGAGAATTGACTTGTTCCTTGGTACTTATTATGATTCTGGAAACTGTTCTAGTCTCATACGAGCAAGCTAGCCTTTAAATAATATACAAAGTGTAACTACAGTGCTCAGTGTACGGTAATGTGTTCATTTCATTAGTGCAAATACCTTGCAAACAAAATTGCAATATTGTTAGTGCATTTCGTAGTTCAGGAAAATTTATTGCAACGAGGTACACGCTGTAAGACGAGTAGGTACTTGTTTTGTTCTTTAGACATACATCGAGTTATGAAAAAAGCAAATGGGATTTACCTAAATAAATAGCTTAAGAGAAAAGCGTCCGGTTAGAAGATCTTCAGGATTTACCGTAGCCTAGACACTAACGCCCATATAACATTATATATAGAAGTGGCATGCATTATCCTTTTAAACTGTTGGGATTGTCCACGTTGGTAAAACCACGGACGCAATCAGTCTATCAATCTACCTATCTTTTGTATTAGATAATGGTACGGAACCTTTCATATATATACATATATCTACACTAATATTATAAAGAGGAAAGATTTGTACCTATTTTTGTATGTTTGTATGTTTGTAATGAATAGGCTCCGAAACTACTGAACCGATTTGAAAAATTCTTTCACTGTTGGGAAGCTACACTATCCCCGGGTGACATAGGCTATATTATATTTTGTAGCGAGGCCGAAGGCCGAGCTTACACTCGTGCGAAGCCGGGGCGGACGGCTAGTATAATAATAAAGTCGGACTCGCGCACGAAAGATTGCGTACCATTATCTATAAAAAAAGACAAAAAATCACGTTTGTTGTATGGGAGCCCCTTAAATATTTGTTTTATTTTAATTAAATTATTTATTTCTAAAGTGAATAATATAACTCAATATTCTGTGAATATTTCAAGTGTTTACCTGTTGCCGTTATCAATATCGAGCAAAAAAAAATCACGTTTGTTCTGGGGGAGCCCCCTTAAATAATTATTATTATTCTATTTTTTTGTATTTGTTTTTATAGGGGCAACATATATACATCATCTGTGAAAATTTCAATTGTCTAACTATCACGGTTCATGAGATACAGCCTGGTGACAGACAGACAGACCCTAAAAATGAACCCCTATTTCTCCTGGTCACGCTATAACTTGAGAATTGGACCGAGAAAGGCTGGACCGATTTGGCTAATTTTGATCTATTTGTGGAAGTTCAGGGAAGGTTTACACGGTGAGTAAACGGCTGAACCGATTTGGATGAAATTTTGTTCCTGGAGCGGGTCATAGTAGCGAGGCTGGAAGGCAAGCTTTACGCGTACGAAGTAGCGGGTATCAGCTAGAATTATATAAATAAAAATGAATTGCCGAAATGTATGTACGCGCATATTTTCCGAACGACTACACCAAATTGGATATTTCTTATTTTTGTGTTCGTTACTGTCAGGACAAGGGTTGTATAAAAAAAAACATTACTATACTACGCATCCGAGGCCGCGGCCAACAGTTGTTGAATCGAAATAAAAACATTTTGTTGTTACCATAATCCCCACGATTGGCAGGCGGCTTGGGGATCGCAGAACGTTCCACCATGAAAGTAGGAAGATGCTAATGCCAATCCGTTGGTTTGTTTTGGTCGCAGTTTTCTGCGACCAAACTGCGACCAGGGGCTCTATTTTTGAATCACTCGTAAGACTTTTTCTATTCGCACACGCAAATAATCACCGGTGATTTCATGTACGAGTGGTATGGTATTTTTCACATCACATCATCAGCCAATTAACGTCCACTGTTGGACAAGGCCTCCCTCATAGAGAGGGGTGTTGCCATAATCCCCACGCTTGGCAGGCGGCTTGGGAATCGCAGTACGTTCACCGTGTACTATTAGGACGCTGCTGCCCATCCTCAGGTGGTTCTGTTGGTTGGTGGATGGTATTTTTGAATCGCTCTAATTCTGGGTTGCCGTAGTTCTGTCAGACTTTCTATCGAGAACTCGTAGAGTTACGACTTAGTGATATGACTTGTTCAAAAATACGACTTTTAGGATTTCGTTCGCAATTAATCACATCGCATGAAAAAAGTCCTACGAGCGATTCAATAATAGTGCCCCGAACCATGGTGGTTTTGAAGCCGAGTGTTTAAACTGATAATTATTATTAATCTATATATATATATATATATAAAACTAATTCGTGTTAGTTATCGTACACCCAAAGATTTCATACTTATACGTTACACCATTTATAACTCAAAAACGGCTAGATCTATCTTTGATTTGTTGGATTTATGTGTCCCGAATAGCAGAATAAATGTCAAAATATCGCAAAAAAACATGAAAAAAAAATTGTGATGAAAATTCATTTCCCCATACATTTTGTATGGAACGGCAAGTCTTTGGCGTTTATTTATGTATATTGACACATTACATCAACTTCAACTTCAACTCTTATTTAATGGCCTCTCTTGTGGAGCGGAGCCACCACAATTTTGCCAATGCAACGTATTGGGATAAACCATCAAACGAAGGAGATTGACCGGTGAACACAAATTTGGACGGTGCTTATAATTCCACCGTGAATTTTCCAGACGGAGCGCGCAGTGCCGTAACTAGTCTTTTATGCGCCCTGTGCGAGCTTCTATAACTGCGCCCTAAAAAAAACTTGGACCTGGTATGGTCATTTCTGCGCCCCTCCAGAGTCTGCGCCCTGTGCCTGGGCACCGCTGGCACAGCCCTATTTACGGCACTGGGAGCGCGTTTATATACACTAAAACAAATATAATTATAACTATCATCTATCATAATTTTATACAAACAAAATACATTCTATAACGACATAGAAAAAAAAAACAATAAAATAATTACGGGGAATATACTACATGTAGGTATTTACAACTAGAATTAAAAAAATGTTATGTAAGTAGGTAAAAGGAGGTTGCTGTCGCTACCAAAGAGGTTGCTCCAAGGAGGTATATAACGCGGGTGACTGCATGACAATCAAGTAGACGACAGTAAGTACATATTGGTCCAAAAACTGTAGCACTCATTGTACAAAAAACAGTTCACGTGTCATGTAAGTACACAATTTAGATATTATAGTGGCGGTACAGATATCGATAGTAGATAGTGCAATCAGAAATAAATACACTTTGTAGACAGCATGATATGACATCTCGCAAAAAATCCCTATCTCTGGATTTCTGTTTGTATACTGATAATAATAGCGATAACTGATAATGGTTAGGATTTGTAATTATTTTTAGTGTAGCTCGCATGGTTTCTCATTTATTGTATGTACCTACTATAAAACATACCTAAATGGTTATGTAAATATGTCACAAAAGAGGACTTTTTGTGTTTCAGATAGTAAATTCATTTGTTTGGTAAGTATTTAGCATATAGTACGGGAGCACAAACTAGATAAAGCTACCTACATATGTAATAAGCTCATAGATCTATACAAAAAACGATCTAAGTATAATTATTTCACTATACAGGGCTATTGATAATTAGCTAACAACCTATAGCAGTGTGCGCTACAATATGCAGAACAAGCAAAATAAAAGTAAAGAACAGGCCGAGAATATATTGTGTAAAGTGAAATTTGGACTTTAATATACAACAGGAGGAAAATGTTGTATATTAAAGTCAATGTTTCCAGCAAAATGATGCAAAAAGATGTCAAATCTCTAGGTACTCACCTAGAGATTTGACATCTTATATCTCGGGGTGACGAGCGCAGTGCATTGCCATCCAGGGTTTTGAACTGTTGAAGTTCAAAATTCTGAGTGGCGTTGAGCTGTTATGGGCAAGCGTGAAGAGCCATCAGGCGAGCGACTTCGCTCGTCTCGTCACTCAGTATCATAAAAAAAGGAGGGTTTTACTTTTAGATAAAATAGAGATATTGGCACGCATCAAAGTAACCGTTAATAGACGTTATTTTTTTATTTTATTTGGCAATGTACACGATTTAAACTTCTGGCTACACACTACACATAATGTATCATGCAAAATTTGACGACCGGTAGGATTCCAACCTATGCTATCCGGGTTTACGCCCCGAGTGCTCTTCCCGCTAAGCTACGGTCGCTTTCCTGACGGCCTTCCAAATTATTGAGCTATCTTTGCAAAAATAGCGATGAGATGATTTGATGTACCTACACGTAACGCGTTCGCGTTACACGCGTGCAGACGAGCATTGCGAATGTTTTAGCACAGAATACATGGTTTTACTCCTTCACGAAAAAAATAACTGACACTGCATGAGCGTTACATGTAATTTTAGTGCAATCTACACGCATAATTCGTGTTATATTATACGAAAAACAACATTACACCTCACGTCCGTCTCGTTTTACCTTTAAGCTACATAGGAAACGCTGAGAATGTTTATCAGGAGAGGACAGCAAATCTTAATAAAGATAAATGGTATTTCCATTATTTTCACGGTGATAATAATGGTCACCATTACCTTCTGTCTTGTTACAAAAGACCGTAAGATATCTTTTGTGCTGTGATCAAAATAAACCGTTCTGTTAATCGCTGTAAAACTTATGAGCTAAGTTTATTGTTGAAATTGTTACCAGACAAAAACTGAGAACAATTCATGTAATCAGTTTCAATTTCATCGACCAAAGTACAAATTTTAACAACCAGAGTACTAGTAGATACTTACTCACTCAACTACTTAAATAACAATATCTAAATAAGTACAAATAACTTATTTAAATATGTCTACAAGCTTTCTTTGGTAAGTACGCTTTCCCAAAGAAAGCTTGTAGGTATACCTAATACGTACTTGCTACCTACCTATGTAGGGCTGGTATCAGGTTTCTTAGCACTTAAATTACTCGTTATTAATTTAATCGCACATCCGTCGACCATCGCTAGGTGGTACCTGCATGAGCGTTAATTCCACAAATTGGTCCAAATGACAATTATTGTGGTGCGTAGGGACCAGCATGTACTACGATACGTTAGCTTTAGCCTTGACCCGTCGCGTGCTGACGACAGAAACTTTGACTTCGACTTTACATTTACCACACAAAGAAACTTCCAAATAGTATTTTTATGGAATACTAGCTGCACCCCACGGTTTCACCCGCGTTAAACCTCCTTGAACCTAGCCTCGTAGCGACAGCCTAGCAACCTCCTTTGACTTAGATGACAATTTCTTTTTTTTTATGATCTGACAGCATTGATATAAGTTAAACAGTTATTGTTTGACAGTTTTAGGACTAAGGTTATGGTTTTTTGCAATTTCGTATTTATTGACATAATTATAAGTAGGCTAACCTTTAAATGCAGAGCATTAACTACCAACTCAAAGTATATAATCGAGTTCAGTTTATAGGTCAACATTTTTTCATTACCTGCTTACATTGTTTATTTCTGAGTAATTGAGCCTAGTCTAAGTATAAGTAAAGAGCAAATATTAATTAGCATATTATAATAGTTCTAAACCTGACTAAGTAAAGAGCAAATATTAATTAGCATATTATAATAGTTCTAAACAATTTTACTATTGCTCTTATCGTTTTCGTATCGAACGATAAAACGGATTAACCTTTCTGTTACCACTTTGTTTAATAAAGGTTTAAGTGTTTTTTTAAGTTGTATCTTAGCTTAATTGTCCAAAATACGAAAACGTATTTGAGCATGTAGGTTAGATTAGTATGACCTGTTACAGAACTACCTAAGTAGTTAACATTTTAAGTGGCGTTCCTACCAATCCCGTCGGTAGATAAGGTAGATAATTATGCAAATGGATATTCTATCGCATATTTAAGGAAAAAACTAACTTTTGACACAATTATAAGACATCTGATTTACTTCACTTCTTCACTTTTTTAGGAAAGTCTTAATGACTACACTTTGGAAATGTAATTTAATCCAAACCTATATTCAACTATGTTTAATAAGGAAAAAATATATCTATAAAAGAGAGGCTAGTGTTGAGAAATGACTGACGTCAATCAGTATAATTAACGAGTTCAAAGAATTCTTAAAACAGTTGCCACGGAAAGCTAGACGAATGGAAGCTCCATAGCACTGGCAGACAGCTTATTCAATTACGACTGAGTGGTCTTAAACGTATCAAACTATTTGTGACCCTGTCATACGGGATTGTAGAGCACGTAAAACAAGCTACGGTGTATATGCCGTGTATATTTGAAGTTAACTTTATAAAGTGTAAGTCCGTCCTCAGGTGGAGGTAGCTGCATACAGGTTGGAGTGCGGTGCGAGGGCTGATAGAGAGTGCTCAACAGCTTGCAGACGAGTTGCTCGATTGACGGAGTCTGTGTCAATAAAATCTAAGCTACACGCAGACGAAATGACGCCCTTTGTAAGCTCTCTCAAAAAACTCTGAAATTTTGTGAAACGTATACCATAACTTATGGCCTAAGTTACAATGTTAAAAAGCTAGTAGGTAGTATATAGTTTTTTCTAAGGGTGGTAAAGGACCCCGTAATGGAGGTATCCATTACTGCTTCTATTCTGTGTGAAGGGCTTCTCTCTTAGCAAAGTCAGACAACTTAAATAATTGGGCTATATTGTCTATGAAGATCTGAGTGATGAAGCAGGCATAGACAGGGAGCGCAGACTATTAACTGTGAGAGCGAATATGCTTACCAAAAGATTATCTTCTTGCTCGAATGAAAAATAACCTACTAGCAATCTTTCTACGGGAGTAGCTTGTGGACAGCATATACTTAAAATCCTTAGAAGGTCTGTGTTTCCAATATAACAATGCTGATGCAGCTCCCGCTGTTTTGCTGCGTTTCTGCAGCTTTGAAGCTATCATGTGCGAAGGTAGGTAGAACTACTACTACACTAAGTAGAACACGTGCAAGTAACACTATTCTTAACGCTAATTATCTTATTATCGAGAAGTTTAACTGCACCATCCTGCAACATCACATTAGAATGTTACATTTAAATTTTTGACATGGGTATGATGTGTAGATGATAATTATTATTTACTTTTTTTATTATTAGATTTAGATGAATGGAACTTTGTGTCTTATAATAATACTATTACCATAGCGCTACACGGCACCTGGTCGCGGTGGTTACCGACTGACACGGCCATGGTGCTCTAAGCTACTTATCATCAGGCATACCATCTGCATGTTTCCTACTTATAGCAAAAATAAGCAAGCAGTACAATTATCAGCTTGTTCCCGATGTATTGACATTACCTATAATTTACGAGCGATGAAGCATTTTTTTTTGTAATATTTACATAATGTGTACTTTATTTTGTGAGCCGGATCTTTTTTTATACATTTACGTTATCAACACTTGTCTGAAATTTGTGGTAACATAAATTATGTTATCATTTGAAACTATTTGATAAATCATTATACTTTTTTTGTAAATATTTTGTCTCCTGTTCTTATCACAGTGGAAAAGCCAGTATTATTTAAATTCATCCTGTTATTTATGTTACACGCCCAGAGATAAAGCAATATTTTGAACGGGCTAGTTCTTTTATTAATTTAACAAAACACAGCAAAACAAACACTAAATGCCTAAACTACATATTATTAGCCTACTTTACAACAACAACAAAAAACTGTTTGAAAACCCATAGAGCAGTTGGCAGTGTACCTAGTATGCAGGCGGCATTGCCACGCTAAGAATGACAATGCTAATACATTGTGCCCATATTAATAAAAGCCAGCATTTTGACCCGCGTCTCTTTGATATATTTTTTATGATGAGCTGTCGATCTTTTAGACCCCAATACCATAACCTGATCTCAATAAAAATTTGATAATTACCAACGTTTTTTTTTTCTTTAAACTTAAAAGGTTATTTACCGAATTAAATAAGCTTACATTTAAACGCCACCTCGCATCGCCTTTCCTATAGAATACTTTAAGGATACTAGTTTTTGAATCAATTCAAATAATACGAGTAATTTGGTTCAAGTGCATCCTGATTCTGAGTCAGTTTGAGTCATATTGATTATTTATTTATGTACGTATTTCAGCTTTGGTCGTCCCATTGCAGGGCAAAGGACTCCCTTTCTTTCTTCTACTCCTCTCTGTTCTGTGCTATGGTGTACCAGTCTTTTGCGTAGGTGTCAAGCTCATCCCGCCATCTTTTTTTCTGGGCCTTCCAAGGGGTCGTATGGCATGCGGCAGTTATTCTGTAGTGGTTCTAGCCCACAGCTCATCCGATATTATCCAATTCTACGTACGTGGCCGGCCCAGTCCCACTTCAGTTTGCTAGCTTTTTCTCCAACGTAGGCGAATAATTGATTATTTAACACTTTTAAATATTACTAGCCCACAGCTTATCCGATATTCTACTTACGTAGCCGGCCCAGTCCCACTTCAGTTTGCCAGCTTTTTCTCCAACGTCGGCGAATAATTAATTATTTAACACTTTTAAATATTACTAGCCCACAGCTCATCCGAAATTCTACTTACGTAGCTGGCCCAGTCCCACTTCAGTTTGCCAGCTTTTTCTCCAACGTAGGCGAATAATTGATTATTTAACACTTTTAAATATTACTAGCCCACAGCTCATCCGATATTCTACTTACGTAGCCGGCCCAGTCCCACTTCAGTTTGCCAGCTTTTTCTCCAACGTTGGCGATTAATTGATTATTTAACACTTTTAAATATCACTAGCTCACAGCTCATCCGATATTCTACTTACTCGTACGTGGCCGGCCCAGTCCTACTTTAGTTTGCCGGTTTTTTCTCAAACGTCGGTGATTAATTGATTATTTAAAACTTTTAAACATTGATACCGACGTCTACCAATATTTCAAAGTAGACGTTATGCAGACATTCATTATATGTTCATTGAAATAGTAAATAGCATAGTCCACAGACGCCCAAGAGAATAACAGTGCAACAATAGTCATGACAGTTTTCAATGTTATGGTAGTATATAAGTAGTGCATTATAATATCATCGTAGTTTTCGCGGAATAAGTGCGATGTGTTTGTGCATGTTATATAGATAATGTCTAACATACATGTATTTATTTGTAGTGAACTTTATTCGACACCGGTTATTCGACGAAGCCCGTCAGTAAACATGGCAGAATTGCAACAGTACTTACCTATCTATAGAAATGTGTACCTACCTACTTGTAGGATGGCTATAGTTTCTAACCGACTGCTGATAAGGATCAGACGACAGGGTAAACTTTTGGATGGGTGACCGTAAGTGGCATTTAAATTGACTGATCGCTACTGTTGGCCCCATGGCACGTATCGCTCATCGGCTAGGGCTGTCATTCGCAAGTTTAAAAAACTTTTGAAGATAAACCACTAAGTAAGAGTTTAAGAGTTTAAAACAACTTGCAAAGAGCGTGTCAAGACACGCGTATGATAAGGTTCTGTAGTAAATTGATGGTTAAAGAAATATTCGAACGATCGAAGCTTCGTGGACTTAGCCAAATTTCAGAAATCGATCGTCGAATCGATGAATCGATTCGACATAACATATTTTTTATGGTTTAAACAAAGAGAAAACTACTTAGGAAACATTCCTTGGTAAGATCATATTACACAAAATCAATGAGCTAGAACTGCTAGAACGTCTTGTCTTTATGAGGTACATTTTCAACGGTATAAATTTAAAAAAATGTGATCACAAACCATCGTTTTTTTTATAAAGCTTTGGAATATGACGTTCTATTAAAAAGTACGTCAAGTAACTAATTTATATTTCTAATGGTTTAGAAATGCAGGAAAGGGATAACTTTTTGACAATTTGACGGACCATATTTCGCAGGAGCATACACTAGACACGTGATAAACTAAAGAGGTCCTTTTGTTTTTACTTTTAGACTTTTTTGAGTTAATTCGCCGTAACATTACATATTATGTGAAAATTTCATCTTTCTATCTATTACGGTTCGAAAGATACAGCCGTTAAAAGGTTTGACGGACAGACAGTAGTTGGGTCTCTTATCACTCTTTTGGGTACGGAACCCCAATAATTGACATACCTTATTTGGGTCATTGTGTCAAATGAAGTGTCGCCCAGTCAGCATAATGTGCAATAAATGATTTGAATTTAATTGGATTTGTAAATAAAGACTGTTTTAAACTATCACGGTTGTTCACTAAAGTTAAATGATTATTTACGGGATATTTACCGTGGTAAGGTTGTGGAAGGAGCTCCCGATATTTCGGCGCAGTTACATGCACCATGTTCACGGGAAGACTATATCGGGAGCTCCTTCCACAACCTTACCACGGTAAATATCCCGTAAATAATCATTTAACTTTTGTAAATAAAGGTATCTAAATATATCGTACCTTTATTTTTCGTCCGGTATAGTACGGAACATTGGTGTGCGTTGCGATGGTGGACTAACACGTGCTTATCGGGGACAAACATTAATTTGGTTTATAGGGGGCGGCAGGAGCAGAGGGGGTGCGGTTCGGGGAGGGGGGACGCTATTACATGCTATTACGTCAATCAGCCTTCGCCAGTGTCGCGTGTTCCAGACCTACAAAGATTGCAACAATTTTCACTTGGCCTTTACCTATTTTCTTTTCATAATATTTGTATGAACCCGTAGAGATTTTTTTAATCAATACCTACTTATCATAATTGCTTCAGTATTACTTTAAACTTTTTTAAGCTACTAGCTGTTACCCGCGACTTCGCATGTGTAGAATTTCATATAAACTTCCGGCACCTTTTTAATTTGAGCTTTCGCAAAATCCTTTCTTAGTGGATTTCTAAATTTTTATGGGTATAAGGCCACATTTATCAGCATTGCATGTCTTAGCTTAATTTCAAAAGTTTCTGATTATTCAGTCAATTTTTTTTTATAAACGAATTCAAAAAAAGAGGACGGTTCTATGTTCCATTGTATATATTACTAGCCGTCCGCCCCGGCTTCGCACGAGTGTAAGCTCGGCCTTCGGCCTCGCTACAAAATATAATATAGCCTATGTCACCCGGGGATAGTGTAGCTTCCCAACAGTGAAAGAATTTTTCAAATCGGTTCAGTAGTTTCGGAGCCTATTCATTACAAACATACAAACATACAAAAATAGGTACAAATCTTTCCTCTTTATAATATTAGTGTAGACTAGCCGCCAGTCCTGGCTTCGCACGGGAGCCGGAGATTTTTTTATTAAACATTCTAGTAATAAATATATCCTATGTTACTCAAGGATAATGTAAAATTCTAATGGTGAAAGATTTTTTTTAATCGGTCGATTAGTTAAATCGTTACAAACATAAAAAAATCCAAATCTTTCCTCTTTAGAATATTAGTGTAGAATATTTTAGTGTAAGTATGTTCGCCGATTTATCTGCCAACTGTAAACCGACTTCAAAGCTTTTTCTTTTTTTGGTAGGGTTTACTTCCAAATTGGTCCCATAGTCACCAAGTCAGGATCTGATGATGGGATCCCAGGGAAAACGAGGGCAGACGTTTAAGTCGGGTTTTAATGTTTTTTTTTATGATACTGGGTGACTAGACGAGCGAAGTCGCTCGCCTGATGGCTCTTCACGCTTGCCCATAACAGCACAAAGCCACTCAGAATTTTGAACTTCAACAGTTTAAAACCCTGGATGGCAATGCACAGCGCTCGTCACTCCGAGATATAAGATGTCAAATCTCTGTGTGCCCTGTAATTTCGCTGATCCACTTGTATATTTAGAATAGATAGAAGAAGGTAAATAGGTAGGCTAGCTGCATCCCCATAATTCACCAACTTTCCCGCATTTTCCAAGGCAAAAAGTAGGCTAAAGTTAAATGATTATTTACGGGATATTTACCGTGGTAAGGTTGTGGAAGGAGCTCCCGATATTTCGGCGCAGTTACATACACCATTTTCACGGGAAGACTCACACACCGTGTTCACTCTTCCCGTGAACATGGTGCATGTAACTGCGCCGAAATATCGGGAGCTCCTTCCACAACCTTACCACGGTAAATATCCCGTAAATAATCATTTAACTTTAGTGAACAACCGTGATAGTTTAAAACAGTGTTCAAAAAGTAGGCGTTATTATGTTCTTTTTAACCGACTTTCGAATTCGACTGTATGATTTTTTTGCATGTTTGTTACACGATTACTGCCTCAATTATGAATTGATTTTGATCTGTTTTTTTTTTTTTGGTAGGTGAAGATGGTGGTGGTAGTCTCTTCAGAGGTGGTCCCATTTTTTAAAAATCAAAATTGGTTCAGTGCTTTCAAAAAAAACCACAAACGACGTTTTGGTTTGTTATTACTTTCAGCAAAACCGGAAACCACAAAAACTGCGTTGTAGTTACGCTAATAGGTAAGTGACAGCTTCGCTGCTAAGCGGAAGCTAGGAAGCAGTTAATCGACAAGATCCAATGTAAGTTGACAACCTACTTGTTTGGATTGACTAATAATTTAGGGGATTGAAAGTACATTGAAATAGACGTTCAGCCAATTGTACGTTCGCAGAAATTGTCCTTCGGGGAATACGTATTTAGATATATAAGTAGATAATTCTTTATTGTTCACATCAGAAATGACATCATCGTCATTATCGTCAGCCTGTATAAACTACTGCTGGGTATAGCCTCCTCTACCATGTGCCATAGATCCTTGTTTCGGGACAACCTCATCCACGTATGAGCTGCGATGGGTCTGATGTCATCGACGCATTGGGCATAAATTACATACACACTAGTAGGATAAAAATAACTAGTGTAATAACTGGCGGCCTTATTGCTATAAACGATCTCTTCCAGATAACCGTAGCATAGATAAGAAATACAGAAGACTAAAGGACGAGGTGTGCCATCATAACGTAAGAAATTAATTAGATGTCCAAGTAAATTTAAGACTGGATAATTAGGGAGTTTGATGTTGTGGACTTGAATCTAAACAATTTTTGCATAATCTAGTACTTTGAAAATCCTAGAATCAAATTTAATCATTTTTATTGCCTGGAACCGAACAAATGATAGGACTTATACTCTAATTAGTTTTCTTAGCATGAAATGTCACTGTTACCAAATTAATATAGATAAGAGTATCTTTAATTTGCTTAATCCTACCCAGGTATATAAGGTAAGGTATAACTGATTAGATAAAACAATAATACAAAATAAATAAGCAACTGATAGCTAAATATAACTTTACCTTCAAATATACTACACACACTACACTACTCTATTGCACTTCAGTAGCTAAAACACCAATTCACACCCTTTGGGTACAGAACCCTAGATAGGGTTAGCTAAAGTGAATCTGGGCAGGACATAAATGGTCAGAAGTGATGATGGCAAGTGGTGTACAGCAGTAACCGCGTGGTGGCCGAGACTAAATCGCCGAAACCTGGCCCGACCGAGGATAAAGTGGCCCGACGACATCAAAAGAACTGACAAAGAAAGACTGGCGAGAGACCGGGGCATAAACAAAAGGAGGCCTATACTCAGCAGTGGGTCACTCAGGCAGGACTGATGATGATAATGTAATTGGCCAGCTTCATTGCGGTTGGTAATATTAATCTTGCGTATTTCGTGGTGTACTTGTGTTACCTGTCGCTTCTGAGAATTTGTATACATACAACCTCAATTAAAGTAAATTACGTCAGAAACTCGTGCTCTTTTCAATTTACGTCAGAGGGTGAGGTGGGTTTCATTAAAAAACACGTTAAACTCAAGGCAACAATACTCAGTACATTAACGTTACAATTTTCAGCTGTTGTTACCCAACCGAGTCGAAGAATACCCTCATAATAGCTCTGCAGAGTTTTATTGAATCATACTAAAGGGTGTAGGTTTGTCCGCGCCTAACTCCGTAACGGCTTAACGGATTTGGATATCATTTTTGTTTGGAGGTCAATTATACTCGAACGAATTAACACATAATATATATAGGCTGATACCGTTTATCCTCGATTGTCTCGAAAAATACGCTTTCTGTATAATAAATATCTGGGACATTATTGCACACATGGTCATCTGACCCCAAACTAAGCAAAGCTTGTAATATGGCTGCCACTGGTATTAACTGGTATACATACATATAAATATTTTTAAATACATATTAACACCCAGACATGGAACAAACACAAATGTTTGTCCTAGGTGGGAATTGAACCCACGCCCCCAGGCGCAGAAGGCAGGTTCACTACCAATTAAGCTAACGGGGCTGTCAAAAGACATGTATGATAGGTCGAATGGGATGTATGATAGCGGGTGAAACCGCGGGGCACAGCTAAAGGAAACCTTTTATCGGCTTTATTGAAATAATAATGACTCTACAATGTTGAATGCTTAAGTAAGTAGCTAGGTGACTTAAAATCTGGCAATTTTTAACATACTTACAGAGTGGTTCCGTGTTGTTGGAGATAAAGGGGGAGGCCTATGTTCAGCATTGAACGTCTTCGGGCTGATGATGATGATATTGAAGGAGTGGTTCTATTTCAGACGTAGACATTTGTGCATTTTGGCAGTAATATGATTTCGATCCGCATTATCACATCTCAACAATAAGCTTTGAGCTAAAGGAGCAGGAAAACATCGTGAAGAAAAAGTCATGGTCGTTAGCTAGGTACTTTCTGGTAAGTACTCAGCTGGCTAGCTACCATCCTCAAGTTGAAAATCTGTCAGCAAGCACCTAACGGCGTATTCCGGCAGCGTCACATGAAAGACAGTTACTTTCCCATTCCAGGCTAGGCTTGTTTATAATCCACACGGTCAATTAACATCAGGTGAATAAAACAACGAGACTGTAAAAAAAAGTTATTCCCTTCTCCCGTTGTATTCTCCAAGAGTGGGGAACACTCACTTGGGTAGCTTATCATGACTCATTTGGGTAAGTATTCAATTACTTCCGCACAATTTCCCGCCAATCTGTTCCAGAACAACGACAGGAACCGTTTCTATACTCGTATATAGTATTGGATAATAGGACTGCCACCTTGCCTGATAAGCATAAGCATAAGCAATGACGCAGTCTACAATGGAGCATCAACATCATCATTTTTCACCCATAGGACGTTCACTGCTAGACATAAGCCTTCCCCATCGATCTCCAAAAAGGCTTGAGTTTGGAAGTGGCCTGCATCGATCGTTTCCCTGCGGTCTCTTTTAGGTCGTCTGTCCACCTTGTGGGTGGATGTCCTACGCTGCGCGTAACGGTCCGTCGTCTCCATTCGAGAAACTTTCGGCCCCATAAGCCATCTGTTCTGCGTGCTATGTGCCCTGCCCACTGCCACTTCAACTTGCTAATCCGGTATCCGGTGGGCTATATCGGTTACTATCGTTCATCTACGGATCTCCTCATTTCTGACTTGATCTCGTAGAGACACCCCGAGCATAGCCCTCTCCATAGCTCGTTGTGCAACTTTGAGATTACTTATGAGGCCTATAGTGAAAGACCACGTTTCAGTGCCGTATGTCACATTGACATTCATCAGTCATCATTGTCAAGTGACATTCATAAGTTGTAGTTGTAAGTAGGTGTAGTAGTTCTATTGGTGTGTTGGTTGTAATCTGTGTTAGTTGTTAATGTATAATTTAAGAAACTATAACTAATTATTAAATAAGATATTTTATTTAAGTAAATCTAAACCAATATATTTATAATTTATTATAATATAATTTATTATAGTATGACAGTATAGTATTTATTATAGTTTGACAGCCCCGTTAGCTTAGTTGGTATTGATCCTGCGTTCAGCGCTTGGGGGCGTGGGTTCGATTCCCACCTAGGACCAACATTTGTGTGATGAACATTTGTGTTTGTTCTATGTCTGGGTGTTAATATCTACTAAAGTATGTATTTAAAAATAAATATGTATGTATATCAGTCTCTGGCAGCCATATTACAAGCTTTGCTTAGTTTGGGGTCAGATGACCATGTGTGCAATAATGTCCCAGATATTTATTTATTTATTTAATTTATTATGCCTTTGTTTAATTTATTTATTATTTATAAGTATGTTTATATTTGAATTGTTGTTCCACACTTTAGGATGAAAATAAAAAAAATTACGACCGGCAGGACTCGGGCCTCCGCTATCTGGGTGTACGCCTCGAGCGCTGACTCCGCTAAGCTACCGTAAGCGGATAGAGCCATTTATTTATTATTTATTTATTTATTGTGAACTTTCCTTGAATATGTACCAAACGTTTAGATTCTGGTTTCTAATCCATATGGCCAAGAATTAGAACATCCTGCCGGCTTCCTTGTTTCCTGAGACATATAATATGGGCCTTTTCAAGGCAAGAGGGAATAGGTATCTTCCAAGTCTGAGTGCTTCATTTTCAACCACATCGTCGCTTACCAACAATACCAACAGACGAGTTGGCGTCAAACGGGGAATTATTCACGATAAAAAAATATAAATAAATAAATAATCTATACTAATATTATAAAGAGGAAAGATTTGATTGTTTTTTTGTTTGTTTGCATCTAATAGGCTCCGAAAATACTGAACCGATTAGAAAAAAATATTTCACTGATGGGAAGCTACATTATCCCCGGGTGACATAGGCTATATTATATTTTGTAGCGAGGCCGAAGGCCGAGCTTACACACGTGCGAAGCCGGGACGGTCGACTAGTAATTTATAATTACGTTAATCACCTCCACATATCTACTGACAGGATGTTTGCGAGCAAAGTTTCAAACATGATACATGTATTGAAAAATAATATATCCCATGATATTTTATTTAAATATCATATTAATAAATGCATGTATTTGTATTACGTTAATTTTGCGGTGCCGCAATAATTTGTAGTTAATCTTTCTGTGGTATTTATAGAAACCCCATGCTACGCATCAATAAATAAATATAGCAACACTGTTATCACAAACACCACTTACAGTCACAATAAAACACTTGTGTTTTATTGTGACTGTTTTAACCGATTTTAAAAAGGAGGGGGGTTCTCAATTCGGTTATGTCCTTTTTTATGTTCACTACCTCAGAATTCCCTCATTTATAAACCCATTTAGAAAATTCTTTTTTTTATTTGATAGAATATACTTTCAGATTAGTTTAGAATTTTACTGAATTATACAGTAGTTTAAATTTGAAATGAAAATAATTAGAAAAATATGTCATCTAAGTAAACTAATTTTACTATTATTAATTTTGAAGTCGCTTTAAAAAAATGTCAAGCCCACTACCAGTTGGCAGCGTAGGAGCATGCTGGCGGCGCATTACCAAAGAAAGAAAAGAAAGGAAAAAATATATATTTTATTCGACATTGCTTAAAAATTATTATACCTAAAGGATTACTACGCTCAATGCTTTACCGTTGAGCCAGTAACACGCTAGCATTTAGGTCACTCGCATTAATCAGGAGTCTTAAAGTTTTTTTTTAAAGTATCGCCCTGTTTTGTCACGTACTGCAAGCAAAGACGTCTCTTTACTCTTTCTATTATTTTCTATTATTTTCTTTTTTCTCTTTAATCTTTCTATTATTTTATACAATATGAAGTTGATCCTTCAGATAAAGGAGTTCGTCCTTTATCTGTCTATCTATCCCCGACTGGTTCTTACAAAATGTAGGTTGTGCCGCAAATATTTTCTTCTTCTGTCATTCAAATTTGTAGTTTTTTGTTTTGACCCAACAACACATGGGGGTGGCATGGGTGATTCAGTCATATCTACTTAAGGTACAAAATAAATAATGGTACAAATGTTGGCAGTGTTGTGTTTTACACGCAGTGTTTCGTTCATTACACTCTAACCTACATTGAAAAAAAAAAACACTGTCCCCACTAGTGACTATTGGGACAAAAGGTAATAAAAATGTCAGTATCCAACAGTCGTGGTCAACGGTTTTTATAACTGCCTTTAAGACAAAAAGAAATAAAATTTCCAGTGTCCATAAGTTGACCACCTTCACGTTTTACGAAAGGCGTTTTCACTCGAACAGTATTAACGATACATTGAGCATCTTCTCTCTCGTGTCTCTCCTGGCAGGAAACTATTAAACCTTAAAAAATATTATTTTTAACAAAATAAATTCCGTATATGCTTTTCCTAAATTAACAAAACCAAAATCTCATGTTTTTATAATGAGAACTGGGGGCTACCTCACCTTACGGTTACCTCATAACGCGGGCTCGAAACAGCACTGAAACAGCGCAGTGCGGAAAATCAAGCGAACGTGAACCGCAAGCGCCGAGATACGGTTTAAGATCGCGCTACACTACGCAATCACCTAAACAGAATCTCTCTAAACAGGTAGCCCTAAGGCCCCTGGCCTAGTTTCTACCTACGCCTTTGTCAATCAATATTTTTGTTACGCACCGGTTTTGTGACAAAGTAGGTAGAGTGCGTGGGCGCACAATGGTTCACTGCCCACTCCTTATCCGAGTCCATTCTCGTAGCATCCGTTACGAGCCCAGCTCGCTATCAGCAAACACATCCGCCATAAATATGAGAATGCTACAGATAAGTCTTCTGCGACATATTTTTTATGTTATTTGTTATTTAGTATAGTACTGGTAGTTTCCAAAAATCCAATCTCACTATGAAAAGGGTACTCACTTATTTTATCACAATGTTCTTTTCATTGATAATTATATCAACTATTTTGTAAACAATATTCTCCGAAATGATATCTAATGTGCCGAACGAATTGAGTGCCTTCATTTTTATTTTGTATTTGAATGTATATATTCTTTCAATTACATATTAATAATAATACCTGACTCTGCATGATCTAATTCCTTCTTGCCCATGTTTCTTTTGGACTGCTAGAGAAATGCTGGCTTTATAGTTGATATTCCGAAGAGCTTTCATTCCATTTTTACTGTGTTAACTGCTAGTCTGTGGAATACGCTGACTGAATGGATGTTCCCCGATAGTTACATCTCAAATCAAAATCAGTCTTCAAATCACGAGTGAAATTATTTCTTCTAGGCAAGCGTACTAGGCGAGGCGGTCAAACGCAAGCTTATTATCAAATAAATAAACATAAGTGCCTATTACTTTTTCTGCTCGGCCGTTGGACGAGCTCTCGGTTAAATAATTTAATACCTATTTTGTATACGTATAGATAATTTCAAATAGGACCTTGTTTAGAATTAAAAAAATGCTATAATCAATAAAACTTTATTCATATAATATGCAATGTAACAAAATAACATTAGTAATGTTAATAACATGATTATAAAAATGTGGTAGTCGTAATTTTACGTAATGAAGCTTTGTCTGGCAAATTGAACAACCACATAGTTGTTTCTCGTGAATTGCGCAGCTTATAGCTTCCATACATTTAAGTAGAAATAAATAAGTGCATAGCTATTAAAATAATTACTATAAATAGTCAACCATCTGTGATTAATGATTATGCTAATGGCATAAACAACAAGCACAAATTGTGGGCTATTATATAACTATAATATCTACCTTCTTAGAGCAAATAGGAAAACGAATCGGAGATTTAATTTCGAATAGTATTATTGTCATGCCTATATGTGTTAGTGATGCTAGTCGTTTCAAGGGGTCAGTCAGAAAGCGTCACGACATTGCGTGATTCGGAAAAGCTGTTTACTTGACCCCAATGTCACGCGAAGTCACCGCAGTAGCGGTGCGAGTGACGCTGGTAGTAGCGTTAGCGGTTTTCGCAGCCGTCCCGACCTTGCGAATGGTCGTCGTAGTGGTCGTCTTGGATATACCCCCATCGGCAAGATGTTTCACTTCAGTCCCCGTACGTACTTCTTCATTGCCAACCTGACTCTTCTCATGAGCGGTGGCGTTTTTCACGTGTCTATCAATATTTTGCTCGAACCCATCCCCACGAATAATTTCCGTGCTACTGTTTTCTGTACAACGCGCACCCCTTTCACCGGTTTGGGCCGTACGAATGACCCCATTTTCGAGGGGAACGACTTCGCTATTGTGATAACGTTCGGTATACCCGTTCCCGTCCGCATTATCAATCGTATAAGACCCTCTGCGTTTTATCTGGGTATTTTCGGGCACCCAAACGATCTCCTGGGTAAGTGCGTCAGTAGTTTGTATCGGTTCTGGAGATAAGGTGGTACTCCTCAGTTCGCTCTCGGGCCTCAAGTGAGTGTAATGAGTGCGACTTTGGATGTCATCAATAGATTCCACGTCGTATGTGTCCTGCCGGCTGTACCTTTCATTACTTTGCTCAACATTGTCATCAGCTACTTGCCGTACGATATGATTTCTTGAAGTTTCCGTTACATGAGTACTGACCCTTTTGTCGCTGTTGGAGTTATCATCATAGTCGATCTGCTGCCTAATGATTTGATTTCTGGACGTTTCAGAGCCGGTCGGTTTTTCGACAGATTGTGGTTTGTTCAGGGGTTTCAATTGACCTAATAGAGGAGAGTGCTTGATACCGAATGTGATATGAGTCGTTTTGCTGGTTTGGACCTGTAAACCAATTATTCAGCTTATTAACGAGTACATACTCTAAATTACAGCTTAAATATGACTACACCTTATTGGATGTTAAGTAATTATTTCGTCGACATTAACACGCTCAAGTTTGTAACAGCAACTGGCTCCGAAGTGAGATTGCTGTAAAATTAATTAAGCACATATCGCAATAAAATATTTGTTTTTTATTTGTAGTAGGTATTTATACCTTTTCTGGTGAGTAGGTACCAGGCGCGGGTACTCGCTTTCTGTCATCTACCGGCACCTTGTGGCGTCCTGATATCGTGTAAACGGGTGTGTCCAGCACTGACGGGATCTGGTACGTATTTGGTGCTGAAAATTAATATTTTCTCATAAATGTTTGGGTTAAATTAAACTTAAAGAGCTGTTTAAAAAATGGCTATGGCTGTTGTGTTTCACAGATCACCAGATATGAATCACAATACACTAGATAACGGTGAGCATATCACAAGGCACCAGCCATGCCTATCTGTAAGCACAGCTGTAAGTGCCATTATTTTTTTAACGTTGATTTAAAGGTTTTTTGCAATAAAATGTGAAAATTACTCTAAAATGGTTATATTTTTTCGTGAAAATTCTCGCAAAGAGTGATAAATAGTAATAACTTTGCTTTGGCGGCAACTGGACATTTATAGACTCGCGTGCGCTAACCTCAGCTACGCCTCGACCCATATTTTCACATTCGTCTTTATATGCCTCTATTGCCGGCCTCTACAGTACAGTACTAATATACTATGATTGTCAATTAAACCATAAGCAATAATGGCGGTATCTTTTTCGAATCTCCAAAAACATATTAATGAATAAAATGTCGTAAACTAAGAAATGTTAACTGACATAGTAATTGCCGTAGATACACATAAAAATTGCGTAATAAAATATTGTTTACGATCATAAAATTCGGGACCACTCGAGTTAGGGGTGGTTGAGGAAATGAAAAGGTGTATAATTAAGTAGGTAGTATTTGCTGCGACTGCAATGTAGGTATTACCAAGGATGATTTTAACTACTAGGAATAACTTACTTAATTGTTCTTACACCGTTAAAAAGATGTTATGGATGTAATCAAAAAGGTATTTAATACTATGGATATCGTTTCAGCACTAAAAAAACCTAACCAAAAGTGACTAACCCTATACTAATTATTACCTAAAATATATTGAAAAAAATCTGTGCATGAAGTCTACAAAAATGTATACTAAATTAGACATGGTTTTTCACAACATAGGATTTAAATCGAAATATATAGGATCAGGATCTACATGTATAGGTTCAACACATTTTTATTCTTTAATTTTCTACTGGACCAACATCCATGGTGTTTGTAAATCAATGTAATTGTAGCTTATAGTACCATAGTATTTAAATAAATGTTGATCGTTGTAACACGAAACGTATCAAATGCTAGAACTTAAATTGTTTTTGTCACGCTACAAGATTCCTTTCATTTATATTCTATTCACAATCAAAACAAATAGTTTTCTAACTAACCTGGTGAATCGGTGAACTTGTTAGTGTGGACCTTGATTCCAAAGGAGTGCTGAGGAGAATACGTCACTACAAACTTGTATCCTTTCTCTGGACTGTACGTCCCAGGAGCGGGCACCTTCAAACGCTCATCGATTGGTTCTTTGTGCCGGCCAGAAATCGTATACAGTGGTGTCTTCACTGGTATTGGGATGTTGTAAGAGTTTGGTGCTGAAAATGACCATAACAATAATCAAAGGAAGGTCTATACCCAGCAGTGGGTTATCAGAGGCATTATGATGATGATGCAGTATATCAAGTTTGTGTATTTGTTTCCACACAACTCTATAACGGCTGAGATTAAGAATGGACGTGGCTTATACTCCGAATTAATGTAAATGCTACTTTTCATGCGGAAAATAAAAGTTTCCCGAAAGATAATGGTGCAGCTTGTATGTTATTCTTAAACGCAATCCTATAGTGAATAACAAAAAAACATATTAAAAGTAAAAATTACCTGGTGTATCAAGAACCTTTAAAGTGTCAGGTTTAACTCTGAAGGTGTATTGTGGTGCACTGTGCAATAATACTTTATCGGCCTTATCAGGGTTGTAGCTGTTAGGAGCTGGTGTTTCAATAACTTTTCCATCTTCAATTTTTGGCCTGAATGTGTAAGATGGCGATGATCCGTGCAAAACCTTATCGCCTTTTTCAGGGTGGTAATAGTTTGGTCCAGGAGTGTTCACAACTTTTCCATCTTCTATTTTAGGACGGAATGTATAAGACGGGCAAGTTTCATGGAGAATTTTATCTGCTTTTTCTGGAGAATACGCGTTTGGTCCTGGGTTATTTGAGAGTTTGTCGGCCGGACCTTTGTGGCCAAAAGTATATTTGGGAGCTCCGTCTAACATATAATCGTACTTACTGGGATCGTAAGCATTGGGAGCTGGAACTCCATTAGGTTTGTTCAGTGGTTGCTTGGTGCTGAATGAATACGATGGTGAGTTTTCATGCAAAGCTTTATCTGCCCTTTCCGGGTTGTACGCAGCTGGCCCAGGAGTATTAATTAATTTTTCAGGTTGTCCTTTTCCTCCAAGGGAGTACTTGGGAGTGCCATCTAACAAATGAGGATCGTACTGATTTGGTCCGGGCACATCAGATACTTTTGGATCATAGCCTTTTCCACACATAGTGTACCTGGGAGTACTAGACGGCAAATGCGGATCATATACATTAGGTCCGGGTGTATCGGAAGGCTTTGCAGATAGCCCTCTTCCAGTCATCGTGAACCTAGGCGTTCCATTAGGTAAATGAAGGTCATACTGATTTGGTCCCGGTGTGTCTGAAGGTTTTGCGTCGTGACCTCTTCCGTAAAGGCTATATTTTGGAGAACCATCCACAAGATGCGGATCATATTGATTGGGTCCAGGTGTGTCTGACGGTTTTGCGTCGTGGCCTCTTCCGTAAAGACTATATTTTGGAGAACCATCTACAAGATGTGGATCATATTGATTAGGTCCAGGGTTGTCTGAAGGTTTTGCGTCATGACCTCTTCCGTAAAGGCTATATTTTGGAGAACCATCCACAAGATGCGGATCATATTGATTGGGTCCAGGTGTGTCTGACGGTTTTGCGTCGTGGCCTCTTCCGTAAAGACTATATTTTGGAGAACCATCTACAAGATGTGGATCATATTGATTAGGTCCGGGGTTGTCTGAAGGTTTTGCGTCATGACCTCTTCCGTAAAGGCTATATTTTGGAGAACCATCCACAAGATGAGGATCATATTGATTGGGTCCAGGTGTGTCTGAAGGCTTTGCATCATGACCTTTTCCATAAAGGCTATATTTAGGAGTACCATTTAACAAATGCGGGTCATATTCATTAGGTCCTGGTGTATCACTCGGTTTTCCTACCGAACATTTAGGCCTGAAAGTATAGGCAGGTGATGAATCGTGAAGAAGTTTATCAGCCTTATCAGGATTATAAACATTGGGGCCAGGAAAGGCATCCATTTTAGGAGAATATCCTTTTCCCGCAATCGTAAACCTTGGAGAACTATCCAGCATATGGATTGATTTTTCTGGCGAATAAACGTTAGGAGCGGGTGTATCATCAATTTTAGTGATATGATCTTTAGGTCTAAAAGTATAAGCAGGTGAAGACTCGTGAAGTAATTTGTCAGCTTTGTCAAGATTGTAAACATTGGGACCAGGGGTTTCTTGAATTTTGTCCGAATGTCCTTTACCTGCGATAGTAAATTTGGGCGTTCCGTTTAACATATGTATTGACTTTTCAGGAGCATAAAGATTAGGTGCTGGTGAGTCACTTCTCATCACAATTTGCTCTTTGGTCCTGAACGAATAGGCCGGTGAATGCTCGTGCAAAACTTTGTCAGCTTTCTCTGGGCAATAGCTATTTGGAGCTGGAGTTTCAGTTATTTTGGTGGATGTACCTTTGCCGGTCATAGTGTACCTAGGGCCCCCGTTTAACATATGAATTGATTTCTCAGGTGCGTAGACGTTAGGGGCAGGTGTTTGTTCGATTTTTTCAACAACTTCCTTGGAACGCATCGAATATGCGGGTGATCTTTCATGCATCATTTTATCAGCTTTTTGCGGGTTGTAGCTGTTTGGCGCTGGGGTAGTTTCATGTTTCTCGGCACATCCTTTTCCAGCTAAAGTATATTTAGGCCCATTTTTAAAAGAATTAAGAGCTTTTTCGGGAGAATATACATTTGGAGCGGGTGCATCGTGGGTCCTTATAATTTCAGTTTTTGTTCTGAAGGAATAAGCAGGAGATTTTTCTCTTAACATCCTATCGGCTTTTTCTGGGCTATATGCATTCGGCGCAGGAACCTGATCGACTCTCTGAACCATCTTCATTTTACTTGATATTGTGTATCTCGATGACTTATCACGAAGAACAGAGTCAGCCTGAAATTGAAAGCAAGAGTAATGTTAAACGTGAATCGTATACCTACTCATGTTAAATTCTAATACTTTACTAAGAACTACACTTAACACTGTTTACATTATTGGTTTCTACACGTGCCAACAATTAACTATATTTTATATGTAAGGTACCAAAATCATTGAAAAAAAATTATCTGCTATCTACATTTTACTACAATAACATTACTCTCCTAAATTTAAATACCTGATTGATTTCCAGAAATTATTTCTTATTACCTTTTTATTGTCTAACGTTGCATCCATGCAGCATGCAAATTAACAACCCCTAATTCACAAATACGTTTATATACACAATAACACTAAAGATTTATAATAACTTCCAGGCAATGACAAACTCAATTTTCAATAGAAATTTAATAGAATTTAACAAACAAATATTTTAGTGATGTGATTAATAAAGCATTAAAGTTGTATAAGTCGCAAAAGCACTGTGTTGATGTTGAAGCTTGTGAAAAGCGTTAAGTATAAGGCATGTTACAGACAGGCAGTTAGATGGCGCTGATTCCTTCAGGGGCGGGGTAGTGGACTGCTTGACCGACGTATTCCGAATGTCGGATGCCGAATGTATGCGCCGGCGCCCACGGCAGGTTCACGCACACCTGTTGTGTGCACCCAGCTTATGGTTAGTTAAAGAGATTATTATGAAAAGACGGAGAAAAGTTAGAAACCCGTATTAGATTTTAAAGATCGGATGCAGTGATAATTCAAACTTATTTACAATATACTTTTAGAAGACTTTTAAAGTATTTTTTTAAACATGCAGTATGGACATTATGGCCATCAATCAAATAAGTTGTTAACAATGGACAGGTAACTGTTGATTAAAAAGACCTTGGCAAGAACTCATTGAATCAAGTTAGCGAATTCAGATATGTTTTCCGCAGAGGGCGTTATACGGAAAGGTGTAAGCAACGTCCGCGTGGTTTGCAATTTAGCAGTCACTCTCGCGAAAGGTTACATCACATAAATGTACTTCAAAAAATTGTACACACTCCCACCAGTTATTTTAGTCTCATTATATCATGCTTATTGAAGTAAACTTAATTTTACATAGGATGAGTATATTGAGTATAAGCAAAACTTTACAAGGTTTCCAATGCTATCATCGCATTAACCAAGCGTTCACTAATAGTTTAGTCGATGATGTCATGTTTGCTATTTTTTGCTCACAAAAGCGGCTTATGATTTACGGAGAAAAAATACGGTACCTTCTCCGGGCAGTAAACTCCGGGGGCAGGCACGGCCTCAGATGGATGTTTGTGTTCTCGTCTCGGTGCCATAGTGTAAGCTGGAGGCCTCCTCGTCAGCACCCCGGCAGCCTTGTCGGTGGTGTACGTCCCGGGGCCTGGCATAGGTGTCTTGGACTCCCAGTCCTTCCCTCGGCCAGTGATGCTGAAAGCGGGTGCTGCTCGCTTGTTGCCCTCTTTTGCTTCGCCGAGAACGGGGGGCATGGAATATACGTTTGGTGCTGGAACGAGTTAAATCTATGCGTAAGATAGGTGCATATGATACAACAACATCTGATGGATATAATGAATAGATTTTTTTTGGTGTGAATTTCGAATCATTAATTCTGACAGAATTCAGACAGACTGACTTGACTTGAACTTAACAATCATTCTAATTTGAATTCTTAAAATTTAAAATCATAAATAATATTGCGAAAACATCTGATCTCATTGATAACCAGGATATTTATTCTTTTCTACAATAGATTATCAATCAGGTTTAAAAAAACATCTGGCTTCAAAAAAAAACTTGTTTACGACAAAAACGTAATGCAAATCTGTTTATGCTGAAGCCTAGTCTCGAATATGCAAACAATGATGAATTATTTCGACTTGATTCACGAGCTGTGTTTCAATGCCAAACCAAGACAATGCAATACTAAAACGAACGGTGACATCAAATAATAAATAATAAGAAACTTCAATAAGCCGCATTTCAAGAATATGATAATGATATACTTATGCTGTTACTTTAGTAGGAATACATGAATTACGACATACATAATAAATATTTGAATATTGTTAACTCAGGTGAAAACATCATTATAGTAGGTAAACGAAGAATATAATGTCAAGGAAAGTCTTTTGAAGGAAATAATTTTGTTTTGAAATACGAATCTTTGATGGCATGCATATCTCATGCTTGAAATACAGATTATGAAATTCGAATCGTATGTATTCAATAAATATATTTATTTTTTAGTTCAATCGCTATCGGATGATGCTGCGGTAAATTGTTAAACGCTGAATAAAAATTCTGTTTCCATTTGTCGTGTTAGTTTTTCTAACATAAAATAATTATGATTTCTTAGGTATTTCTGATTATTATTCATTGAAATTAAACATTCAAAAACATCAAAATTATAATAAAGAGGAGGATTGGCAAACATGTACCACCTGTTTGGGAAACAGTCATTAAATTAATAAAATCTCAGGCCTGTCTCAGAACTGCAAGTCCTCTGGACATCGTGTGACTACTGCATACATAGCAAACTTTTTGTTTATAAAACATTGACGGTACTTGTAAAATATTTTCATAACTTTTCTTTGACCTCGGATACTGCAGTGATTGATACGTCAGGAATTAAAATAATATAAAATACATACGATAAAATATGTTAAGTGTGTAATTTCAATATAAAATAATATGTTGCATCCAATAATAAAAAAAAATTATTATATCTATCTATCTATTTTTTTCTAATCTAATTACTTTAAACGAGTGATTCTCGTATATAGATTTATTTCACATAACTCGATCGGAAACGGTTCTAACGATTTGGATGAAATTTAGTATTTGGATAAGGCTTTGCTTTTTAAGTTTACATATACAGTCGCCAAGGTAGGCACGGATCTTTTGGTTTCAGCTTTCTTTAATTTTTTTTAATATAGGTACAGATAATGGATGGACAGCTAATGGACCATATTCAGTGAAGATTCCGGTTGCAATAATTGGGTTGGTTATATTTACAAAATAGCCTGAAGATAGAATGCGTGAAATGGAAACAAATATGAATATTCCAAATAACATACCATAATACCAAGCTATTAACAAACTTTGCCAAAACAATGCTGAAAGGCTTAACATTCGTCAGGACGATGAAAAACTATAAAATTACAATAACTATAAATAACTATATAACTACAAAAAACGACACAAATAAAATAAAAAGTAGAATCAGCTGATGCAAACAACTGAAATGAAACAATTTAGGATAATAAAAGTGAACAATGAAATAGACAATCGAAGCTATAAAGCTCATGCTTCTATGTGCACAGGTGAAGCACCTGGTATCTTCACGCCGGGCATCGGTGGATTCACTCGAAGTCCTATGGAGAAGGCCGGAGCATGGTCGAGTACGGCCCTGGAAGCTTTGCTTGGTTCGTAGTCGCAAGGCGCTGGGGTCGGTGCAATGCGCGGCGGCGGCCAACGACCGTGCAGCGACAAGGCTGGACCTCCTGATCGCCCTATTATCCCGAACAGCCATTTATTCATAAAAATTTATTTAATATTTATAGTTGTCTATTTAACTCTTTCTAAATTGAATCGCTTATGATTGTACTAAGATGAACCGAAATCAACGTTACATTGGCAGATGCAGTGACAAAGTAAGAAAGTAAATAGTACATACTTCCTCAAGCAATTTTACTATTAAAAATTAGGGCCTACTATCTCATAATTTCCTTAAAATGAGTAGGTAGGTTCAAGAACTTTTAATTTATTCTATAAACATCTTTACCTTCGTAACCATACCTGTTAAAGAATGTCTATTTAGCCCATGAACTTTTATTAATGTAACTAGGTACTAAGAACCATGATATGGCGAAGTTGTAACTTTTTAACTTCTTGTCTTATTGGGGTTGGATTTAATTGGAATCATTAATTGCTTAACATAAACATTAAACAAAATCGCGTACCAAAGCAACTGTTGCTGATTTGACCACAACATGTTCATAAAATAAATTTACAACCACGAAACTTATAATTTTAAGGCCAAACCAGTTTGAGAAGATTATTCGATTATTTCCTATTTTGTTAAGTGTTATTGATCCATTTTAAAAGTAGTCAACCACTTGTTGTTTGTAACTCCGCTTCTTAATAAACAAATCGATAGAAATCGATTTCTAAAACACGTCTCTAATATTGGTACCCACCTCAACACTCCACTTCGTCACAACACTGCACTGATATACTCATTCACAGAGTGAGCCTTAGCGCAACTTGTGATAAAACAAGTTCAAGGCACTCAAGCAGAGTGGTTATCCAAGCGTGGTGGATATGCGACTGAAGAGCGAAATCGGGCTCTCGACCGATCGAGTGCTCGCAGACCCTGACGATCTGTAGGCAGCCTCTGACTCAGACATTGATCACCTTCGCGCATACGGACTTATTTGGTGACATCCATTCAATGCAGCAAAACTTTACGAACCAATGCCAACCTACATAATATCTGCCAATTAAACGGTTCTCAGTCGAAAATTTCTCGAGACTTCCTGACGATAAGGCCAAAATTGGAGAACGGAAGATGTAACCAAATATAAATTAAACAACCGCTTATTCCTTTCATGTTAACAAAAACATGTTTTTTTTTATTCAGGTGAAAACAAGTAATTTTAGATTTTAGTGAGATATGCATAAAAGTTCATTTCGGAATGATTAAAGAAGTACCTTAACAAGGTAAACGAACAGCAGACGACATCGGTTATGCAAATAATACTGCAGTCGTGACCTACTTGCAGTAGTGTCGCAGTATGAATCACAAAATCAAGTGAAATGGCCCCTTATGTACCTATGCAGTTGTTTCATATGAATTTCAACAAAAGATAATCATTCGAATTGCTTCTCTAGTTTTGACACAAAGCCAACATTATCTGCAAGATCAAGCAGATATTAACGCATTAAAGTTAGATATTACACTAATATTATAACTGCGAAAGTTTGTGCGTAGGTTTGTCCCTACACAACTCCGTAACAACTGAACGGATTTGAATGAAATTTGGTATGGAAGTATCTTATATCCTGTATTAACACACAGGCTACTCTAATCCTGGAATTTTTGTTTTATTTATTAAATAATAGGCTTGAGTTTGACCTCAAACTCGCCTGATGTTAACCGTTGATGCATTCTACGATGGAGCACGCTTGCCTAGAAGAAACCGATTCACTCGGTATAGTAAGAGAAACGATAAGTTCTTGTAGTATAGCGGGTAAAACCATGAAGTGCTGCTAGTAATCTATAAAAAAAGAGCGAACATCCTTTAGTGACAGAATTAAACTGGGTTCAATCAGATATATCTTTATTACAGGGGTCCGACCCCTATCTAGGACACAAAAATTGCATTGTTCATATTAGTGTTGTTCGTTTATCTAACAGAAGTTGTAGTAGATACCAACACAGAAACTAAAAACACTAAATGGACGTTACACATCCATATTGTACGGAAGATAAATGTGAAGATTTGAAAAATAATCAAGATTAACGATAGCAATCGCAAAAACGTTTCAAATAAACTATAATGGAGACTGACTTGATGTAGGCGGTAGACTGTATAATTGCGTCTGGACACATTTATTTGTTGACCAAGGAAACCTGTGCAATTATCCAGTAAACGACAATTGCACATGAACTGCCCACGTCTTTACCTTCATTACACAAGATCTTTCACATTACGTTAACTGTAAGTATCATCATTCCCAGTTAGGTATTCTCAACTTTTGTATCTATGGTCATTTTTAAACTCATAAATTTGTTGATAGACTTTAGGGATACAATATGCTAATCAACCGACGCGCTTTAAACTGTTAAGTCTCAATTTATGGGTTTACGATATAGTACGGTACGGTAGTTATTATTTCGAAGTAACAATAGTAAATTTGTGGCAAAAAAAAAACACGATAAGTCATTAAATAGCATTAAAGAGTGATATTTTGCGATCCATATAGCAGAATAATAGTTACTTATAATATTAGTTAAAAGCCAATAAAAGACTAATCATTTTAGCTAAGGCCTTTTTTGCCACGTTTAGAAATTTAGGTCATTCTAATTTTAGTACATCTGCCCGCATGGTTAGCTTAAAATTATAATAATGGTGTCATATCAAAATTGGAACCGTAAAGTAAAAAACCGAATAATATGAGAAAAACCTCAAAAATAGAAGTAACGAAACGCACGACTGTGTGCAAACGCCATGGATTTGCTCCGCTAAATGCGACTTTAATACAATATATTAAACTTTATGGTCATATTTATGTAGTAACAAGCGTTGAACCATTTTGTTTAAAATCTAATCAATGTTGAGGAGAGGTACGGTCGTCATAATACAATCCCTGTGTACTATAACTTCAATGTCCATCAACAAAGCAATCAGTTGTATTTTACTAAAGCACGGATGTGAAAGGGTTCCATAGAAAGCCGATAGCTTTATAAACTAAATAAGCAGCAGTTTCATATCTGGATGCGCTCAGATGGTTCCGTGTCAATCCGGTAGGCGTGGCTTATCGGAATATCTCGGAGCATCATGATCGTAAAATTGCTTTGATGCCTTACTTTAACAGAGACAATCATATTGATATCTACACATACCTATACAACAACGAGCTCAAGCTGTGTAGAAGTTTTTCTTTTTAAATAAAAACCGACCAAATAAGAATTGGAATCACACAACTCAGTTTTCACACCACCTGCTCGACAATGTCCAATTACATATCATGCAACTTCAACGTAAAGTAAAGTATTATTACTTTACGTTTTGGAATATTAAATTCGGGTGGAAACTCGTGGAAAACTCTAAGTAAAATATGTCCACATGGCATTGTAAAGAGGTTTGTTCGAAAATCGAACTGGCCACCATAAGCAGAACTCAAAAAAGGTGCGTTTACAAAGAATGTGAAACAAAAAACGGTGTTTGGTGCTGTGTTTTTCAGTGAAACCTGGCTTTTTATTGTCTCGCAGAAGGTGTGAAAAGTAGAGTATCATCATCATCAGCCAGAAGACGTCCACTGCTGAACATAGGCCTCCCCCTTTAACCTCCACACTGAACGACATCCTGCCATCTGCGTCCACTGGATGCCCGCGACTCTCACATGTTGTCGGTCCATCTAGTGGGAGGCCTACCTACGCTGCGTCTTCCGGTTCGCGGTCTCCACTCAAGAACCTTTCTTCCCCATCGGTTATCAGTTCTTCGAGCGATGTGGCCTGCCCATTGCCACTTCAACTTGCAGATTTTAATAGCTAAGTAGAGTGTGCTCCTCTGGAATAAAGCCTGTCTTCGTCTTGGGCAGCTTGAACCCCTCGCTTCACACAGGACTTTATACATATCTATTTTTAGCTGTGTTTGAACAAATTTGTCTAGCTGTTTAAAAGTTTTGAGTTTTTTCTGAATTCTCAGTTTATTTTAAATTTAATGTCATCCCACTGAATTGTTTTTGGACGAAAAAATTATTCTGAGACTCATATTAAACCAATAAGTATATACATTGATATACTAACTGATATTGAAAACCGAAATCTATCAATTTGTTCTGATAGTAGGTATATTAACTGTGTTAGGTCATCAGTAAAGATTTACAGACCCGCAAATGTTCAGTTGAACGCCAGAACAACCTCAAACTTTAGTGTGTCGTAGGCAGGCAATTTGTTCTCGTAGTTAGAAGGCTGAATTCCATTCCAACTGAACACGCGAGCTCACTTATGTCGTTGGAAATGGCAGGGATCGCCATTTTCAGTCTTTAATTTCAATTACATGTTTGCTGGTTCGTAATTATCGTAAATTTTTGTCTAGACTACAACAATTAAATAGATTAGTTCTACAAACACCTATTGCCAGATTTTACGGCTCAATAAAACACTTTTGACTTATGATCCTTAGAGCTCTATAAAGATGATAAAATTGTTGTTTGTTGATGTTCGGACTATTTACATACAGCCTTTGATATGATATAGTTTTTTTTCCTGAAATTACACCAGTTTTTTTAAATCTATACTACTAAGGCAAGCCATCATTGGCGTTTTGTAAAGAGAGACAATCCATTACATAGCTGGCTGTCGACTAAAGCAATCGACGGGCTTAATGGCTTCGTTTCGTAGAATTTCTTTTCTAAAGTAGCCTTGTGTAAATAGTCCATTATAGCTTTTACCAGACAAACCATTTTGTTAATATTTAGAGAAGTAAATACCTTTAGAAGTCATTCCTTCTGTATTGTATGAAGCTGGGCCAGGTCCTGCCTTCGAGGTGGCACCTGGTGGATCGAGCTTGTGGCCGAAAGTGAATGCTGGAGCACGAGATTTGCGGGATTCTGGTGGGGGTTTACCTTAAAATGGAGATAATTGTTAGTTAAGTAAAACTAAGGATAGATGTTCTAGAAGTTAAGCTAAACTCTATATATTAACAAAATAAATACGTTGAATTTATTCTAAGTTGCTTATTGTAAAGCAATTGTTTAGAAATGTGACTAAAACTCTATGAAAACTTTAAAAATAATCTCGTCTCTACTACACCATACATCCTACGCCAGGACATTTTTCAAACTCTATAGCAAGATCGTACAGATACATATGTATAGAAAAGCGAAATGTATACACAACTCGCGCGTCGTGTCGATCGAGATCACCTTGAGCCGAGTCAATGTTTTTTGCCCACGTTTCTACCATAAATAGTCGTCGATATGTTTTGCCTGTTTATGAAACCATACCTGACTGAGATACAGCCAGTTTCTGTCGTGATCTTAACACCTGGTTTAAATTATTAGCTAAAAATACAGCCAGACTTACCGGTGAATTTTGTTATTAAAACACGAAATAAACAGACATATTTAAAAGTCACCTTGTATTTATAAACGCCTTCTGTTGAAATGAAACTCGTATATCACTTAGATATACACCAGTACGGATTAAATATTTAAATTGGGTAAAAACTGCACGTTGTTGTCCGACGGACTACATTAACCGTATGATGTCATGTCACTTGGCTTGTTTCTACCAACACGCGATCATGAGAGGCGAGGATGTTTGTCGACCGCTCGCGATAATCGCTACAACCTTTAGTTTATACTTATTTACCGATAGAGCTAGGAAAAATGAAATGGAAGTGTTATACCTACAGTTTCCCCTTTAGCACTCCCCCCCCTCCCTTAGTCGTTCATTAGATTATCTCGTTTGCAGTTGTGTACTGCTCAATAATGAAGTGTGCATTTGTAGAACTAGTACGTACCTATGAATATAAGTATATCAGTGTGTGAAATACGTGTTTACCTCGCCCCCTTCATATACCTATTATGATCAAACTTTAAAGTGATAGAGCGAACTTTTAAACTTATCAAGAGTACACATAATTTGTATACTCGTAACACTTGAAAAATTAAAACGAATCTATAAAAAATTGTTAGTTTACGCAGGACTAAACCTGAGTATAGTATTATATCAATGTGCTCTTTTCTATAAATACCAATTTATTAATGACTAGCGACGCGCCCCGGCTTCGCACGGGTATAAGCTCGGCCTTCGGCCTCGCTACTATGACCCGATCCAGGAACACAAAATTTCATCAAAATCGGTCCAGCCGTTTACTCACCGTTTAAACCTTCCCTGGACTACGACAAATATTTCAAAACCAAAATCAGCTAAATTGGCCCAGCCGTTCTCGAGTTTTAGCGAGACTAACGAACAGCAATTGATTTATATATATTTATTAATGATATAGAATTCTTCATCGTTTTTAAGGGTGTTTTCAAATAATACAATTATACCCAATTTTATATCATATCAGAATATATGACAAAGTTGCTCTGAGCAATGAAAATCCCCGCTATCCGTTCTAACGCGTTATATTATTGATTATTCGCTGAAACTGCTGAGTTGACACGCTACTACTATAAACCAGCATAATATTATTGTTGGTGACGTGACCACCCCTGATTCACGCCGTCGTCTTAGGTACTTCCAACAACACTTTACCGAAACCACAGAAGAAGCAATAGTAAAGCACCGAAACTAACGTAACAAAAGAAATATGTACAAAGGTATAACGATGCTGTAAAAGTAAACTAAATAAAATTGTTTAAACATAACCGTACGTCTAAATTTTTAAGATATTTTGGTATTAAAATAAAAATAACGACGAAGTGGGAATACCCCATTGAGGCCAAAGTTAATACAGAACAGCTAGAGTCAATATTGGATCACAAGTTTTGCAATATTATGATGTTTGATTGAGTAAGCAAAAGATCTTGCTAGAAGGATGCCTTGACTTGAGAAAATAGTTATAAAATGCAAGTCGTATTCAAAATATTACGACACAAATTCTACAGTCAAAATTCTCAAAAAAATATTTTAGGTTAATAATTTTGAACAGATTTGAAATTTTAACTAAATTATTAACTGTTGTGGTCTTCCCTGTCTTTCTATCTGTCTAATGGTCACAATTTTCGCGATTGATAGGCTCAACTGATCGTAGGTAATTTAAGTTCGTAAGAAAGTAGTATGCGTCGTAAAGAGAGTCATAAGATGTCTTCTCGTTCTTGAATAATGAAAAAACTGGAAAGTCATGCATAAAACCTTAGGGTGCACTTGTTTTTTTAAATTAATGATTTTTTCTATTAGCCTCGGGTGGTCTCGACAGCGTGACCGAGCGACTTACAAAGGCAGATAGCGTTGGGGCTATTTAGGGCTACTAGCGTAAGGGCACTTCTAAAGTACTACCTTGGCTTGGGCCGTCGCCGGGGGTGCATCTGGTTAGAGAATAGTTACCTATTAAGGTAGGTAGTGAGACAACGGCTGGTCCAGGACTGGCAGACTCAGCAGCTATCGGCCCTCGGCGTTTTGTAGGGTTCCACGGGTTCTGGCGAACGCCCATCAGTGAGTCGCACGGGTAGATTTTCTTGGGCAGCGACGACGATGTCCGTATCAGGGACTTCCTATCTATCTGCGCCTGAAATAGACTAATAATTATCTCCTGACAACTAAGTTCATGTTTTTTTATTTATTTCATTGGCCAATAAGCTTGACGCGCCTACCTAAGAAAAACAGTCCAACTAGGCAGGTCCAACTTCAAGAAAGAGGTTAGTCCGCAAATTCAACTCGGCTGGACAGCTTTCAGTAAACTTGCAACGTCTTCTCGTCCAAAATACCTCAGTACCTTAAGACGAAAGTCTTCGAACAGGGTGTGTTGCCAGTGATGACATACCGGCACTGAAATATGGTCTCTCACTATGGGCCTCATAAGAAAGCTCAAAGTCGCACAACGAGCTAGGGAGAGGGCTATGCTCGGGGTTTCTCTACGAGACCGAATCAGATCAGTTAATTTAGATATTATATGGTAAGGTATGGTGGTTTACTATTTTTTGATTATAGTTAGGTATGATGTAGCGAACCTGCCAGCGAGAGATTTTAAGCTAATTATCAACGACCTTGTATAATTAGATCTACGTATGTTAATAGTCTTCGGTCTGTCTTCAAGGGTGTGTGAAAACAGAAATACAGCAAAAATATTACCGATCTTGCCTCGCTTAAAGTAGACTTATTTGACGTTGCAGTCTGCATTTCTAAAGTTGCTTTTTATTATCCAAATAATAAACAGCTACAATAATGACAAAAAATTACAACACGCATTAAAAAATGATTCCTCTTAAACCACAATTCATACTATTAAGAAACTATGTAGAAATTAATAAAATTCTTCAAAAGCTTTTCAAAAGTAAGGCGGTGATGTTTTTTTTTCAAAAATCTTTGACAAAAATAATGAAGTGACATTTTTTTTCGTTTGCCCCTATTGGGGCTTCTGACTTCGCGTGATTAACGTATTTGCCATGTACAAATCGTTTAATAAATTATGTTTTATAGCTTAAAGGGAAACGATACGCGAAAATTAGGATGGACGGATCAGAGGAGTGTAAAAGACTAAATAAAATGTTTATTTTTATTTAATTCAAGATGATAAAATTAGAGAACGCTATAGATTTTGTATTTGTTCTAAAAAGGTGCTGTCGAGTTGACAAACTAATGCCACTTAAATTTAAAACCTTTTTATTATAACCTACCTAGCAAAAGGTTTACAAATAAAGGATTTTGACCGTCATCATGAGTTTGTAAATATTTTTATCAAAACACGTCGGAGAGTATGCTCATGTTCTAAATTTAAATCATGACATATATGAAAATGTATAGTAACACCTATTAGTTTATCATAACAGCCTATTTTCTTAACGTTTTAATGTTTTGAACCTAAACAAGTACTTAAAATAATCTTTCAGAGTAGAGCAGTTCCTTTAATTTCATTAACCTATGGCTGGTGTGACAAATATAATAAATATTCTTCTTTTACGTATATCACTATTACTACATAGTATAAAACAAATTAGCTTTCCTCTGTCTGTCCCTATATATGCTTAAATCTTTAAAACTACGCAACGGATTTTGATGCGGTTTTCACTATCAGTTAGTAAATCAGTTAGATTACTTTTCACGGAAGGTTTATATCTACACTAATATTATAAAGAGGAAAGATTTGTACCTATTTTTTTATGTTTGTATGTTTGTAATGAATAGGCTCCGAAACTACTGAACCGATTTGAAAAATTCTTTCACTGTTGGGAAGCTACACTATCCCCGGGTGACATAGGCTATATTATATTTTGTAGCGAGGCCGAAGGCCGAGCTTACACTCGTGCGAAGCCGGGGCGGACGGCTAGTGTATAATAAAACATATACCCGTGCGAAGCCGGAGAGGGTTGCTAGTTATTATATAAAAAGCTAATGTATGTTTCATATGGACTCAATAAATGAAACATATGGATGAAATAGTAGAATCGATTTTAATAGAAATTTCAGGTAATCTTCAGATTAGCCCAGCGAGTGGTCCTGTGAAGTTTGGTAGAGATCAAATCTACAGACTTTCTCTTTGGTGTTTCAATATTTTCCCTTTGATTATCTATAAGTACATCATGGACGTAACAACCCTAAAGGGCATTTGTTACGTCCATGGTATACATAGTCAATGTATTTTCCCTACAAAAAACGAAGTCTACAAGTACATTGACATTTATATACAACGTAGAAAAAAAAATCATCTAAGTCAAAGGAGGTTGCAGCCGCTAGCTAGGAGGTTGCTTCAAGGAGTTATATAACGCGGGTGAAACCGCGGGGCGCAGCTAGTAACAAATAAATGTTAGTTTTATCGACATAAGTACTCGAGTACCTACTACGATAATTCAGTGGTCTCGTCACGACCTTACTTACCACTATGACTTTATCACAGTGGGCAGAATGAAGTCATAGGACTATTTTGGTATATGAAATGAGCGGTAGCATGTGCGCTTTACAATCTGACGGCACCCGGTTCAATCCTCGGCCTGCTTCAATGTTTTATTTAGTACTTAAATAAATTATGTGCAGTTTCGATACCATAGCTCAACAACGGAGAAGGTTTGCCTTCTCATTGTTGATATAGGAAACCGGTATGTCCAAGAACCTCAAAAGTTCAAAGACATTATGACATTCAACATCATGCACTGGGCCAGCATGGTGGATTAGGGCCTATCCTCTCTCTCTCTCTGAGAGAAGGTCTGTGTCCCAGCAGTGGGAACATGGTAGGCTGATAGATAATAATGATAATGATGATGACAAATTATTATCTACTTATTAGGTTCTCTAAGGTAGGTAAGATATCAGCGTAGGTAGGCGGATTTGCTAAGAAACACCAAAAAAAAAGGGGGGCCCATACAACAAATGTAATATTTTAAAGTATTTTTGTATTTGCTCTAGTGTAAAAACGGTAATACGTAAAAGCGTCAAACTTGGCATAATTATAGTACACACTCTAAAGTTTAACAACAAATAAATAATGGCCAAGTGCAAGTCGGTGACAAATTTATGTTCATTACCAAGTTAAGCAACGTGTTCGGTTACTTGGACGACCTTATCATTTCTTTCACCGAATCAAAATTGCATACTTTACTAATTTTGAAGTCGGTTTTATAAATGATAAAAATTATTGTATTTTGTGGTGGTACGGAACCCTCAGTGCGCGAGTCCAACTCGCACTTGGCCGATTTTATTACTCAGTGATTTTTATTTCCGAAAATATTTTCAATGCTCGGGTAACGGGCTTTTAATAAGTACATATTGCAAAATACAAACAATTACCAATGAATGTAAATAATTCTTCGGCGTCGTGCATGTTACCTTGTATGGACAGATTCAAACATTTCGCAAAATGGAAGCTCATTCGACTCGTAGAAAGCCGATATTCCTTTTACAGAGAATGTGACATAAGCTACAGCTGCAACTCTACCCAGACATTTTTTAATGGTAGAAAACATTAGCAATCAACGGTATCTAGGACTATAGGTTTCTCTACTTATACTGACCCATAGATAACGGTCTTTATTTATTTATTGAGGTACACAATACAGAATATAGTCATAATAAATCTAAATTAATTGTGTTGACAATTGTGAACTAAACAATATCCCAAAACATGCGTACTCATCATGGTTATTATAAAAGCAGTATGATATTACAAATTATAATATTTAAAATTAGGTTATTAATTATATATTTACCTTTGTTAGCTACATTCACATGAGCCGTGAATGCAATCTTCTTTATATTCCTCTTGAATCTGGGCAGACATTGATCAAAAATGTCTCGACAATAATCATAATCATCAATAATAATCATAATAGCTCTATTAGCTATAATGATTTTAGACGACTTCATTGTATTGGCGACACATTAGGATGTCGTCAATACAATGAAATCGTATAACTACTGGGTTATAGAAGGAGTATTATTTTTACAAGGTTTTACAAGGTAGGTACAGTAGGTACAGTAGGTAGGTAAGGTACAATAAAAATATAACTATCTTCATAATCGGTAAAAGTACCTCTATTATTACGTAAACTTTTTAACTGACTTCAAAAAAGGAAGACGGTTCTATGTTCCACTGTATATTTTTTTAATCTACCTATGTTCACCGATTTCTCGTGTCCGCCAATTGTATACGTACTTCCAATTGGGTCCCATTGTCACCAAGTCAGGATTTGACGATGGGATCGCAGGGAAATCGACGTCAACGCTCAAATTTTGTAGGCACTTATTACGTTTTTCATATATTTTTGAAGTCGGTTTTTAATGTGATCCATTTCTTTTATGTCCTGATGTTTATGTGGCGTTTACTCCGCCATGTGAGAACCGATTTAAGTGTTTTTTTTATTATGTACAAGATTAATACAATCCGCCCCGGCTTTGCACGGGTTTAAGTTCTATTATATACCAATATGAACCTTCCGTGATTTTTTTTCTAACTGATGGTGAAAACCGCATCAAAATCCGTTGTGTGGTTTAGGAGGAATTTGCGGATGTACAGTAGACAGACAGACGTGGAAAGTGACTTTATTTTATACTATGTAGATATAGAGATGAAACTATCGATGTGGTACCACAAAAAAATCATTTTACCTAAGTCGTTTTTAACTAGTTCCAATAATACAAGCGCCTGTTGATTTGGCAATATCAATAGTTTTTGTCGAGCGCTTACTGATTTTGAAGTTGTTTTTTTTATATTGATAATTGTACTTGAATAGTTCTTACTACATACAGGTGTAGGTACCTCTATGTAGTATTTGTACTATATAATATAATAAACATTTTGAGTAGGTATAAATATTCAAATGCTATTTGTTTGCAATGGGAATGACGGCAAATTAGTGATTAAGGATTAATTATCATCACACAGGTTGGCTAAACTAGTTAGGTTACTCATTGAACGCCTTCACACATAGCACCCACGTCCTGTACGACAAGTAAACTAATGATTATTTAATATAATCAGCGTCAGTTATCCAATAAAAACATCATGATAGTATATATGTACGAGTTACTGAGTTACTATGAACTTATGAGTGCGCTTGAGCTTTCTGTACTTGACCATACCTAATTACAATGTTTGTGGTTTTAACGTAACATTAAAATCGATATCTAATCTTGATAAACTTTATTGTCATATAACATGAATAACTAAAGATTATTTATAGCTAAATATGGGAGTATTCGCTGAAAGAAAAGCAAATTCAGTGCCAGGACGTACGAGTCGCTGTCGGTACGAAAAATGAATAAAATCGTATTTAGGGCATCGTCTTGACTCGACGTGACGTCCTGAAACCTTGGCGAATAATCAAACTTTCCAACACGAATAGTTCTGTTCCTTGTCAAATAATCAAGCTTGGTTTATGACATGACCTTCTATGTGCTTTGCTTCACGAGATATGGTCACGGAAAATTAAAAAGTTACTACAATTTCACACGAGAAGGTCATAAATATGGGAATAGGCATCATAAATTGTATTATTCTGACATTGAACGATAACCTATGCTATCGGATCAATTCACCTTAGGTCTGAACGAGCAGTTTTGTCTCAATTGTGCTCATTTGCCGATAACCTGTGCCTGGACAGCCGACGCGTCGACCGACAGTTGCTCGGCCGCCTGGCTGGCGTCATCGACCATTTCGTACTAGACGCATAGCCACTATCAGGAAATGTCTATGAAAAGGTCAAAAAGCTAAGGCCGCTCTGAACAATTAACACAGGTCCTTTATAAATGCAAATTATAAAGACGTTTTGCGTGCCGAAAACTTAACGAGCTATATAAATCAATAAGTAAATAAACAATGTGTATTGTGGCACGGAAGTGGTGCAGTTCGCCACCGCTGACAGCGTTTTACCCGTCTCGTGCTAACAGATTCGTGTTAACGATACTTGTAAACTGATTTACATATGGCTGTGAATATTGACTTGGCAAATGCCTATTCTTGTATTGGAATTGAGAGGCAATCATTGTTGAATGCAGTGAAACACTACACCTGCAAATTGTTATTGCAACCAGTTAGTGTGCCAGTCTTAACGCCCCACTTCTCGCTGTTGTAATCTGTCGAGTATAGTATGTACACTGTATGTACCTACCCTACATCGTGTAATATTAACAATTTTGTCGTATAAAATTAGACATATAGGCATCAACTTGTCTGCATCGTACGCATCGGAATAATCAAAATATGACGAAAATCTCGAGTTAATGTAACCACAGAGACAATCGAAATCTTCACATCGATCACTACACCACTTATTTACACTTTTTTGTATCGATTCATGAAAAAAAGACAAATGAATGATTTATATACGTAAATAAATGATTTATTCAAAAATAAAAAATATATAAGAATAAGGGGATACACACTCTACCGATAAACAGAGAGATGGCAGTATTAGTACCGCTATGAATCTGAAGCACAGAAAACAGTCTGAAGAGTATGAATGAACACAAGACTTTTAGTGTAGATTTGGTACCTTGTATACGGGGTTACGCGGAAAGGGTGTACTAATCCGAAAGGGTTTCATAACACTCATCATTATGAACAACTTTTGCTATGGGACCAAACCTGCAGTCGCGAAAAATATATCAGTTGTTCTATACATTTTGTCGAGTGTAAATTACCCGTTTTTTATAGAAATATTCTGAAATTCTTTGCAAGTACTGCCTACTAAAAAACTAAACTAAATGATATTTAGTTAAAACATTCCTCTATGTACGATTGTACGCAGTATACCTTGTCACTCACGGAGTTCTGCGCCGGGCTTGATATTTTATTAATTTTGATGACTGGATTCCAAGCCAAGTTGGAAGTACTTGCCAACCATCCTCTTCATTAAAATTTTGATGTTTTTTTATTTTATTTCAATAGCTTTGCGTAGTAGTAGTATCCTTGGTAAGTATATACCAGTTCTCTTTGGCAAGGATTTGAGGATTATCAAAACGACTGTAGTGGTTGGGGTTGTAAAGGGTTTCCCGATAGGTATATACTCTGATCTATGGTAAAGGGCATGCTCACACGAAGGTTCACCTTGTAGCTAAGTACGTTCTAATTTTAAAATATGTAAACGATAATACAACAACTCTCACCTGTGAAAGCTTTTCGAACTCTTCAAAATTTAAAATCGAATGACACTGGTAGAGTCCTCCACTCGATTCAGGTTAATGAAACGCTTATTCTGTAAATGGATGGCCGTTAATCGATGGTTTATTTACATGTGACTGTTAAGTGGTTCGATCAGCCGTGGGGCCGTCGTCGGGGTCGCGCGGTCGGATCTCGCGGTGCACTGCGGTCGAATGTGCCCAGCGATGGTTGTCTTCGCCGCGCCAAGCGTGGGTGCTTCCCGCCAAAACTGGTCGCCTTGGTTACGAGACGCGCGAATGATGTCATTTTGCGAAAGCGCTTGAATTTCCTTATGGTGCGATTGAATTTTCATGAAGTAGTTTATGGACTCTTATTTGGAGGATAGCTTATAAATTATAACAAGTTTGCGAGGAATGCTGAGTGTAAGTTTATTAACAGACGTCGAAGGATTTTATTTACTTCCAGAAAAATACATAGTATACTGATAGGTACAACTGGTACAAGTGGATCACATAAAAAACTGACAGTCCTCAAAAATATATGAAAAACGTAATAAGTGCCTAAAAAATCTTAGGCTTGCTCTCGATTTCCCTGAGATTCCTTCATCAGATCCTGACTTGGTGACTATGGGACCAAATTGGAAGTATACCCTATATTAGCCTTATTAGCTGCTCAACCAATTTGAATGAGCAGAGCATTAAAAATCACAGGATATGTGTGGATTAAAATGTGCCTTTATTAGGCTTTTATTTATAGCCAGGACTCCAAAGCAGATATTCAAATGCATCGTTCACAGCATCTGCCTAGGAACCTCCTGCTCCTAAGGCGTATATAATATACCTAACCTATGTAGGTGTACGACCAAAGTTCCTAGTAGGACTGGTTTTTAGGGTTCCGTACCCAAAGTGCCTTTGATAAAGCAATTTTAAGAAATTACAAAATAGACACAAACTTTCATATTCAGTTAGCTATATTATTAGTGTGATATCATAATACAAATGATGTCATCTGTTATCGATGGATGGAAAGCAGTTGCTTTCTTCTGTCGCCTAGATTAGACTTGGTGATTTACCGCTATGTTAATGCCAAAGTTGGTGCCTACATGTTCAATCAACACCAAAATTGCCTCTTTACAATGTACCATCAATCAATCTGTTAGTTACGCATCTACCCACCACAATATCCATGTTTGGCGTCAAGCGGCCTCCGCCTCCACTTATCCATTATAGATGTGGGTATGCTTTATACCTAGGTACCTAACTAAGGAGTTAAACCTCCTTAGAGATAGAGATCAGATTCAAAACAGGTTTTTATTGATAAAAACAAACACATTTTGTTCCATTTTATTATGGAAACTGACGTGGTTTTCACACTTTTTATTTATATTACACGGGAATTACTCACGTTACGTCATTTTGTTTCACCTACATTCAGCCTACATTAATATTACAAAGAGGTAAAGTTTCTGACTTTGTATATTTATAGTTCAGGGGCCTTACGGCCTGTTTTAAGCGATTCTGTTTAGGTGATGACAAAAGTAGTGCGTCCGCACACTGTATCTCGGCGCGTCGAGGTTCAAGGTTTCAGCGCTAATTCGTGCCCGCGTTAAGGTTGATATTGATGTCAGGTGGTACATACTCATGTATGGTTTGACTAGGATCCAAGATCTAGGGCTTGAGGCTCGTACGTAATCGATATTCTAAGAAGTAAGCATCTATGTACCTAGATTTTTTATGTCACGGTCAGTTACATTTGAAATATTTTATTTTTATTTTAAATTCAGGAAAAAATTAAATTACTTTTTTTAGGTTCCGTACCTAAAGGATATAAACGGGACCCTATTACTAAGCCTACGCTATCTGTCTATCCGTTTCTCTGCGTGTGTCTGTCCATTAATTCTACCCTTTAACGGCTGTATCTTTCGAACCATAGCTAGTTGAAATTTTCAGAGAATACGTTGGTAATGTTACGGCAAATTAACTGAGAAATAAAAATAATGTAAAAATGTAAAAACTAAAGGGAGGTCGATACAACAAACGGTTTTTTTAAACGTATTTTTGTATTTGCTCTAGTGTAACGGTAAATAGGTACAAGCGTCAAAATTAACATGATATAATCAAATTCCAACCAGTTCCAAAGAATAAATACTGGCCAAATGCGAGTTGATGACTAATTTCTACATACCACCGGTTCTCGTACGATCACCGAAGTCAACGTCGGGTGCGGTTGTTACTTGGATGGGTGGCCGCTTGGGCGTGTTGTCTTTTGCACTACTTTGTTGTAATAATTTAAGTAGTTTATGGCCTAAATTGAAATCGTGTTTTATTCATTGAGAAATCAGCCAAATTCAAAAATATAATTTTGTTTTATATTGAGTTTTTGTATTTTATGTGGTGGTTCGGAACCCTCAGTGTGTGAGCTCGACTTACACTTGGCTGGTTTATTTACTTCTTACTTAGACTGATTTTATTTAGGAAAAAGTGAAATATTAAATTGTTTCTAAAATAAGTAAACTAAGTTAATTTTCAGGGGGAAAAATTAAACACCCAAAAATTTAATAAAACTATTTATTATCATAAATAGACGCATAAGTAATTAAAAATTAAAACATTAACCATCTTAAACAATAAATAAATATCTTGAACCATTAAACTACCTATAAGATTATGGTTGTAAAACAGTCTGATAATACAATCTAAAAAAGAAAAATAATAAGTAACAATTTTTTACTGCGCCCTGTTCTTACCCGTATCTGGGTTAAAGCGGCGGCAAAAGTCTGGTCACAGAAGACATAATAGTAATTTAGTGCTTAAAATAAAACCAAAGAATCGCATCTCTACGGATTACAAGGGTTTACATGTAGTACACCGTTCCATGCAACCCTGTTTAATTAGTTCTGAAGTGTGTGTGTGTGTTCAAAAAGAGTGTGTAGTGCTCAGTGTGCGTCGAGTCTGTTTAAGTCACTCGCAGATTGCTGCCTTATGCACTATCTTTTCATCGCATATCACACTAATATTATAAATGCGAAAGTAACTCTGTCTGTTTGCTACATAATCACGGCTTAACGGCTTAACTGATCTCGATAAAATTTTGCGAGGCAATGGTATGTATCATGAGGACCGACATAAGCAATTTTTTTTCTGAAGAAATCGCGGACGATGTCGCTGGCACAGCTAGAAGTATATATATATATTAGACACCTACATTCTACAGATCATATTCGGACTCACAAAAAGTATCTCAAATCTATTAGCTATTCGTATGATGATAACATTGATGATATAGTATTGATAAAATAAGTCACATAATTATGTGACAAGTAAGTAGGTAAAGGGAGGTAAGTAAGTACTACTAATCAAACATCATACATTTCCTCCAAACGTATGGAGTAGGGCACGTCGTGCACCGAGGTCGAGTTGACCGTATTGGAGGCGCTCACTACATCTTCTACTATTTGGTCACGATACTCCTGCCAGCGACGCTCTTGCACGAACTCCCTGAAGAGTGCCCTCTTGTCTGGAATCTGGCCAAACAAATAGGTAGGTTATATGATGATGATGAGCTACGGCCTTAACCCTAATTAAAGTTTTCACATTATAGATACTATTTGCGGTGTAGCATGGTGCCTGTGACATTAGCCGAACGGCTTATGTAACTTGCTACTCGTGATTTAGTAGCTAATTTGACAGTTCGGTCACAGTGAAATTGACAAATTTGCGACTAAATCACGAGTTACGTAATCAGGAGGCTGTTCGGCTAATGCCACAGGCACCATGCTATGCTACACCGCAAATAGTATAGTGTGGAAACATTATAAAGGGCTAAGGCCATAGCTCATCATCATCATCATCCACAGCGTTCCTTTTCCAACTGCCTCGGTGTAACGAAACAAAACGTTACATATTTATATAATTATAAATACATTAAAATTATTAGAATATAAAATATTAAATTAAATTTACAATTACATTATTATTTAAAAACATACACAGAACAAATAAAATACTTTAATTTCCTTAGTTTAGTACATCTACCTAAGTTGTTTAATTACATTCAAATCCGAACGTGGATATGCAATTCGCATGTCACATAGATTTGTATTACTGACGGCCGGCGGGGCATGACTTGAGGTATGAGGGGAGCAAGCCTCCGACTGCGCGCCTAGCGGCGATTCGAAGCGATTCTGATTCTTGAGACGGTTGACACTTGTTTAGCGTTCTAGCGGACAAGTGATTTTTAATTAGCATTAATACCAGCGATCTAGCTGTTATTATTGTGTGCGTCTCCATGAGAGTGATTTCCCGTTATAGGGACCAATTTCACGGAAGGACACCTTCACACATTGCGTAGTCCGAGTTGGGGGACTACCACCGGTCCGACCCGAGTGCGGCCGGTTTTCACAAACTCAGATTTTAGTCATCGCATCTTCGGCTGAACCAACCTCGCTGCGCGTCCTAGTGCCGAGGCCACTTCCCGTGCTGACCCTAAGGCCACCTACCATTTCGAGCGGACTCGCAATATAGGGTAGTACTGCGCTACGGAAGAAGAAACAGGCGAATCTCTACAGGTGGAACAACCAATTTAATAATTACTATGTGCCTACGGTACATCGGTTCTATGCTAATCGAGTCCAGGGTTCGACTGCGATGAGACAATATCATCACCGGATCTTGCAACTGAATGACCAAGGCTCCTGATGAACTTGCCTCGGCCACCACTCTGTCAAAACCTTACTCCACCTAGGCTGTCATCACTGCGCTTAGTAACAAAAGCAACGCGTCCTGCCCAGCTCCCCTTGAGTTCCATTACCACGATTTCGACGTCTCGAACCTTTGGTCTTCGCCGGATTTCGGTATTGCGAACTTGGTCTTGGAATTTGATGCCTAGCATAGATCTCTCCATGGCTCTCAGTTCTATCGATACCGATACCGATATTCTACCGATTTTGTGCCCAGCTTCATGTGTGAGCGTTCATGTTTCGGCACTATAAGTCATGGTAGGCAGGTCATATTGGTTAAAGAGGCAAGTTTTCAAACATTGTGGGATATGGCGTGATTTGAGGATGTAGTAACCTTTGAATGCTGCTCACCCAAGCTTTATGCGAATGGAGACCTTCTTCTTTTGATGTTCTATGCCAAAAGATAGAGTATGGCCAAGATACACGTTACTAACAACCGTCTCTAGGCTATCATTCCCTATCATGTTTCGGTTTGATGTTCTAGAAACATTTGACATCCCTTGATCTTAGTCATATTCATCTTTAAGCCTACGCAGTCAAATAAGCATCTGAAAGCTCTTGGATCATGTATTGAAGGTCGTCCAGGTTTCCGGAAAAAAGCACAAGATCGTCTGCAAATCTAAGATGAGACAGTAAGACACCGTTGACGTTCACGCCGTAGGTCACTGATGTCTAATATATGTATCAGACGTCAGTGCCGTAGCTAAATGAAAACGGTCTAAGAAGATCGTCACAACACAACTAGTGCTAATGTAACAGGTGTTCATAGACACGCCTTATTGTAAAAAACTAAATACTAATTGTAAATTGCGGGAAACTATTAAGGCAAAAGGCATAATAGTTCCCCGCAATTTTTACTTTAAAAAACTGAGAAATAGAAAGGGCCCTCGTAACCTTCTTTTCCAAAAAATGATGAATACGTGTCCAGATGTTGGCAGTGTTCCGTTGCAGCAGCCAGACCATCGGCAGCAACAGACAGTCTACAGGAGTCAATGCTATTATTCGCCTGTCTCTCATATTCTCACCAAAGCCAAAACTGGACCCAGGGTTGTACTGGACCACCTGGAGACAACCAAAGACAATTTTAGTCATTATTTCAAGATAGTAGCTAGCCAGCTGGTAATTAAGATGTGCACTACCACCGTGCTATGGTGTCGTGGTTTCCTCACGATGTTTTGCTTCATCGGTAGCTAAAGCTCATGGTTAGGAATTGAACCCATACCCTGGTGGTTTGGAATTCTAACGCACCAACCACTAACCTATCATCGCTATTGATGTCAAGTACCAAGCGGTAAGTACGTCTATGTCTTATTACATTAATGATACAGAGATCAGCAAACAGTGGTTAGTCTACGAAGTATACCGAAGAGGGTACAAGGATATTTTGACAGAGCGAATCTGTTTTTTTTTGTGGTGTGTGAATGTGTATAAGTACGTGAAGATACGCCAGCTTTTTGCTCCAGATGTTAGTCGGTACCTTAACCGCCTTTAAGGCCCTTTCGAATAATAACAAGTGGATCACATTAAAAACCGACGTAAAAATATATGAAATATGAAGGTTGCCCTCGATTTCCCCGGGATCCCATCATCAGATCCTCTTGGTAGATCAAATATGGTGACAATGGGACCAAATCGGAAGTACGAGTATACCCCACAGAACAAAATAATTATTTTTGAAATCGGTCAATGTTGGCGGAGAAATCCGTGAACATAATATTGTACGTATTAAAAATGCAGTGGAACATAGAACCGTCCTCCTTTTTTGAAGTCGGTTAAAAATACCACTGAACGTGCAGAAATAATATTGAACTGAGAAACCTATCTTCTTTGATGTTATTTGTAAATTTAACGAACTGTGAAAGTGAAGAACAACATTAACCTGCATAAAAAATGTCTTCATGTCTGGTGGAGTGACCGAGGACTTCTCAGGCTCAAATTCAGGCACAACGCTTAACCTGAAAAAGGTAGGTTAAAAAATTCATAGTTTCACGGTTCATACTTGGTTCATAGTTTCAGTTTTTACTAAGAAGATCTTGCAAGCAGCAGGCCAGCAGTGGGAACACGATAGGCTGATTGACGGAGCAGCTTTGATCTACGATTTACGGCTACTGATGGGTTACCATAATCTCAGAAACATTCTTATTGAAATACATCTTATTGAAATACCTTACATTGAAATTTGTCTTGCTCTCTCATCAACTGACAGAGCGCGACCAAGCTCATCATCATCATCAGCCATAAGACGTCCAATGCTGAACATAGGCCTCCCCCTTTAACCTCCACACTGAACGACAAACTGCCATCTGCATCCACTGGATGCCCGCGACTCTCATGATGTCGTCAGTCCATCTAGTGGGAGGCCTACCTACGCTGCGTCTTCCGGTTCGTGGTCTCCACTTTTCACCTTTTTTCCCCATCGGTTATCGTTTCTTCGAGCTATGTGGCCTGCCCATTGCCACTTCAACTTGCAAATTTTAATGGCTATGTCGATGACTCTGGTTCTTTGTCGAATATCCACGTTTCGTATTCTACCGCGCAAAGAAACTCCAAGCATAGCTCTCTCTCCATTGCCCGTTGTGTGACTCTGAGTTTCTCCAAAAGGCCAACAGTTAAGTACCACGTCTCAGTACCATATGTCATCAATGGCATCACACATAGGTCAAAGACCCTTGTCTTTAGGCACTGGTATCTTGGACGAGAAGATGTCACGCAATTTCCCGAACGCTGCCCATCCGAGTTGGATGTTGGAATTCCAACCAAGCTCAATGTTAGATTATTATAAGAAAATTTTTGAGGTTATGGTAGCCCTGGCCTCCCGTTCCTATCCATTTATGAATTTTTCATATAATTTAAAAAACAAAACAGCACAAACGTTAGCAATTTCAGTTGAGAGCTTAAAATAGGTTAACAAGGTTTCGGTAATAGACTAGCTTTTTCTATACCTATATATAAAAATCAATTGTTTGTTAGTCTCACTAAAACAAAAAAAAATCGGCCAGTGCAAGTTGGACTCGCGCACGAAAGGTTCCGTACCATTATCTATAAACCCGGCAAAAAAATCACGTTTGTTGTATGGTATTGATACATAAATATTTATTTTATTCTGTTTTTTAGTCATTGTTGTTATACGATAGCTGCAACAAAAATACATCATCTGTGAAAATCCAACTGTCCAACTATCACGGTTCATGAGATACAGCTTGGTGACAGACAGATGGACGGACAGCGGAGTCTTAGTAATAGGGTCTCGTTTTACCCTTTGGGTACGGAACCCTGAATTTGCGACAACCGTAAACTGGGCTTTTATATTGCTGCAACTGCCAACAGAATGTAAACGGAAATTTGTGAAAAGTTGACAGTTGCGTCAACTAAACTTGCTCTGTGGCCTTAGTACGAGCAGTTACGAAAAAGTTATCGTTACGTAAACGATAGCAAAATGGTTGAAAAATTGAACAGTGCCTCTATCGGACGTGAAAGGAAACTGAATTTTTCAAACATTTGCTATCGTTTACGTAACGATAAATTTTTCGCAAGTTCTCGTACTAACTCCACAGCTCTGTCTGCGTAGCGCTTTACGAACTACAAACAAATTTTATTGCCAAATTAAAAGAATCACTTGTGATAACATACATTTGAGTACAAAATACTTGAAAATGCCGTAAAGTTCAAAAGCCAAATCAGCTAATATGCTTACCTGACAGAGTCACGAGGACGTCCCTGCTGGCTTTCAGGAGGATGCAAGATAACTTCAGATATTATAGAGCCTCTATCACTGCGCTTTGCACTTGAAACGCTAGCCCTTTTCTCGATATCTTCAACCAATTTCACATTGCCGCTAAGAGTTGAGATTCTTGGTTCTTTTAAAGAACTCTCAGTCTTCAAGATACTCTCAGTTTTTACTTTTGCTGCAGTGATAGAGTCACCCTCCTTTTGCTGACTCGCGTCTCTTGCGCCGGATGCCGAAGTAGAAATCGAGCTTTGGTTTAGATTTTTATAGCCGGCAAAATATTTTTTATCTAAATCTTGCTCGCTTTGTTCTTTTGGCACCTTAAATAATGGTGACCATTATCAAGAAATTTAAACCCTAAAGTATATACCTAATTATCAATTTAAAAAACCGACTTGAAAATTAGTAAATACGCAATTTTGTTTATTTGGATAATAATAATAATAATTTATTTCTTGTAAATACAAATAGATATACATTATAACATTGTGGCTCTGCCTTTTGCGTTAGTTCAAAACTGTGTTGCAAAAGGCAGCTTCTTCCAAGGGTACGAGTATGTTTTACAATTATTGATCTTACAAATAAATTACAAGTTTTTTTCTTGTTTTTAACTGTTCGCGCTGAGATGTGTGTATCTGCTCTGCGCGATACAGAACTCATCGTCAAAGTCAGTGCTCTCAGTATATGTGTGGTGCGTGTGTGTGTATGTGTGTGTGTGTGTGCGTGTGTGTGTGTGTGAGAGAGAGAGTGTGTGTGCGTGTTAATGGGATTTTTCTAAAAATGCTTCGGTCTCGTCGTAGTTAAAATGTGATAACCACTCCCGAATTTTTTACTCTTAAGTTTATAGAGTTGTAAACGTTTAATATTGTATGTATATTGGATGACATATTTTTTCAGTTATTTTGATTTAAAAACCATACTACTAAACCGATTTAAATGAAATTTATATGGTACCTCTGAAGTAAGGCCTACCAAAAAAAATCGTCAAAATATATTCATAATTGACTGAGAAATCGGTGAACATACATACATTTTTTTTAACAGTGGAACATAGAACTACCTCCTTTTTTGAGTCTGTTGATAATAACATGTAAACCTTACAATTAACAAGACTTACGTAAGGATCGTAAAGCGTATAATAGTGTTTTCCTATACGAGTTGTTACAATCACTTTTAGTGTTTCAATCATTTGGCAACGACCCGTCAGGACAAAGTGGACGAAATTATGCACACCCACGCCATCGCCGAGGAGGGTTTCGTTCTGCTCATACGATTTCATCTTAGCCACTATGCAACCTTCACGAAGACCGATCTATTAAATAAAGATACAAAGTAGACAGTGGCTATCAACTAGCAAATCAGAAATAAAAATCTTGAAAAAAAAAACAACTTAAAAAAACCACAAAACACAAACATTCTAAGATAATATGCCACTACCAAGAACAATATAATGTTTATACACGGATTTTGAAGTCGAGCGGGAACAACCATTTTTTTTTATCTATGTTTGATAATAGTTCCCACCCGACTTCAAAATCCGTGTATAAATATTATTTTGTTCTTTGTAGTGGCATATTATCTTAGAATGTTTGTGTTTTGTGTTTTTTTGAAGACGTTTCCTTTAAAAATAATTTATTTTAAAATTTGTAGCGAAACATTACGACCGCTATGATAGTGAAATGCTTAAAACCTTCTTTAACTCTGTTCGGGGCAAACTACTAATTTATTTATAGCTACGATTACACATCCATGCAAGCATTTGTTAAAACTTATAAAAATAATACCTCCTTGTTTTGACTCGAACAAGGTGCCTGAATAAAACTATTGTATTTATATTTGCTATGGCGAAATCAGTAGGCGCTCGAGCAAAATTATCTATTATTGAACTTATGAACAGCTAGGTTCATGAAATGTTTGTGGGACCACCTCGAAAGTTTCCTCTACATGACAAAAACTCAAAAACTAGCAGTGATAGGACATACAGCAAAAGTGTAGTGTACGGTGTATGCTACTTCGGGAAACAATATAACTTACATCATCCAGAGTATCGAAGTAAGTAAATGCGCTCATTGCATGACGCACTTCGTCCCACTGTTTCTGCACCGACGATAGGAGAACGTACTTAAAGTCTTCCTTCATCAGTGCCAACAGTTCACAGTGACCTGACGTCATACACAACGAAAGGATGTTATAGTGACAAACAAAATCACACACATGGTTACTAAAGCTACTCGTCCCAAAACTTCATCGATACCAAGTTGAGAAGACTAAAGTTTGGATAAACAAGACTCGTAAAGTGAATGGTTCGTTGCTTCCGCAATAGTCTCATTCAAGGCAAGGATATGAACAGGCTACAGATGATTCAACTTTGAGATCACTTATTTGTTTATGCCGCAATAAAAATCTTAGAAAGGTTTGCTTACGCCATGCCAAGTTTTATATTTATCTTTTATCTACTGCAGTTTATAAAACTGGCTCTTTGATTTTTGTCTATATCCATCATCTTCAGCCCTGAATGTCCATTGCTAGGCATAGGCAAGTCAAGCGATCATCCTTTAAAGTACAGAGTTGGACAAAATACCTACATTTTTGTCCATTATATGCTTCCCAAATTTACACGTAGGTACATTATTGAAATTATTACTAAAATGAATTGAGTTGAAGTTCTAACCCACAGTCGTGACCGTAGCAGTCCTTAGTATGTTATGCAATAAAGAGACTTCCCCGAACATGTCACCAGGGTGCAAGGTGCCAATATCCGTGGAGATGAACTCTTGAAGCAGACCGTCCCATATCATCTGACTGACGGTTACGTCTCCAGTGACTATGAAGTAAAGTGCGTGCGCTTCTTGGTGCTGCCGGACTATCACTCGCCCTGGGCTGTAGTACTTGAAATACGTCATTGCGGCTAGTTTCTTTTTTACATGCTAAAGGAGGGAGAATTTAAGGAGCAGTGCAAAAAGTTAGCTAGTTTCTTATTTCTAACCTAAACCGTTGCTAGAGTAAATAATCGGTAACCAATTTTTGTCTCTGATAATCTTGTATAATGTGCGTACAATATCTACCTATATAACAATGTGAAAAGAGGTATGATTATGATCTTCCTACTAATAATTAACAATATAAAAAACAGACTTCATAAAAATTTCAGAACTAGACCAAATTGGAATGGGACCACACGGGAAGGCACCAGCTTTCAAATAAAATAAAAATTATCAAAATTGGTTCACCCAGTCGAATTGATAACCTCCTCCTTTTTGGAAGTCGGTTAAAAAGAGGCGAATTCGCACAGAGGTTATGGAAGAATTTACAAACAATAAATGGAGGTTTTCCAAAAGGCAATTTAAAATAAATAGTTCGTACTCCAATGCGGCAGTGCTCACATAATATCATAGGTATACGAGCTGTAATAAGTTTTTGTGTCTCGGTATTTCTGCCGATCTAGCCTTAGCCTATATTTTCATTTGATTCACGTTCGTCCATAAACGGTTTTGTTTCACGTCGCTGCAGTATTGCGTTATATTTTATGGTATGCGTTCACACATTCACACTTTAAGGCGCGTAAAGTGCAGTCATCAAACTTGTACTTAAATAGATATTAAGGTCTTTGAAGGTCTTATAATTCTGTCTTACATTAGGGTATTTCTTAAAGCACTTCAATCCGCCAAGGATGCGGTATAGGTATTTCTTCTCATGATCGGTACGTTCATCTGCACATTTATTTAGTAGAGCTTTATCCTGAAAATTAATACATTTTTTTATGCCATAGGTGGCAAACAAGCAGACGGGCCGCCTGATGGTAAGCAATCACCGTCGCCTATACCTGCAACACCAGGGGCAGCACAGATACGTTGCCGACTCTTAAAGACTCTATTAACAGCCCTTTTGAAGAACCCCATATTGAAGCTACTCGGAAATAACGCAGGGAAACACATCTTGCAAATATTGACGTAATGAAACTTCGATGTGCTGGGTTTAATAATTCATAAGTAATTAGTAAGGTTTGCATAGGAAATGTTGGACCCTACCACATGATTTGACTTACGATAGTACCTACATTACCTAACCAAGTCAAAGTGAATCGGTTTCTTCTAGGCAAGCGTGATCCATCGTAGGCCGCATCATCGCTTAACATCAGGCGAGATGGCGGCCAAGCGCAAGCCAATTTTACAATTAAAAAAAAAAAGTAGGTACGTTACGTAAGGTCCTGGCCAGAGGAACTTTTTCAAAGGTACCGAGTCTAATCAGCGGAGATCACAAGTAGATGTTATATATTGCGAGAGCAAGTAGATACATCTACTTCTCTACTTCTAGTATCTACTGCTACTGAAAACTATGTATTTTCTCTAGGTACTTAAGTTTTTTTTTCTTCCTAAAACGTAATTAATATAGTAGTGGTTAACCTAATTAGATAAGTAAGTTGGTATATCTGAAACTCTTATAATGTACCCATTAATTGGTAGTCATTTTTTACCCTTATAAGCTTTGGTCTCTTGATCGGATTCGGGCCGCAGAACGCTACCATCATAGACAAAAATGTACCATGGCCCTATGGTGTGCGAACGGAAGAAATTGATCACGAACAAAAACGATAGGCTAAACTAACTCTGATAGTCAATAGCTGCTTCTTCTTAGTCTTCCCCCTAACTGCTTGCTGGACACGACGCTTGACGTCTTCTACTCCTTCGTAATGGTCTATATCTTCGATAAGCCAGTAAGTATTTGCCAACACCAATCGATAGAGTGCACGGAATTGGCATTTGGCCTTGAACTTTAGTTTCATCTGTATCTCTGGGTCCTACGACATAGAAAACAGACAAAACGGGTAGAACACTTATCCGTATGTGTATTGTGTACCTACTTATATGTAGAATTGACCAAATTATACTTGGAATTAAAAATGTACTATGACTAAAGCTTAATACTTAGACTAGGTACTTATCTCGGAAACTGTGGTTCTTGTGGCACGCAAGTAAACCACGGGACAAAGCTAGTCGCGCTAGGAATATTTATGTCTTGGTTACAAAAAAAAAACGATGCAATTCAATAATCCTTAGGCGCATGTTTGAGGCATTGGATTAGTCCTAAGTAGGTACAGTGGCTCCTCTGAGCCGTGAGGCATTATTGAGGGTCCGTTGTGGTTTTGCTTGGCTCTGTATCCTCTCAGCACTTTGCTGAAGGATGCAGGACTAGGCTTCGAGAGTATGAAGTCATTTTTAGCTACCTACTGTAGGTACATGGATGACTTCAAGCAATTCAAGCTATTTGCACTGAAACGCCAAAATTTGTTGGAGTTGCTATATAGGACCTAAGAGCTGAGGCTGCTATAAAAAGTTGCTTAGGGTTTTTAGCAGCACCATCAGGATAGAGTTCGGTGTGTAGTTAAGGTGTGTATGGTATGCACAGTGTGGTATTCTAATTCTTATTGGAAAGTTAACCAATTTACTAACCTCCTTTTTCTTGCCACGGGGGGGCATTTTGCTTATAGGTATATATAATAGTTATCCACACATCCACATAGTTAATCACCACAGGTTAGGTAGCTAGGTAATTATTTTGTTGGAATTTTTATAATTTTTTTGGACGGATGACGTCAAAACGTCAAATAAAAATAGCTCTTTGATAGCAAAGAGAATACAATAGAAGATTTGATAGCTCTGAGAGTTGACTGGAGTTGACGCCAAAGAGCAAATCGTAGCGTTTTTATTCTATTTGAGAGCAAAGAGAATCCGACTAGTATAGTAGATATCTGTGAAGAGAATACAGTAGTATACTCACGAAAGGTAGTAGGTATCATGAGTAATACTAGATACGTAAGATCATTGTTTTTTTTTTTTATCAACGTAAGATGATGTTTTCTATAAACTTCTTATAGGTATATTTTTTGGCTTATTTTAACTTAGGCAAAAGGAACCAATTTTTCAAGAGTAACTTTTTAGTAGGTACCTACCTACTATTATTTTACAGCAAAAATGAAAAAAGATTACAAATATGTTTTTCACTAGCTGTGTCCTGCGATTTCGCCGGTCATTTTTCAGTTTTTTGAGAGAAAAATTATCCTACGTCCGTACTCCTTCTGCTACGCACTGCGCTACCGACTTGTAAAATTTTATCAATATCTGTCCAGCCGGATCATTAGCCGTGAGAAGGTAACAGAATAACTAAGACACATAGTTACTTCATATTTATCTAAGTATGTACATCATTAAATGTGTTCTCATGTTCGGATGTTCTCATTCAAAATCACCGCCAAAACCTGATTGAAAGTTCCACTTTCAGTAGAGGTTTCAAAACATATAAGTACCTAGTGGCTACCTACTTATTGAAAAGTGATAATAAATAAAGAACGGTTAAATATTCTTAATTTAATACTAGCTGCGCCCCGCGGTTTTACCCGCGTGGTAATGAAAAATGGTGATGATGATGAAAAGCAGCCTAAGTTACTCCATATAACATCAGCTATCTGCCAGTGCCGTCAAAATCGGTCCAGCCGTTTTGGAGTCCGTAGCGAACATACACACATCGCCTTTTATATACGTATGTATGTATGAGAAGATTACATTACAAAGCAAATGGTAATGCTAAGTAACTACACTTTTAATTTAATAAATTAAAACGGTTAAATTAAAAATGTAGTTAATTCGTTTTATTTTGTATTTTTTTATGATAGGTACTGGGTGACTAGACGAGCGATGTCGCTCGCCTGATGGCTCTTCCTTCACGCTTGCCCATAACAGCTCAAACCCACTCAGAATTATAACTGGCAAAGGTGTGGTACTTCCCCAGGCGGACCCCTGCAAAAGAGTCCTACCACTACCACTAGTGAAAAAAACCCTCGTTGAAAATAACGTGTGAAATAGGTCATTTTCATCGCTTGGTAGATTAACAATTTACCTATGGTTTGATAGATGGCGTTGACGAAATGGATATCAAGTTTTTGCAAACCCACAGACGAAGAAAGGCAATTAATGCATCATCGCTTAACATCAGGCGTGTTGGCGGCCAAGCGCAAGCCTATTCTACAATTAAAAAAATAATTAAAAAACTTGCTTATTCTCATAGACAGACTATCTATATCTGTCTGATACTGTCTGTCATGCTTGTTTTTGTTTTATTTTATTTCGTAGAAAAGTATTTTGTTTATTATTTGCTAACAAAGTACCTAACTACTTGTTTTTCTACAACACAAATTAGTAGGACCATAGAGTGCCTTCCCTAGACTTGATAATTATAAAATAAAATCTCCTCCTAAGTCTCCTTTTCCTTGTATTGTAGGTTTCATTCAAAAAATGCAAAAAAATACGTGTCTTAACAGCGCCATCTATAGATGGTTGCAGAACTGTTCTATTGCAGATCTGTCATAGAGCTGTCTGAAAGCCGTCCAATACGCAGATGTGGCATTGTTTTAGTTTATTTTCTGGAAGCATTTGTATAGCAAACTTAGGTACTTTACCTCGTTACTTGGCGCACATTTTAGCAGTGTGGAGTTTTTAAACTTGGACTTATGGCAAATCATAGAATTAGAATAATGGCCCGTAGAAAATTCGTAGAGTTGAACAGACTGCAATGTAGATAATAGGTAGGTACGCGATAAGATAAGGGGAGCAAATATCATCTCTCATGCAGAAGTCGCGGTTTTAACATCATACATGCCATTACCGCTTAAAATGAAATGTAAACATTTAAATAAATAATTAATGCTTCATCGCTTAACATCTCATCTCATCTTAGATGAAAATCCTTAGATTTATCGGGCACTGTGATACGCGATAACGAAACATCTGACAAAATTATGAATTCGTATGCTTTACCAAAGTGTAAATACACTAATAAAACCGATATCTATTTTTTGTAACAAATATACTGTACATTTTTATAATTAGGTGTTGAAGTATATGTCTGACAGTTTTGACTCATTTTTACTGATCAAGTTCAATGGTTAGGGCCCGATCATTCATTTTATTTTGGTCGAAGGGCTCTAATGTAAAAACGCTATTACATACCTACAAGTGTCGAACTTGACATGATTATGGTACTCAAAAGTAAAACTATAAATAATGGCCAATTGCGAGTTGGTGACAAAATTTCTGTTCACTACCAAGTTAAGCAACATCGGGCCCGGTGAGTACCTTCTTGGATGGGTGACCGTGTGGACCGTCTTTTTGTATTTTGTGGTGGTATGGCACCCCTTAATGCACTTGCCTGAGTCACACTTGGCCTGTTATTTTTTTTCTCTAGTGCTTATTCTTTACATGTTGCTTTAAATTACCGGAAGATGTTGCTTTAAAATAACATATACTACATTCATATGTTTTTTCTCCATAATGTCTTTTTAGGTGTTGTTTTAAATCACCTGATGCTGCTGCTTTAAAATCACACATGCTACATTCATATGGTTTTTCTCCTCTATGCCTCCTTAGGTGTTCTTTTAAACCACTTGATTTTGCCGATTTAAAATGACAGATATGACATTTATGTCGTTTGTCACCAGTGTGTGTAGTCTTGTGGTCCTTTAAACAACCTATTGTCGATGATTTGTAATCACACTGATCACATTTATAGGGTTTTTCTCCAGTATGCGTTCTTATATGTTTTTTCAAATAACTTCCTGAAGTCGATTTATAATCACACACTTCACATTTATAAGGTTTTATTCCAGTATGTGTTCTTATGTGTTGTTTTAAATTTCTTGATCTTACCGTTTTATAATCACACATACTACATTCATATGGTCTATCATTAGTATGTCTCCTTATATGGTGTTCTTTTAGATCACCTGACTGTGCTGATTTATAATCACACATATCACATTTAAATGGTTTTTCACCAGTGTGTGTTTTAATGTGTTGCTTTAAATTACTTTCATGTGCTGTTTTAAAGTCACATATATCGCATTTAAATGGTTTTTCTCCAGTATGTTTTCTAATGTGTTTTTTCAAACCATCTGCTTGTGCTGATTTGAAATCACAAATATTACATTGATATGATTTTTCACCCGTGTGAGTCAGTACATGACGTTTTAAATTTACAGCTTCTGATGCTCTATGATCACATATGTCACATTCATATGGTTTTTCTCCAGTATGTCTTTTTTTATGTCTTTTTATTTTATATGCTGTAATTGATTTATAGTCACACATATCACATTTATATGGTTTTTCTCCAGTGTGTATTTTTATATGCATTATTAGTGCCGCTTGGTGTGCTGTTCTATAATCACACATTTCGCATTTATATGGTTTTTGTCCAGTGTGTATATTTTTATGTCGTTTTAAGGTAGTTTCAGTATTCGTTTTAAAGTCACAAATATCACATTTGTGTGGTTTTTCTCCAGTGTGTTTTAGTATATGTCGTCTTACATTATGAGAATTTGGTGATCTATAATCACACATCGGGCATTTATGTAATTTCTCTTTCTTATTTTGTATATCGACTGAAGAGGAGTCGTACGTTAGTAGTAACTTAGTAAACTTCTTATTATCCATTTCTATCAAAGATGTATCCATCATCCGTTTCGGGGAGAACAATCGTTTTACGTATTAGAACATCAATTTTGCTCTGAGTAATTAGACTAATTAACAAGGATGCCAAGGATCCATACTATACCACTCACTGATACCACTAGCTATTAGATTACTCTGATTTGACTCTGAATTCTGATTGATTCTGATCTATGCTATTAGAGAGTTGTTACAAAGAGAATATAAGTAATAGAGAGGTTATGTTTTGGTTAATTGAATGTTTTGTTAATATTCTTTTGTTTTCTTTTTTTTTATGACCATGGATACAAAGTTGTAATATTAAACAAGGATATCCTAATAAAAATAAAACATCAATAGTGAATAGTCGATTAAATGTTACTTCGCGGAAGTCCATCTTCAAAACTCAAGGAATATACTACTCTCTAACGAGAGTCAAAACTGTTTTTATGATGAGATGAATCTCTTGGCTAGCATGCGCACCGTGACAATTTCTTGTCACCACTTTGTCGAGCGAGAACACGACAATATTCCTACGGTTTCTTATATGCCCTTTGATAATATATAGTTTGCCTTTAAACTCGAGCAGCAGGCGTATCCCTTGATATTCGACTTATAGAGGTTTTACTGTAATTGACTTTATACAACGTACCTATTGATAACCGTAACTCACGCTTGACCTTGCATAAGCCCATTTATGACTATACGCTGCGCACTCTTCGCGCTCTACTCAAAAATGGTTGGTTGTATGGAAAAAAAGTTTGGTCAAAAGTTGTAGAGAATTTTATACTCTACAACTTTTGTTTAAATACAAATCTCATTTGAGCAATAGGAACCGAGATATTCGCAAAAAACCGATTTTGATGACCTTTGACCTTGAATATCTTAAGACGCTGATAGGATAGCAATGGTGACTTTTGAGACAATATTTAGAACGACAAAACAAAGGTTTATACCAATTTTCAGCTTATCTTTCATTCCGAGGTTGACCCCTTATTTACCTAATATGACTGGGCTACCACCCTTGCCCCTCTCACACCTCCCGCGGCATGCCTGCAGCACACTGTCATTCACAAGGCAACTTCCAGTCGTGTTGCACTTCACATTCAGATTCAAACTGATCTAGTTCCAGCCAGGTCAACCAGCGGTTGGCGAGCCGTAAGCGCGGCGTCGCCTAGCCGTAGCCGAGTCAACGTATCGGAGCTGCTGATATCCGCTTTGGTTACGCGCTTACGTTAGGTTGACGGCGAGGCGAAAGGCGATACGGTTACGATCCCTTTCCGAGTTGATATGTGTGCTATGACCTTTATGGATCTTTGATCGGGATCGCGAGTGTCAAATATTTTTTTTGACAAAATTTTGACACTCTCGATCCCGATCAAAGATCCTTAATAGCCCCGCTGGTACCGAAAAAAGTCTGCCAAAAACTGAAGGGGGCGAGGACACACGTATTGCACACACTGACATATTCTTACTAATTCTACAAAAACAACTTCAATATTGAGCGCACACAACTGCAAGTGATGTGATCAAATGGACGACCGTCCGTGCTAGGCCTGCGGCAGTGGGTGAACTTTTTTTTTAGTAATTGTTCTGGCTACGGCAGTAATCAGCCATAAAGCGAAATATTTTTTGAGAATTTAAAAATGTATTTGTATTATAAATATGGAATTTAAAAGAAAACTAAAACATAGGTTATTTTTTTATGGTGAGTAGTGGTGTGGTGGTAGTGAGTTGTGGTGGTGGTGGTGTGGTGTTTTTGTGGTGAGTGGCCTATAGTAACTAAACAAAATAGAAGCTAACACTAACACTACAAATACAGTTAGGCTACCCACAGACCATTGAAGGTCTAAGGACAATCCAAATGCTCAAGCTCACTATCAATTAGCAGCGTACCCAGCATCCTGGCACCATTACCACACTGAATAGCTATGCAGTGCTTATGCGTTGATCCGCCAGCATTTTGGTCACGCGTCTCATTAAACAGATGCTCTGAAAGATTTTTAAAAATTAGATGAGCCCCGGTCCTCAAGGGCCCAATGTCTCGCTCTCGACCCCAAACCCCAAACGCCTCAAATAATATGTAAGGGGTATATAATCTAAGATGTAACCACTACCGAGGCTAGCATAAATAATGATTGCACCGCTTGGCTGAACGAAAACATACATGTATGTGAGTATTTTTTTAATTAAACAGGGGGGAAAAAAAAAACTTGTCAATTAATGATGGTGACAGCAACTGCATTTGACTTGACATTGACAGTTTAGTTGACTTACAAACAAAAACTACAAGTCAGCGCGGCGACTTTTTTTGACAATCGTTAATTCGTTATTGCTGTATAATTCCGTCTGATCATTACATTGATACATTTCCTAAAAATCAATTTTATTTATATTTGCTCTGAGCATTGCTTCATAATTAGTTAAACTTATTCAAGATGGTACCTTGCCCATTTTTTAAAATACAATATTGCATTTTAGCGTTGTGTGTATGATAATTAATGTGCCTAATTATTTCAGAGTTTCGGCCTGCCCTCACTGAAAGTTAAGCCTGATCATGCCGCCAATGGGGCTTACGTTCAGGAAGGTGCATTTGGAGTACCTGATCCATTCGTTGCCGGACTCCATGCCTCCAAACCAAAACTTGGCATGTCACATCCCCTAGAGATGTCTGAAAAAAATGTAAGTATATAGATCCATCATCATCTTGAAATATTCGTCTATTCAGATTTAATAGTTACTGGGGCCTTACGCCCAAAGAAAAGTTTTTTTTTGCTTCTCTTTTCTGTGCTTACTCCCAACTCTAAACGCGGGCCCGAACAGGTGCAGTTTGCAAGATCACGCGAACGCGAACCCGTAATGCGCTCAGATACGGTTTTGCAAACTGCTCCTAGGTTATTTGGGGCCCGCGTTTAGAGTTGGGCATAGTTGTATAGGGCATGACAAAAACTTATATTAAACAACAAGCAAACATTAGTTCTAATAATCTTGGACTTCTACTTTCTAAATTGATTTTAGTTTTACATTACACATACCAAAGCAGCCAAATCTGCTTCGATTTATCACACAACTACATCTAAGTAAACCTTTTCTTAGTTGCGCTCAACATGCACTAAGAGGCAATGACTGTATGCTTTTTGTTTTGTGTTCTTATCATGCGTTCAGTCTTTTGACTATAAGCAGACGAGGTGAAGGGTTGTTAACGTGGAGGGCAGTTCCCAGTGAACCCTTTTGTAAAGTCAGTTTGTCTGACTATCCTGGTTGAAGATGCCTCTTTTTGAGCTGGCGTATGGTTTCAGGGTTAGTTAGTTGATCCGCAAGCTGATTCGGTATTGCTGGCTCTATGAGTAACTATTTCCTTCTCTACCATAGCCATGTTGAGATATTCATGGACCTTAATCGTTCTGGTAAACCATGGTGCGTTTGATATCTGTTTGATATAGTTTTGTGCCCTTTTTATGGTCATGATGTTTGAGGCACTAGCAGAACCCTACAATTGTATACCATATTATATCCATATTGGTTTTAAGACCTAGTATTTTTAATTTGTTTACAGTTTAAATGCTTGACATAATATTTAACATTCAAACTGAAGTAGTTTGAAGTTTTTACCTTGTTTATGTATTCTTTCCAGTTCCACTTAAATGCAGAAAAAATGGACATGGCCATGCTGCGGAATATCCAAGGCCTGCACGCTCCCCTGAAACTTGCCATGGAGAAGAAATTTGCGAGCAAGGTTAGTAACAAGGGACAGAGATGAATGGCATAATAACCGGCCAAGTGCGAGTTGGACTCGCGCACAAAGAGTTCCGTACGTACCATTATCTATAAAAACGGCAAAAAATCACGTTTGTTGTATGGAAGTCCCCCCTTAAATCTTAATTTTATTTTAATTTAATTATTTATCTTTCAAGTGTATGACTAAATATTCTGTGAATATTTCAAGCATCTACCTGTTTCCGTTATCAATTACGAGCAAAAAAATAATGTTTGTTGTATGGGAGCCCCCTTAAATATTTATTTATACAGGCTGGTGACAGACGGACAGCGGAGCATTAGTAATAGGGTCCCCTTTTACCCTTTGGGTACGGAACCCTTATAAAAAGAAGGGCCATGGGAAGTATCATTAAATTCCTTTTATTTATTAACAGACTTCATAAAAGGCCTCCCCCTTTTATTAGGGTTCTCAATTCGGATGTATGTTTTTTTTAACCGACTTCCAAAAAAGAAGAGGTTCTATGTTCGTTTGTCTGTATGTATTTCACGACTAAACGGTCGCCGCATTCAGCTCAGTCTCTAATCATGCACTAAATATACTTCCAGGTCGGCCACCTTCCTTTCATGCCGAGCTCAAACTTCCAGAGTGACATCCTCACTGGCAGACACCTGGATATTGGTTTTGAAGACATCCTCAACCAGCGGGAGCTGTGCGAAGTGGCCGGACAGCCCCACGCCGTCATCGAAAGGTCTCTAGGGCTGCTGTGATAGCTTAGTTTACTTTGTATTATGGATCTTTTAATAAAAACATGTAAGTCTACAAATTGCATATATTATTATTTTGTATGTACCTGTAGTCTATCCATTATGTTAATTGCTTTTTGACAGCTCATACAAAGTTAACGATATAACTTTGTAAAGCTTCTAGCAAATTATATCCCATACAAATAAATATGGTTGATCTAGTCAAGCATTACCTCTTTACAGGGTTATGTCAACTTGAAAGCAGTTGCTTAACCTAGTAATTCAGTACCTAGTATATTATGTAGTTGTAGTGTGTAGCAATATTGCTTTCAAGTTGACGTAACTTAATTTGCTAGACGCTTTTACAAAGTTATGTCGTCGAAAACATCGCCATCTATACAAATTGTTGATTCGTACAATTAATGTCTATTTACACAAATTATTAGTTTTGATATCAAATATTCATTCATTGCGAAAATATTTAAAAAAAAAATATAGAAAGGGGCTTTCATTTATCAATATACGAATCGCTAAATTGTATCGATGGCAGAATTGTGCCCATCGCGGAAATGTACGAACTGATAAATTGTGTACTATTTACACAATTTATCAGTTCGTACATTTCCGCAAGAATTTTACCAAACAATATGCATAGATCGCGATGCACTACGTATTTGTAGGAATTGCTAACAAGTCAAACTAAACTTCATACAATTTGCTATATAAAACACAAGTTGTACCAACTGAGAATTTGTATGGATGGCAAAGCTTTCATGTCAACTTTGTATGAGCGATTAACTTGGTGGACAGACTTTAGTTAGTAGTTAGACCACCTCATACGGAAAATAGTTAGTTGATAGTGTAATTGTATTATAATACAACTAATATCTGTCTGAAATATTAACGAGTCATGCATCTTTCACAATGTCAAGTATTCTCAGTGTGCATATTTTCTTCACTTCTTCTATTGCAATGTTTATTTCTTCCTCGGGCGAGCTATCATAGCGAATCCTAAGGCCAGCAATTATAGACTGCACTTTATTCTCCCTCGCACAAATGATAAAAGGGAAACCAAATTTATCCTTGTATCTGGAAAGAAAATTGCTTATAATTATTTTTTTCTAAAGCGACATCTAACAAACACTATAAAAACTAAGTTATAAACTGACCAGCGATATCCATTCAAGCATTCAGAGTATAATGTTGGACGAATAATTATAGTTTAAATCAAGTCACACAGATGGCGCTACGTGTCGAAATAATTGTAATCAAAGCAAAGTTAACAGCTAAATTGCAAATTATGATAAAATTATAATTTCTCTAGATGGGTAACCTAACTGATAGAAAAAAGTACTAGGTACCTGCGATTACTCTCATCGATAGCTTTCTTATCCGCCGCAGTCAGCTGATGGAGCCCGGCGGCTTTCTGTTCGCTCGTCGATTCCGGAGTGAGCTCGCCCTGAACCGCTAGCCTACCAGCCAAGTCTGGGTGTAGCTTCAGTACCACCAGTTTTTCTGCAATGTTGGGGGTTGTTTAAAGCGAGTGGATGCGACTAACGAGAGACCGGGGAGTGGCATAAACAAATGCCTGTATCCAGCAGTGGGTCATTCAATGCTGATGATGATGGCACCTAGCAAAAGTTGCTGAAACTAGCGAAATTTTGTTATGATAAAGATTTTAATTATTCAACCCGTAGGAGTACTTCTGATCATACAAACAAGGGATATATGACAAATAGTACAATTTTTTAATTCATGTTAAATATCTCAATTGTTTTCTTTATACCGAAAACAGTAACTACGGCTCACTTCCAAGTTTTTCACGTAAAATAAGAACTACCTAACTATAATAGTTTACATGCAATAAAGGCGACAGGTCGTCTGCTTGGGTGAATTCGACTGAAGGCTCAAGCCCGATTTAGGCCACATGCGTTCGTACCCGCCACACCACCTTACAGTGTCTCCCTCGGTTGTCTGATCGGAGGTAGTAGGTACCTATCAATTGCAAGCTTGGGTGTTCCAAGTGAATAAATGGGCTTATTTACTTAAAACATCAAAGCTTGCAATACACACATTAATACAGGGTTACGCGGAAAGTGTATATAAGCCGAAAGGGATCTATAACAAGTACCCATCATTATGAATAACTTTTACCATGAGATGACGGGATCAACCCCGAAATTTTGTAAAAAAACATTGACAGCTGTTCTATACATTTTATCGAGTGTTAATGACCATTTCCTGGGAACGTGGATATTCGCCAAAGAACCAGATACACCGACATAGCTATTAAAATTTCCAAGTTGAAGTGGCAATGGGCAGGCCAAATCGCTCGAAGAACCGATAACCGATGGGGAAGGAAGGTTCTTGAGTGGAGACCACGAACCGGAAGACGCAGCGTAGGTAGGCCTCCCTCTTGATGGACCGACGACATTGTGAGATTCGCGGGCATCCAGTGGATGTAGATGGCAGGCTTTCTGTCAGTGTGGAGGTAAAAGGGGGAGGCCTATGTTTAGTAGTGGACTTCTTCTGGCTGATGATGATGAATGACCGTTTTGTACCGAACGGCTGATATTTTTTTCGCGATCTAAGAGCCTGTACTAAAAGTTGTTCATAATGATGGGTAAATAACACAGAAGAGAAAAAAATTGAGGGTACTATGGACCACTTTCGGTTTAGTAAATATGTACCTACCTATAGTTACACCTTTTCCGTGCAACCCAGTACTTATACCCAACATTTAAATATTAATGTTAATATTGGTGTTAATATCTATTTAAGTATGTATTTAAAAATATATATATGTATATCAGTCTCTGGCTGCCATATTACAAACTTTGCTTAGTTTGGGGTCAGACAGTGGCGGATTTACACATTTGCCGCCAGTAGGCTATTCAAATTTTGCCGCCCCTACCGACCTCTACAATTCGATACCCTAGTTCACAATCACATTAGTTACATATTTTTGTGCAAGAAATCATTACTTTATGATTTTGAGCACTATCGTCCTAATTATGTTAACTTTTTGCCGTAATTAATAGATACCTATGATTGTAAACTATAGGGAATCGATGTGTCAGTTCCTATATTATTTTTACAACCCATTGATTCAGTTTGTATAAGAAATAGTTTTGGTTAGGTATAATAGTCTAGACTACTTACATAATAAAGATTAGAAAGAATTATCTAAGTATTCAAACATAATTATTAAATGTTGAATTTTTTGTGAACCTAATAACATTTTGGTATATAAATATGAATCTTTTAATTTCAGTAAGATAAAAAATAACTGGCCCCAAATTTGCGCCCCTAAAATCTGCCGCCCTAGGCTCCAGCCTACTCAGCCTGCTGGTAAATCCGCCACTGGGGTCAGATGACCATGTGTGCAATAATGTCCCAGACATTTATTTAAATAGTAAATCCTAAAGTGTGAAACAGCACTTCAATATAAAAATTCTTTTCGAGATATATCTAGTAGGAAACTAGATGGGTGAGGTCCTTAGTTTCTATTTGCTTTAAACATTTCGCGCATAAATTACTGTAAATGAACCGTATAGTTAGTTATAAAGCTCCGATCGTAAAGTGAGCATCTTCATGCTAATTATTATGTTCCATGATTTTCTAATGATCGTTCGGAGCGAAACAAAGTTTCCGCGTTCATAATTACCGACTTCCTTCAAGACTGGTCCGTGATTAAATAGAAACTAGCGTAAAATATCCTGGTAGATAAATACTTTATAATCTAAAAGTAGAATCCAGCTACAGCGGTTCCGTATACAGGGCTACGCATAAACCCTGTATTAAGCAGAAAGGGGGTCATTGTACTCAACATTATGAAAAACTTTTACTATTGGACCAAAACTGAAATCGCAAAAAAAAAACTGCTGTTCCATACATTTTGTCAAATGTCTATGACCGTTTTCTATGGTACAGCGCATTTATTTTCGCCATTTCATGGTTGGTCCCATAGGAAAAATTGTACGAGTAACCCTGTAGGTATAAATTCCAGCCTATTGTATGCTGGAACCACATTATCGCGCTAATATTAATCTCAAGATGTCACGATAAAAACTACGGTCATCGATCATACACCCGATATAAATGTAATAGGTCGGGGAAAAAGTCTTTTCGTATTTTGTATGTATAAAGTTGTAGTAAAAATCTCATCGGTTGTACTGTTTGTATCTGGCTGGTTTTGATACCATTAAAAATATGACATTTTAAAAAAGGAATACAAAAAGTAAAAAGCAATTTCCCGCCATTTTTCAATTGTTTTTTTGTTCGATAAAATGAGTGAATCTAACGAAGAAATTCGATATATTGTGAAATTTTATTACAAAAAACTGAAAAATGCGACACAAGCCGCGAATAAAATTTGTGACATTTATGGACCTAATGCAGTGTCATCAAGAGTAGCACAATGTTGGTTCAAGCATTTTCAGTCCAGGAATTTTGATGTCAAAGATGCAGCTCGCTCTGGTCGCCCTGTTACGGATAAAGTCGATGCCATTTCTGGAAAAGTGGAGCAAGATCGGCATATTAGTAGTTACGACGTAGCTGAAGACCTGGGGATTGACCACAAAACAGTTTTGACTCATTTGAAAATAACTGGGTATACAAAAAAACTCGATATTTGGGTGCCACACCAGCTCACTGAAAGAAACCAAATGAATCGTGTACTCATTTGCGATTCTCTATTGAAACGTAAAGAAACCGAACCGTTTTTGAAAAGATTGATCACTGGTGATGCAAAATGGATCACCTACGACAAGAATGTGCGCAAACGATCATGGTCAAAGGGCAGTGAAGCACCACAGACTGTAGCGAAACCCAGATTAACACGTAATAAGGTGATGCTGTGTGTATGATGGGATTGGAAGGGCATCGTTCATTATGAGCATTTACCGCCGGGCAAAACCATCGATTCGGATCTCTACTGCCAACAGCAGATGAGACTCAAACAAGAAATTGAGAAAAAACGGCCGGAATTGATCAACATAAAGAGTGTGGTCTTTCATCATGATAACGCCAGACCGCACACATCTTTGGCCACTCAGCAAAAATTTAGAGAGCTTGGTTAGGAAGTGTTAATGCATCCACCACATAGCCCTGACCTTGCACCCTCAGATTTCCACCTGTTTCGATCTTTTCAGAATTCTTTGGGTAGTGTTAGATTAACATCAAGAGAGGACTGTCAAAACTACTTGTTGCATTTTATTGATCAGAATTCCCAAAATTTCTACAGCAACGGGGTCATGTCACTACCTAAAAGATGGCAACAAGTTATCGAACAAAATGGTACATATATATTATAATTAAATGTAATTAAACTTGAAAAAAATATGTCTTGAATTTGTTTATAAAATACGAAGAAACTTTTTCCCCGACCTTATATACAACTCTGGTCTATGATCTTGTCCACATTTGCTTCGAATCAAATGTCATTCTGAAGTACTAGATTCAATTTACAAGACCCGTAGACGGAGGAACCAATGGACACAAGTACGCTGTAACCGGATAAGAGATAGCGATATTTTCTAAGAGTGTTGCCACTTTATTATGGCTCCATAGAAGATAGGGAAGTTAGGGTGGGTTTTATTACTATTGTAATAAAATAAAAAACAGTAAAACTTCAGGTTATATTTTATTTTATTTTACAAGGAAAACAAACAGCTGCTAACAAACACGGTAGATATACAATGAATAGTTACACAAAAGCCAGAAAAAAGTTTTCACTAATATAAACTAAAATTGTGTAAATGCCTCGTTGCAACACCAACATAGGCCTGCATAGATAGGTAGAATTTAGACAGTAGGTAAGATAGTTGATAATTAGTATTTACATGAAGATATATTAAGTTAAATTAACAGAAATAAGAACAAAATCAATACATAATAGCCAAGTTACGATTATAAAGCCTCTTATAAAGTTACTGATTAATGTATTTATAGGTTTATTTTGCTATTTTATGATTACGTTAAATATGATTGAATCGAAAAAGATGACAAAGCCAAACGAATAAGCAGTTACTTGCCCTTTATATTAAGAGCCTGTTGAGAATAATCGTTTATTAATCAAAAATTTGAAAATATTGTACCTCGTTGAAAATAAGTCAACATGCTGAGAAAAGTTAGAGTTAAAATTAGTAAACGTACGCAAAAAGAAAGAGTTTCCACGATAATTTGTACTATGGCGGGGGATACATAGACGAAGGTGGCTTTTGCGAGATGAGATTGATGGCGAGACAAGCTTGACTTCAGCCAGCAGGGATGAGCAATCAAATCTATTAGACACAATATTGTGAAGAAAGGAGAGGTCTGCAGCCTCCCTTATTCTATGAAGAGGCAACTCGAATTGAGTCTTCAAATTTTAATGTTTTATTGATTTTTAAATAAAATCAGTTTACTATATATATTTCTTATTTTTTCATTAGGTTCTGATACTCGCTTAGCTACATAATGTAGTCTCACTTTTAAGTACTCCCATATGATCGCTTTTGTGAGCAGATGCTCGTGATTATCTAAAGGTGAACAATCAAATATATCACCATGACCTTTAAAGAAGTGTTTACAGCTACATATTTTAAAACTTTCGTGAAGTAAATATTGTCTCGCATTCTTACGTGTGATTAAATTAGTCATATTTCTCTTAAGAACCTTTTCAGTTAACAAGCATATATCGACAACATCTTTACTAGGAAAGCAAAGACCCCCCTTATTTTTTTTACTGATTAATCGCCCTATTGATTTAGAGGCGTCAATCGCGCTCTGCAGGCAATTGCCACATTTTATAATTTTCGAAATTTTTGTGACTACAAACCCTGCTATGTAAGCAATTACGTCTTCAGAGTATTCTGTGAGATTGCCAGGATCTGGAAGGTAATCATGATCATAAGATACATTATTTATTTCATGGCTCTCACATTCTTCCATTGCAAAAGGATCTCTTAGCACGGAAAGACTCGAGTTGATTTTTTTTTCATATCTTGAGTGTGTGTATGTTAAAATATCTATATTTTCTAATATAATGCAGTTTCCAGTAGCAACATGCTTAAGCTCACCATGAACTACCAGTCTTTTATATGCTGCTTTAAACTGCACGGGAGAAGGGTTGTTATTGAACCCTCCTTTTGCTCGAATGGCGCTAAAGAAAGATTCAAGATGATCTTGACACAATTTGTATGAAGGCAAAAATATTAAATTACCTGTTTCAACTAATCGTTCATATAGACATAAAATACTGCGAATATTGCAGCTGAAACCTATTATCGAAGTCTTTCTATTTGATTTGTTGATTTTTTGACCGCCGATGAATTTCAAATTATTTAAATAATTTAGCATATAATTTAAAACCGAACTTATTTCATCAAAATTTTTCTTGTTTAATGGCTTTTTCAAGCCATATGCATTAATATTTCTGCTGTTCAAAATGTCGAACAAGTTATTAATTTTTCGAACAAAATCTGTTGTACAAGCAGAATTCTCAAATTCCGGTAATTTAAGCTCACATCTACAAAAATCAATTGCATCAGCTACAGAGCTACTGAAGGTTTGCGCCGCAAGCTTGACCTTCATTATTTGTTTCGAAAAATCAATGTGTGCTTTACGCAGTTTATTACCTAAGTGCAATCCTTCTGTATCTTGTAGATTATGCAAATTTTTTATATATTCCCATTTAATTTCTCCCTCGTCATTCAAAATCACACCTTTGTCCCCCAAAATATTGCGAATAAGTTTTAGCATATGCGGAGGATCAGGATAGAAAACAATAGATTTTTGATTTCCATCTACATCGACTTTGAAATCAGTTTTTATATCTTCTAGATTATTAGAGTCAATTTCACACCCTAAAATTCTAGCCATTGCAAAGTTAGACGGGCATCCATCGCAAGTGACTGATACAACCTCAACGCCAGACTGCGTCAGTAATTGAACACAGCTTTTTATTAATTCTGCTTTTTGTTCACCAGACAGATTGTCAATTAAAAAATATCCGACAGGAATTTTCCACGAATCGTTAATGGCAGTGGCCATGAACACTAAAGATTGTTTGGCCAATCGAACATCGTCACTACCTGAACTTGATCCAAAGTTAACTGTACCAAAAAAATCACCTTCTGAAAACGTCACACTTTTTCTAATTGCCATTTCATCGAAACTGACGGAAACATAGATTTTCTTATCTGTTCCTTTAGATTTTAATTTGATCGCCGCCAAAGATTCTTTTGTGAATCCTGGACTTCCGTCAACTGAACGGTACCAATTAGTTAAGGTTTGTGGATGAGGCAAACAAGTGTTAAATTGTTCGCGTACGTAGGAATAAGCCCGTGGACTTAAAAAATGTAAGCATAAAGCAAATTTTCGTAGTGACGGCGAATAACGAGTATTTTTATGTTCAACACCAAGGAACCGTCTCAGAAAGTCGCGATTAACTGTGTCGATTGAATTCAAAAACTCTGCGTCTTCGTAAGACAACAGAGATTTCGTTCTCAGTTCCGATATAATATTAGTTAATTCAGCATTCCTTTTTAAAAGCCGTCGTTTGGCTTGTCGTACCGCTCGTAACTTTTTTAGTCTGGTCGCAGCAATTTTACGAAGTTTTTTCTTTCGTGGTGATTCTACTTCTTCAACTTTGCGTTTTCTTGACCTTCCTTTTAAAGACAGCGCATTCGTTTTTTCATATATATCCGATTGAGTTTCACTTGACTCCGAGCCCCCAGATATTGAAGAAAGATCGGAAGCCTGCAAATAGAAATAAATAATTATAGGTCATTGCAAACGAGTTTTGTTGTACAAATGAGTGTGTGGGTTTGTGACTCTTGTGACGGTAAAATGTGCTTTTGTTGTTTTGTATTGCACCCAGATTGGAGTCTATTGAGAAACGTGCCAAGAGGCTCATCAGCAACGAATCCTTAGTTCAGACTAAGCTGCTTAGTCCTAAACGTCGACGCAAAGTTGCTAGTCTTAAGGTTTTTATCGGATACATTTCGGAGTGTGCATCGGATCTGCCCCTCCTGCCCATTTCCTATCGGGAATCGGAATGCCAGAGTGGGTAAAAAGAATCGTCACAGCTTTATATGTAATATTCCTAAAAACCGTAAGAAACTCTTTGATTCCACTTTTATTGTGCGAACTGCTAGTCTGTGGAATACGCTGCCTGAATGGGTGTTCCCCGATAGTTACAATCTGGGTATCATAAAACCACGAGTGAATCAGTTTCTTCTAGACAAGCGTGCTCCATCGGAGATCGCATCATCGCTTAACATCAGGCGAGTTGGCGGTCAAACAAAAGCCTATTATTGTAATAATAAAAAAAAAAATTAAGACGCTTTGATAGACTTAATTTTTCACAACAATTATTTTTAATATAAGGGGTAGATTAGATTAGGAGATACGGTACAAATACAAATGAACGTAATATATTTAAATCTATATATGCATACAAAGATTACCAAACCATTACCCAAAGATGATTGAAATGATTTTGAAAATCATAGGGTTATATAATACTTTTTATAGTCGAGTAAAAAGGTACAAAAATTTAATATACGCACCGCTCGTAACTTTTTTCGTCTTTTCTCGTCCAGTTTTTTCCTTCGTGGTGTCTGAGGGATTTCAATATCATGTTTTCTTGTCATTTCTAAATCTAGCGTTTCAGGTCGTTTTCCTGAAAATTTCGATTGACCAGTTGAATCTGAACCCCCTGGTTACGAAGTAAGATCAGAAGTCTGTAAAATAAAATTAGCAAATTAGGGCACGGCAAAATGAATGTACCTTATTTTAGTAATATGACACGGGAATTACTCATTACACATATACACCCTCAAATAAGCTATTTTCAATATTACGAAACCATAAAAATTATAACCAAGCAGTTTTTGACAACAAATTTTGAGGGAAAGTACCCTATGTCCGTCTTCATGATGCATACTACCTTCCTGCCAAATTTCGTTAAGATCGGTTTAGTCGTGAAAAGCGAACAAACATCCAGACAGAGAGACAGAGTTACATTCGCTTTTGTAAGGAGTAAGAATTACGGCGGATTCAATAACAAATAATAATAAAATCGGAAAAAAGGTCTACAACAAACGTTTTTTGTTTTAAACTATCACGGTTGTTCACTGAAGTTATATGTTGTTCACTAAAGTTATAATTCTCGTTGGTGGAAAACTTATGAGTTGTTTTTTTTACTGGTCATAGTTAGTGGTTCTGGTTACTCACATAAATATCATTAGTTGGCAGAGCACCTGGTTTCAGACAGTTTTTTTCTCCACGCTTTATAAATAAATCATTCTTAAAATGTTTGGAACAAATTCTGGAATTTCGTGTTGGTCTCCAATCATATCTACCACATGCTTGTATCCAAATCTCTACCGGTCCTGCATTCGATGGAAATCTGTAAATAAATATTAGGAAATTTAAGTATATGGTAAATTCTGTGATTACAGATAACATAGATTCCGACTCTACTATTAGTTTAGTACAAACAAAAAATCATTTTTCGTTAAAAAAAAACGATGCTATACAAAACCGATAATACAGTAATGGCATCTTATTTGAGCGCATAAAATAAATCTGTCAAATTCAATACATCGTCGGTAAACATTTAGAAAACTAGGGAAAAATTGAAAGCTACATTATGGCAGCCCTAACTCAATATCTTTGAGGTTACGTTCTTCTTTGCTTTTGTATAATTTGTAATTTTGCAGTAAAACTTCACATCTAAATATGTTGCCCCTGCATCAATACATCATATTTATTATTTTTATTGATTTTAGACGATATATTGTAAATAAAAACGGCCATTACAAACCTGTGAAATGTAACATCAGATAAACCTTGTTCTGTTCTGTTCGGACAACCCAAAACACAACACTGCACCATTGTGACGAAATCCAATACTCTTGACCACACGAGGATAATAATTTAAGGATAACGAATTGAATTTAGATGATTTATTTCCGAAAAAACACAAAAATCTCTCAATGTTTGTCACCACACTGTCAATTAGAGCTTGGAGTCAACCGGTTACAACGACAAAGAGGCAAAAAGCATAGATCCTTCTTTTTCACGCATGCTATTTTTTCATATGGCTGTTTCGCTGCGGAGTAAAAGAGTAGGAAATGTGATTGCGTCTATTGTTTTCTCTGTCTACGACAAGACCCTTTGTTTTGTTGTCACCGACAACGCCACGATAGGCATTCGTGTTTGCTCAAATGCATCAAATCTATCATCTCAGCCGTTCGCGCAATAAATGGAAACAAAGCGCTTCGTACAGGCTTTCGGATTATAATATCAACCATGAAACTATCGCATTTTCGTGCCCGCCGCCTGATAGAAAAAATGAACAGGAACTCAGAAAATTAAAAATTTCGTGACAGGATCAATTAGATCATGCAGATGCGCGTGCGCCGAAGTTTATCCCATAAATTATAATTAGAATCACCTTCTACGCTGATATCGTCCAAATATCTTTGAAATGCTTTACAAATCTCCAAAGCACTTTGAAACGGCCTTTCGTTCTTCACAGTCTTCGCTGCGACGACATACAGCTCAATCACATTTCCAAACACTTGCTCAAACTGATCTCCTTTCAGACTGTTAACTTCTTCGACACTTATTTTATGAGGCATGTTGTACAAACAGTCACTGTCGTGGCGGGCGACTAAGCAATAAGCAAGCTAAGTTATTTGCTTATCTGTTTATTTATCTTGCCGCAGGTCATTAAGAGTTCAAATACGAGTATCTTACACACATAATAATACACTTTGCCATATAGTTAGCAACGGCTTGGTTGGTTAGTGGTGTTTATACAATGAATAATCTGAGTTTGTCAGATTCATACTCGAGTCAGACTCGATTTAAATACAAAATACAGTAATGTAATCTAAGGACATACTCTGTTGCTTTAAAAAAGTTGCTGTTGGATAAACGTTCCCGGGAGAAAATCTCTGTCCGGGGGAAAAAATCCTTCCCGGGATAAACATTCCTGGTGGATTTTCCGGGATAAACTTTTCCAAGGGAAAATCCCTTCCCGGAATAAACCTTCCTGGGGATTTTTTCCCGGGATAAACTTTCCCAAGGAAAACCCCCTAACATCGGGATAAACCTCGGGAGGAAAATCTCTTCCCGGGATAAAACTTCCCTGAAAAAAAACTCTTCCCGGAGATCCCGTCTTCCGTACAGCTGTGAAACTAGCCTAAGTTCTAACACACGCTTTGCGGGAGAGGGATAGAGCATCCGCTCTCTATAAAAAACTTTAAACGATTTTTTTCAGTAATATGTGTACGAAATGTATTTAATTATATCCTTCGCTAATCCTGTTATTTGTAAAAGCCGTAACAGACATGACAACTTGGCTGACGAACCGCCGTCTGACTAACGGGAGAGAAAGAGATTTTTTTCTCGTTTTCTCCCCTCAAGACACCCGCCTATTGCTTTGTTCTATGCATCAGTTCTGATTTTGTAATGTTATGCCCGTCTAAATTGTTGTAGGTATACATATTCGCACACAATGATAGTCGATTTCTGCCTACAAATTACTACGCAGTTTTATAGAGTAACTTTAATGTGTAAGTATATTATTTTTCACTGAGATAAATAAATAACACGCATACTTTGCAAATCGCGATGATGCGATAGACGACGAGCAAAAAACACTAGAGATTCTATTAGTAACAGTTTTAAAAATATCAGCTGATCCATAGAAAATGATCATTGACACTCGACAAAATGTATGGAACAGCTATTTTTTTCGCGATTTCAGGGTTGGTCTCATAGGAAAAGTTGTTGATAATGATGAGTATAACGGGCCCCTTTCGGCTTAGTACACCCTTCCCGCGTAACCTTTTATAGCGCGTCTTTGTAGTGTTTTTACACATTCATGAATTAGTTTTCTAATGCACATTTCGCTTATAAAAACCACTACAAATTAACCTTCAACTGTGGCCTTAGTACGAGCACCTGCGAAAAAGTTATCGTTACGTAAACGATAGCAAAATGTATGAAAAATTCAGTTTTCTTTCACGTCCGATAGAGGCGCTGTTCGATTTTTCATACATTTTGCTATCGTTTACGTAACGATAACTTTTTCACAAGCGCTTGTACTAAGGCCACTGTTGACATCCACGCCTCGAGGCAAAATTCACATCTAGCATCTCTCCCCTGACGCCACTATAAATCTCGCGGTAAAGGGAAACAAAAGCGACGTTTATGTGTCAGCTCCATGTCGCTGGAGCTGAATAAATCAGGAGAGAAGTGTCACGGAGAATATTATATCTATTTAGTTGCGGGGATGGTAACGATGCCGCGGGGAGGTGCCGCGCGACAAATGGCCGCTGGGGACTTAACAGTTACCACTGTCAGCGCGTTTAGGGTTACCGATGCTGCCGTATTTTGCTGTCATCACTTTCTACTGGACTTTCGCTATGGCAACTAGCTTATCATCATCATCTATAGACATCTTTATCCCGCTGCTACGGATGACCTCTCTCTTGCTATGACAGCTGCCTCGGTCCTGAACAGCACAATTAAGTTCTTGGAAACATATTTTGAGTAGAGATCTTGGTTGAATTGTTTTTTTAACAGGGCTGTCAAAATATGTAATATGGCGGCATTAGAGAGCGTTATGTCGTTGGCCGTCACGATATACGAGTCGATTTTACTGCCAAGGCCCGCCAATAGACGTATTGCACATCAAATATTAAAAGACTGACATGGTATTATTGGCGTATCATATATGTTAAACGTCACAAGTGAACAAAAATGAACTTGTTATGAATAATGAAAAGTAAGTTTTTTCTATCAGGTAAATCAAAATTAATCCGCATTTCAACATATATACTTACATGTACTCGTAGCTAATCGTAGGTAGAGTTAAACGAGTGTATTTTTTACTTCTACAATTCAATACAATAACACTATATATGACGACACAAAAAACTTTTCAAATATAATAAGTTTTAAATAGGCACAAAAGGCGGTACATTTCACGGGAAGTGGGGAATATTCAATAAACGGAATTCCTTAACTTTCCTTTAAAATTTGAGAGGTGAAATATTTTCATCAAATTTAAATGGTTTCAATCGGCGAAGATACGCTTAACAAACACACAAAAACAGTCGATCATCTATTTTTAAAGTCGGTTTAAAACTGACAGCTGTCTCATCATCATCATCATCAGCCTTTCATGTCCCTACAACACTGGGACACAAACCTTCTCTCAGAGAGAGGATGCGCCCTAATCCACCATGCCTCGCCCAGTGCATGTTAGCAAGTACCATCCATCCTTGATGTTAGTGAATGTCATACCTGTCTTTGAACTTTTGAGGTTCTTGGATATACCGGTTTCCTCAAGATGTTTTCCTTCACTGTTTTGAGGGATGGCATCGAAACTGCACATAATTTATCTAAATACTAAATAAGTCATTGGTGCAGGGCCGAGGATTGAACCGGGTGCCGTCAGATTGTAAAGCGTACATGGTACAGCTCGGCCACGCGCTCGACAAGTGAATTATATCTTTGGTTGAGGGTACTTTGTAGTATGCTTGTACGCGCACCGTGCGAGATATCACCTGCCGGTCCCATCGGAAGACCAGCGTTGGTTGCTAACAAACAGCATCATGCTGAGCTGGGGCCGATTTGTGGCAAAAATCTAACTTCTAAGTGTATATGCTGTAGTTGAGTGCATAGTTGATTTTTGACAAAAATAAAATATTGTCTGTCAACACATTTTTTGTTTCTTCAATTCGCTCGCCTCTTCATATAATTTTCTCGTTCTATACCTACCTATTAGCTAACTTGCGACTTAACTCGGTCGGCGACAATTCGCACCGCAAGGCCTATTGTCCGATAAAGGTCAGCGTACATTTCCCAACGCGCTTGACCATGAGCTTTATGTTGTTGTAAGACTTCTTTAGTGTGCCGATGTATTGAACACTGGTTCCATGATTGCATTGCAATTTGAAGGACATTTCGACTACCATATAGGTATTTTTTTTGTTGACGGGGAAATCTACAAAATATATCCAGCTGAATTGGGATGTAGCCGGACTATGTGAGATTACACCCACTAAAATCCCCTCGGTGGATTCTGTGCCAGATGGAGGGCACCGGGATCTCCATAGGAACGCACCGGTACCCTCCTAGCACGCTGCCTGAAACAACAATCCCGGGAAATGTTCAGAGCATTTCCGTTCCTTTCCTTTACAACGGCGAGGGCCACACCGCGCCTTTGTTTTCCCTGGGCTTGCTGAATGGGAGGTCAGATCCTCAAATCTGACCGGGTGTTCAGATTTGGGGATCTGAGCGAATAAAAGGGGACCTACCTATGGGATCATGGGTACGAACCCAAAGGTCCCCTTTAGTCGCCTCTTACAACGTGCAGTGGGATACCGAAGCAGTATTCTAAGACCCCGGGTCCAGGGATACCATATAGGTACCTAGAGAAAATATAGAAAGGACACGTACCTACATTTAACTGTGTACGTACTATGTAGGAGAGTTTAGGTCTACACTGCTCTTAACAGATAGGTACATACAGAAGTTCTGGTTTGTTCTATGAGCGAAAAGTAGAACAACACCCAGAAAGAAGGAAATTATCGGACAATTCTCTGATATGGATGATATCGTAAGGATTCAGGGCAACACACCGATGACAACGGAGTAGGACCGGAAGAACTATCCTTCTCTCGACTCTCTCTTGGCGAAATGGCTTTTTGAAAATTCACTTACTCATTTTTCATACACACTAAGAAACTTGCAGTGAGACTAATGAACTAAATACTAGTCCACATGCAAAAAAGGGCAGGTCGTCTGCAGGGTGAGCTCGACTAAAAAGCCGTTAAATGCCGTTCGCACCCGCGCACCTAAAACATAATATTCTAAACAAAAATACTAGGTATACCCTCGCGAAAATTAGCTTACAAATTATTCTCATTCGCTTCGCCTCCGTTATTTAACAGCCGTCTAAATATTTAGATATCTGCATACTGCAGTTTTGCACGAATCTATAGCATGATTGCTAACCATTTTAATACCAATTAATAATCGGATTCGCTTGCCGATTGTCACGTTCACATGCAAATCGCTTCATGCTATCAATTTGTGTATGTTAATGCATGAAATCCAATGATGATGAAGCCAAATGCGGTGATACGAGTGAAATTGTTTTACGCTACTGAACGGTTGCTTTATGTAGAGCAACGCAACTATGTAGATCTACATACGCTTACATTTCTATGTATTTAGTAACGGTGTAGGCGAAGATGGCTGGCCAGTGGCCAGTCGAGCACTAGAAAGGTCACCATGCTATGCCTTACCCATGATGTTTTTTATTACCGTCAGCTCAAGTTAAGATTTGAACCCACGTTTGAGGCGTGAAAGTCAAACGCGCACCCAAAATAGTCTGTCTCTACAAGCTGTAAAATAGTTTTGATTCTCAGTGATTTTCGATTTATTTTGTTGTAACTGTCTTGATCTAGATACTTCTCTAGATAGATCTCTTACTCTTATTCTCTTCTATACACGTATGGGAGTTGTGGTCCAAGTATCGGGATGCGTCCCCCTGGACCTTTCCATATATTATTAATGGCGAAGGTTAAATAAAACTCTCATTACGATTAATTAGGTATCAGAACACGGTAAAAGTATGTGAGGAGAAAACTTGTCTCTTTTTGATTCGATATCTGTCTGTTAGTGTTGCCACTCCCAGATCACTAAAAGTGACGTTCGGTTTCCGAACGCCACACCACCCCCCTACGGAGAAGGAGAATCCGTAGAAAAAGAGGAAATTAGAGGTCGAATGGTTTAGAAAAATGGACTCTACGACCGGATCGGGTGGTATACTGTGGTTTTGGAGAGGCAGGAGTTGGTGCAGGTTGGTCAGGTGGAGGAAGAAGGACTTGAGCAGGTTTATGTTGCACGAGCGGAGGCACAGAAAGACTTGGTGGCGTAGAAGTCGAATGTTCCACGAACGCAGGCTTGACCCTATCGATGCTGACGTTAGTCTGCTTGCCTTTTACCTCTATAGACAATGTCTTTCCGTCATCGGATCTTGAAATAATCTTATGAGGGCCGGTATATGGTGGCTGCAGAGAACGCCGCACGGTATTATCTCTGAGCATCACGTGCGAAGCGGTGTCAAGCTCCTTGAAAACAAAAGGAGACAGCTTGGTGTGATGGGATGCAGGTGTCGGCCGTAATTTGGACATGTGATGTCGCAATTTGACTACGAAATCCGTTGGATCCTCATAGCCGGCAGGTGCAGGAGGTACGAGCAGTTCTCCTGGAAGCCTTAATGTTTCGCCATAGAGCAACTCCGCTGCTGTTGCCTGTAAGTCTTCCTTAAATGTTGATCGCATTCCCAACAAAACCAGAGGCAAGGCGCTCAACCACGAGATATCATGGCACATCAGGGAGGCCTTTAACTGCCTGTGCAGGCGCTCTACGAGGCCATTGGCGCAAGGATGGTAACTGGTTGTGCGGATACGTTTGGTACCACACATGTCGGTGAGGCGTCTAAATAGGTCGGATTCAAATTGACGTCCCTGATCTGTAGTGATTACGGCAGGGACTCCGAAACGGGAAATCCAGCCAGCCACAAAGGTACTAGCCACTTCCTCCGCGGTTATTCCACTCATAGGCCACGCTTCGGGCCACCTAGTGTAGCGGTCAATGGCAGTCAGGCAGTACAGGTACCCAGCACATGATGGCATTGGTCCGATAATGTCAATGTGGACATTGGCAAGCCGAGATGTAGGGCTGGGGAAATGTCCTAGAGGAGCATGCGTGTGGCGCGTCACCTTGCTTCGTTGGCAAGCCACACATGTTTGACACCAATGGCGGCAATCTTTGGCTATACCTGGCCAAACGAAACGGTCGGAGACTAGCCGGATGGTAGCTCGGGAACCGGGATGGCTTAAGTTGTGCAGTTGAGCAAAAATTTTCTTCCGCATAGGTTCCGGGACAAATGGTCGCGGCCGTCCAGTGGATGTGTCACAGACCAATGTAGTGTTAGTGCCAGGGACGACGACGTTCTCTAATTTAAGAGAGGAATTGGCATCATTAAGATACGTCTTCATTTCGTCGTCTCGTTCTTGGCAAGAAGAAAGAGCCGAGTGGTCGGCTTCGAAACTGATAGCTTCGATGCGAGACATGGTGTCGGCCACTGTGTTGTCTATCCCCTTTACGTGAACAATGTCCGTCGTAAATTGGGAGATGAAAGAAAGTTGGTTCAGCTGGACCGGTGGAAGCTTCTCACGACGTTGTGAGAATGCGTAGATTATCGGTTTATGGTCTGTGTGAACTGTTACGTGCTGAGCTGCCAGGATATGGCGATAATGCTGCACACTCTCATATATCGCGAGAAGCTCTCGGTAATATGCCGGCCATTGGGACTGCCGGGTGTTCAGCTTTTTGCTGAAGAAACCCAGAGGTTCCCAAGAGTCACCAACTTTTTGTTGGAGGCAGGCACCGATGTGAGAATTTGAAGCATCAGTAAACAGACCAAGCTCAGCATTTGGCAAAGGATGGGCTAAAAGAGCAGCAGACGACAAGCTGTCTTTGCAGGCTTTGAAACATTCCTCGAGCTCAGGCGTCCAGGTGACCGGCGCGGAACCTTTGCCTTGGGAGGCCACGATCGCGTTGACTAGCGGTGCTTGCAATTCTGCAGCATTACGCAAAAATCGACGATAATAGTTGACCATACCAAGAAATCGGCGGAGTCCCTGCACGGTCTTGGGAAGAGGAAAATCTTTAAGAGCCTGAATGCGCTCAGTTGGTGGTTGGATCCCGTTAGCAGAAATGAAATAACCAAGGAAAGTCACCTCAGGGACACCAAATACGCATTTTGCTGGATTTATAACAATTCCGTAGTCTTCAAGTCGCTTGAAGAGAATGCGGAGGTGTTCAGCATGCCGAGAGACGTCAGGTGAATATACCAATATGTCGTCGACGTAAGGGAAACAAAAATCTAACCCTTGGACGACTTCGTCAATAAATCTTTGAAAAGTTTGGCCTGCATTACGCAGACCAAAAGTCATATAGTTGAATTCATACAGGCCAAAGGGTGTGGCGATGGCCGTCTTGCAAATGTCGGCGGGCGCAACAGGAATTTGTTGGTAAGCCTTCACAAAATCGATTTTACTAAAAATCGTACAGCCGGCAATGTTGTGAGTGACGTCACCAATATGGCGGACCGGATATCGGTCGGGGATAGTGCGCGAGTTCAAAGCGCGATAGTCGCCGCAGGGTCGCCAGGTGCCATCACGTTTAGGCACCATATGCAAGGGAGAGGCCCACGGACTGTTAGAAGGCCTCGCTGTTCCACACTGGACCATGTCGTCAAAAACCTTTTTAGCTTCTTGAAGCTTCTGAGGTGCTAATCGCCTAGGACGACAGAAAACAGGAGCGCCTTCAGTAGTCAGTATGTGGTGGACTGTGCTATGCTTTGGCTCTCGTATAAGTCCCGGTGGCTTAGTGATTGACGGAAATTCCGTAAGAAGTGCACTATATTCGGATGGTGGAGCTGAAACCACTTTAATGCTAGTCTGACCTAAAGTTGCGACGGCGGCCACACAAGACAAACCGGTGCTACTATCGACCAGTCTTTTGTTGGCACAGTCTGGCAATAGCCGATAGTGAGCCAAAAAGTCTGAGCCTATGATGGCGGTGTTGACATCCGCGATGATGAAGTTCCATTGAAGCGCACGTCGCAGGCCTAAATTCAAAGTCAGTTGTAAATTACCAAAAGTGCGAATCTCACTACCATTGGCAGCAGCCAGTGTATAGTTAGATTGCGTTGGTCGGTTCGCTAACCATTTGTATGGATAACAGGAGAGATCTGAGCCTGTATCAACCAAAAAACGGCGCTTAGTTACGCTTTCGGTGACAAATAATCGGCGACTCTCCGGTAAGCAGTCAGTCATCGCCGCTAAAGACTGCTGTTCGCGTTTCCCGACGGCGGTGGAGTCCAGGTGCATGGCTTAACACATTTGACGGCGTTAGTACCGAACTTCCTATGGTAGAAACACATTTTGGCTTTGCCAGGGGTTTGCGAGCGTTCTCGTTGGTTTGAACGACCACGTGACCTGTCCCTGCCGCGGTCTGCAGTAATTGCAGCGAGCTGGCGCGTGAGATCATCAAGACGCCGTGTGATGTCATCAAGTGATGAAGACGAGGGAGCGGGAGCGCTTGCTGAGAAAACAGCCGATGGTTTAGACACAGACATTCCAGGAGAAACTTCCAAAATCTTGTCCGCCAACTCTGCGACTTTGCCTAATGATAGCTCAGACTGCGCGGCCAGAATTGCCTGAAGATGTTGGGGCAGGCGGCGCATCCAAAGCTGACGAAGTAAATTTTCGTCCGTCAAATTATTCCCAGCCAAAGACCTAAGATGACGTAAAAACTGAGAAGGGCGGCGGTCACCCAGTTCCTCATCACTAACAAGCTGCCGGACACGTTGCTCTTCGGATGTAGATAACCTACGAATGAGCTCTGCTTTGAGCCTACCATATTTGTCTTGAGGTGGCGGTTGCAGAATAATGTCCTCTACTTCGCCTATAATCCGGGTATCCAGCTGAGCAACAACATAATTAAACTTTGTCTGGTCCACGGAGATACCTGAAATTGTAAACTGTGCCTCCACCTGTGCAAACCAAATAGCAGGTCGGTCAGGCCAGAAAGGAGGAAGCTTTACGGTTACCCTACAGATTGAGGGTGGCGGAGAGGAGGGTGAGTCAGCAGTGGCAGCAGGAGGTGCATCTGTGACAATGGCAGAAGTGCTAGGGTTCAATAGCGCCTTATATTTTTGCAATTCTGCGGCTAAGATTGCATTTTGTTCTTGCAGCAATGTGTTTTCCTCACATACGGATTGCATGTTAGATTCCATGTTTAATATAAAACAAACAATATGAAATATTATACAAAACCGTTCACTGTTAGTATAAAATTATACCATGTACAAGTTTTGCCTTAAGTGGAAAACCTTCACCTTAAATGTTATAAAATATTGTTAATACTTAAATTAAAATGTTATTTGAAACCAGAAATATGTTATACCAAGATATGTTAACGTTTAAGAAAGCATTCACCATTGGAAAATTAAATGTTAATTCACCGCAGTACAAAATTTTGTTATTGTTGCTATGCAACTGCAGAATAATACTGGTGAAAACACACAAATATACATTAGAATAAAACACAAAAACAGTTAAAAGGCAAGACATACACAATACCAAATATATGAGCAAAACTAAGTTTTGTTAAGATTCAGCGGGCAACTATAAAACAAAATTTGTTCCAAAATGACAAATATAGGTACATGCAAATGGATTAGTTTGAGCAGTGCTTTCCACACTGGTAATGTATCTAAATACTGCGTAAAGTTAGTCTTTGATGCTGTAGTAGTGGGCACTTAACAATTACAACAGGAAATCTTGAGCGATGAAGGCCTTTAGATATTTAGTAACTATGTTAGTATTTGTCCTTTAAGTGAGTAATTAGCACCATAACCAAGTTAGTTTAGTACGATAGGTCCATGACACCAAACTGTAGCACTTGACACTTTAACTTCAACTTGTTAGTAGCTCCCGGCATGCAGTGCAGGTTATAATTTAGCCAAAAGGTTGTGAAAGATAGGTTATGTCGATTGTCCGGCAAGTAAAGCTGGCTGCGTTGAAAACTAGCCAGATGATAAGTAGATTCGCCAGATCTTCATGTTATAAGCGCAGGAGTCGCATTAGATGGTCACTTCATTGTAGAAGTGACGAGACGGGGTCACCAATTATGGGAGTTGTGGTCCAAGTATCGGGATGCGTCCCCCTGGACCTTTCCATATATTATTAATGGCGAAGGTTAAATAAAACTCTCATTACGATTAATTAGGTATCAGAACACGGTAAAAGTATGTGAGGAGAAAACTTGTCTCTTTTTGATTCGATATCTGTCTGTTAGTGTTGCCACTCCCAGATCACTAAAAGTGACGTTCGGTTTCCGAACGCCACACACGTATAAGATAATACTTATGTGCGAATAAATGTTTTGAGTAGGTAAGTACGTAAGTAGGTACAATTAAGTACATATTTGTATATTTCTGTAGCTCAATTTTTATCGTAATGGAATTTAACTTCGCATTCATTTGGGCTAAAGCTGTATTAATTAATTATTAATGCATAATACATTATTTTCTTACGAAAAATGTGAAAATAAGCCCTGAATACTCGGACATTTGTGTTATTAAACGAAACGCTGAGTCTACATTTTTCCCTATTAATATTTGAGAGGAAAGTTCAGGCATGGAAAAGAATCGGAAATAATATACTTACAATCTATATTACTAAAACTATGATATGATATATACCTACCTAACTCAAAAAATTATACTATTTATATACTAAGTACTATTTTATACATCAAGGTCTGAAAATAATCGATAGTCCACTCTTAATAATTCGCCTACGTATATACTTACCTACTAGGTATAATTAATTATGAATGCTTATGGAAAAAAATAATCGTAAAATATCTACCCACCGACTCTCAAATTATAAAGGTGGCCGGACTATTAACATGAAAGACTTCATAACGCTAAGTGAAAAGTTGCGTAATGGCAATAAAATAATCTAATAACTATAATAAACGCTGCTGCCATACAGACAGGTAGTGACCATACCTACCAAACAAAATATAATGGCAGTGACACTCTGGAGAAATCAAAATGCTTTAAAATGATATGGAAACAATAAACATAAAAGCTGCGGCGCGGACGGTGCATGTGATTGCTGTGAATTAATTAAAGTGGGGTTTCATTAGGGATATATAGACGCGCGTCGTGCCGGCCAGGCACGCGGCGCGGCACCGACGGCGGCCATGTTGAATTGAGAGCCGCGCGCGCGTCAAGGCGGAGCCTCGATGGCAGATAACAAAGCTCATCGTACACACGTCATGCCAAACGTCGCGCGATCGAACCCGAGAAGCCGCTTTGACTGCTCCCAACCCACTATGTGTGTAGTTTTAGCTCCTTCACCTTTTATGTGGAACTTATCTCGATTTTTTCCAGTAACGTGAATTTTATGAACAGTTTGCATGGTTCCTCCACCGAAAATTACGCGGTTATATTGCGTTGCAACATCATCGATTAACTCGAAAATTGCCGGAAAGAAACTCCATCGCGTGATTTTGAATTATTCTGCTGGATAGATATCCAGACTCTACCTTTGCAACGTAAGTTATTTAGGTGTTCTTAAATAGCATATACTTCCCTACGCTAAATTTTAATAATGTCAAAGCAATAGTTACCTAATACATATTTCAAGTGAAATGTTTCAAAATGTTTAGGCTTAATTATTAGAAGATAAGTATTATTTAAAGTTATATGATTATTTGCGGGATATTTAATATATCATATAACTGTAGTGAACGACCGTGATAGTTTAAAACGATATTATTTAGTTTCAACTGTCCCGGCCTAGTCGGGTAATGTCTGTCTGTAATCAAATCGTGCAAGTTAAATTTGATCCAATTCCCGGTGTTCGATTGAGCTGAAATTTGACATACTTGTCAAGTTCCGATGACAATACAATATTATGGTGACAACGAGCTAATTTGATGACGGTGATGGTAGACCACGGCACTCATCGATGGATAACATTAGATGGCAGTGTTTCGGCTAATTTTGATCAGCACACCGCTCCGATCATTAATTTCATTAAATCTTGGTTGGAATAAAAAACTTGGCTTATAACAATGTTTGGAAAGCCATCTTTGCATATTATAGATTTAATCATAATTTTCTTAAAGTCTGCGTTCCTCTGTCATACTTAAGTGAGAGGTTAGTTGTGGAGAGTTCATGCTGCATTATTCTGGTCCAATAATAATATATTATAGTTCAGCCGGTTTATGATGTTGAAATAACATAGGGAAATCTAGAGTAGCTGCAATATGTATGGGTAAATAAACAGTTCTTACGTATTTTTTACCTGCCACCTTACTTATCCTGCCAAGAGTTCGTCAATAATCTAATCTGGCTACGACTTCGAAACCCTTCTAATGGTATAATGCCGTGTTATCAGCCGTGCACTAATCCGAAACAATTAGAATCGTCTAGCAACTTAAACCTTATCAGGGAGAGTAGAGTTTATTCTTCTAACTTCCAAGTCTTCCTCTGATGACTACGTAGCCTGTTATTTCGACTAATGATCGCTAGAGCGATGCTGTTACCAGTTTTGCCTAAGCATTTACATATTTTGAATGTGGTCGTGAAGCTTAGGATGTAAGTATACTCTAGGTATTTTAGAGAAAAAAAAGGTTTAAAACTAACCCATTAAAGCAATTTTTCCCCCATCGCCGTAACCATATAAAATCTGTTATCTTTCCATGGGGTTACGAGTCCTATAAAACCTTTTTACGTAACACATGATGCAACCCCGAGTGATTTACAACGCAGCCAGAACGACAATATATCCTGAGTTTACTTTAGACAATCCGAGTCAAGGCACAATACTCCCTATAATTTATTTATACTACGGGTAAACTAGAAACCTTTATCTCTTTGTATAGGGAACTTTAGCTCAGATAAAACAGATAATGTGTTCCTTTACGTGGGTAATCGTAAAAGTGACGTCGTTTGTCCCATACCGAGGCGTCACGTTGTTTATATTGTCGCTTAAATCATCCCCGTGGAATCGGATAGCAACCCTTCCCGATTTATAGTTTATACCTAGCCGTGTAATCTCGAATAATGTTTTATGGTTATGTGTTTATCTCGAGATTACTACGAAGATAATCGTAAAGCACGTCATTATCAAAATATAATAAAACGCGATACCTGCCTAAGTAAATTGATAAGTGTGACGGTGCGACTTGTGGAATTAAATATCTTTAATGACAAATTAAATAACCATTTACTGGTAACACTCGTAGAAACCCTCAATCAAGGACGTTATAAAGCTTAGATTTTCGTCCTTGCCCTCAATAGATTAGATCTTGGAACATGTGTCTCAGTAGCCTGTCCGTAATCAATTGATTTCATTGTCAAACGCTGTTTTTCAAACTACTTTCAAAAATAATATTTTCAATTTGACTGGTTTTTTGTGTAAGTATGTTACGCGATATCTTTACAGATTATGAATTAATTTTTAGTATTTGTTTTAGTTATTAAATATGTAAGATCTCAAGGATGGTCTATAGTATTTTAATTTGAAGCAAACATTTCACTTCTAAGGATAGAAAATTAGGAGATGAAGTTTTTTTTAGGAATTTTATCCGCACGCACTTTGCTTCTGAATTCGATTTACTTTTTGTTAAGCAAATTATTGCTATTCCATACTCCATACCCTCATAATCCTCATATGGTTAAACACTCGACAAGCTAATCTATTCCATAAAATGATCCGAAAACTTCTCGCAGAACACAACGGTGAAAATTTGAGTTTGAAGTCTTATGTCCACGTCTTATGTGTCTAGGATGCCCTTGGACCCCTAGGGACGCCTTGGAACACACAAATACATGGACAACTAAAACCTAGAGCCAGAGCAAATCTCAAATTCATTCAAACTGCCCGACCGGGAATAAATCCCCGTCGTCAAAACCTTGATTTTTTTAGGAATGAAAAGTTTTCTGGCCCATTCTGGTACTCTGTCTCGATGCAAAGAATCACGTCGATCCGTTACTCTGTAAGAGAAACAAACACACTTTCGCATATCAAAGCAGTTTTAGACTTATGAGGGTTAGACTGTAACCAATTAACCACAGAATAGTTAAAAGTATAACTTCGATCCGCCGCAATCTAAGCATGATGAGAAAAATAGGTTCATATAAAAAAAAGAAAAAAAGTACGTTATAAAAATCACTAAAAGACAAAGAAAAAGTCGCAAATCGGCCCCAACTCAGCATAATGCCGGCGCTGGTCTTCCGTTGGATCCGTTTGGTGATGTCACGGATAAAGGCACATATACACAGTAGGTACACCACTACAATAAAAACTTTTTATTTCTGTTGATATTCTGTATGTATAAGTATAACCATTCATAATCATCTCTTTTTATGTCTTCATCCGTCGTAATAATGTTTCATGAAGACGTCAAGTTCAAGAGCCCCGTGAATTGACTTGAAAATACCTCTCAAATCGAATTTGGGCTGTCGGGCCGTGAGACGTGGTTTAATCCTTTCAAATGAAGATGTTACATTTCACACTTTAGAGGATTAACTTATTCAATGGGATGCCAGTTTAGAATTCATGCAGAGTTCACATGAGGCTTTAGATGCTTGTGAACAATGAAGATGTATCTATATGAATGTATGTATTGAGTCGGTAAGTACTTATAAGAATTCATATAGGTCTGTTGTTTGTCATGTACTTCTTCAACAATTTACATCATTCCACCGCTGAACGTAGGTTTCTCCCAAGGCGATCCGATTTACATATGCTGTTGTGTACGAGTGTTTAAGCGAACATAATTTTGAGTTTCCTTATATACACATTTCTTCAGAAACTTAACAGACATGTTGTTTTGTTGAGCAATATTTTCGGTTATATTTCACTAACAGAATCGTATACCTTCCTTCGCAGATTTGCCTAATTCTTATGATGAAATAGCTCTGTTACTCGCACTTCATCATCATCAAGATGATGATGAGGTCTCTCTCTTAATTGCAAGGCCATCAAATTATACTTGTCGAAAAATCATTATCAGATAATCGCTTAGGTCAAGCTTTGTTTTATTTGTCTATAGGGACATTAACATGCATTACTTTTTATCAAACTACCTTTCGCTACAAGGTTTCGACCACGTTGCACCTTGCAGTTTAAATACACGTTATTTCCCGAAAGATAATTAAAAAAATATGCGTTCAATCGCGATAAGTCATTATGAGCCTGCAAGTAAACTCTGGTCGAAAGGCTAGTATAAAAATACTATGGCTGTTTTACTTATATGCCTTCGTGGCGTGACAGGCCGGAGCGGCGGCAGGCGCGGGCGCGGCGCAGCGCCTTGCGGCGCGGCAGGTACGCGGTCGTTTATAGCGGAACTATAATTTACGACCGCTCTAAATTACGTGGATTTACTGCGCGCCTTTATTGGCCCGCTACAGACGCCCCCGCCCCTCTCCTCCCGCCCCAACTCCCCCTCTATTACGTGCTTTTACCTTCCCTTGCCCACTTTTCCTCCATTGCATTCTCGACATGCATATTTTTCATTTTAATGCACCGTAAAACCGATAGCGAATACCCCACTCGTAAATTCACGGATTCGGTAGCATCGAAACTCGTAACCGTCTTCATGATGTTGAATCATAATAATAAAACAATAATAATTAAATTGCTTCTTGCATTTGCTCGGCTTCATTAGCGTAAATCTTGACTTTGCCATCGTAATTCTAATAGTAGAAATAAAAAGCTTATGTTTATGTAAAGGATGACACGGGCTTTTTTTGTTCCCATACTCGAGTTTAGATTAGGTGAGTCACTTTTTTGTATTTCTGTTGTGCAAACGGACGACGTCTTTATCCTGACGATGGAATTTATCAGGTAATCGTGAAAAGCTCTCTCCCTCTTGCGCCGGCGCAAGGCCACGTCACATCCGGTCTTATCTAAGTACCAAGAGAAAGCGGATGCTGTCCAGCGGTGACTTCAAAGGCATACATCCCTTTGTCGGTACTCTGCCTTAATTGCACTTGCAAAACTAAAGCTTTATTACCCCGTAATGAACACAACTTATCAGCGAAATGCATTGGGACCTTTTAAAACATGTTTAACTCAAGGGGAATGTTGCAAACTTTTTTATTGTTTTTCGCGGGTAGGTAAAAGTTAACGGTAGAGCATTAAAGAAAAAGATTCCTCTGTTTTATAAAAGCGTTTACACCACCAGTAAAATTTTATTTGTTTTAAAAGATTTCCAATATCTATGCCAAAATACTGTTCGTTTTTGCACTATAATTAAAAGTTATTTTTAATGGACAGTAGAATACTTACGTACATATAAGTTTAGTGTTATCTGCATACACACAAGGATACACAGAATACTAGTACAGAGTACTAATTTGAAAAGAGGTACTTATCATGTGAACAACGTTTACTATGGGACCATCCCTGAAACCATGAAAAATATATCAACAGTCCGATAGAAAAAAATCATAAACACTCAATGAAACAATTATCCCATTAAAAAGTTGTTCATGATGAGTACGGTGACCTCCTTTTTGCTAAGTACCACCGTTCCGTGAAACCCTCTATACAACAAGTCCCTATATACTTACAACATATTTTTTGTCCTGAGTCAGAGCTATTCGTCTAATGAGAGCTGAGACATGTCCGGCCATGTCCTGAGAACCTTTTAATGGCCGCTCAACCCACGGCCCGGCTTTTAACTTCTAATCTAAGCCTATTAAACATCACGAAACCCTCTCCGATTCTCGTGAATGCATTTCCAAGTAACCGAGCCGATATAATTGTAAAAAATAAAACTCCCAACGGACAACAAACACGTTTTACCTAAGTATAATTTGCATCTGATCCGAGTATATGACGTACGTCTTTGTATCACATTTGTTAAAATTCAAGCTTTAATCTAGGGCAGTAGGGTATATTATTCAGTAGATGATGGAAGTATTTAAGACGTTTTGTGTGGAGGGTTTATTTTATAGCGTTGGCGGCTGGGCAGTAATTGGAAGCGAGGATGCGCGGGCGCAGTAAAGCGGCAATTGACCAGAAAATAACGAGCCCTTCGCCTTTGGGTAAACTTTATACGACGCATATGCCTCTATATACAGCTGCCGGTGTAGATTTTACTATCCTCCTAAAATATTTATTTTTGAATAAATTATCCGCTTCATTATAGTTTGATGTTTGTAACTCTAAGTCTACAATGTTTTTGTTTATTGTTAACACAAGAAAACTTAATCGAAAGCTCCTAAATACCTACGACAGAAGTTAGTGTAGATACGTTTTTATAAGCTGCCAGTCTTTTATTATATTTATTTTATTTTATAAGTAGCAAGTTAGTTGTTAGTGAAAGACCTTCTCTTACTTAGTAGAAGCAATAATTTCGAATGATACACTTTTTTTACAAAGGATTTAGAATCTCCATGCAACCATATGTTTTTTTTTCTATAAAGCTGTTTAGGCTACCAGAACACTTGAAATATAGATTACATAATAGTTTGTATTTAATTATTTTCTTTTAAGAGGTTGATTAATCTTGTTTATTTGCCCGGTTTCAATAATTATATATTTTTCGTAATCGATTACTTCAGGGCCCATATTCCGCACGGGCAAACGCGCGCTATCGCGGCCACGTTAAGTTTACCTCAAAAAGTTGGCCTTTATTGCTTAGGAAATAAAGTTCAACATTTGGTTAACTTAACGCGCAACGATAGAGCGCGTTTGGCCCGTGCAGAATAAAGGCCCAGGAAGAGAATATATCGTCAATCAAATAATAAACAATCAAAATCTAATTAACTTAGTAGATCTCATTAAAATAACTAAAGAGAATAAAAGTAATAGTTACTTTGATTGACTAAGTTCAAGTCCAAGTCATGCTTGAGTAAAGTGGTGGAGATTTTACGATTTGATGTTTCTATAGAGTTTCGGAAACAACACGAAAAAACTCTACGTCATTATTTCATTTGCCTACTCGTGCACGTTATCGATCACATAAATAACGGACAATAATCCACAAACCCCAAGTTTTAGAAAATTATAAAATCCGGTAATAAAAAAACACGTTACAGCTATTGCGTTCACGTCAAATGTAAGAAAATTCCAGTAGACTAGAATCAAAAATAATTTGTATGCCTTATAATTCTATTTTGGAACCTTTACTTCTGGTCTCCCACGGTCATCATTTTATCTCCAAAATCTATTCTAAATTTAACTCATTACATCTATATTATTTTAATTTGCATTTATTAACTCAGTTCTACGTACAAGATCATTAATTTTAGTCATTTATATGAAATTTTAATTTATTACTGCAAGTTTCTGATTTTAACTGGCCATGTTACGCCAACTATGAAATGAACCTGCATAATAAATTAAAGTGTCTATTACTTGATTTTTATTAATCAAATTAAAATAGTAACTATAAGCAGTTATGCTTAAAAACGTTATTTGCCGTGATTCTAGAGTGTTGTTATGTAAAGACTTTTTCACTTTTAGGCGGTATTAATAACAAAAAGACAATGGTGTAGATTCCGTTGTACCATCTTAACTAAACTAAATATGACAGCTCTAAAATTATTGTCATCCTTCTCTCACATATTGAAATAAAAATAGACTCAGTTACTTTGAAACCTGTCAGATTAGATTATGTATTCTGTGGTTTAGGGACTGTATGACAGAATCGACGCAAATGTTGCGATATGATTTTTCCACGTTTGCTTCATAACTCTTTATACTACCAATACTATGTATGATATACATACGTTATACGAGTACCTGAGTGCATCATATAATGTTTACAACAAGGTAATAGAAGAAGCAATCCTTCCTAAAGAAATCGCTTACGTTTACAACTTCTTAACGAGTGTAAATAAATGTGTATCAAAATACAATCCGTAATGGTTATGGACCCAACGACGAATAGAGTCCATACAACTCGATGATGATTCCATAAATGTATACAGTGTACAATAAAAAGGCTGCTTTGAACAAAACGGCGTCACCTCGTTTTATGGACTGCTTTTACGCACTGAACGCCATCGACCCATAGTCTTAGAACAATCGTCCGTCCGCCGTCTAATTGTATCATTGTCGACCGTGAAACGCAATCGACCTCAGATCAGACAAGGGAGATATGGTAAGGTGACGAGGCGGGTGCGAACGCATTAGGCCTAAATCAGGCTTGATGCCTTTAGTTGCACTCACCCTGCAGACGATCATGTCGCCCTTTTTTAACCGAATTTCAAAAAGGAGGTTATCAATTCGAATGTTTTTTAATGTATGTTACCTCAGAACTTTCTACAGGTGAACCGATTTTGATGATTCTTTTTTTATTTGAAAGCTGGTGCTTTCCGTGTGGTCCCATTTTCAATTGGTTGGCTTTGCATTTTCCAATTTGGTCCAGGTCAGACATTTTTATGAAGTCGGTTTTTTATATTGATAATTATTTACAAGCTTTTTATTAACTTGAAATGTTTGTTTATTTGAGTCAAATTTTGCAAGTTAAATTAGAACCACGTCCTTATCCTACTGAGTAAATGTTTTACACGTTGGTTCAGTTTCGATGACAATGCAGTTTTATGGTAAGCATGACTGAATCGACATCCAGGTTAAGCTTAGATCCAGATAAAGGAACTCTACAACGGTCAACAGCACATAAAGGAAATGTGTACGCATTTTATAATGATAGCCGGTTTTAAGTTTTACCATGACATGGTTGCTGCACTCAGGGTTAGGTGCTGACTAGGGAACTCCTCAGTGGTTAACAGCACAGAAAAAAAATACCCATTCAATTATTATAAACACAGACATATATATAAGTTTGTGATGATAACCCATTTTAAGAGTCAGTTTTAATAATTTAAATAAAAGCTTGTTCAATAAAGAATTATTTTTAATTTATTTGCTTATGGACTAATAATATAATTCATTGGTGTCGTTGCAAGTTTCTTAGTGTGTTTAAAAATTATTGAGTGTGTCGTACCTACTTACATATCTGCGTTAAGCGGTTTAGCAGTAAAGTTTAAAAGGGGTGACATGGAGATATTTGAACACGAACGATAATTGTACTAAGACATCATATCTCCCTTGTCTGTCTGATCTGAGCAAACAGTCGCATTCAGCACAATATCGAGTCAATAACTCCGCGGCAAACACCGTAAACAGACATTCGCCTTGACATCAATGACTTGGTCGTATCTGTGGTCGTATCTAGGTGTCTTGCCCCTTTTTCACGTACTGGTGCTAATTAAACATCAATACAAGATTTATTAAAGTGACCGAATATGGATGCTTTAGTAGATATATTTACGAGACGGGTTACACAATTATTGTGGGTACCGAAGCTATATAACTTAGATAAAAAGTCGTAGACCAATTAGTATGGGCTAATGGGTACAGCATTATCGTTCTTTGGAGGTTTTCCTCATCTAACTAATCAATATGTTCGTCGAGGGTCTTTGATATTGACCGCCGTTATTCTTTGTTTTGTTTTGTTTGGTTGATTTTCAATCGGGGCTATAAAGGCGATTCCAATAAATTCTATGTAATTTAATGAAATCGCCATATCTAATATTGAAATTATACAAAAAGTCTGTAAATAAACGTGCCTTTTAGTATAATAAATATATTGCAACATCTTCGGGTCTAGCCCGGACATTTGATAGGCATTAGTGGGGCCGAAGTCAACGCCAAGAAGCCCTGTTGAATACAAAAATACAATTTTGGAATGTGTATAAAATGGAATACGAAACTATTGTACAGTATAGGATTTGGGATTGAAAAATCTGGGCTATTGAGGTGAACAACTTGTGGATAAGAGAACAGATCTATAAGGATGAGAAACGGAACCAGCCTTATTGTGTCTCATCTCACAATAAATAAATTTAAATAGTTTAAATTTAATTAATAAATTATTTTAATAATAATAAATAATGCGACTACAAAACATAAAAGTTTAAAAAGAATCATGGAACGAAAGTTGTTAGGACTGATGTGGGGCAGGAGGAATGAAAGCGCCGGCGAGAGGTTATTGGATGGTTACCAATAGCCCTATGTATAACCTAAGTACAAACGTATTTTTTTATGAGTAATGATTATTTTCTACTTTGTAAAAATTCTCTGAACAGACCAGCAGGCCTATGGGCCGTGGACAAATTGTCTTTCCACTTTGTTTCCACTGTTTTACCCGCGCGTTGACGCGACGAAACTAAAATACGGTTAGATACATTTTTATTTTTCTCGCAGTATAAATACGATGGAATAAACGGTCAATACTCAATATTTTATTGCAGTCGTAGTTATGTAGATACCTGTAGCTCTAGAATTTCGTGTTACAATAAAGTAATGCCTATGGATTAGATATGGGTATGGCATTAGTCGGTACGGATAGATCTATTTAAGTTTCGTCAAAATTATAATTGAAAATTAATTCTAGGTTGTAATAACAATTTAATTCAAAGAAAGGAGTTGTAAGACTGACTTCTTTTTTGTATCTTTTAATTAATTTGGCACTTAATCAAACATTTTTACGGCCAGAGCTATGTATTGCAAGGGTGGACTTTGGTACGATTAAATTACAGCCTAGTAACTGCGCGATTTGTCAGTTATTATTTCAAAATAACCCGGCATTTTTTTTTAATTTGTAGGATATAAATATTGGCACAACATAGAAGATTTTAAATTAATTATAACGCTTATTAAAATAGGTTTTTGTATGGTCGGGGGATTTTAATTATATTAGCTAGAATGCGAATGCATTTTTTAAGTGAAATGAAAAGGTCATTCGACACTATTTCTCCGAAGTATTCCATATCTAAGCCAAGAGGCAGCTTAAGCGTGATACGCAGTTAGGGTTAGTTCGCTGACTAATCTTAGTTCCATTACATCGCTATCTAGAATCTCTTAAGATCTTTAGACTACATGAGGTCTCTTAAGAGCAGACAAACATACTTACATACACCCAAATTTACACTTACATTGCTCTCCTTTTGTGGCAATCTAAATAATAAAACTAGAGTAGACAGCAACTATTCAAACAATAGTAAAATACTGCTCCTCTACGAATATTTGTAGACCGTAGCACGTAGGCGTAGCATGTCGTTACGCTCGTAGCATACGGCACGCGGTGGTATCGCGACGCGGGCGCAAGCGCGTCGTCGGCGGCGGATTAAACTCGGACAAAGGCGACACATCAAAAGTGCCGCCAAATCTGCTTATCACACCTTATTGTTTGTGACCGCTTGTAATAACATCCTCTATATATCAAACTTCATGTGTGTGCCTATGTAACGATAAACATTTGGCTAATTCCTTGATAAAATGCATATTGTAACAAGTACGCGAGCTCGTTAAATTATACGTTGAATACGTGGTCATCGATAATCTTTCTACTTTAGACAGCAATTTGATGCAATATACAGGGTTATTGATAACTAGCCAACAACTTCTCGCGGTTAGCTTTTCTACATCATACATTAATCAACTTAAGTCTTTTAACTTAACTTTTAAATATGTAGTTTGGTTTATGTTTTTCTTCCGTACAAAATAAAAATATATAAAAACTTGAAAGTATTTTTGATATTTTTGCAGTATTGTTCCATACTTTAGGATTTACTTTTTAAATGTTTAGTAAATATTTGAATTGACTATAATATAGTCAATTCAAATATTTTACTGTAATATAGTCAACTCAAACTATAATATAGTCAACTCAAACTATAATATAGTCAATACAAATGACTATAATATAGTCAATTCAAATATTTTATTACCGGCAGGATTCGGGATTGATTCGGGTTTAAGTACCGAGTGTTCTAAACACTAATACGAAATGAAAAAATAAAACGCTCTAAATGGTTTCAAATGAAAAAGGACGCCGGCCGAAGCATAAGAGCTGACACTTGCATGTACAAAAACCGAAACAAAAATTAATATAATTGGGGAATGTATAAGTTTTTAGAAAAGCCATGAAACAAAAGTTGTTAAAATGATGTAGGCAAGGTGCCTGAGTAACCAATAATCCTGTATATGTTATAAAACATTTATTAGCGTAAACTACAGTGAACATAGCTATTGTCTTACGTTCTAACGCTTTTGGGTTACCTAGAGGCTACGTGAGTAGTAGATGCCTTTACCTGGACACAGGACAGTAAAAAAACACACCAGTCATATGACTGCACGTCAGAAGTGAAAACTTAAGTAGTAATTCACCTATTCTACAAGAGATGGCGCTGTTTTAAAACACACGGTACAGCGTTCGGTGACGATGAGGCGAGTTCCATGATTTTTGTTCACCCAAATAGTACTCAATGCGCCTAAAGAAGTTTTCACTCGAAAAACAACTGTTATCACTACACGTGAGATGGCGCTAGCTGCACATGTCATTACTACTACTTATGCTGACACAGCGGCCAAAAATGTGTCTTGGTCTCTGATACTAAAGACGCCATTCTTCCCACTGCCACTCAATATAGCACATTAGTAGTCAGAGTTAGTACAGAACTAACAGAAAAGTTTGACGTGATGTTCGGCCTGAAGCACGGTGATGCATTATACTCGTAACCTGTATTGTTTAATATAGCTCGAATTCGTCATGAGACAAGTGATAGCACATTTCATTATCCCTCTTCGAAATCTTTTATGAAAGTCACGTGAAATAATTTCCAAGCAGTTTTCACTTTATGTTTTAAACGTATACTTGTAAACCAAAGTCGAGTATAAGTGCTCACACGCGTAAACCGACTCCCGCAAATTGCCGCGCACAGGGAACCCGGCTAACTACGCATTTACAGCTTTTTATGGCACATAATCGCCACTCTTATTAAATTTTAAGTGGTTTCCTTCACCGCTGTAACTGCATACAATTCTGTATTTACTTGCATAGGAAATTACTGCATATTGAATATGTATTGACATTATTACGAAACCCATTTTCGCCCGTGAATGAACTTATTTATTTTTCAATACTCCATAATTTATTGTATATTATGACATTCACATACAGATCTTAGGTAGAATTTTTAAGATAAGTATCATTATTGCAGTGCAATTGCTGCATGCAAGTGCTGAACGGATCGATTGATTTATTCTAAAATTGATTTGTATTCTAAATACTCGTTTAGGCTATAAAGCAACATTTTCCAAGCAATATTTCTTATAGGGCTTTGGCAGTTTTTTTTTTTTTTTTATGTATTTTATCTTTACTGGTAGTTTATTATATATTTTGATGGTCATTAGATTTGGGCCGGAGCTATGCATTGCTAATGCTAATTAGAGGTTGGTATGGTAAGATTAAATATTTCATGTTAATGGTAATGACGGACAACGGCAATGTTACGTTTCCGACGTCAAGAATGGAAGTTCCCAAGAATGGATGAACTCCTTCTGCTGTTCTCCTTATTTCTTGAGAACTATATTATATAGGTATCTTCTTGGTTACTATTACGCTTACCATCAGGCGAGTTGGTGGCCAAAAGTAGATCTGAAGGTATTCAATAATAAAAATCTCATCTTCATTTGTTGTTTTACCAAATTTGGACATAAACTGCTTGTAACCCTATCAACTATTTATATTTATTACACATACTAGTAATAACATGACTAAATTTAACCTTAGATTACTATATAACTATCTTTCCTCTCCCTGTATTGTGTATAGCTAAAGTAGTTACCAAAATTGTAGTTACATAAATCTAACAAAAGTCACGGACCCCGGTGTTCTCGTGGAGTGACATTTTAATTTAAAAAAACTATTTATATTAAAACATTTATCATATATATAGATACAAGGAGCATTAACACATAGATACTAAAATTTTAATACAAAAACGATTTGTTAACATACTAATTTCAGAATTATGAAACTACTTGCTCCTAGTTTATAGTTTCAATGTAGATAATTAGATAGGTAATTGAAATGAAAAATAAAAGCATCTTTCGATAAACCAATTGCTTGGCGAGAGCTTAGTTTTAATTCGGTGTAGAATATTATAGTAAATAGTATATTCTTGTGATGGCTGGTTAGTGGCAACATAGCCTAATAATAATGAAAAGCCTAGATAATTACTGTAATTTATAATGTTATCCTTGTTTTTGTGGTTTTTAATAAAGAGGTACTGTATTGTAATGTATCGAAGAAACTTAGCACAATTGAATAGATAGATTTAATTAATTCAATGAACATACAAAACAGATTGCTTTAATTTTAGATAACATTGAATTAATATTTTAAAAATCTGTTGACACAGATTTTTCTGAAACCATATATGCCTATGTGCATTTAATTAACATCATTGATTAATCAAGACATGAATTCCTCTTTTAGATTTAATACACAATACAATACAATACAATATCTCTTTATTACACACCGAAAAATACAGAATAAACTTAAACTAACATCAAAAATAAATATACGGCAGTATAATGGGCGGCCTTATCGCCTAGAGCGATTTCTTCCAGGCAACCTTTGGATGGACAGGACTAAAGAATTTGAAAAGGGTCGGTGGTGCACATAAAATATACCTAAATAAATATATATCCCTACATATATGTATACAATAACGGTGGTTACAACACGGTTTAACGGTGTTAATAGACAATATTTATAATTTATAACACCTGTACCTATAAACCAAACAAAACTTAAAAACTAAGTTCGTTTATACGTACTATCTAATAGCCATCGAAGGCCTATAGATAATTCTAAGAATCTCAAATTTTAGGCAAGACTTAAACTGTAAATCTGTCATATTTGAATATTGATAACTTTATGTATGTAAACATTCTGTATTTTTTTAAATGTCGTAAATGCTTAAAAACTTAAGTAGGATTCATCTATGCTAAAAATATTATACCTCTACTACAGTCGTCCCGATAGCAAAACTTAAAAAGATTAAGATTTACCGTAAGTATTCCCATTGTTTGTTGTTTTGACTAGAGCATTCACTCCATTAACGCCTGTATATACCAAAATAATTCAATTATCTGTTCGACTGTTGTGCCGATAACGAAATGTTCCCCGACTTTTGTGGCGGCTCTCTTTGAAGAACTGATACAATGATTTTTTTCAGTGCTTAAAGGATTTTCTTGTAGTTCGCAGCCTTTTAAACAAAAGGTTTACTTCACAAATGAACGGACCGACAAATAGACACTCCCGGGTAACTCCGGTTCGTCAGGTAATGCAGGTAGCGACTTTTGTTTGCTCTAACAACTGTTAAAACTCACGAATTTGCAAGTAATAAAAAAGATAAAGCTAAAATTATTGCTGTTTGCCTCAAACAAGCCGTTCAAAAGTAATCAATTCAAATTTGTTTGTGAAGACGCTGGTTAGGTTAACGTGACTGCTTACAGATATAGGTAATAATAGGTCGGGGAAAAAGTCTTTTCGTATTTTGTATGTATAAGGTTGTAGTAAAAATCTCATCCGTTGTACTGTTTGTATCTGGCTGGTTTTGATACCATTAAAAATATGACATTTTAAAAAAGGAATACAAAAAGTAAAAAGCAATTTCCCGCCATTTTTCAATTGTTTTTTTGTTTGATAAAATGAGTGAATCTAACGAAGAAATTCGATATATTGTGAAATTTTATTACAAAAAAGGGAAAACTGCGACACAAGCCGCGAAAAAAATTTGTGACGTTTATGGACCTAATGCAGTGTCATCAAGAGTAGCACAATGTTGGTTCAAGCGTTTTCAGTCCGGGAATTTTGATGTCAAAGATGCAGCTCGCTCTGGTCGCCCTGTTACGGATAAAGTAGATGCCATTTCTGAAAAAGTGGACCAAGATCGGCATATTAATAGTTACGACGTAGCTGAAGAACTGGGGATTGACCACAAAACAGTTTTGACCCATTTGAAAAAAACTGGGTATACAAAAAAACTCGATATTTGGGTGCCACACAAGCTCACTGAAAGAAACCAAATGAATCGTGTACTCATTTGCGACTCTCTATTGAAACGTAAAGAAACCGAACCGTTTTTGAAAAGATTGATCACTGGTGATGAAAAATGGATCACCTACGACAAGAATGTGCGCAAACGATCATGGTCAAAGGGCAGTGAAGCACCACAGACTGTAGCGAAACCCGGATTAACACGTAATAAGGTGATGCTGTGTGTATGGTGGGATTGGCAGGGCATCGTTCATTATGAGCTTTTACCGCCGGGCAAAACCATCGATTCGGATCTCTACTGCCAACAGCAGATGAGACTCAAACAAGAAATTGAGAAAAAACGGCCGGAATTGATCAACAGAAAGAGTGTGGTCTTTCATCATGATAACGCCAGACCGCACACATCTTTGGCCACTCAGCAAAAATTTAGAGAGCTTGGTTGGGAAGTGTTAATGCATCCACCATATAGCCCTGACCTTGCACCCTCAGATTTCCACCTGTTTCGATCTCTTCAGAATTCTTTGGGTAGTGTTAGATTAACATCAAGAGAGGACTGTCAAAACTACTTGTTGCATTTTTTTGATCAGAAGTCCCAAAAATTCTACAGCAACGGGATCATGTCACTACCTACAAGATGGCAACAAGTTATCGAACAAAATGGCACATATATATTATAATTAAATGTAATTAAACTTGAAAAAAATATGTCTTTAATTTGTTTAAAAAATACGAAGAAACTTTTTCCCCGACCTTATATATGTACGTACACAAACCTCGTCGCAATATAGGTAAATAAACCAATCAATCTACAGTCAACTGAGGTTTACTATAGATTTATAAAATTTTGCTACAATTTCACACAACGAAAATCATCAAATTTTTCATTGGAAGTCGTTTACAAAAGTAAAATTTAAAAACTTTTATAAAGTTAAAAACGAGCCATAAATTATAATTTATCGCGAAATAACGACTATATAATATCCAAAAAACTAAAGAAAGCTGTTATAACTTTACATAAAAGACTCATAACTCAATCAAAATCTGAACAGATATCTGATTTTCGATGAGAGTCAAACATTCTGTTAATTACGTTTAGCCATAATTTTTGGAGATTTTTTCGTGTAAGATGCCTCAAATGTTACTGCATGGGTAGATAATAAATCATGCCGAGGCAAACAATTTAATTGCCGCGAGATGATGTTCACGAAAAAGCTTTTTTGTTTTTCATCATTTTAATATTAGCCCAGATTTTACATGTTGGATGAACTTGGGTGTGCTCCGCCAAGGCACGTTTTATTGGAGGAGTCTTGGATAAAGACGCTGGGTTTACAACGTCGTAAACATCTACTATTGTTCCCGACGACTCCGTACGATATGCAGGCACCACTCATTGTTCATGCTGAATAAGATATCCATTTTTTGTTGTTTAGCCTATTATGACCAACATTTGTACATATTTTGACTAGAGCGTCTATTCATGTGGATATCTCTTTGACGAGCCGACGATTTCCTTTTTTGCAAAACATCACGTGTCTCGTTCAGTAGACCGGATGGTATTAGGATGCCAATAACTATTTTATGTACAGTAATCAAAACCACTGAAAGTATAATTTAATTAAGCCAATAGATACATACCTAATACAGAGGAAGCTATGTTATCTTAAATCGATAATTGCTTAATTGAAATGCAAACTTTAATGAAATCAACTTAAACATAATTTCTGCTAGTTTTTATATTACACCTATACTTGGACATTTTGGGCAATACTATTGATTGTGGCTATACCTATCTAACCCTACTCGGAAGGAACTAACTCCTACAATAGAATAATCTAAGTAGATTAGTATAAGGATAGACAACATAATTTGTCTATGGTATAAGTATGAAAGACAGAGAGCCGCGCTTACCGTATCTCTTTTGCACATAATGTATATTCAACATTTTTGATGATCAAAAATAACTGAGTGGGAATTAAAAAAACTGATTGAGCATTATGTTTAAAATAACAATGCAAATGCAAGTATAAAGCAATTTTCGTATTGATATTTTATAGCATGATAGAGATCGAAAAAAAATAATAATTCTTCTATTTCTTCCGCTACAATAAAACGTATCAATATAAACATTACTTTAACACGCTTGCAATTTTACCCATTAATTTTTATATTCGATCTTTAGAGTTTTATCTTTTAAAATGTTGAAATGAGCGAAAGAGCTCTGGCCGGTTGGTACTGCCTTAACTTGGATCTATAATAATTTAGAGACAAATATTTCTGTATTACTAATAACAGACAGATACAAAGTTGAGCACGATTTTCTAGTCGGTAGGTATATTCTATACTAGACCAATCGATATCATTATAGTGCTGAAGATGATCATGATTGGTGACTGGTAAAGTACTTAATCACGAGTGATAAAATACAAACATGGGAGCTAAAATGTACCTATTGCAATTTGACCCTACAGATCCTTATTAATTTTATTATATAAGTTGTGTCAAGAATGATGGTATATGATCGTTCTTGGTTGTGTATATAAAAGCCTCCGTGCTCAGGTAGATCGGCGCGGGACCCACTCACGTCAGCTATCGATCGAACTTCGGAGTTTCCACGTATTTTATTACGGCTATAAATTAAGAACGCAATAAATATAAATCTCAGTCCGCGTCAAATCGCATCACATATTCATGCCTTAATGTTGTTAAAATCTAAACAACCGATGCCACTTTCAAAGTGACCCGTTTTAGATACCTAAGGTATATAATTTGATAAAATCTTTACGATGTATGTGTGACATTGGAATGGAATCTTATGTAATCGGAACCTGGAATAAAGCGGTGGAATACAGACAAATACTGCCTGTTCAGTAGACGTGCAAGTAGAGTATTTTATTGACTAGCTGACGTTTCGTACACAATATTTTCGGACACTGTGTCCGAACTGTCACTTTTTAATTTTAATAACTTTTTTCATTGACGATTCGGTTACTAATTTAAAAAAAGCTGTTATGTACAGTCAGAGACAAAATTTTAGAACATAAATAAATAAATAATAATAACAATTACGTTGAAAAACCTGAATATGCCGGTCGTCAAATGTGACATATTATGATATCGACAAAAACAGTTTAATCGATTCTAAATGTCATATTAGACATTATTCATCTGTAAAAAAACTTTTATCAATGGCAAATGTCAAATGTGTCTAACGATAAAATACCGGTAAGTCACATGATATGACTTCAAATCATAGCCAGTGGATTGAATTATTTGTATGTACTTTTTCCTTATCCCTACATATTATAAATGTGTAGATCAAATAACTTCACACATGACTTCTAACCAAGTAGAAGCAATACCTGATATCGGTTTAACTTGCAAAAATAATGCCGTTTGCGTGATTCAGGTAAAGTATCGTATTTACCTATAATAGACGCACTTTTCATATTTGTGAAACTACGATCCATTTACACTCATTATTTTAGGAATTATTGAATACTTTATTACATTTTTAATAATATTATTCGTAAAATTTAAGCAAATTTAATTTTTTTCCCCGAAACATTGTTTTAGAACGCAATCTATTTTCAAACTATGGAACTACAAATCTGACGGCTGTCAGTTTGTTTGTTTGTCCACGCACATCTTTTAAACTACTAGAAGGATTTCAAAGCAGTTTCCACGAATATGCTTAAAAAATACCTGATTGAAACATAGGCCATATTAATTTATGATAATAAATAGTAAAAAATCATTTTTTTTTATAATTAGTTATAACGCCATCTAGCTTATTTTATAGTAATGTTGTCGTAATGATAGACTTCTACTCGCAGACATGGTAGGTAGGAAGACTGAAGCGGCTGTTGCCATATAATCTATATGTAAATAAAAACGAATCGCCGAAATGTATGTACCCGCATAACTTCCGATCGACTGCACCAAATAGTTTTTTTTTTTTTTGTGTTTGTTATTGTCAGGATAGCCAACTGCTTTTGAAGAGGTTTTACAGTTTATTATGGAGTAATTTAAAGTACGTTGATTTTTGTATTGACTTCTGACGTGCTAATATACCAAGTCGACGGAGATTAGAATGAATACATTTTTTGCCAGGATCAAACTTAAGACCAATAACAGACACGCAAAGTAGGTGAACTCGCGGCATCTAATCTGATACTGATCTATGATTAGCAGCTATTTTGGATGCTATGGTGGTGAACGAAAGCGGTTTAGTTGTTGGAAGGGTCGAGGCGCAGAAGGCGGGCAAAAAATATTTAGACATCATTGATTGGCAGTCTTTACGCGGAGTAATGTTAAATAACAGCGATTAATTATAGATACCGCTCCATACTTCCTACTTACTATTTACTAATAATTCAATAATAACACAGTTATATAACGTTTGTCATGCATGACATTTCGCTTGACTTATACCATTTTTTTTTCCTTATTGGCTCCATGGACCCACACTTCCAACGTATTTAACCAGTGAAAGTAATATATTATTTGCTTGAAATATATTTGAAATTATGGACATGTCTGGATACCTGTATCGAGTCAGATTAAAACTAGACTAAAATCATACTATGACCATAGTATGACAATCCGCATTAAAATGTAGAGCAAAAAAATCTACAATAATGTCATAAGTGTAGGTATTATCTATAAAATATTCAGTAGATATAAATAATCCGATGGATTTGTGCCTATTGAAAGTTCCGTTCGTGTTCGGTAGTGTAACATTTAAATTTGGCTATGTCAGTCTAATCGTCCGCCCACTAATTACTTTGCGCTACGCGTACGAAGTCGCGGGCATTAGCTAGTGCCAAATAAAGATTATTACTACTATAGGGGCCGATCCCACCACCATGTTCTTTTTTGCTTACATTCCTATATTGATGGTAGATTTCCACCGGTAACGTCAGGCTCGCATCCTCATCTACCAACACTCTATATACCGTTTTTTTAATGCCATAGGTAGGCAAACAAGCAGACGGGCCGCGATCACCGTCGCCTATGGATACCTGCAACACCAAGGGCATCACAGATATGTTGCCGACCCTTAAAGACTCTATTAACAACCCTTTTGAAGAATCCCATATTAAAGCTACTCGGAAATGCCGCAGGAGGGAGCTCATTCCACAAATTGCAAGTGTGAGGCAAAAAGGAACGCGTAAAACGCACAGTGTGCGATCCACCGATCTATGATATGTGTATGAACTTTCAGGCGGAATTGGAAATGAGAATTAGCCCTATGGATAACCCCGCACTACAAAATCATACTGCACGTTTTTAGGGTTCTGTACCCAATGGCTAAAACGGGACCCTATTACTAAGGCTCCGCTGTCCGTCTGTCTGTCTGTCTGTCACCAGGCTGTATCTCATTAACCGTGATAGTTAGACAGTTGAAATTTTCACACATGATGTATTTCTGTTGCCGCTATAACAAAAAAAAAACAAAAAAAAAACAGACTAAAATATATATTTATAGGGGTTCCCATACAACAAACGTGATTTTTTTGATCGTTTTTTTGCTCGATATTGATAACAGCAACATATAGACGCTTGAAATATTAGTAATATATTCACTTTAAAAACAAATAAATAAATTAAAATAAAATTAATACTTAATGGGGGCTCCCATACAACAAACGTGATTTTTTTGCCGTTTTTATAGATAATGGTACGGAACACTTCGTGCGCGAGTCCGACTCGCACTTGGCTGGTTATTTATTTGTATTACGTGTACTGGAAATCTCGATTAGCGTACATTTTGTAGCAAACTACAGACATTTCAATTACAAGGCTACTTAGGTCTTTGTACAGGGTGTCCCAAACTTTAATCACAATCATAGCTTCTTAACGCGTTTTTTTGCAGTGCGGTCTTATTCTTAGGGTGCCTTCTGTGTACTGGGTTACGCATAAAGAGTGTACTAAGCCGGAAGGGGTCCCATAGCGAAAAAAACAACTGTTCCATAGAATACGGTCATTCACACTCGACAAAATGTACGGAACAGCTGGTTTTTTTTTTCACGATTTCTGGTTGGGTCCCATAGCAAACGTTGATCATAATTTTGGTTACTATGGACTCCTCTCGGCTTAGTACAGCCTTTCAGCGTAGCCTTGTATAAGTATTTCGCGTTGTAACATCCAAATTGTATTTTAATTGTTATTGCAAGAACAGGGCTTATAAAATTATTAAAAGGTTAGTACACAGAAAACGCTTAAAGCTAGGTCACATTGATCTTAGTACAGGTTGTCCCAAATTTTAAGACTTTAAATAATGTGATGGACGCATTAGGTCAAGATGATGATACATGAGATTCATCTTGCAGGTTACCCCAATTTGACATTCATTGCAGTTAACCTTAACAATTATCTGACATTGTAAAATTAAGTAATCAGATAAACTGAAAAACGTTTCTATGACATAGAGACTTATGAAGTCTAAAAATAGGATTCTCCAGTACAAAGTAGATTTTAATGCTATTATCAGACAGGAAACTCTAATGCATGGAATTAATACCATATTATATATAAAGTAAGATAAAGTAAATTAATCGCTGGGTAGAAACAGTTTAATCAACCTTAGATACGGATCTAAATAACTCACTGCGAAATTTGAGAAACATTGTAATTACATTTAAACTGGATAAATTTAACAAAGCTTCAAACGAGTCATGTTTTTTTTAATAATACAAAATTTTACTTTTGCGTCATGACCAGGCTTAGGTACCATCAGCCCATCAGGCGAGTTGGTGGCCAAACGCAGATCTATTCTATATTCTTTGGTCTGTGGAATGCGCTGCCTGAATGGGTGTTCCCCGATAGTTACAATCTAGGTGTCTTCAAATCACGAGTGAATCGGCTTCTTCTAGGCAAGCGTGCTCCATCGTAGACCGCATCATCGTTTAACATCAGGCGAGTTGGCGGTCAAACGCAAGCCTATTTATAATTTCCTATGTATAATTTCAAAATACTTAAAACCCCAAGACTTTGGTACTCTGTAATATTTTGATTAATAAATGGCGTGAGTTTTGTTTGATTCACTTGTTTAAGTGAATTTTATGATTGGACGCGGTACCCTTGATATCGTATCAGTATCAAAGAGCTGGCTTGTGTGACTACGTCGCTAAGATATGGCCAAGTGACGGAGGGAAAGCGGGATTAAAAATTAATTTAGCCGCTTTCATGTTCGCCGATAATCCACACATTATCAAGATATCAAATCGTGAGGATTAAACTCGCCTAGTTAAATATAATGCACCTGATAACAACTGATTAAGTGCTGTACGCGGTTTGAGTACATTATACACTTTATTTAAAGAGCCTCGTAAACCATCAAATAATTTGACAATATAAATAAGACAAACGGGCTTTAATTACTTAAGTAATTTTTCTAGGTCCCTTGGGTGAAACGAGGAATATAACTCCATGAACTTTATCTCTTCCTGTCAGGCTATGCTTCGCTTTCGACCAAGCTGGGTTGGCGACGTCTATTCACAAACAAGCCACTCCACAAAAATAAGTGTTTATACACCACCAAATTACTTGAAAATATGAGGGTTCAAATATGTCAAGTAATTTGGTAATTAAGTATATAGGTACGTAAAATTTGTTGAACTGTTTGATTGTTCACAGGACCTTTTACAGAATTTAATGGCAGTGACTTTGAACTTTTTTTTTCAAGGGTTGAACGAAGACGATTTCCAATATTTAATCCACCGTAACATTACATATTCTGTGAAAATTTCAACTGGGTGTCTATTACGGTTCTAAAGATATAGCCGTTAAAAGGTAGGACGGACATACAGACGGACAAACAGACCGACAGCATAGGCTTAGTATAGGGTCCCGTTTACACCCTTTGGGTACGGAACCCTAAAAACAAGTGGATACACCTTTTGCTCAACAAGGAAAGGTAAAAAAGTTGTCTGAAAAGTGAAGCTCTTACGGACTAAGTAAATGTGTCCATAAAAATCATATTTTTTGGATCTCATTACGTGACAATGCCAACCATATTTACAAATATGTATAGGTGTTGAGACTTTGATCTAGTCTAGTCTCTGATCAGACAAGCGTGGGTTCGATTCCCACCTATATAGGGCCAACATTCATGTGATAAACATTAGTGTTGTGTTTGCTCTATGTTTGGGTGTTAATATCTATTTAAGTATGTAATAGGTCGGGGAAAAAGTCTTTTCGTATTTTGTATGTATAAAGTTGTAGTAAAAATCTCATCGGTTGTACTGTTTGTATCTGGCTGGTTTTGATACCATTAAAAATATGATATTTTAAAAAAGGAATACAAAAAGTAAAAAGCATTTTCCCGCCATTTTTCAATTGTTTTTTTGTTTGATAAAATGAGTGAATCTAACGAAGAAATTCGATATATTGTGAAATTTTATTACAAAAAAGGGAAAAATGCGACACAAGCCGCGAATAAAATTTGTGACGTTTATGGACCTAATGCAGTGTCATCAAGAGTAGCACAATGTTGGTTCAAGCGTTTTCAGTCCGGGAATTTTGATGTCAAAGATGCAGCTCGCTCTGGTCGCCCTGTTACGGATAAAGTAGATGCTATTTCTGAAAAAGTGGACCAAGATCGGCATATTAGTAGTTACGACGTAGCTGAAGAACTGGGGATTGACCACAAAACAGTTTTGACCCATTTGAAAAAAACTGGGTATACAAAAAAACTCGATATTTGGGTGCCACACAAGCTCACTGAAAGAAACCAAATGAATCGTGTACTCATTTGCGACTCTCTATTGAAACGTAACGAAACCGAACCGTTTTTGAAAAGATTGATCACTGGTGATGAAAAATGCATCAACTACGACAAGAATGTGCGCAAACGATCATGGTCAAAGGGCAGTGAAGCACCACAGACTGTAGCGAAACCCGGATTAACACGTAATAAGGTGATGCTGTGTGTATGGTGGGATTGGCAGGGCATCGTTCATTATGAGCTTTTACCGCCGGGCAAAACCATCGATTCGGATCTCTACTGCCAACAGCAGATGAGACTCAAACAAGAAATTGAGAAAAAACGGCCGGAATTGATCAACAGAAAGAGTGTGGTCTTTCATCATGATAACGCCAGACCGCACACATCTTTGGCCACTCAGCAAAAATTTAGAGAGCTTGGTTGGGAAGTGTTAATGCATCCACCATATAGCCCTGACCTTGCACCCTCAGATTTCCACCTGTTTCGATCTCTTCAGAATTCTTTGGGTAGTGTTAGATTAACATCAAGAGAGGACTGTCAAAACTACTTGTTGCATTTTTTTGATCAGAAGTCCCAAAAATTCTACAGCAACGGGATCATGTCACTACCTACAAGATGGCAACAAGTTATCGAACAAAATGGCACATATATATTATAATTAAATGTAATTAAACTTGAAAAAAATATGTCTTGAATTTGTTTAAAAAATACGAAGAAACTTTTACCCCGACCTTATATTTAAAAATTTATATATATGTACTTGTACGTGTATCAGTCTCTGGCAGCCATATTACAAGCTTTGCTTAGTTTGGGGTCAGATGACCGTGTGTGCAAAAATGTCCCAGATATTTATTATTATTATATTTATTAATTAATAAATAGTTTTAATAAGTGGTTTTAGTATACTTTGTCGGACTTTTTTGAGCACCGAAATGTCCGACATCCATACTTAGTTTTAAACATCTTTGGTGCCAACGGAAAAATATATCCCTAATTGAAATGACATATTGATACAAGATGTGTATACCTTAAAATTACTTTTCTTTGAACTACGTAGTAATGTTATCATTAATCACTACAAAGCCGATCAAATGGACGTATTTTTTACTTAGAACCAAAACAGTGCAGAAATGTTATACGAAATCTCATGGTTGCACAGTTTTTCATTAATGCACTGTTTTTAATTTTTTTATTTATATATAAAATAAACACAGAGGTTTAATGTCTCATATTAGGTTTAATATAAAACGTATGCATTCGATCAAAAAGATGCCGGCTAAAAATAAAAATCGGCAGAATAAAACCGACTTGGTGAAAATAATTGTAAGTTTTATATGTTTGCGGAGAAGTGAATTGAACTTTGTTTTCATTTACTTGAGTTTTATTTAAAGTATGTATATTTTATCACGGTAGGTAGATTGGTAGTTGAAAGAAAAGTAGATTATGCACCTTGCTAAAGTGAATAATTAATGCATGAGTTAGTATTTTGCGCTCGATGCAACAATCTACTATTTTTTTCATATGGTGGGATGCTAAGTCTAGGTATATTAAATGAACTGAGTTAGACAACATATGCAGAAAGCAGAACAAGTAGTCACTCGTGGCTTTTTTTCAGAGAAAGAATGAAGAGAACCTAATTTGGTTAATGGATTTTTCGTAGATAACAGAATAATTAATTAACAATATAGTGGAAATTTTCCGATCACAATTTGTCACAAATGGATTAAAGTTATTAATCATTAATGATAATAAATTAAACGAAGCGCTGACAAATACGTTTCAGAGAAACATTGAATGAACTATTGAATAAAATAGTACTAGGTAAAGTACGAGTAGGTCTTCTTGATACGACAATTTTGCTAGTTGGGTATTGGATAAAAAAAATAGAATCGATAAAATTTTACTGCTTATTAAGCGACTTCAAAAAAGGGGGAGTTTCTATAATGTTCTACTTCTTTTTTTATTTCATCATCTTCATCATCAGCCAGAAGACGTCCACTGCTGAACATAGGCCTCCCCCTTTAACCTCCACACTGAACGACATCCTGCCATCTGCATCCACTGGATGCCCGCGACTCTCACAATGTTTTCAGTCCATCTAGCTAGTGAGAGGCCTACAATTTTTTTTAATATATGTTCACCAATTTCTCCGCCAATTATGAATTGATTTTGATGATTTCTTTTTTTGTTTGGTAGGCCATACATTAGAGGTGGTCCCATATAGTAAATTTCATCAAAATTTTGGTTTTTAAATCATAGTAACTGAAAAAAATATGTCATCCAAGTAAACAAAATTGCGTATTTACTAATAATGAAGTCCGTTGTTGATAATTATTACGCAAATATTCTAAAAGTTATGCGACTTCGCTGTATGCGACATGCCACAATACAATGAAAACGGTTTACTAAGCCGTCTTAAATATGATCATTGAAAAGGAATCTTTCAAAAGTGTGCATTAGAAATTATACCGAGATTCTTCTCACCTACCGTTTAAATGGTCTTCAAACACCGACCGCCAGCAAACACGGAGGAAGTATTTCCGCCATGAGCTGGCCACTATTTGCTTCTGCTAATGACGCGTCGGATGATTTAATGCAATGACATGACAACATGGTGTGGACATCATTTATAAAGTCAGAATTATTTTTGTTGCCGTCTTGCAGCATGCATGTCTAATTTTTTTCCACTGGCAAGAGAAAATAATCCATTTATCTTTTTTTTTCATTTCAGCCTATCATATGTTCCCACTGCTGGATAACAGACCTCTTTTCCGAAAGAGAGAGGAGAATGGGCCGTAATCCACCATTCTGGCCCAGTGCATGTTGGTGAATGTCATATGTCTATGAACTTTTGAGGTTCTTGGACACACCGGTTTCCTCACGATGTTTCCTTCACCGTTTTTAAGCGATGGCATTGTAACTGCACATTATTTATTTTACCTGTCTCAATGGGTACTAGATAAGTCATTGGTGCAGGGCCAAGAATCAAACCGGGTGCCGTCAGATTGTAAACATCCAACAAAATTTTGTTATGTTGTATTAACTTTAAATATAAGTACGCGACTAAAACTAACAAGATGATAATATATGAATGAGTGTACTAAGAACTAAGCAGCGGCTAGTTATAGAACTATACACCTACCTGGGAAGTCCTATGACGCATAGATAAACCTACCGATCAATGTCACCTATACAAAACTGTCACCCTGCATGACCTTCCAGAGTTTGTGCATCTCTAGTTAGGCGTGACGTGTTAACGACCTGTGTGACTGCTGTCAAAGGGCAAACAGTCGGGAAGGCAAACACGCCAGGCTGTTTGCTCAGAGCCGGGCCCCTGTAGAGATCACAGCATTCACAGCACGCCGAGGTGGTCGCCTCCAATGATGCCGCACTTATTTATAGTCCTATGAAACAATCATTGTTTACTGATTTTGTGAGGGAAATAATATTTAGTGTCATTTTCATCTCACCAAATCGGCAAGGCTTTATTTATAATCAACACGCAAAAGTAGTTTTTATATGCTAGTGTGGAAACCTCTTTGAATAGCACTTCAAATAGTTTGATTCAAGCAGGTTCCTATCTTAACTTAAAAGAAAAACAATATTTTCCTCGCTAGGGTGAGATGAAAGATGAAGTGTCATGCCTACGCTCATGATGCTCATTTTGAAGATTATCCTTTGCTTACTCTAGATTCAACTGCACTCGCGACAAATAACAACTTTGCAGCCTAGTAAAACAAATAACTAATTCGTAGTTATTAGCCTCAGAAACCGTCTGGTTAGAGATTTCTTAACTAACACTGTCCGCCACTAAAATGCATTTACATATATTTTATTTACGTCGTAGTTTGGAATTGTTTCGGTTGTCAGAAAAACTTATAGAAAAACGTTTCAAAGCTACTATTAAAAGGTTTTGTTGTCGTTTTATGAACTTATTTTCATGCAATCCAAATATTATTAAAATTTCACCCTACCTTTATATGTTACTCTCATTGAAACTCATTGCTCTAGCTAGAATAAACCAGCAAGTGTTTGAACATCTGTGCGCAGATAATCGCTTGCCTATTCCTATAATTCTTAGGTTCTATTTTGGTAGAGGCTTAAAATACTTGCTGATTGCATGTATATAAATGCAATCAGCGAGAATTGAGGTTACATTGAAACTTTATCGGAAATTCTTGTTCTTGGTGACGTCTCTATCTAGAGCATGCCACAGAATATAGTCTTGATTCAAAAAATCTAAAAAAAAAACGCCTAGATATTAACTTTACTAGAAATTTATCTGAAACAGTCTCATAAGCAATTCTAAAACAAGCCTCTATATAAACTGTGTCTTGTCTATTTTTGTTTGACCATATTGTACATTGTGACCTTTTTTTTCACGAAAAACAATGAATTTTTATTATAGATATTTTCCTAGAACAGTTCTCTAAAATTCCCCATCGATATTCAATGAGGAAGCAGTGATTATGCGGGTAAGTGCGGTGGGCGGCAGCGGCGAGTTCTGAGCGCGGCGCCTTTGAACCCGCCCTCGAAATGCCCTCAATAAGCGGCGTTTACACAGCTATTAGCGCACACATTCCTGCCAGCACCATCGCACCTACTACTATACTCCGTTCGATTCATGAAGACGTGCCCACGTGACTTTTAATCACTTACAATGCAAGCAAGCAATGTTCTGTTAGTTTGTATGTGTACCGATAGAAATGTTTTGCTAGTTTGTTTAAATAGAATAAAACGTCTATTCCAGATTGCCCCACGGTTGTTGCGTCTTTTCTAATACTATCATCCTACGAGTCTGCTTTGTTCGTCCTTATGTCTCTCTCGCGTACTTCAATATTTTTGAAGATATAAAATGAGAGAATGCAGTAGGTACTACTGTGAAATCTAAGCAAAATGAATAAAGAAAATAACATTACAAAAGTTCAGCTTTTTATAATATTTTGACTAAAACAAATTTACATACTAAAAATACTGATATTGTCTTAGTAGGTAGCTACCTAATATAATAATACACCTAATATTAATTTATTTTCACACTAACTGCTCGATAATGTCCAATTTGGTATATGACATGCAAATCAAACCTAAAGTAACTAAATTATTTCCAAACGGTCTAGCCGGACAATAATATTGCACTGAATTTCACTATAACCCGCTGGTCAATAATATGATTTGAATTTAGAATTTGGCACCTCAACTATAAATTTGTATTAATTTTACCGTAACGACTCGGGCCTTACCCCTAGCTCGAAAAGTTGACCCGCACCGCATAGGTGTTATTTATCTAAACGGTACCATCAACTACGATAAGCAGTAGTTGTTTGATAGTCGGATTTATAGTAATAACGATAGTAAAACGGATTTACGTTCATTCAAGTTAGACGCTTTTAAACGATGCAGCTTAAATGAGTTGGTTAATTTTAGGTACCTACTCGTATCAGGTACCTACTAAAAGTTGGCTCGCAAAAGTGAAGCTAGGGGTAAGGCCCCTGCACTAAAAAGAACATATTTATTAGTCGAACTGGCCATCACGATTAGAAAACAATAAAGAATAATTCTCGCAGTTTAAAAATTTAAAAAACACGCTTTAAAATCGCTAATCCTGAAGATCCTGGTAAGGATAATAGGACAAACTATTTAAATTATTGCATTGTCATCGGTCCTTGATAAGTGTGCAAAGTTTCAAATCAATTCGTCGTTTTGAAAGGGGTGAAAATCACGTTCAAAGATTCCGTTACATAGATACATACCAAGCTAATAAAGCGTGTTAAAAAGAGGCGCGATTAGGTACTGCAAATTGTTGTAGTGTTAAACAATTACAAACATTCCATGATTATCAAATACAAATTTTGTATAAATTTTCATGTGACGACAGTGATTTGACTCCGGATCCCAATAAATCCGAAAGCGTAGGAATCGTTAGCAATCTGCTTCCAAACAAGTCAAAGAAGACATACCTACATGAAGCCTACGATGATTTCTGCAGATTGAAAACTATAAGACAAGTGAAATCATGCAGTATCTTAATCAGTGCTTTCAGTCTATTTTCACTTTTAGTTTAATAAAAATTGATCTACTTCTATGAGTAGGGTTGCCATCCGTCTGGGTTTCCCCGGATTTGTCCTAGTTTAGAAGGCATCCGGGGAGCATCCGGCCGGACTCCATTTGTAGTCCAGGTTTAAAATTAAAAAAAAAACTCTTGGCCGCCCGCAACACACTAAATGTGCCCGCATGGCGTTATGTTTAAAAAAACTTATGATGTCCGGGTTATGGGCTCTAAAATCCGGGGTTTTCACGCGTCTTGTCCTGGTTGCCTAATTTTAGAGATGCCAACCCTATCTATGAGCTTGACTGCCTCGGTGGCTCAGTTGGTAGTGAACCTGCTTTCTGCGCTTGGGGGCGTGGGTTCGATTCCCATCTAGGACAAAACATTTGTGTTTGTTCTATGTCTGGGTGTTATTATCTATTTAAGTATGTATTTAAAAATATATATGTATGTATATCAGTCTCTGGCTGCCATATTTCAAGCTTTGCTTAGTTTGGGGTCAGATGGCCGTGTGTGCAATAATTTCCCAGATATTTATTTATTTATTTATGAGCATAATAAATATAATTACTATGTAGTAGTATATATTTTTATTGTGTCGCAGAAAGTGTGAAAGTTCGCCTTGGGCGTGCTTGAATCCCGAGCCTAATAAAAGACACTGGTTTTAACTCTAAACTCCCTCGCTACGCTTAGGAGTTCACCCTCGAATCCTTCTTTACGGGGATTCAATATGACGCCCGTGATTTAAGACACTGCTTTATGCCCTTGGTGAATAATCTACTATTTAATATGTCTGTACAAGCTGAATAAAAAGACATAATGTTTTAGGGGATAGTAAATCTAAATAAATATCTTAGTTTTTTTAAATATATTTTGGTGTTTCCCATCCTCGTACTTAAAAGTGACAATTACACAAATAAGTAGGCTTACTTACCGACTGACTTTTTACTGAAACTGTTTTTTTTTTATGTAACAGTTACGTGGAGTAGACAACTATGGTACTTTAAAATTGTCAGAAACCTCCATTTTATGAAGGATATACATTATTGTGGTTTTTTTTTCATACAGTAGAGCATTTCAAACACTGAAACAATATACTAATAAGCTTGCACTCCATTAAAATATTATCAAATCAAAAAAATCCGTTTCAATAAAAAAAGTGTCCCGTATACTTACCTGTTCAATATCCATGATATTTTTACGATGTCTTTCTATTTTCTACTGTCTTTCAGGACTAGGTATGCAACGTCAACGTTGAACGAAAGGTACCTTTTTTACCTATATAAAATATTGCGCGATAAGTCCTGATAAACATTAAAACATACGTTCTTATTTTTTTACCGGCACGAGTCAGAAGTCAATCAAATGGACGTTTATCATAATATGTCTGAAATATGAAATAACTTCTATACAATATGAGACTATCTCATAGTACGTATAGTGTGTTTAGTACCGAACTTATTGTAAAAAATCTGCTGATTAAAGAAAGAACTTTAAGCAGTAATAGTTGGCATTTTTCCAAAGTCCTTAAAACACCAAGATAACTAGCATTTTAATACAGACTTCGCTTTACTTGTGTCTTCACTTAGGGTTATGTAATAGGGATTTTTATGTGTCATTAATTTTAAACTAAGAACTAGAATTTGCAAGTTCATTCTGGTGGTACCTAGCTTCTATTCTTTATTTTGGATCCCAAGAGTCGAAAATAAGATTGGTATCGTATTGGTTATTGCGGGGCAAGAAATAAATACAAAATGTTATGGATTAACATGGATTTATTAAGTTTATCAATGTGTTTCGTGATAGTGCCGCGTACATTCTAACAAATCATGTGATCACAAACCGTACAAACATCAACACAACATCTCCATTACAACAAATCTCAAACAATAATACAAAGTACATCAATTTATTTCTAATAGGATTCAAACAATACCACGACATGGGTCAATTTATTGTCCCAACCCAACTTCAATTTATTGTAACCGGTAAAGTAGATCCGACCACCTGAATCTTTCAGGAAGTTAAATAGATAAACACTAGATTGCCCTAAAGAATATCCTACAGTTGGGGAAGACGGTCTCTATATAATAGTGGAAACCGCGTATCAACAAACGTAGAGTACCCTACGGCTAGGGTAAGCAAAATCCTGTGAAAGGCGGCTAGTGGCAAGTCGATGCGTAAAGCAGAAGCGGCGTTCTTTAGGAGAGGCATACGTCCAGCAGTGGATAAAAACTTATCAGGCTGATTATGATGATGAAAGAATAAGACAGATAACCCATGTCGTAAAATCCGAGAGATAGATACTTTATTATGTCTGTAATTTATAATGATTGCAAAACCCAAAAAACTGCGTTAGCACCACTCTTACTAATTGTAATTGAATCACAAAACCAAAGACAAACGACCACCTTCTTCCATTCACTGGGAACCAATAAATAAAGAATTGAATTAAAATCATTTATAAACAACATCAAACTACGGTATTATATCAATAATAACCGTTCACAATCAACTTTTTGTTAAACTTGACAGATTTGTCGATGCAAGTCGTGATTATTTGCAATATCTAAATGTGTTAAATCTACAAAAACTGGCATAATAAAAAGTCTAACCGAGACTTACGCTATTATATACAGAACAATTACAACTAGGAATAATCTCATTGTAAAAAAATCTATTTGCACCTACTTCCCAAGGCCACAAATGCTAATAAAAAAATTAACTGACGGAATAAATACATACCTACCTGTTTTAAACCGATGGATATTTCATTGCTGATGCTATATGAGATTCTCAATGAAATTCAATTCCATCTTAAACCATGTTTAATTTAAAGTAAAAAATATACAGGGTTATTAACTAACAACCTCTTAACGGCAATTTCTGTACATATTAACAGACTATTTTTGTTCTATGTCTTTTAACCCTGTATAGGTAAGAAAATAACAAATTTCTCGAATCTTAGGCGAGTAAAACAATAAAAAACTGCTATTTATTAATTGATATCAATTTACTTTGCCATTTGAAAATGATAAATCTCAAATATGTTAATGTCTACAAAATATTTATTTTAAAGGTAAGGAAAAGTTTCTTCCGCATAAATGCGCGGGTGAACCATCTTTTTTTTGCCTGAAGACTGAGCCGTATTAGCCGTATTCGGGGAGGACAAACAAGGCACTTGTAGCATTGAGAAATATTTATCAATAAACCTAAAATTAACGAATATAATAATACTTAATTATTACTTTAATAATATAAAAATATAATTATCTATATTTACAGTCAAGTGACAAAATTCATTAAATTATGTTTGTACCTATTAACGAAAATAGGTACTAAAGGATTGCTGCTATAAGGCGTGAACACTTAGGTACATAATTATAGCACTAAAAAGGCTAATTACAGCATTGCGATTCTGACGAAAAGACTATTTCGATAATAAGAAAATATAATTGATGTTAATTTTAATTATCGTAGAGTTAGGATCATTATAGAAAAAGCCTATTCACCAAAATGTTAAAACTTGCTACCAAGCCAGAGCTCTCTCTCCCACACATTATCAACACTTTTAAAGGTAAAAAATCAATGAGTGGAATTTAACTAAAACAGATTGGGCATTACCTTTAGAATAAGATTTAAAATGTTTCAAAGCCCTTTTTATTTTATGTTTGTGGAGGAGATCGAAAAAAACCTTGTTTCTTTTTTTAATTATTTTAAATTATATTCGTCGAAATAAAAAAAAATCAACTATAATTGCTTTAAATAAATCCAATTTTATTTCTAAGATAATGTCCCAGTGTATTTTTTTTACAAATTTCTACTCAGTGATTTTTTATCTTCAATAATGTGCAAGCGAGATAGCTGTAGAGGGAAGCGAGCTCTCAAGTGTCTTCACGCAGCGGTCACAGCTTTAGCTGACTGCTGGGTAGCGCCTAAGAGTATTAACGTTATTTTATATTACAGCGATGGTTAATTTTACAACATTCCACTAGAATGCACTAAATTTATCACACAATAAGGTCACGTTGTGGCAATAAATTGTAATGCACTGTTCCGACAAATTAGTCAGAGAAATGAACACTACGCGAATTCAATGTCCTCACTGAAGTCTTGTTGTAGTCACAGTAAAGGCACGGGGGGTACTCCAGGTACCAGAGGCTCGGGGACACCCTGCAGGACCCCTTGGTGGTAGTGATGGTGATGCATCATGCCGTTCATCATCTGCTGGTGATGGAGCATCGTGGCGTGGTGTAATTGCGCGTGTTGTAGTGACGCGTGGTCGCCTTTCTCCTTCATCACAACCTCTTCTCGTTTCTTCACCTGTTTGCGCTCCTTTGCGCGACGGTTTTGGAACCATATTTTTACCTAAAAACGGAAAAAATAAATTATTATATTTTCTAAAACTTGTAGGTAATAAATAACTAGCATAGGCTATGTCGAAGGGCTTTGGTTGGTAAAAGAAATATAGGAGCAACGCCGATTGGACAGTCGAGCTGACGTCGCGACAAGGTTTACCATATCAAAATTTGAAAGTCTTGATATAAAGCTTAAAGCCGGACATTTTAGTATACTTATTGGTAAATGTTTAAAATATTATTGTGTTATTTTTAGGGAGACTTTAACCAAGATTAATTACTCGTATTACATCGCCCAAGCTAAAAAAAGCCGGATATTTTACAAAGCCGGGCAAAGTCCAGACAAAGGTCTAAAAGTTCGGACATGTCTGGACGGATGGGCCGATCCGACTACTCCTGGCAACAGGAAATATTCAGTTTTTGGTATAGGCGCCGGTTACCACAGGCACACACACACACAACGATCCCGCCGGCGGGATCGGAGACCCCCAGGATCTGTTAGAAGATCGGTTAGATTCTCTCCAAATAATCATTCAGTTCAACAACCTACTAGGGCCACAGGGCACACCCCTTCTGGGGTGCCAGGGCAAGTCTAATCTCCCACTCCCGGCGACGGTCCAAGCCGAGGCTCGTACCTCCGAGGTGCCCTTGCGCTTGTCGCCCAAAATCTAAACCATGTTGGCCCAACGCCCTCTGCGTTCACCAACTAGTCCGGTCAAGCTGTAGAGGCCGCAAGGCCAACAGCAATAAGTCACATTAGAAAAAAAAAAAAAAAGGACGGATGGTAACCCGAGTCGCGACGAAGAAGCGACCGTGGAAATGTAACTCTATTCGGTTCGGTTTCCGTTCAAAATAAGCTACCGGACAGGTATTTGATTTCATAAAAATAACAGGCTCAGTAGTTATTACTACTGAAACTTTTTGTTTGGATTAGGAAGAGATGCTCTCCGTACCCGCAAAGTGAATGTCAGTACGGAGTTTGTACGACGTACTCACAAATGACGTTATTAATGAGTATAGTGTGTGCTCTATCTATCAAGACATTAAAATGCGTATAAAGTATGTTCCTTAAAACATGTTTTGATTTTGTTTTCAGTAATTGAATCTTTTTATGGTCAGCTTTTTGATGTGAAACATCCATTGGCGCGACTTCGCAGTAAAACAGACTCGTATGCCGTGACGGACGTGACGCCAACCATTGAGAGATAATCGCCAAAGTAAGTAGAAAGGTACTTATTATTTTCACGGATCTTGCTCGGTTCGCACTTCCTGTCTTGTTCCTTCTATGCTTTAGTCCTTTTTCTATGCAGTTACGAGTGATATGGGGATGTTTTTTTCTTTACACCTCCTCATGTGATATATAATTAAATAGGCCTTTTAAAATGAAGATAAGGTTTCATACATCACTTTTTTATCTAGTGTATCCTTTGCGAAATATGGCCCGCCAAAGTGGCTTAAAGTTGGTCGCGCTGCATATCTAAACTATTACATTTAGAAACTTGTAACTTACAAAACTGATAGGTAGGTCATATTAAAACCTTTTTACAACAAACAATAATAGCTCCACACTAGGTTTCCCCGTGTCAGTGAGTAGTAATTTAATGAATTTGTTTATCTACAATTCTACACTAATAGTATAAAGAGGAAAGATTTGTATTTTTGTATGTTTGTAACGAATTTAGACAGATTTAAAAAAAATCTTTCATCATTAGAATGCTACATTATCCCTGAGTAACATAGGTTATACATATGCCTTACTTAAAAACGTTACTCAAGTTGATCTTAGTTTTAAAATACTCTGTCAACTTCTCGCTGACGGCAATCATCACACGCGAAAACAAGACGGAGCAAATTTAAGCGTATGTCAACTTGAGTAACGTTTTTAAGTAAGGCCCAGAATGTAAAAAAAAAACTCCACCCGTGCGAAGCCGGGACGGGCGGCTAGGTATTTGTAAAAGTATTGTAGATTCAACCAACCTGTCTTTCAGAGAGCCCCAGACTGGCAGCCAGCTCTGCCTTGCGTCGAATCGTGATGTACCGGCTGTAGTGGAACTCTTTCTCCAACTCTAGTCGCTGATGGTCGCTGTATACTACACGGTACTTGTCTTTTGTACGCGTTTTACCTGCAACAATGAGAAAAGTTCATTAAATCACATTAATCATTACTTACACTATACTTGGTCCACGTTTTCTAGGGTCAATGTGGTAAGTGTCAATGAACCCTATTACTACGCATACGCTGTCCTACCTTTTAACGGGTGCATTTTATTAAACCATAATAGTTAGATGACCAGTTGAAATGTTCACAGAATATGTAATATATCATTACATATAATATTTATTAATAATTTTAATAAAATCTAAAAATAAAAAATAAAGAGGAGAAGGGGAGAATGGGGGTCCTAGATTACAAATTAATAATGATAATCAAATCTATACCTAAGTAAACAATAAAGGGTGCGAAAATAGTTATAGGCACAGTACAAACGTCAGACTTGTCATGATTATAGTACAAACTAAATTAAAATAAACTAATAATATACACCAGCCAAATGCAATTCGGGCGCGCGGTAAAAATCCCGAGTTGAATGGAAGAATACAATTTTTTTTGGGTGCGGAACCTTCGTTGCTCGAGTTCGACTCGCCTTGACCGGTGATTATTTATATCTGCAATTTCTAAAAAGTTTAATGAAAAAAATATTTTAATTTTTCTATGTTTTTATGTTTACCAACTACAATTTTACTTTAAAATAATTATAAAAAACCGACTTCACAAAATTAGTATGAAATGTGCAAATTCGGTTACTTGGATGATGAAATTGCCATACAGGTAATAAAATTTTCCACTTATTTTGATTTAAAAGCCAAACTACTGAATCGATTTTAAAGAAATTTCTATGGGGCCAATCTGAAAGTACCTTATATCCTTTCAATAATGATTAAAAAATACTTTCTGAGTTCTGATGAAACAAACATTTTAAAAGAGAGAAAAATATACAACCGAACTGCGAACCCCTCCCTTTTTGAAGTCGGTTAAAAATACAGTCGAATTTAGAACCTCCTTTTTGGAAGTCGGTTGAAAACCTATAAAAAGTGATCAAAGATTTGCATTCAGGATTTTAATATTTATACATTTGCTAGAGCTAAACAATAGGAAAGCATAATGTAGCGTAATAAGTATATTAACACATAATACTACTTTTTATTTCAGAATATATAGGGTTCCCGTAGGATAGAAGGAAAAAACGCGAGGGATCTCTCTTTCTCTTTCTCTGTATTTCTATGAAATAAGATTTTATTTTAGAGAGGAAAACATTAAGATTCAAACCCTGTCCGAAAAATCATATCCTAGCTTGTGAGCATTTCTTAGGCAAATGGTACACAGACTTTGCAAATACTTTGGGTTATGAGCCCACATTTCATTTTACGGGCCGTGGTAAATTTTATTCAAAATTTGCAGAATAGAAATAGAAAGTTTTTTTTTATGGAATACACTTATACGGCTAACGGCTTCTACTGAACCGCAAAAGATTGTTCTGACTTTTACAGAAATCCACGCCTAGGTCGACTAGCATTACTTGCATACTATCCGCTGTAGTATCTAATACACTACACTATTGTGTGTATAATTATGAATACAAAAGTAGTTTATGTATGTTATTTGAAATGTATACAAAATAATAAATAAGGGTAGCAAATTCGTTCAACGAACAGTGAATTCTAACATTCAAGGCAAGTTAGTGGCACGATAATTCGTCGGTTTACTGTTTGAAAAGTCTTTTATATTCTCGTAACGACTGGCAGGGAAGCCGCGGGGCGAGCGGCGAAGAGTCCCCAGGGGTCGATAAGGTAAATCCGAGTCACAGAATACGTGTATAGTGGGTTTGTAAGCAAGCGGGTAGAGTCAGAGGCACCGCGCGCGCGGGGCTTAGCTGGGATCAACTGAGGACCACACCGAGTGATAAATACTGGAGTGGCTTTGAGATTTAGAATTTAGTTTCAGATTAACATATAGTCAGATTATAAGAGGAGTTCCACCGTAAACTCTATTGAATTCATTGGTAAACTCTAATTTTTAACGTTTAACGCCAAAAACAAAGAAAAAAAAAAGTGAATGCCCTAAACATGCGTGCACTAAATCTTACATGCACATTTTCGCATTGTAATCCGACCGAAGCATATCACGTTGGTAGATCTAGAGGCTTTACTAGTATCCACACATAGTAGGAATTTACATCAGATCAAAATAGAATACTGATTGTGTGGTGACCTTGTGAAGCACCGGTCGTGTCAAGATTTGTTCACAATGTTTCTGGATCACAAAATTATCTATGCTTGGAAGTTACATATACGTATAATTAAATGTACTAATTTTGTTTCCATAAAATGCAGATTTATGGAGTAAATATATCTAGTACCTTCGTATATATACTTACAACAGTTGAACATAAAACTAGTTATGTACATTATGATAGTCTTATGATAAACAATATATTAAACAGAGAGAATAAAATATCCTCCAGTACTGAAACCATAGATTTAGTATAATTATTTTAAAAAACGAGGTCTAAGCTGATGCAGATTCTTATGACATGACGCTGCTGACGGTTTCAGCACGCTGAATAAAAATAAAAAGTAACGTAGGTAAAATCACAGACCTCGTTTATTTTGCTTATTGTTTTTTTTTTATAAGCTTTATTAAAACCTTGAGTGAATACACATGACGATGACATGACGTATCCAAACACACAACTGAAAAAACCTAATACTCTCGTGGTAGATTTAGAGCTTTTTCAGTTTTAACTTTACAGTTCTTTGTAGACATTCAGATTAGGAATTAACCCTGAATCAAATAGGAAATTCCGTGGGATTTTTTCAGAGTGTAATTTTTGTTTACAACATTTTATCAGGAGTAGATGTGCCTACGTGTATAATTATAAGATAGCTACACATAACACAAGACAGAGGTGAGGTGTACCATTGTGTACCGACTCGGAGTGTGTAAATATTCCTTATCTCGGTATTAAGAACTTCATAAATTATGTTTGTCACACGCGAGAGAATCACAGTGGAATTAGATAGGTATTTTACGTAACCGACCGACTTTACCGACATTTCATGTTGTAAATAAATGTTGATTGTTTTCATTCAAAACGTTTGTAAAGACGCCAAGTTAATATACCAATAGAAAAGGGCGAAGGTAAATTTTTTGCTTATTGTATTTTTTCCAGTTCTATATACGTTTATTTGCACAAGTTATAACAATATAATGTTAATGATAAAATAAAATGTAATCTTATAACTATTTAAAATAACTCTGTTTTTTTTTGTTTATAGCGTAGGAGTATTACATTCTCTTGGGTTAGCTAAATTATATAAATGTTATATAGGAAGGATTTTTGCGACTGGTTCTTTCTTAAAATTGTGACTTATATCCATTACTCCTAGTAAATGAATATATTGATTGATGACTACATTACAATTCTATTGTTATTAATGTGATTAGAATAACTGAACACTAGTTATTTGTAAGTTAGCATAATAAAAGTTATATTTTATTATAGGCTTGCGTTTGGCCGCCAACTCACCTATTATATGCTCGTATAGGGCAGACTACTGATACCATTATGTTTTACCATCTCTTTGTACACAGTTTTTACAATAAATTATTTCTGATTCTGACTCATTGTTTAGTATAAGATAAGGTAAAACTTTTAACCAATCTGTTCTCGATACGACAGCGTAGATTAAACGTGGCTGTAGAAAAACTTTAATGACAAAATAGCAAATAAAGGTATTCCGCCCAAATTAAACCACTCCAATTATACGTAAAATAAAAGTGACAACACTCGACTAGTTTACACAAGGCAGATTGAGATACGCGTTATAGATAACACAAAACTGAACACAAAAATAATTAGTTTAGTGTGAAGTGAAAACCATGATGCAATAGGTTCGAGACAAAAGTCAACACAGTGACAAGATCTTCGAGACCGCTCAAATGACAGAAAATTATAACCAAAATAAATTTCCTGTTAGGGAAGCAAACAAAAGGTAAGGTAGAGAACAAGTAAGGCAAACAGATGGGTTGTGTCTATAGGCGATATGCGATGCAGCGTTTGATAGCAGGCGCTAATGTCGGAGGCAAATAGTGGTCGTCGGCACACGTAGGCTTCGGCGGAGCCCTACAGCCTACGGACGGCGCGCGGCGGCGACGGAGCCGGAGCGGCGGCCGGACGAGGCGCCTACTCGATTTAATATTCGGCAATAAAAACAACAGTTTTATGATTGAATAAAAAGTTAGGTTTCAGAGCAGAATAATGTAGGATTAATAATAATGTAGAGTTTGTATTATTTAAATATAATTAATTATAACATCTTAGTTTTTCGGTACTTATTGTTCAAACTATTATGTATACATATGAAATAAATAAATAATAATATAAATAAAAAAAAACGATTTCAAATTTAGAAAATACGCAGTTTCGTTTACTTGGATAATATGTTATTCAAGTGTCCACGAATTTTTCAGTGATTTTGATTTAACAAGCAAACTACTAGACCGATTTTGTTGAAATTGAAATAGCGTATTTACTCATTTAGAAGTCGGTTATTTAATTGATAAATAATTAAGTATTTTATATTTGAAGTGTCGTTCCATACGCAGTTATAATAAGAAATCTTTGGTTGTTATGTACTTTAGGATTTACTATTTAAATGTTACAGATAATTCAAAGAAACTGAGCGCCATGTTTGATTCCTATCGGTCGTAATTTTTTTAAATTGTAAATAACATATCTATACTATACTATATATAATCTACACTAATATTATATTATAAAGAGGAAAGATTTGTACCTATTTTTGTATGTTTGTAATGAATAGGCTCCGAAACTACTGAACCGATTTGAAAAATTCTTTCACTGTTGGGAAGCTACTCTATCCCCGGGTGACATAGGCTATATCATATTTTGTAGCGAGGCCGAAGGCCGAGCTTACACTCGTGCGAAGCCGGGGCGGACGGCTAGTAATATTATAAAGAGGAAAGATTTGATTGTTTGTTGATTTGCATTGAATAGGCTCCGAAACTACTGACCCGATTTGAAAAATTATGTCACTGTTGGGAAGCTACACTATCCCCGGGTGACATAGGCTATAATATATTTTGTAGCGAGGCCGAAGGCCGAGCTTACACCCGTGCGAAGCCGGGACGGTCGGCTAGTAACTAATATTTTTACATACTTATGTAGTCAGAAAAATACACATCTTTGTAAGCTTAGCACAGTACCCGGACCTTGCGTGCAGGTCATCCATTGTAACATAATATCTCGCAACCTTTTATTGTAATTAACTTCCTAAAAGGCTCGGAACTCATTATTATTCTATTATCGTGGGTTTGTAACGTAGGATAGTTGTTTGTGTGACGCAAACAATGCGGGCGGGCGCGACCTAGGGCGTCGGCGGGTATGCTGTTTAGTCAGTTATCGCTGGCAAATAGATAGATATGTACAGGATAGAGCGATGCACAGATGAATGGAGATTATGTTCCAGCTAGATAAAAAAAAGTCAAAACTGTTTTGATGATGAATTTCTAGTGTAATTCCGCTTCTACGTCGCTTCAAGTACAATAAGGAATTTGTGATAAATATTTGTTGGTAATGTTAATTTTATTGAGTTTAATTTGCCTAACCTGATATAAAATATTAATTACATAAATTGAAAATTAACGTAACCTGAAACAAAAAGTAATTAATTCTGAATTATTTTTAATTATAAAATTATTAAAGTAATCTGAAACAAAAATTAATTAATTCTGAAACATAAAATATATATTAATTGGAATTACATGTATTTTAATTGAATTTAAAAAAGTAATAAATTATACCCGTTTCCTTAGTGCACTTTGTCGACACGTGTTTCGCCTCTTCACGAGGCATCCTCAGGACGTGTTGACTCGTCGAGCGCTTGGCCGAGAATGAGCCCATTCTCATTCTCGGCCAAGCGCTCGACGAGTCAACACGTCCTGAGGATGCCTCGTGAAGAGGCGAAACACGTGTCGACAAAGTGCACTAAGGAAACGGGTATAATTTATTACTTTTTTAAATTCAATTAAAATACATGTAATTCCAATTAATATATATTTTATGTTTCAGAATTAATTAATTTTTGTTTCAGATTACTTTAATAATTTTATAATTAAAAATAATTCAGAATTAATTACTTTTTGTTTCAGGTTACGTTAATTTTCAATTTATGTAATTAATATTTTATATCAGGTTAGGCAAATTAAACTCAATAAAATTAACATTACCAACAAATATTTATCACAAATTCCTTATTGTACTTGAAGCGACGTAGAAGCGGAATTACACTAGAAATTCATCATCAAAACAGTTTTGAAAATGGACTTCCGCAAAGTAACGCCTGATTCAATCAACTAAAAAAAAGTCAAATTTGAAGCATGTTTACGTGGAAATTTGTCTAAATAACACGATACAAATAATCATCTGCTTCTGAAATTATGAGCCTGGAATATAGATTTCCAAACATAATTATAAATTTTGCGTCTAGTACAAAATCCTAAGTTTTTTTTTTATACATGTGTGAAACCCGACTGTACGTTTTGTCACAGATTTTTGAGTGCTGGACCGAAAACCTGGAAATGCAATAGGTATCCAAGATTTATTTCCATTATGCACAAGTTAAAAAACAGAAAACTAACGAATAGGTAAAATAGGTATTTATTTTCATGGCATTTCGACATTTTCATAGATAGTACCCGTAAAGTTTTCACCCCTTCACAGGGGCATGACTAAGATTTGACCATGACTTACTTTGCTTGACTTTGAATGTGACTCATTTGTAAATATCTACTAACTAGCAAGTACATCTACTACACACACTACTTGAACATTCTAAATTATCCTTAACTTAGTCTTAAATAAGCAAGATATCTGAAACCAAACTCAAAAGAAAAAAACTCCATTAAAAAAAAAAAAAAACACTTTTCGTGACGTCAACACATTTAAAAAGCACGTCAAAATTATGAGTGTGCTCGTTTACGATAAAAACGTTGTGACGAAAAAACAGTCACGCACGAAATTCCTATCAAACTGTTGGATCGTAAAACTTTAAATATCACGAAGCGGTTATCCTACTGTGTTTATTATCGCAATCCAATAGATTTATAGTTTTTCTATTGTATTGTAGATACCTACAATAATAACTGCATTTCAAATCATAATTATAACTGTAGGCATATAATAACAACATCGTTTATCTTTAGGTTTGTATTTATTACAAGGGTGGCTGATGGTTTTTTTTTTGACTCGTTTGGGAATAAGTCTTACAGACGTTATCCTGTCCAAATTCAAACAAATTTGTTTGAGTTATGGTCTTGAGGATATTCAAAAAACCCATAGAAAAAAAGCACTTGAGTTTTCTCCCGTGTTTTAATCTTGCGCGCAACTTTTCCAGTTTTTTTCCCTTAAAAACCTCGTTAGGACTATTACTAACATAAAAAAATGCCCGTCCAGTCAAGCAGTTCTCAAGTGATGCGCTTACTCTACAGAATTTATTTTTCATGTAGATATTTAGAATATCTTCACTAAAGTTATATGATTATTTACGGGATATTTACCGTGGTAAGGTTGTGGAAGGAGCTCCCGATATTAGTCTTCCCGTTATCAGTCTTCCCGTGAACATGGTGCATGTAACTGCGCCGAAATATCGGAAGCTCCTTCCACAACCTTACCACGGCAAATATCCCGTAAATAATCATATAACTTTAGTGAACAACCGTGATAGTTTAAATCAGTGTTTAATAACTTCATTACAAATATAGCAAGTTACAGAACTTCAAATAACATAATTATTGTATATCTCATCTTCAAGTGAAGGCAACAGAAAAGCATATCGATAAAGTAAAGGACACAAACATTAGGTACCAAAAAAGTTTTGGCGTCAACGTGAAAAAAACAAGTCGCCTTATTTATTCATGTATTTTCCTAAACTTTTGTTAACGCATGGTTAATATCTGATAATGGTGGGTTATTATTTATTAAGAGATATGAAGAGACGAAAAATGTATTTTCGTGTTGTTTCCCAACTCTATAAAAGCTTCTCGTAGTGTTCACTCACCACTTTACTAGGACATGACTTTAACTTGGACACTTGACCTTGAATTACTTTGCATCTGACTGAGTCTGACTTGCTTGATGATCCAAATATATAAAATACCTCTCACTGACTGACTGGCTGACTCATCCTGAAATATCGAAAACTACTTAACTTACGATGCTGAAACTAGGCAAGTACATTACTTATGTCAGCTAGAAAAGATTTTGCGAAAGGGCGGATTAAGGGGGGTAAAAAAGGGTTGATAGTTTTAATGAATACGCGTAGAGCGTACGAAGTCGCGGGCAACAGCTAGTATTTAATAACACTTGCATATAAGTCGCGTTACGCCGATATCCTCTCAAGAGGAAAGAAAGTAAAATAACAACAAAAAATAATGGCCAAGAGCTAGTCGAGACACGCATTTAATAGGGTTCCGTTAAACTATAATAGTTTGTAAATAATTTACTTAGGTTATAAAAACAGATTCTTCGCAATAGCATTTCGAACGTAACTTTGTAGACCTAGCCAAATTTCAGAGATGTATCATCCCGGCATATACTTATACCTACTTTTTATGGTCAATGACCTTTGAACGTCTTGAAATTATTTCTTATCGCTATAACTAAAAAAGTAAAAAAAAAAACCATCAACATGGTTGTTGAAAAGTTTCTGTGTCCAATAGCTTAGAAATGCAGAGAGGACTAACTTTTTAAAACTTTGGTGGGCCATATTTCGCAAAGGACACACTTGATTATAAGTGATAAACTATTCGCTAGGCAACGGGAGCAGTGAAAAAAATCCATCCCCATATCACATATACACCAGAGCCACCCCTAAAATAGATTTTTTTATTAATTGGGAATTGGGGCCTTATGTGAACCTCTTAACGCGGGTTAGAAACAGCGCTGAAACAGTAGTACTGTGCGGGAAATCACGCGAACGTAAACCTTAACACGCCAAAATACGATTTGCAGTCACCAAAACAGAATCGCTTAAAACATGTAGCCTTAAGGCCCCTGTACCAATACTGAAATGGTGCAAAGTTTCATCTACTTACCTTAATTAATAACTATAAGGGTTTTTAAGAATCAGGACGGACGGACTGATGGCCAGTTCTTTGAACACTTTATAACTTTATAAAAACACAGATAAATAACAAGTAACAAGTACGGAGGTTCATGCTTTATTATCTGGCAGTGAAAGTGTCAAAATATAAGTACTTAGACATGGTACATCGATGTTGGAGCCGTAAACGGTCGTTTATAATTTTCTTTATCTATATAGCCAACTACCGCGGTTTCACCTTCTAATGTGTAACTGTATTTTTCATACTAGGTACAGCAACCGTACAATTTTTCGAAGTAAATTGCACCTGGGACATTTATAAATCTAAGGCTACTTTATCACTATGTAATAGGGATCTCCATTTATCATATCCCTCCTGCCTTTATTCTATCGGACGGCCAGTGCGGCCACAAAAAGCATCGAAACCGAAATCCGTACGAAGCGCTTTTATTTAACTTTTATTGTGCGAAGCGCTACTATGGACCTCAAAAATACAAATATTTCTTATTTATATTAGTAGTGTAGATTTGTGGGGGAAATTCCAGCCTAATAACATTAGGAAGAAATTGATTTGATGACTGAGATAAGTTTCTGCTAGTTTTTGTATGTGCTGTATATTCTAATCCTATATTCCCACATTATTTGAAAATATTTTTTATCTGTAAATTACAAATAAAAATTTGGCAAAATAAAATAAAAGTATCGGTAAAATGCTACAATAGTATTAGAAACTTTTTCAATTTTTTTAATAATAAACCAAAAATCTAGTCTCCGATAATGTCGGAGGACTAGGAGGTCTCTCCTGACAAAAAACGGACGGCAAAAAAAACCTATATATTCCCACAGTAAATCACTTGAAGTAATAAATAGCTATATATTGTACCATAAAGATATATCTGTCAAAGTTAAAACAAAGTTATAACACAGAGTATTACACTTCATAGTAATTATGATAACGGTCCACACCCATTCATTTGCTCGCGGTACTTGATAAAGCGATGGCACCAAAATTAATGGACTGAAAAATTCGTATTTAATGAGGACTCTTTATCAAAAAGTATATTTGTACATGTACACAAGTGTTTTGTCATAATTTTATAAGCAACTAGCTGTTGCCCGTGGTTTGCGCGTATAGACTTTCATATAAACTTTCAGGCTCCATTTGTCCCTTTTAATTTGGCCCTCTCGCAAAATCATTTCTTAGCGGACCTCTACATCCTACAAGGAATTTATCTGCCAAATTTTAGCTTTGTAGGACAGATAGGTCGTTTTCGAGATTTTGAGATGTGTCAATCAGTGAGTAAGTGGAATTTCGCTTTTATATGGTTTATATAGATTTATTAAATTTTGAGAGCTTTCCATCACTGTTTTTCATCACCACGCGGGTGAAACCGCGGGGCGCACAACTAGTCTATTATAAAAGGCGATGTGTGTATTGTATATATGTATTTTCCCTATGGACTCTAAAAGGGCTAGATCGATTTTGATGGGACTTGTACTGACACATAGCTGATGATATAAGGTGTTACTATACAGATAATGCCGAATTAGGTTTTTAAAATGCTCTCTTAGTGACTAAAACTAAAAAATAGCCATAAATAATATTATGGGCAATTTTGGACTTCTCTAATAAATTTGTAGATACGTAAAATATTTCAATGTGCGACGGGGTTCGATTACATTTTACAACAATTTGCGAATGAATAGAGGTTACGTTGGATTAGAATGTACAGACAAAAAATAATAGATATTTTGAGGAAACTTTTTTTTAATGGATTATGTTAATGTTGCGTGCTCCATCGTAGACTGCTTCTTCGCTTAACACTAGGCAAGACGGTGGCTAACCGCAAGCCTATCACTATCTTTCACTAACAATAATTATCAATATAAGAAAAGATACCATAAAAATGTCAGTAAAATTCAGTTCAAAAAAAGTTCAGTTCCACAATTAATAACAAGGCGTTGTTATTAATTTTTACTTTGTTAAAACTGGTTCAATAATCTTTGGTAATAATTTTCACCATCACCACCAGAAAGCGTTAGCGATTTCGATAAATACTAAATCTATTGTTAAAAAAAACATCGTAGAATCGGACAAAATTGAAATGGCACCACACGGGAAGCACCAGCTTTCAAATAAAAAAATAATCATCAAAATCGGTTCACCCAGTCGAAAGTTCTGAGGTAACAAACATCGAATTGATAACCTCCTCCTTTTTGGAAGACGGTTAAAAAGGAAATAATCATCGATACAATCGTAGAAACAATTTTCAAAATAAAAAATACTTTCTTTAAAGGTACTACGCGTTGATGTCTTTTCGTAGGATCCGTAGATCCTTCTACGGACCCCTCTAGGGACCTTATAAAAGACTTCAACGCGTGCTTAATTTACTATTTAGTGTAGTGATTCGTGTTCTTGCTAAACTTGTGCAGTTTTTAGGGTTATGTACCTAAAGGGTGTAAACGGGACTCTATTACTTAGCCTACGCTGTCTGCCTGTCCGTCTGTCCATCCCTCTGTCCTACCTTTAAACGGCTGTATCTTTCGAACCGTAATAGATAGACAGTTGAAATTTTCACAGAATATGTAGTGTTATAGTGGATTACCTAACTAATACATTGGATTGGTTAAATAATATGAAACTCAAAAAATACTAAAGAGAGGCACAAACATTTTTTTAAACATATTTTTTGTATATTTGCTCTAATGTAAAAACGGTATTACGTACAAGCGTCAAACTTGGCATGATTATAGTACACACTCTAAAGTAAAACAACAAATAATAAATAATGGCCAAGCGACAAAAAAAGCGACTCGGTGACAAATTTCTATTCACAACCAAGTTAAGCAACGTAGGCCGCGATCAGTACTTGGGTGGGTGACCGCCTGAGCGTAATGTTGTCTTTTGCATTACTTTTTAGGGTTCCGTAGCCGTAGTATTCCGTAGTATCTGCGTTCATAACTAAGCCGATTCGGAAGTCACTTTTTGGGCTCCGTACCCAAAGGGTAAAACGGGGCCTTATTACTAAGGCTCCGCTGTCCGTCCGTCCGTCTGTCCGACCGTCCGTCCGTCTGTCACCAGGCTGTATCTCATGAACCGTGACAGTTAGACAGTTGAAATTTTCACAGATGATTTATTTCCGTTGCCACTAAAACAACAAATACTAAAAAAATATAATAAAATAAATATTTAAGGGGGCTCCCATACAACAAACGTGTTTTTTTTTACTCGTTTTCGCTCAATATTTATAACGGCAAGAGGTAGACGCTTAAAATATTCACAGAATATTTAGTTAATATATTCACTTTAAAAATTAATTTATAAATTAAAATAAAATTATTATTTAAGGGGACCCCCTTAAATAATAATTTTATTTTAATATTACATACAATACCAAAATCAACCCATACAAAAAACGTGTTTTTTTTGCCGTTTTTATAGATAATAATACGGAACCCTTTGTGCGCGAGTCGGACTCGTACTTGGTCGGTTATTTTTTATGCCTACATTGCCTCGGACGCAAGTTAGATAAACTCACCAGTCGCCACTCTTTTGGGTTGTGCTGGTAAGCTCGAGAACTTAGCGTAGGTCCTGGGCATGTCAATGTTACCTAAATTAAGTATCACTAATTGTTGTACAGATGTATTAAAACGGGGCAGATTTTTATAATTGATATCAAGAGACAAAGACTAATTCAAAGCGCAAATTACATTATCGATTAAATGTTATTATACGATTACACGTGTACCGTTTTATCAGATCGCTTGTCGTACATGAGTAAAAGGAAAACTATTAATCGGCCAGTATCAGTAATGGTCGCTTTGTCGGTCCGCCGAAATCCTGCTTTCAGTTAACGCACGATTATCGCGTTCTGGTGCCGATAGCGGCTCCTTTGAACGGTGTTGACTCAAGCTTCATATCGTGGTTACCTCCTTGTAACCGCTTGTAATGCAGTTTTGATGGACGAGGGCGCGGCTATCGCGATAGCAACTCTTACCAAGAAATGCTGTGATCGATCCTGATGAATCTCAACACTCGATTTTACTGTGAATCTGAAGTGTTGTGGGATAAGATTTCGGATTATCTCAATGAGAGGTTCAAATGTGTTATCGAAAACGGGGCTGCTGTATTTTTACCACGAAATGTATTAAAAAAACTATGCACAAATTTGCGATAGTGAAAAAAAAAAAAAAAACCATACCAAAAAATGTAATTTATGACATTTCTGCATTGAAAATAAATCTAACAACACAAGCACTTAAAAATTCCTTCCTTTTTATTCCTTTTATGCTCCTATTATCTGATTTATAATAGGTCGGGGAAAAAGTCTTTTCGTATTTTGTATGTATAAGGTTGTAGTAAAAATCTCATCCGTTGTACTGTTTGTATCTGGCTGGTTTTGATACCATTAAAAATATGACATTTTAAAAAAGGAATACAAAAAGTAAAAAGCAATTTCCCGCCATTTTTCAATTGTTTTTTTGTTTGATAAAATGAGTGAATCTAACGAAGAAATTCGATATATTGTGAAATTTTATTACAAAAAAGGGAAAACAGCGACACAAGCCGCGAAAAAAATTTGTGACGTTTATGGACCTAATGCAGTGTCATCAAGAGTAGCACAATGTTGGTTCAAGCGTTTTCAGTCCGGGAATTTTGATGTCAAAGATGCAGCTCGCTCTGGTCGCCCTGTTACGGATAAAGTAGATGCCATTTCTGAAAAAGTGGACCAAGATCGGCATATTAATAGTTACGACGTAGCTGAAGAACTGGGGATTGACCACAAAACAGTTTTGACCCATTTGAAAAAAACTGGGTATACAAAAAAACTCGATATTTGGGTGCCACACAAGCTCACTGAAAGAAACCAAATGAATCGTGTACTCATTTGCGACTCTCTATTGAAACGTAAAGAAACCGAACCGTTTTTGAAAAGATTGATCACTGGTGATGAAAAATGGATCACCTACGACAAGAATGTGCGCAAACGATCATGGTCAAAGGGCAGTGAAGCACCACAGACTGTAGCGAAACCCGGATTAACACGTAATAAGGTGATGCTGTGTGTATGGTGGGATTGGCAGGGCATCGTTCATTATGAGCTTTTACCGCCGGGCAAAACCATCGATTCGGATCTCTACTGCCAACAGCAGATGAGACTCAAACAAGAAATTGAGAAAAAACGGCCGGAATTGATCAACAGAAACAAATGTGGTCTTTCATCATGATAACGCCAGACCGCACACATCTTTGGCCACTCAGCAAAAATTTAGAGAGCTTGGTTGGGAAGTGTTAATGCATCCACCATATAGCCCTGACCTTGCACCCTCAGATTTCCACCTGTTTCAATCTCTTCAGAATTCTTTGGGTAGTGTTAGATTAACATCAAGAGAGGACTGTCAAAACTACTTGTTGCATTTTTTTGATCAGAAGTCCCAAAAATTCTACAGCAACGGGATCATGTCACTACCTACAAGATGGCAACAAGTTATCGAACAAAATGGCACATATATATTATAATTAAATGTAATTAAACTTGAAAAAAATATGTCTTGAATTTGTTTAAAAAATACGAAGAAACTTTTTCCCCGACCTTATATATACTTTCAATATTTCAAGTCGATAAGACATTAGAAGTAGGTTAAAATTCACTCAGAAGATTTTATTACATTGTTAGTTATAAGTGAAGCTATAAAACGTGTAAAAATAACAGATAAATTGAGTCACTGGATCTGGAAAGATGATGGCTATTTGGCCTGCCGCAATTTTTTTAAACAATGTATGGAAAACAAAATGCGTATACAACATTTTGTGTCTGTGCTGTCAATTAAACGTTGAGGATTTCCCTCTCTTGTTAGGAGCATAGGAGCCAACCATGAGTTCAGTAGCCATCTCATTGCTAAAACTTGTAAAATAGCAAGAGTCGAATTGCTTTACCCTATTTGGATAAAGCAATAGGTAGGTATGTAAATTTTACATAACTTTCATAAAGACGTCTGCATCACGTCTGTATACACATCTACCTACACAAATTAGCGAGTAGCTGTGATCGATGGCAGACAATACGACTAGACGTCATTGTTACGTAGACATCCAATGTATTAGTGAACTAATTATCATCTGACAGCCTGACAGCGTGCTCAGCGTGACTCCGAGAGATTACTCCGTCTTCGATGACAACAATAAACAAACTTCCCCAGTTAATCGCCGATTAGGAGCTCAAACAATAACAAACAATAACCCTCTTCTACTGTCTGCTTCTGAATTTTTTGCGAGGCAAGACTGCCCGGAGCGTGGCCACCGCATAAATGAGAGCTTTCAACACTTTTCTCTCTTCACTAATTTATTTAAAGGCGTCGATTTTGTTTGTATTGTCTGACCATTTGGAGGCGAAATTCCGAAAACGATCCATCTCAGTAAGCGTTAAACTCCCAATCTCCTGCTGAGCGTATCGCGTTTCGGGATTGGTGAATGTAGACAAATAATGATTTATTTCCCCGAATGTCCCGGTTTTGTGCAAACACGCCGTGAAGATAAATAGAGGATGGTTTTGTACACAGGCTGGTGGGAAGGACAATGTGGACACAACTAACAATACAAATACGAAGTTGAAATACATGTATTGTGTAAACTGTACATTGTGTTGATGTAACACATGTGATACACTATGTAAGTACTATGATATAAGTGCACTTAGTGTTAACAACCAAGTGCCGGGCATTGTTTGTTAGATTATAAACAAAATAGCAATATGAGTGATAATTTATTTGCACAAAACATGATAAAAAAACGCATGCACAATAAGTGGATTAAAATATTAGTCACTTTTTTTGTGTGTAAAAATATGAAAAACTGACTTTAAAAATATATGAAAAACGTAATAAGTGCCTAAGTATTAAATTTGAGGGTTGCCCTCGATTTACCTGGGATCCCATCATACTTACATAAAACAAATATATATACAGTGGAACATAGAAACGTGCAACCTTTTGAAGTCGGTTAATTAAAAAAAAACATATATAAAAAATGAATGTCGGTGAAATGAATGAAATATGTCGGTGAAGAATAAATATCATTTATCAGACAGCTCCGATGGCTCATTTGGTAGTGAACCTACCTTCTGTGCTTGGGGGCGTGGGTTCTATTCCCACCTAGGGCAAATATTTATGTGATGAATATTTGTGTTTGTTCTATGTCTCAGTGTTAGTATCTATTTAAGTATGTATTTAAAAATATAGAAGTACGTATATCAGAATCTGGCAGCTATATTAAGAATGATAAGAAACTATGAATGAAACTATAATATGAAACTATTGTACAGTATAGGATTTAAAAAAACTGGGCTATTGATGTGAATAACTTGTGTATAGGAGAACAGATCTATGGGATGAGAAACGGCACCTGCCTTACTCTGACTCATCTCAATATATATTTATTATTTTTTATTATTGTTTGGAACCGTATTTATCATTATATTTGTCATGAATTTTAAGTAAAAATACATAAGACTAGATATTCATAGACAGATTTGAAGATAAACTTCCGCAAAGTAGCGCCAGATTCAATCAATATATATTAATCTTTATGATGTTAGCAATCATTGAAAAGTTAATAGGTATATCGTTATTTTCATAATCCAGATACACAGTTCTAAAGTTAGCTAAAATTAAATTTACTTTCTCTTTCCATACACAATTTAAAATTACGCAAGCGATACGACAAAGTCTGCAAAGGTTCAACGGAGCGCCACATAGAGTAAGTTGGCAACTTGGCAAAGATTTAACTTGTTCTGAATCCCGAGGGCGCCATTGGCGATGATTGTCGCCGCGAGTCGAATCCCCGACCCGGAATCCCCCCGCTATCCCGGTTCCCTCGTCCCAGAATCCCCCCTGTCCCGGGATCGCGGGACCCACGGTTAATTGCTCTCGCTATGCACTCACTCCCAAGGCTCGCGTTAACACACAAATGCTCGACTGAACGCAAAATAACATCTAACTAATGTTATGCTAGACGATAATTGCGATGAATAAATTGCGGGGGTGACACAAGTGGTGTAAGGCAATAGCAATTTGAGATATTTGCATCTACGTTTCTTTATTTTTACAGGCTTTTATTTACCATGCACTGTTTGTATGTATGGAAGTAAACACATATGTACGAGTATGTATGTTGTCCTTCCGGTCTTCACATTGAGCTGAATTTTTGGACCATAACAATAGTTATGATAGTAATATTATAACTGCGCTCGCTGTTTCACCCATGTGGACATTCCCTTAGAAACCGTTTTTTCGGGAATTGAATTATCCTTTATCACTATCAGGTCCTTCAACTATCTATACCAACACAAAAAATCATAGCGATCCGTTGCTCTTGGCATAAAAAAGGAACAAACAAACCGTGACAAGGAAGAAAAACGTGTTTTTTTTTCAAACACTTTTTCGCATTTATAATAAGTATTATTATAATTCAGCTGATCTGATGATGGAGCCAGAGTATGGATATACGATAATGGAAAATCATATTTTCTGTTGTGTTGATAAGTAGGTACTTTTCATTATACATAATGGCAGAGAAACCGTTTTTATCAGACTTCAAAAAAGAGGGTCTGAATTCGGTTGCATTTTTTTAAATGTTTGCTACCTTAGATCTCTGTCATTTATAAACCGATTTCTTTTTTTCTTTGTAACGGTATACTTCCAGCTTGGTCCAATAGAAATTTCATCGAAATTGGTACAGTATTTTGGTATTTAAATCAAAATAACTGTAGAAGAATCTGAGTAGAATAAAATGAAGACCAGAGTAGACTTTGTTTTAAACTATCACGGTTGTTCACTACAGTACCTATATGATTATTTACCGTGGTAAGATTGTGGTACGAGCTCCCGATATTTCGGTGCAGTTATATCTGAGTTACATGCACCATGTTCACGGGAAAACACGGAACCTCTATCCAAAAAAAACTTACCACGGTAAATATCCCGTAATTTTAAACATATAACTGTAGAGTAGACCTTATTCGCTTAGTAAACTATCGTATCATGTAATCATGTAAATAAAACATAAATAAATATCTGGGACATTATTGCGCACATGGTCACCTGACCCCAAACTAAGCAAAGCTTGTAATATGGCTGCCAGCGACTGATATACATACATATTTTTTTTTTTAAATACATACTTGTATAGATATTAACACCCAGACAGATAACAAACACAAATGTTCATCACACAAATGTTTGTCCTAGGTGGGAATCGAACCCACGCCCCCAAGTGCAGAAGGCAGGTTTTCTACCAACTAAGCTAACGGGGCTGTTGATGTGAGATGAGGTCTAAGTAAAACGTAAGCCTCGACATGAGTAAACAAGTAGCATTTTGTATTCTCTTATTCTCTACTCAGGCACGAAACGAAGTGCTTGGGCTACATTCGGTTAGCAACGATGAACATTTAAAAATACATTTATTGCTAATGCGAGAGAGTATTTGACTAACACTGGGGTTTTTGACACTAATCCGAGGCTCGCTTTACGTACGGCAATTATTTTTATGTCTCGATAACGGTTGTAGTTGTATCCATGTAATTGTAGATCAGAAACGACGCAAATCGCGTTTATTGGATATCGTCACGGTGGTTGACGCCGAAATCGTAAATTATTTAATTTATCCGCGAATGCGACAATGTTTTGTTTAGTTGCGTGTTTGGGTAATATGTTTTGTAACGGAATTATCGAAAGCCAACCGGTTATTTCACGGTGGTTTAGTCAAATGGTCAGCACAGAAGATGAGCGGAGTAATCGAAGGTCATTGTCACCATAATTACCGACACTACGCATGAAAGTTTATGTGATAATTACCAATAGGTTTCTTTTTTGCAAATTTAGAGGTTACACGTGTTGGTATACCTATCGACCTGAACAGAATCTCTTTACCAATGTTAACCTCCGACGCAAAAAGAGGGGTGTTTAATATTTAACATGTATACCTGTGTGTATCGTAGCTCCGGGATCGGGATCGTAGTTCCCAAACGGCTGAACCGATTTTGACTTATTAAAAAAAAAGTTGATTTGATCGAGAGTGTTCTTAGCAAGTAGGTATGCAAGGAAATCTGTTCAGATGATTTTGAAGATTAATAGCTCTAATATCTGAGGTTTAACTATTTTTTATTCTTGTTATTACAATAAGTATCTAAAGCAATTATGTAATAAGTTATTACAATAAACATAAAATATTAACTAACGGACCCGGGTATGTCCTAAAACTGCGACCAGAACCACCTGAGGATGGGCAGCAGCGTCCTAATAGTACACGGTGAACATACTGCGATTCCTAAGCCGCCTGCCAAGCGTGGGGATTATGGCAACACCCCTCTCTATGAGGGAGGCCTTTTCCAACAGTGGAGTGGTTAATTGGCTGATGATGTGATGTGATGTGATGTGATTAACTAAACTAACACCTAACATGCACTGGACCGGGGCCCCGATTCTACTAAACCAATTGTTTTTAAATTGTTAATGAATTTCTTCAAAAGTTGCCCTTTTGTCACATTTGGTATAGATAAAGTGTCAAAAGTGAAAAATCAATTGTTTTTAAATTGTTAATGAATTTCTTCAAAAGTTGCCCTTATGTCACATTTGGTATAGATAAAGAGTCAAAAAAAAAATGAGGCAATTCATTAACAATTGAAAAACATTTGGTGTAATAGAATCGGGACCCAGCATGGTGGATTAGGACCCATCCACTCACTTTCTGTCTCTCTCACTCTAAGAGAACACCTGAGTCCCTGCAGTGGGAACATGATAGGCTGAAATTATGATGATGATGAACACCTAAAACTACTTTAAAATAATTATTTTGAAGCCATAGCTATTAAAAGCCTTCCTAGCTTAGGGTCAGATGACCGTGAGTGCAAAAATGTCCCGAATATTTATGTATTATGTGTAAAATGGTTTTTTACCTGTAAGCATGTGTTTTTGTTATACACAGTAGGTACATAAATTATATTTTTTATCACATCTATTCGAAAAGAGCTAGTAGGTATATTCTTCGTAAACGGGGATTTAATAGCTCTTTAATCCCTAGGGACTAAAAGTGATTTGAATTTAGAATGTGGATATTGTTAGTAAAAGTTCCAATCACCAAAGAGATCAATCACAAACATTGTATGAACAAGTTACAGGCTGTATGCATGCGCGGCTGAAAGAAGGCAAACCGCGCGAAGTAAATAAAAAACGCGGGAAATGCATTCCGCCTTCGTTCGTAACACACAATCACATCACATTCGAAGTTTACTTAGTTTTATAGAAAATGAGTGTGTCTTCCAATAGTGAGAATGAAATAAATAAACGTACTATTCTTATACATAAGTTGTACATATTTATCGGTGATAAAAAGTAGAGTATCCACCTCAGGAACAAACAACTATTTTGAGCTCGAGTAACTTTGAATACCTCGCTGCCCTCAGGATTCAACTCTCAAAGAAACACTCTCGCCTATAAAATAGTTGTTTGCTCCCTAGGTAAACAATCTACTATATTAATGTAGTCAATGTCAGTTTCAGATAATTAATTATCAACATAAAAAATCGACTCCATCAGAACTGGACCAAATTAAAATAGGACCAAACGGGAAGCACCAGCTTTCAAATAAAAAAATAACCATCAAAATCGGTTCACCCAGTCAAAATTCTGAAGTAACAGACATAAAAAACGTAAAAAATAAAAAATTACAGTCGAATTGATAACCTCCTCCTTTTTGGAAGTCGGTTAAAAAATAAGAAGACTTTGTTCGTGGCAGTGTAGTGAATTAAAATTTGTTCAATCTTAGGTAGGAATTAAATTTGCAATAATTTAAAAGGAGGAATAGTATAAAATCTGATTGATAATTCCTGACTCTCAAGCAGCCCTATCATTACCTAGCTTTACATGTATCTCGGAGTTAGATAAAAAGGTACACCTATGCATATGCATGAACTAGATGTGCCATTTTGGATAAATTTACTTTAACTAAAGTTATTTATTCGTTAATTTTCTGTTTTATAAGTTGTGCATAATAAATTATATACTACTAAAGTTATACTTTATACCACAAATTTAATACCATTAATAATATGTAAGTACTTAAGTACGTATAAGATACCGACCAAGTGCGAGTCAAACTCGCGCACTGAGGGTTCCGTACCACCATACAATAATTTAATGATTTGTTTTGTGTATTATGTATTTACCAAATAGGTACATTTTATCTATTAATGTTATCCATAGACAAGATTAAATCACAACCAGCCTCTTCGACAATAAGCATCTAAAACTCGGGTAATATAAACTTTATGATCTGTTTATTGCAATGATGCAATAAAAATAATGGCTTCTTAATATTTGTTATAGTAATTCGTTGTTTCTCACTACATTATGTATGTGATAAAACCAATTTAGGGTTTTTTTTTATATAGGAACCCGTGGTAGAAGAAAATCTATACATGTAGGTATATTCAATTGGTGTTAAACAATTTTTTTCTGGGGTGCGTTTAGCATGGTTTAGCTTAGAAAAGTTTTCCCGCTTTGCAGAGAATTTTACACAACTTCAAATTAATAACAGGATGACATTTCCTAAACGCAAACAAAGTAATGTCAGGTACCTATATCCCGCCGTCATTTCAGTGTCATGTGTTGCTAATTAAACTGAAGAGTATATTGAAATCAAGTACTTTGACTGATTTTCATTATTTTAATTAATGTAGTAAATTTTGCAGCATCCATGGTCGCAGGTAGACAAGATGACGTATGTTTATAGACATGTTATGTGATTAAGTAGGTATGTTATGTTAATTAATGTTTTTTTTTATTGTTCATAACAATTTCATTCCGAAACGTACCTACCAAAGGAAAAAGATAATATTGCATTACTCTGAACTGTGGTAAATTAATAGTACATTGTTATCCTAGGGGTGAAAGTAACTTATTTAGTCTCGAGATGAAATTGGTTATGTTTCCACTGCTGGAAATATGATAAGTATGATAGAATTAGTACTTTTTTATTTTGTTTAATTAATCAAACAAAACAAAAATAGAACATTGTTAGCCTAGGGGTGAAAGTAATTTATTTTGTCCCAAGACTAAATAAATTCTTTAACCCCGAGGTAAACACTGTGCTTTTTATTACGAATACAAAGAAAATAAAAACATGATAGAATTGACTAAAGAAAATATGTGGCAAATGCACGAGAAGAGCGGGGCTATAATCCTCCGAGAAAAAAAAGTTGGAACATGGTTCAAGACCTTATAGGTCTTAAGTTGTCTGAGGAGCTGATACTTTCCGGGTATGAGTAATGAAAAAACTATTACTTCATCACTCAGCCATAGATATACATTAGCTTGACAACTGAATATTTGCTCATATAACTTTATAAATTCTAATTACGTCTATGTACCTACCTACTATACCGTCTTACTTGCCGTCACACGGTTTGTCTTTGTGTCTACCGTATTTAACCTCAACAACTAATAGAGAACCATCGTTTTTTTTTGCAGATTACAATATTTCTTACCAAACCCATCAATATGTACAGAAAAGTGTACCCTAGGTCTCTATGCGTACAAAGTAAGAATTGGTGTTAGACCTGACTGAAATAAAATAATTTCGTACAGAAATAGGTATGTACCTATGCGGGGTTTTATGAGGTTAAATATTCTTAATCTTTTGACGAAATTGTCTATAACGCTTCTTTTTTAGGTAAAAGTTCTACGTCTAATCTAATAAATATAAAATTCTATGTACTTGTAAGACACGTAAGTCCGCTAGGTATGCGGCCATCTTCGACCGCATCATCATCGCTTTCCATCCGGTGAAGTTGCGGTCGCAGACGTGTGCCTGAACAAAAAAAGTATACTTGTAACACTTACCTAGTCAAAGTCAATCATAGAAGTCGCATAAAAAATCGTATTATATTCTATTTTATGAATTTAATACAAATGTTCTAGAACCTAGATACGTACCTACATAACAAAAGCATAAAAAAATTTTTCTAAACGTTTTTTGGCTTAAAACGTTTGAAGTTTTTAAACGTTTCTTTAACTTGTTAATACGAAGAAATAATAATCTACAGAAGCAAGTTCCTAATAGGCATCATATCACTTAAAGTATAATGCAATAAATTATAATCAATGCAATATACCGATTTTATAAAGATGTAAGAACTGGACCAAATTGAACTGGGACCACACGGGAAGCACCGACTTTTAAATAAAAAAAAAGAATCTTCCAAATCGGTTCACCGAGTCGAAAGTTCCGAGGTAACAAACATAAAACAAAAAAAAAAACCAGCCGAATTTAGAACCTCCTCCTTTTTTGGAAGCCGGTTAAAAATAACAGGGCATGTTACGGCATCCTTAAATATGGTAGATAGATACCATGTTTTCTCTCGTATATATCGATCAAAATTACTCTATTTTTATTAAAACAAAATTTTAAAACATGGGTATTATATTTATTAATTGAATCAAGGGAAGATATTTAAATTTTGGAGCGGTGCGGTGATCGATTTTATTGAATACTAGAGCTGTTGCCCGCGACTTCGTACGCGTAGATTGTTATATAAATTTTCAACCCTTTTTTCCTCTCTTAATCCGGCCCTTTTACAAAATAACATAAGCCTATACTTCAATCTGGTCATAGCTAAGCAGTGAAAACCGCATTTCAATCTATCCAGTGGTTTAGGAGATGTGCGTGGGCAAACAAACAGACAGACAAAAATTCTAATAACTGTCTTAACGTGTTCTGGTGCTTATTTTAGACGCTCTGTATGTTTTTATTAATATCCGGCAATTACCGATTTTTTTATCTCTACGTTTTAATTATATATAGATTTTTGTTTACCATGTTTTTATTTCGACGTACAGAACGAATTTATAAGGGTTCGTTGTGGGGCTACGGAACCCTAAAAACGCAGTAAAAATTTGTACCTAAGCGTAAAATAAAGGAACAAAAGTCCACTTTTAAATTGAGAATATTCGACCCTTTTTTTACCACCTGTTTTCAACTAACCAAATTTTCATAAACTAGCTAGGTAGTTCATGCCAATACACCTTTAATTTCTAATATCAGCTAATCAGTCACAGAGTTGTGAAGATATAGGTACCTGAGCAGTGAAATGTAATATATCGTTCGCGCAAAACTTTATGAGCCCTCTGAAGTTAGGCCCAGTGGCTGCGCAGTACGCATATTATAGGTATCCGAGGGACTTTACAGGGCGTCGGGGAGGCCTTGCGCCTAACTTCAGAGGGCTCATAAAGTTTTGCGCGAACGATATCTTAGCCCAAGAGACGCGATGTGACGATCATATGCAATGTTAAAATTATACTTCTCGATATTATGCCAATATGAAGAGGCCACTTTAAAAATAATTGTCATTAAATTCTTTATTACCTATCTGAACTCACATTTTAATAAACGACCTCAGATATTTATGTTTTGAATACATTTAGTACCTACCTACCAACAAGTTAGGTATTTACTAAAAATATTATAACTACCTACATATCTACCAATTCAAGTTCAACAAGTCAATGATTGCATGTTCAATTAAATAAATTTTTGGTTAATGCCATTTTGTCCTTTCGTCCTTTGACGTTCCTTTATTTATTTAAGAAAATTTTCCGTTTATTTACGTTTTAATTTAAAAAAACACAACCTTTATTCATACAAATGCCTTCGGGAGGCCTAAATTAAAACCATGATACTAATCTCTCTCGGGTTACACGACAAGCTTGTAGATAGCGGTAGGGTTAGTTAAGGGAACTCTTCCCGTCTGCAGGTCACTGGCTTGCATTTTTTTATTTAAAATAGTAGTGTGAATTATCTAGAAGTGGCAAAACCATGTTTTACCGTCTATCATAACATATCAAATAAATAAATTTTCGTTTAAGTTGACTAAGTAAAATGGTAACACCCGAATGTTTGCTTGTTAGTACCTAGGTACCTATTTTACTCTAACAAATTAAAAGATATTAAAACGAAAATTTCATTATGTTATACAGCAAATTGTTACTTTTTGGAAAATTCACAGTGATGTGATGTGATGTGTGAGCAAGAGAACTGCAGACGGGAAGAGCCCCCTAAGCTACAAAAGCACGTTTAGCGCAAAGCAGTCACAACATCGACATTAAAAAAAAATTGCTGTCCTCCATCTCCTCGACTCCATCAGCGTTGCCAGACGCCCCGATTTTGGCGAGACGTCCCGATTTTTAAATCAAAATTAAATGTCCCGCGCGGGACAGGCTCTGTCCCGCTTTTCGGGGATAACTCGACCGTGCGTGCTGCGATAGGGTAAATCTGATTTAAAATATCATATTTTTATTAAAATAGATTTTCTATGGCTATTTTTGCTGTTTATTGTCACGTAAACTTAATTTGAACGCAAATAATATTATTAATATATAAAAACTTCTGATTATATACGTTTTTAACAGACTTCCAAAAACGAGGATGTTTTCAACTGGACTGTTTTTTTTTTTAATTTTTGTTATCTCAGAACTTTTTTTGCAAAGCTGGTGCTTCTCGTGTGTTCCCATTTTAATTTGGTCCAGTTCTGAAATTTTTATGAAGTCGGTTTTTACATTGATATAATTAGGTACCTATTTACTATTTCCCGCTTTCGACGAAAGAATCCCGCTTTTTTTACTCACAAAGTTCCAAAATCCCGACTTGGCAAAAACAAAATTGGCAACGCTGCTCCATATCCACATAATAAATAACATGTGTATCTATTGTGATAGGAAGAAACTATAATCACTTAAATATTATTTAATCGTGTAAGTAAATAAAATTCATAGTTAATTGAGTTTAAGAGGCGTTCTATTAAATATGGTAAATACTTTTACCTAGCGATTATGATATGAATGTAGGTACGGTTCGCGCAAAACTTTATGAGCCCTCTGAAGTTAGGCCCAGTGGCTGCGCAGTACGCATATTATAGGTATCCGAGGGACTTAACAGGGCGTCAGGGAGGCCTCGGGCCTAACTTCAGAGGGCTCATAAAGTTTTGCGCGAACCGTATTCTGAATTAAAATTAAGAATCAATAGTTTCATCTTCGATTTTCATAAACAAAATTTGCATTCAGTTATTTGGGAGTGCAGTTTTTTTTTAAATAACGCCAACCACCTTGTTGCTACAATGGCCCGCTGACTTTATAAGAATAAGTTATAGGAACAACCACAGAATAAATAACACTACAAAATATAACCGCAACAGAGGCAAAAACTGCAATTACTTTGATTACCTTCACTTCGATGAGTGTGAAATAGTCCTTAAAAGATTTTATAGCCTTCAGATACCTACTAGCTTAGAAGCCGGTTTGGAGCCTGGCTACGAATTTACCTCGCTTGAACATAACACAGAAGCATGTAAGTATAGATCTTAGGCACCTACGTATTGATTAAATATTTTTGTACCTACATATACTTTTCTCAAACATCGACGAAAATAGTTCTTCAATTAAGTAATGTGCGGCTACCTATCAACCTATAATGTTCCGTATTTTTTAATGGTACGTATAGACAAAAAGTACTTAATACATAAATGGATTTTTTCAAACCTATAATAAATGGCGGTACAAGTAGCGCGTATGCATCCCGACCCATAGGCCAGGATCGTCACACAGTGGGTGCCTGATGGACGACGCAGTCCAGGAAGGTCTAGGAAACGCTGGCGTGACGATCTTGACTCATTCCAGAGAGGATGGCATGAGGTGGCGGCGGACCGAGATTTATGGAAGACGTTTGCCCAACAGAAGGACAGTATAGGGTATAGGTTAAATAAATAAATAAAAGATCCTAAATAGCCGAGCAAATGGCTGAACAGATTTCCTTAAATCATGCCTATAGAGGTAGCTAAGAACAAGCTAAAGGTAGCTTGATCAAGTCACCTTTCAACAAAAAAATATCTATATCGGTTTTGCCGTTTTGGATGAGGGTTACCATCCGTCCAGACATTTAGACCTTTGTCCGGCTTTTTTAGCTTCGGCTGCTTGGGCGATGTAAATCTTGACTAACGTCTCCCTAAACACAAAACAAAAATCTTCTTTAACAATTTAACCAACACACTCTCTAAAAAGTATGTTTTTTTTTACTGTTTGCCGTGCTTACAGCCAAGCCAACGCGAACAGCAAGCCAACATTAACAAATATTAAGTTGTATTAATTACAAACCAATCTTACATTACAAAATAATTTTATTGAAATGTTCGGTTTTATGTCAGGACTTTAAAATTTTGATAACCCTATTTGAGAGCTACGATGCCACAGACATACATACCTATACACAGACCAACACGTTAAATTTATAACACCCCTTTTTTGCGTCGGGGGTCAAAAATAGTGCTTCTGTTACGTAAAAACACTTATTTTATTTTATTTTAACGTCAATGGGAATATTGTACCTAATAAAATATAATTTTCAAAGAAGAATGCCTTGGATCTATTTGAAAATAAGGTTACCAACATTGTAAGTAGGTTAACATTACCCTCTTTTCTTTTTCACCAAAAAATTTGTATACGTACATATCTATATTATTAATTATATATAAATGCAGGTAGGTATATATTATCTAATCACTTTAAACGAGCAATTCTTGTACCTACCTATATTTATTTCGCGTATCTCGCGTATTCACCGTCTTACCACAGAATACAGAATCATATTTAACACTTCAAAAAGCAAACAAATACATTTTTACTTTGACAACTTTAGTCCTAATTTCCGAAAAAAATAACTGTATGTATTTAATTATGGCACGCCATTTATGTAGGTACCTACCTACGTAAATACCTACCTACCTACCTACCTATGTACGTACCTAATTACATTACATTACAGAAAAAAATGCTAACACATTCATTGGGCTCTAACATCAATAAAATTACATCGACTGTACTTAAATGATATAATGATTAAATGATACATTAAATGATTATTAAATGATACATCTATACTTAAATGATACAATAAAATATAACTTATATAGGTACATGAACATATTATATTATCATTGAACTACCCTCATTACCTTGCAAATAAATATACACATACCGCGAGTAATTTGTAGCTAATTATAGTAACTAATCATATGTTTAACAAGTTTAGCTGGCTACACAAATATCTACAATTAAAAAATAATATTTACCGTAAAACCAATTTTAAACCTTATACAGTATATACAAGATTCAAGGTTATTTAAAATCCTTGTGGACCCAGCACTAGGTGAGACTTGTATCGCACACACATGTTTTCATTTCTTTCATTTCATTTCACATAAATTTTCAACCTCCATTTGCGCCCTTTAATTCGGCCCTTTCGCAAATCCTTTCTTAGCAGTCCTCAACGTCTACGTGCACCCCATATGAAAACTACCTGCCAAATTTCAACTTTGTAGATCAAGTAGTTTTCGAGATTCCGTAATGAGTCAGTGAGTGAATGAGTAAGTGGTAGTTTGATTTTACCTATATACCTATAGTAGATTACAATAGAAGACAGATTGTACCCACCTGGGTTAGGTTGTGTCTGGTAATTGGGTTTTTTCATCCATTCGTAAGGCGAGCGCGGAGGCGCAGGGGGCTGCGCGGGCCGGGACCCTGGAGAGCCTTCCCCCGGGCTGGCCAGGTCTCCGCGGGCCGGCGACGGCATGTCCGCCGGCTCACGGTCCCCGGGCTCCCGCTTCGGGAAGTGATGCGACTCCGGCGTCCATTCCCCGGCCGGCGCCGGCGCTCCATTCCACGCGCACCACTGCTGCTCCTCAAAATTCTGGTGCTGCCACCCGTACCACCCGCTCCCGTATTGCCCGCCCTTGCCTTGGTACATGGCGAGCGGATTGACGTAATTCACCATGCTTCGATCACCGTCCGAGCATCGCACATACACTCGCCGTCACAACACCACCGTTCTGTTCACAGATACACCGCGCGTGAGGTAACGATCGCGACTGAGCAGAGGTGCGAGGCAACGAGGCGGCGGGAGGCAGCGGTGGAGGAAACGGGAGGGGCTCCGGTGCCGGCGGTGGAAGGCGGCGCCTGGCGCAGCCAATAGCGCAGACGGAGCCGCGGGACCCGCCTCGGGCTCCGGTCGCTCCTCGTCTACACGGCGCTCCTCCGCCTGTCCGCGTGTAGCCGCACACAACACTGCACTGCTATCATTTAATTTGCCTAATTACAACGAAAATAATGAACACGTTCTGTAATAAGGTCTGCTACAGAAGATAATTTCGCTGCCAGGAATTTTTCTTTAATAATTATTGTACGGGTAACTTACCTAGGTAATATTAATTTTACTATGATGAATATTAGGTAAGTAATTAAATCATAAATACATAATTACAATAAAATTAATGTATGTACCTACATATTCAAAATCAAATATCGATCAATCAAATATACCTACTTAGATATTTATTTGTTAAAAATAAAATTACTTACATAATTCTACCAACAGCAGGTTCACGTCTTTTCCTGTGCACAGGATCTATATATTAAGGTATTAGGTATTATTTAGCAAACTTAGGTAGTACCTAGTTTAGAACCTGAATCTGCTTTACAAATAGGTAGTATAGGTACGTAGGTAGGTCTTGGAAAACTTTTTTGATCGAAGAGGTAGGTACTAAAATTACGTAGGTACCTACTATAGATATGTTACCTACCTACCCTACATAAGATTAAGATACTCGTATCGTACCTATGTACGTACGTACCTATTTACCTAATTTGATGGTCATTTAACGTTATTTTAAATACCATCTTCATAGATTAAGTGCGGCTGCTGAAAGAATGCGTCTGTTACCATGACATTGTAGGTAAACGCTGAATCAACGAAAAAATTAAATTATGCACACTTTTACGAGGTTTAGAAGGTTTCGTAGCCCGACAAGGAACCTTTATAAATTCGATCTGTCCGTGCGTCTGTCTGTCTGTCCGTCCGAATTTTTAGAAGCTTCTAACTTCCATAATTGTTAAGATGATAACTGCATAAAACTTTGCACAATTACAGATGTAATATAGATCTCAATTTTAAAAGTATAAAAAATACATAATATTTAATTTTAGGGGTGGCTCTGTTACGTACCTACATGTGAAATGGGGATGAACTTTTTTTTTCACTGCACCTTTTTATGTGGGGTATCGTTGAAGAGGTATTTTAAAATGAAGGTAGGTTTGATACATCACTTTTTTATACAGTCTAGGATTACGAAATATGGCCCGCCAAAGTGGCAAAAAGTTGGTCCCCCCCTGAATTAAGACATAGAAACTTGTCACTTACAATACGGATAGGTTATATTTAAAATCTTCAATCAAAATTATTTCGAATATTATGTTTTTTTGAGTAACTGTAATAAATTTCAGGCATTCTAGCTCAAATTGACCTTTTTGTAAAATGATCTTAACAAAGAATATTTCTCAATCAGTTATCTCTAAGGTTAAACCATTAAAAGTAGTTATATGTATCTAGGTATATGTCGGGATGAACCATCTCTGAAATTTGGCTAAGTCCACAGAGCTTCGATCGTTCGAGTTTTTCTATAACTATCAATTTCTGAACTATGACTACAATTATATGGCTTTGGAGTCCCGTCTCGGCGTTCGGGCGAGGTGAACGCGTCGATCGCCATAAACGTATTGTTTACATTATCTTCCGTCACTTCGTGTCGATCGGCCGGGTACCTGTGAGTGCCGTCAGGTTTTTACCTACGGGCGCCACCGGCGTGCCATTGGGCAATGATGGACGAGATTAAGACTAATATAGAACCGGGAGATACAATAGATGATGTGAGCATTTCCAGCGATCTAAGCGAGCAAGAGAAGATGGTAGAAGCCCTAGAAAAAGAACAATACATAGATGACAAGTTACAAGAGAGTGTAATACCAAGAAAAATATCAAAACCGACTAAGAGAGAGAGAGAGGGAGAAGATGAAATAGAGTGGAAGACAGAACAAAATAAAGAAAAGAAGTACAAATCAGAAACAGAGAAAGGTAATTACGAGATATATATTTCTGCCAACGAAAAAATGCCCAAACAGTTTGCTTTGGCAAAGTTTTTTAAAAGTATAGGCGTGATGGATATTGACAAAGTCAAATACATAAACCCTTACAAAATTAGAATAGACGTTCCAAATGTAATTGCTGCTGATGTAATAGAGACATGTAAAGAAATAACTGACCGAGGATGGAGGGTACACAGAGCCATGGAAGTCAACATGTCTTATGGTGTTATAAGGGATGTAGATCTGGAAATAAAAGATGACGATATTTTAAATAGTATATCATGCCCAGATCCAGGGAAACTCTTATCGGTGAGCAGACTCTTACGTCGAAAATCTAACGGTGATGGTTGGGAGGCTAGTGAATCGGTCAGGCTCTGCTTTAAAGGATCTTTCCGTCCAGCGTTTATATCCGTAGATGGGTTGAGAATAAGAGTTGACCCTTACATTTTCCCTGTGTCACAGTGCAGTCACTGCTGGGCTTTGGGCCATACAGCGGCAAAAATGCCCCTCGGGTAAGATCGTTTGCCCTAAGTGTAGTGATAATCACCCTAATTGTGAAACTTCTACATTCAAATGTATCAACTGCGGCGGTAATCATATGGCGTTGCTACGTTCGTGTCCAGCGTATCGAAAAGAGAAGAGATTGAGGGAGCTAATGGCTGAATTCAATTGCACGTACCGACGGGCCTTGACTTTGTATGTCCCAGTACCTTATACTAGGCAAAGAACCCAATCACCACCAATGGAGTGGGCAACTCAAGTAACTCCTACAGTAACGACTAAGGAATCTATTACACCCAGACAAGGACCGTCATATGCAGAAGTCATCACGCAAGCGATTGTTCACAAAGAAGTGACGAAGACACCAGCACGTCGCCCTCCTAAACAACAAAAACAGGAAAAAAAAGTCAGACCCTTTTGTTTTTGAAGCTCCAGTTAGACCCAATGTGATTAGCTCTGAGAAAGTAGACAAAGAAAAAGAAGAAAGAAGAAAAGATATGAAGTTTAGTGAATTAGCAAGTAAATTACAAGATATTTTTTTTCTAAAACGAGTTTCAATACAGGACAAAGTTCAACGAGCAATCAAGTGTTGCATAGAGTGGATAATTTTAGTGGCAGTAGAAAGCGTCTCGGATTGGCCGATATTGAAACCAATACTGGATTATCTAGTTCCAGGATGAACTGTATCTATAATATTAATACTATTCAATGGAATGCAAGAAGTCTCCAACCCAAACTAGAATCGTTAGAACATGTATTATACCGAGAGAAAATCCACATTGCTGTCATCGCCGAAACATGGTTAGACCCTAACAGTCGGTTAAAGGTAAACGGTTATAATATATATCGCGAAGATAGACATGACGCACACGGCGGCGTCTTGATTTTAATACACAATTCAATTAAGGCTTCCTATCATAAAGTTAACTGTATAAATCCGAATATACAAGTAGTAATGGTCGAAATTTTTAACTGCAAACACATTCAATATGTGCTAGGTTTATATTGTCCCTCGTCGGTGTCCACAAATCAGTCGGACTGGGAACACCTATTTAATATTGTAGATAAGAAAACTATTATTCTGGGGGATTTCAACGGACACCACACCAATTGGTCATACAAAACAGAATCTCGAGGCATACAAATTTACGATGCCTTATTGGAAAGTAAATTTATTAGCTTGAATGACAATACCTGTCCAACACTGATAAGATTAGTACTTAATAAACTACAGCAAACTTCACCTGACTTATCATTGGCTTCATCGGATATTGCAATAAGATTGAAATGGGGAACTACCAATGAGAATTTAGGTAGCGATCATTTAATTATTAAGCTAACCATGCATTCGGAGAAAAGTTCTGATAACATAATATCACGGCGTAACTACAAAAAAGCTGATTGGAGCTCTTATAAACAAGAATTGGAGGTGTTTTTCGCTGACTTTGTTTTTAGTACAAATAACCCTCAAACTTCATATGATAATTTTATAAATTGTCTCAATACAGTAGCGGATAAACACATACCATTTATTAAAATTAATCATAACCCTAATAGTAATTTCACACCTAAGCCCTATTGGAAAATTTCATTATCAAAATTAGTTGCTGAACGTCGCCTAGCTCTTGTCATATTTCGACGTAATCCAACGCCTAGTAACTTACAGAAGCTCGAGCAGAAAATACGAGAAACCCAAAGGTTGCTACGTCAATCACGTGATAAAGCATGGCGTGACTATTGTTCGACGTTGGACGGTACTGTCAGTCAAAGCGAGATGTGGCGCAAAATTAAATGGTTAAAAGGATACGATACGTCGCGACCACATGTTACTAAGGAACGGGCAGTTGAATTATTGCACAGTTTAACACCGGACTACGTACTACCACGTGAACCTAATTTTCTAGAAATAAATACAAACTTGGATACAGAAATCACAAAACATGAATTGGAATGTTGTATGCGTCATAAAGATACGTCTCCAGGAAACGACAAAATATCATATTCCATGTTAACTCACTTACCTGATAACGGAAAGGTCGTTCTATTAATGTTATACAACACATTTCATTCACTAAGCTTTGTCCCGGCGCAATGGCGAGATATTACCGTTATACCTATACCCAAACCCGGTCGTGACCCCCAGTCTTCTGGATCTCTCCGACCTATTTCTATGATATCATGCGTGTGTAAAACATTTCATAACATTTTAACCAAACGATTAGAATGGTACATAGAGAAAAATAATTTTTTATCTCCAGACACCACAGGTTTTAGAAAATGTCGCTCCACAATGGATAACCTTTCTAGTTTGGTATCGAGGATTCAAACCGGTTTTTCACTACATCAAAACACAATGGCATCTTTTATTGACATTGATAACGCTTATAATAACGTTGATTTGAGCAGTCTGATACATGTCATGCAGCAATTAGGAATTGGCTCGAAAATAAGTAGATATGTATGGAATTTTTTGAAAGAACGACATCTAAAGATACATACCGAGGACTATTGTTTTTCTAGGAGTACATGTCGCGGTATTGCCCAGGGAGACCCATTTTCGTCGTATTTGTTCAACATCATAACAGTTAATATTTGTAAAAATATAAATAATGTATTTATATCACAATACGCTGATGATTTCGTCCTATACATAAGCTACTATAACATAAAAGAAGGAAAAACTCAGTTACAAAAGGCTTTAAATAAACTTGTTAAATTACTGGATGCTATCGGGCTAGAAATTTCAGCAACTAAGAGTAAGATATGTGTGTTTAAAAGAGGCTATCATACAGAATTTTTGGATTTATCTGTTAACGGTATTTCTTTGCAAATAGTGGATCAAGTTAAATATTTAGGGCTATGGCTTGATAGATCATTACGCTGGTCTAAACATATCAATGAACTAAAGGAGAACAGCTTAAGATTACTGAACATATTCAAGGTTTTGTCCAGTTCGGGTTGGGGCATTCACCCGGTTCATTTAAGACGTATTTACATAGCTATAATTCGCAGCAGGTTAGATTACGCGAGCGTGCTGTATGGTAACAGCTGTAAAACCCATTTAAGTAAGTTAGATAAGGTTCAAAACCAATGCATGCGTATTATCGGAGGTTTTATAAAGTCCACTGCTATCCACGTGATGGAGTGCGAGTTACACATTCAACCTTTAAGCGTTCGTAGAAATTATCTTGCTGCAAAGTTTTGGTTAAAATGTAGGTCTATATCTGATAATGAAATAATTAAGATTATTGATAACTTAAATGACCTGTGCCATAGTGAATATACAGTATCTTGGGTATATTGGAGGAATAAAAGTAAGCCGTTGTTATGTTTAGCTCACCGACTTCTAAAAGATACACCTATTTATTCGAGTAAACAATTAGAAATGTTTTCATTGGATACGTGGGTCAGCAATGTGGATATCTCGACAGTATTAGCTCCCAATATTAATACCCTCTGTAAACCAAAAGATAAATATTTAAGTGATGAATTAATGCGAATTTGTGTACAGTACATAGATAGTAATTACGTAGAATATTACCAAATTTATACGGACGGATCCAAGGAAGGTGAAATTAGTGGACTAGCTTATTTTGACCCTAAAACAAATAAATCAGTACAATTAAGAATTGATGTAAATTTATCTATTATGTACACGGAGCTAATTGCCATAGCAGAAGCAATTTCCTATGTATGCACATTAAATGCTGATAATTTTATAATCTTGACAGATTCTAAAAGTGCAATTTACCACCTGGCTCGATGTACCTCGAATTTTCGAGGCACACCGATAGCCTACCGCATTTTAGAATTGTTACGCACACTTTCCAACAAGAATAAGAATATTAAGATACAATGGATACCATCACACGTCGGCATACCCGGCAACGAGGAGGCCGATCGCCTCGCCAAGGAAGCTCTGACCCACGGGACACCCTTCTGTTGCATACCCTTGTTCTCTGACTGTTTAGGTATGGTCAGAGATCAAGGTAAGGAGTTGTGGAAGGAGCTCCTTGACGACCGTTCTGTCGCAAAAGGAGTTTGGTATAAGTCCATTCAACCTGGGCTCACCCGTTCGTCGTGGTTTGCCGACGTTGATGTGAGTAGGGCAGACATTGTGACGGCCATGAGGCTTCGGTCCGGTCACATTCCACTCAACAAATTTCTAAATTTGATAGGCAAATCAGACTCACCAAACTGCACCGAGTGTGGAGTAGTCGAAGATGTGTTTCATGTTGTGATGGAGTGTGTCCGGACAGAGGCTGAAAGGTTCGATTTCTACCAGTACACCAACCTTAACCTAAAAGATGTTGGGTGGTGCAACAGTGTACTAGCTGATCCATTATCGGAGGAGTGCAAAATGCTATGCAAGCTGGTTAGGCTTTGCATTAATAGAAGAAAATAAGTTTAAGAATGGCCAATGAGGGTGGCATGGTCATGTCTGACCAAACCCTCTTTAAAAAAATTAAGATTAAAAAAAAAAAAAAATATATGGCTTTGGTTACGGAACCCTACCATATGTCTCGACACGCTTTAGCTAGTTTTGTCCGTAAGATTGTAGTTGGGAGCAAAAATATTTCAGTAAAATATGAAAAGAAAATGTTGTAGGTACATACTACATAGGTACATTCCGATTATTTTTCAATGTTGTTGCAGTTATTAGACGCATTTTCTCAGCGGCCGGACTGTAGTTAAGTAAGTACGTATCTCCTTCTTTTTATAAAAGTGAGGTGAGGTAGGATGCGCGGGAGGGGAGGAGTTAAATTATACCTACGCCCGTGTGGTGCAAAATCTATGTAGATATGGTACTCGCTTCATTAGCCCTGACGCTGAGGCAATAGAATACGGTACCGGTACCCCCTGCCTGTAGTAAGAGACTACTAAAACGGGACCTCCAGGCTCGGGATGGTCAAACTAGGGCTCTGACCATTCACTTAAGCATGCCCAGGGAAAGAACGACAACATTGTGTCGGGATGATCTCGGGAGGAGCCGTAGCGCTGTGTTGAGGCCTGATGGCTCTGGTGCGTTCCTCTGGAGATCCCGCCGGAGCCCGGATCCTTCTTGTCAAGCACTAAAGCTGGTCACGGGGGGGGGGGGGGTTAGTGAGTGGGTGCCGGTTGTGAGGTTGTGCTTACTTTTGTTGTTATGTCGTTTTGCTGACAATAGGGGGGACAACAATATACTTACCTAAATACATAATTGTAATAAATCTGGTTACGTGATATATACTTGAACGGTCCCCAAGTAGAATTAGGATAAAAGTTATAACTAATTATACTAAAATAGTTATCTTCCTTATCTTATCATTATAAAACCGACTTTACAATATTAGGTAGTAAAATATGCAATTCCGGTTCCTCGGATGAAATAATTAGTAATTACATTATCATCAAAGTAACAAAAGTTTCCGTTTTTGTTACTTATTTTGAAATAATAGCCATATAGTTAATAATATTGAACTGATTTAAATTGAATTTCTTATTTTTATGGGACCAATCTGAAAATAGGTAGGTAGGTACGTACCTACCAATCAAAAAATGTCCTTTTAATTAAAATGTCCTTTCAATTAAAAAATAATGTCCGAATCGGTTCATAAATGTCCGAGTTCTGAGGTAGGTAACAAACATTTAAAAAAATGCAACTCATCAATTTTTTGAAGTCGGTTAATAGTAGTAATAATATTGAACTGATTTGAATTGAATTTCTTATTTTTATGGGACCAATCTGAAAATAGGTAGGTAGGTACGTACCTACCAATAAAAAAATGTCCTTTTAATTAAAATGTCCTTTAATTAAAAAAGAATGTCCGAATCGGTTCATAAATATCCGAGTTCTGAGGTAGGTAACAAACATTAAAAAAATGCAACTCATCCATGTTTTGAAGTCGGTTAATAGTAAATATACAAATGTTAATATTATTTTGATAGGGTTTGGTGTGGCACGTCATATTGGTAGGTACTTAGGTATTTTCCAAAGTCAAGCTAAATACCTATGTAAAAATATTTTCAAGTTTTTATAAAATTGACAAACATTATAAATTGACAAACCTACCTACCTACCATAGTCAAAGCAACCTACCTACCTAGTCAAAGTCAAGCAAAGTAGGTATGTCGCGGTTAAATCCTTGAATAGCCCAGTAAAATGATGGAGAGGTTTCTACGGAGTTTTCGAAACAACACGAAAAGACACGTTTCACTAGAGCACGATCACGTAAAGCGTATACAATACTAATCGACTATTATTACGTAGGTACCTCTACACATCAACACTGAAAAATACCTTCCTACACAAAACACCTAAATATACAGCGAATGTTATCCAATTCGCTGCCGTACCTACCCAAAGGATAAAAACGGGAGCCTATTACTGAGCCTACGTTTTCTGTCTGTTCGTCCTACCTTTTAACGACTGCATCATTATTTATTATTTCTTAGATAATCTGCCGTAACATTACCTACTTATTCTGTGAAAATTTCAACTAGGCAACTATGTAATGTATATACAGCCGTTAAAAGGTAGGACGGACGGACGGACGGGCGGACGGACGGACAGACAGACAGACAGTGCAGCGTAGGGTAACACCTTTTACACCCTTTGGGTACGGAACCCTAAAAACAGGATTTTTAATGCATACCTACCTACGAAGAATTTCAAAAAGTCCTGTACCTATAGTAGGTACCTGTTTATGTAATTTCCGTGAACCTTGCCTGAAGGTAGGATTATTTCAATAGTGTAGTTAGATTAAGTAGGTAGGGTAAGCAGGGGGAATAGCACTCACTGGGTAATAGCGCTCACCTCTATAACTCTGTCAAAATGTAACGTAGCAATACGCCACGTCGCGTGAAGCACGAGAGGAGAGAGCCTCTAACAGACAGCGATGCAAACGGACAGTCAGCTCGAGTCATGTGACCGTAAAGTGCGTTTCTTCGTTTGCGGCCCCGCTGTTCTAATTTTTTGGCTAGGTGTTATTGTCGGTAAAGTCCAGAATTTTAATGCTTATTAAATTATTAATTTTACGTTTCTGACAATATAAAAATTCTATTATGTGATAATGCAATCAATTTTCAATAATTGTGTATGTATTTTTTTTTTTTTTTCATATTAATTACAAAATGACGATTTGGGGTTATACCGCTCAGCTGGGCCCTTATTCCGCACGGGCAAACGCGCGCTATCGTGGCCACGGTAAGTTTCCCTCAAAAAGTTGGCCTCTATTGCTTAGGAAATAAAGTTCAACTTTTGGAAGTTAACTTACCGCGCCACGATAGAGCGCGTTTGGCCCGTGCAGAATAAAGGCCCTGAACACCATTACCCTTTAGCGACTTATTTTTTTACTGTTTTAGATATGCCAAGAAATTATTTAAGAGGACAAAAACAAACATGAAACAAAAAAATGTGAAAAAAAAAAATTACAAGATATTTTTTTAACAAGAAATTTCTTCAGAGAGTGATGATAAAGAGCACCTTTGCGACGATGACAGTGGAGACGAAATGAATGAGGATGATGAAAATTATGTCCAATGTTTAATTTGCGAAGAATTTGGAAAAAATTACGAGTTGTGGTATCGCTGTACCATCTGCGGACTGTGGGCTCATGCTATATGTTTAGGATGGGATTCGCCAAATGGATACATCTGTGATTTATGTGTCCAAAAATAAAATATTACTATTTCTAATGTGTCTTACCACTAATTATAATAATTATTTTATACTCTATTATTACAATTGAAGTTCATTTAACATCGAAGACTTTACTATATTTGTTAAATTAAAAGAGGCTAAGCTAACGTACAAATGGGGATAATTGATGCTAATTTGTGATTGGAGACTTTACTTTTATTGTATTAGGTTGATCTCATTAATATTTGATTAATTAAAATGTATCTTACTTATTATATTCCAAAAAACATGTTTGAGCGTCATTACCCCGTACCATGAGCGGTATTACCCAAAGTCCGGGGCAATGCCGCTCAAACATGTTTTTTTTATAGTGTTTTCCTACAACTAGCAGGTCAAAGATATATGCTTTTGTTGTTAAATTGTTGATTACTCGATAATTAAAGACTTTGTTATTTTTCATTATTTTGATTTATAATAAATAATTTAGAAAATACAGCATGTTTTTCTTAAGTGAACGCCATTCCCCCTCCTTACCCTACCTACCTACTTAGTTAACAATCACCACCACCAGCCACCAGACCAGAACCATCGGAGAATGGGCAGCAGTGTCCTATTAGTATCTAGGTAGACGGTGAACGTACTGCGATCCCCAAGCTGCCTGCCAAGCGTGGGGATTATGGCAAAACCCCTCTCTAAGAGGGAAGCATTTGTTCAGCAGTGGACGTTTACCTACTGGCTGATGATGTGAGATGTGAAGTAACAATCAAATCGAAAGCTCCTATTTAACTGACTTCAAAACGACGACAGGACGACAGTTCTATGTTCCACAATTTTTTTTTATGTATGGTCACCGATTTCTCCGCTAACGATAGACTGATTTCAAATTTGTTTCTTTTGTTCGCTAGGGTATACCTACTTCTAATTTGGTCCCATTGTCACCAAGTCAGGATCTGGTGATGGGGAAATCGAGGGCAATCCTTAAATTGCAGGTACCTACCTGCTTGGGGGCGTGGGTTCGATTCCCACCTAGGACAAACATTCATGTGATGACGATGGTAATAATGTGTGGAAACCTAAGATTATATAATGTAGGTACATGTACAAGTATTACTATGAAATCTTTGAGAAGGTTTTCCGAAAGGCAATAAAAAAAAAACTAAAAAATGCGATCGATAGTAGGTATCTGAATGCGATATAGATAGCGTTGACGAGACGGATAATTTATGAAAATTTTGCAAAATCACAGACGATCATACAATATTATCTATCTGTCTGTATGACACTGTCTGTCATGCATTTTATTTCGTAGTTATACTGTTTTGTGGTTATCGATGTATAACTATGAAATCTTTGAGAACGAGGTTTTCCAGAAGGCAATAAAAAATTGCTCTGAAAAATGCGATAAACAGTGTTGACGAGACGAGGATAGTTTATGAAGATTTTGCTAAATCACAAATGAACAGACAATATCTGTCTGTCTGACACTGTCTGTAATGCATTTTATTTCGTAGTATAGTATTTTGTGGTTATTGTTTGTTATCAAAGTACTTTTTTCCACAACTCAAATTAGTAGGTTCATAAGTGTACCTTGACTCGCTATGTTATAAAACGTCTCCTCTTTCTTGTGTTTCATTAAAAAAATAAAATTAAATTTAAAACCATGTCTCCTCAGCGCCATCTATCAAGAGCCGTCAGAAAACCGCCCATTTTGCCATCAAAAACCTGCACAGTATTGGCAAATTAAAAAAAGTACCTATCTGTGGCAGGAACGAACTTCATCGTCTATGGCCTCAGAAAAAAAACGTGTAATATTATCAAAGTCTATGGCCATTAAAGAGCCGTCACAGACACGTCACCAAGTTGATACGTTTGTTAGAAGCCATAGCTGGGCCCTTATTCCGCAAACGCCAAACGCGCTCTATCGTGGCACGACACGATATGAGCACGATATCTGCGTAAAACGGCATTCTGTACGGTACCAAAGTGTGACAAGGCGCGGTTAGGCGCGTTCCCCGCTCGTTTTGAGCAAGGTTTGAACTGTCAAATGAACGTGCTTTGAACTTTCGCGTTAGAGGCGCGGTCAAGCGCGTTTGGACTGTTTTCAGATGTTTTGAGGTTACATTTAGCAAAAAAATTTGCTGATGTCCCCAATTTAAGGAAGTTATTCATGAAATTGTCTTGTAAAAGACAATTACCCACTGTGAAATTAATAATATTCAACAAAAAGGCGGCCCAGAATCACAACGAAATCCGGGGATTTGGTCAAAGTTGGGGTGGAAAATTACGGGCGATGGTCCTCCAACTCTCAAGGAGGTGATGCAGGTGGACCTATCCATAATGTGGCCCTGTATGGCTTTGGGGATATTGTCTCCACTGAGGTATGTTTATTTTAGTTTTTTGTATCATGTACCTACATAGTCTTGGAGATTGACAGAAAGACTACAGCCAGTGGATCAAAAAGCGTGTAATTAGACTTTTAAAACATGTAAGTTAGTGTGTTTTGTTTTTATCCCCGGTACAGACTAAGCTTCAGTCTTGAACATTGTGTGAAGTTGCTAGTCTATCTGTTTTATATCGGATACATTTCAGAGAGTTTGCATCGAATCTGCATGATCTAATTCCCTCCTGTCTATTTTTCTATCAAACACGTGGCCAGGGCCATTTGATATTCAGAAAGCGTGAATGGATATTCATCGATCCTTACGATCTGAGTGTCTTTAAGTTTTAATGAATCTATTCTCTCTGAGCAAGTATTGTCCATCGTAGACTGCATTCTTGTTTAAAATCAAACTAAAACCAATTTCAATAAAAATAAAAAACATTTAAATGTCACAGATACACACATTTAACTTATAACACCCCTCGTATACTATATACCCCTTATATTCCCTATTCATGTACTTAAATGCTCAAATGCTCAAAATTATTTATTTTGTGCAGTTCATAGAGCATACAGAGAGCCCAGCACCTGCCCCTGAGACACCACCTGCGCCAGAGCTTGAGATGGGAACATTGTTTGGTCTGCCCGGAACAAGCATTAAAACTGGTGTAAGGAGCCCCATTTAAGTCACCATTACCAGCACTAACTGCAGCTTCAGCTTTTGGCATGAAATCATGGTAAGATCCTTTTACAACCTGACTTTAGACATGGTAAGATACATTCCATGCATTTAAAGGATTTTCCTCGAAAAGTGCAATTTCATGAACTAGATTTCCACATCACTTTTAGATTATCACACATCCAGATCACACACATCGGCCACATCATGGTTTTCCATTAAGCGAGATTGCGGTCAAACGTTAGCCTAGTCTGATGTAAAAAAAACCTTTTTGTGAATATTGCTAAGTACTAGATGGTATTTCATAACAAGATTTCACTTGGAGACCATGTAAGGGAGGCATTATATCATACCTAATCTTTTATTTATCATATCACATTATGATAATTTTTTGTCTATTTCAGATACTTTTGACAACAATGAGAGTTACTCGCTACTGACCAAATCACAGCCTAGATGCAACATGCTACCACCAGGCGAAGGCTGCCAGAGCCCGGTGTTATGCTCTAAGCTGCTGTTGAGAACAAAAGTGGGGATATACAAAATGTATATTCATATGTCATGGTATGCGATTTGCTCGGTTAGCTAGAGAGTCCAGGTGGTACAGAATGTCGCCCTGAGGATAGTCACGGGAGCCGGCTGGTACGTACGTAACGACATCAGTGGCACGAGTGTCAAGAGTGGCAGTGCGTACGAGCACTTGCGAAAAAGTTATCATTACGTAAACGATAGCAAAATGTATGAAAAAAATCAGTTTCCATTCGCGTCCGATAGAGGCGCTGTTCAATTATTCATACATTTTCTATCCTTTACGTTATAATAACTTTTTCGCAAGTGCTTGTACTAAGGCCACAGGACGTTCGCATCGAGACGGCGGAGCCCAGCCTTGGCAGAGAGCAATATCCTCATAGCCGATCTCCCTTTGGGTACAGGAAGAAGAACCCGTTAATTGATCGACCTTGAGGTTTTAGCTACTTCGACTGGCTATATATTATTTGTGTAAAAGATATTTTAAATAAATATATACCATAACTATAACAAAAATAAATGTTTGATTTTTATAAAAATATCACCTTTGTTTTATTGTATTTCTTGTTCATCATCATTTCAGCCTATCAAGTTCCCACTGCTACGACACAGGCCTTCTCTCAGATAGACAGATAGAGAGGATGTGCTGTAATCCACCATGTCATATATCTCAATGCATATTGATGAATGTCATTCATGCCTTCGAACTTTTTGAGGTTGTTGGACATACCGGTATCGTACCAATGTTTTCCTACACTGTTTTTGAGTGATGGCATCAAACTGCACATGATTTATTTAGGTACTAAATAAGTTATTGGTGTCGGGCTGAGGATTGAACCAGGTGCCATCAGATTGTAAAGCGCACATGCTACGGCTCAGACACTATCGTTTGTACATATAGATCTCGGAAAATTATATTCTTGCTCAGTGATATGAAATCAAACGTAAAAAAGAAATAAGTTTTGGGTAAATTTTAATATACAACGATATCACAATGAGGGCAGATAGTCACACTAATAATATAAATTTGTATGCTTGCTGCTTCTTCACACTCAAACTTTACAATTGTTATGTTAAAGACATTTATTGTAAGCCAGTTAATATTGCCATTATTATGCTGTCTTTGAGTTGTGGCTTACATTCTGTGCGAGTCACTCCCGGTCGGTACCACGGAGTACCACCAAACATCTATCATGAGCTGCCCCTCCAAACTTTGCATATATGCCAATTATATGTATGCCACTGTCACATAATATCCTTTAATTTTATTCTTCTCCGTCTTGTTCCGTCTTGGGAATTGTACGTAATTAGGAAGGAGACCATTTATTGTCTCCACAACCCCTGTATACACCGGATTGTTGTTGGCAGCTAACCACTACCCACTGGCTTTTGGTAATTCCCAGTTCAAGGTTGTAAGAACTTCAACTTCCGTCTTAATGCTGGTAGCAGGAGAATATAGCTTCTCTGCAAGGATCACACATAGGAAACAAAATAGCTGGTGACCGGATGAATAGTTCAGGCTGCAATGATAATCCGGGGCTCGCCGGCTCTGAGCAACTAGGTATTGCTCTATTAATAAGTTGTTGGAGTCAACTTCTACTAAATCTACTACGAATTCCTTTTATTATATTTCATAGGTTTTTTTGCCTGGAATTGCGAGGTTATGTTATTGTTTTGATAATTAAAATGGATGTCTGATGTTGCGTTCCAAATCTGGTTTTATATGTATCTCCTTATCTTTCCTGAATTAAGAATAATGATTTAGGTATTTTTCATGGGGTTTCTACTTAAAAATTCAAATTAAAGTGTTATTAAATTAAGTTTTGTAGTTTTTTATGGCATCTTGTGATACGGATCCAAAACAAATCATATTCATCTAATAAACCGTAACCGTAAACCGCTTTCCGATTCTAGCGGAGGTGGGAATTTTGAACGCGCCGCGTGAAATCGAAAAATGGGCCATAGACAACCTACCGTGCGGCTTACAGAATGCCATTTTACACTTTCACGATAGAGCGCGTTTGAGAATCACGTTTGTGTTTAGAGCACGATACGATAAGGCACGTTCGTGGTGTGGTTTCGAATGGCCGGTCCGGAATCAGGGCCCTGAAAGGTTCATCAGCCAAATCCGTCACGTCTGTTAGCTACTGTTTACGGCTCTACCTTCTCTTTGACATACCTACATAACTTAGTCGTTTCAAAACTAGATTTAGCCTTTTTCAGCTTGTACAGCCCCATAAATAATGGTTATTTAACCCCTAGCCCTAACTGTAGCACTATTTGTAATCCACCACCGCCAAATCCGTCAGGCTAGGGCACAGATATACACAACATACAGATATACGTAGATCTGTGGGCTAGGGCTTTTGGCTTGCTACATATCACAGATCTAAGTAATCTGTGGTATTCATTTTCATTCAGCAATCTGCATTTGCGTTCATTTCATTCATTCTCTCACTAATTTCGCGTTTGCGTTCTCGTTTTGTGAAATTAATTTTGTATTGTTTAATTGATAGGAATTTGCTAAAATAAATAACACTGTTCTCATTACGATCAAAATGTCTGCTGATAATATTGAAAAGTTGTATCAAAACTATGGTATTTTAGCCGACGCCAAAGATGACATCTCGAAGGTAGGTGTCCTTAGCTCTAACCTAACATTCAGAAAATATAACGTATCCAATAAATTTCATAATATTCATACAGTTTTTGTTTGTATTTCAGCATGAAAAAGAGTATTTGGAAATATTGGCTGCTGTAAAAGGATCTGACAAGGAAAAAAGGCTGGCGTCTCAGTTTATTGCCAAATTCTTCAATAGCTTTCCTACACTTGCGGAACAAGCGATTGAGGCTCAATTCGATTTATGCGAGGATGACGATGTAGCCGTAAGTATCTTTGAGTTATAATATGTGTCATTATTACCTTTTGATAGTAAAAAAACCTTCATTTGTTAACAATTATATCATCTCTACACAGTATTAAATAGCTTTCCGCGTTTGTCTGTTTGTATATCTGCTAACAAAACCACGCAACGGATTTTGATGCGGTTTTCACCATAAGCTAGATAATTTTTTACAGGTTTATATAATTATAATAAAACCCCGTGCGAAGGGTCGCTAGTAGTACTATAAAATGGTTATATTCTCCTTTTGTGTAGGTGTGTGTGTGATTTCGCAAGTAAAATGGCAGTCGACAACCCACTGTAACAGCAAAATTGTTCCAGATCCGTAAACAAGCCATCAAAGATTTGCCGAACCTCTGCAAGGATCACAAGGAACACACGCAAAGGATCGCTGATATCCTGGCTCAACTGCTCCAATCAGAGGACACTACAGAAATAAACATAGTGACAAACTCGCTACTGGCTATACTGAAAAATGATCCAAAAGGAGCTCTGGCAGGGCTCTTCTCACAAATTCACCAAAGCACTGATTCTGAGGTGACAAATGAAATTGTAAGGGAAAGATGCATCAAGTTCCTTGCGACTAAAGTTAAACAGATTGGAAGGGAGGTTATAAACAAAGAGGCAGAAGAAGTTATCATTACAGAATGCAAGAAAATTCTAGAGGTGAGCTACTAATTTTGAATACATAAATATTTGTACTATTACAGCCAATGATTGCCACTAAAAAGTCATGGAATAATAAAAATCCTAAATTTATTCACTGACAGACAATGGACAGCCTAAACCACTGGGTTTAGGAGCATGAAATTCATAGAAACGAACAACTTTACAGGGCACACAGAGGTTTGACATCTTATATCTCGGGCTGACGAGCGCAGTGCATTGCCATCCAGGGTTTTGAACTGTTGAAGTTCAAAATTCTGAGTGGCGTTGAGCTGTTATGGGCAAGCAAGAGGAGCCATCAGGCGAGCGACTTTGCTCGTCTCGTCACCCAGTATCATAAAAAAAAAACTTTACCTCGAATCTCAATTACGAATTACGCAACACACTTGCAATATTCAGAACATTGTTACGGAGAGTTTTATGAATCCTCCACCTTCTGCTATAGTTTCTTACCATTAAAAAACTGAAACCTAATAATTTCAGGATGTGGTAGCTGATGAGTTTGATCACATCATGGATTTGCTCACCTGGTCGAGATTAGGTAAAACTCCACTAGGAAAGAAAGAATTGGTACAAATTGTGGCAGCTCTCGCATTTAACTCTGATGACTGGCACCCAGAAGATTCAGACTGTGTTGACAGGATCATACAGTGCTGTCAGCATGCACTACCAATGTTTTCAGTAAGTACCTAGATAAAAAATATTTTTGCAGTAAGGTATTGACAGACATGCAAATTAGTAGCGCAAAAGCATGCTAATAAGTAGCATGTTTGTAAAAACATTACTAGCAAGCTCAAATATGCTATTATATTTTCGAGCTTCAGATGTGAGTGTGGTAAGAGCGCATCTAAACAGCTAGTCTAATAACAAGGATGCTTATTATATTCCTATCTTGCCCATGTGGCTTTGCAAAAACCATGCTAATACATAGCAAATTTGAATAGCTGACTAGGATACTAATTTTAAGCATGCTAATAACCTTCATACTTACTAATTCAGATCAGTGGCAAAACTGTGATGAAATTTTATGTTTTAATTATAGGTAACTTTGGGCAAAGATTGTGATTGTGATTTCATATACCAAATTTTCCAATGCTGTCTTGGAAAAACTGTAGACTAACAATAGTAGTGTATGCCATCTGGCACAGAATACACATCTGTGTAGGGTCTATCAATTAGTATGTACTATTGAGTTACAGTTGTATTATAAATGGGCCTAATCTTTCAGTTAGAGCAAATTTTGACAAATAAATTTTGTATGCATAAGTAAGTAAATCATCATCAGCCAGAAGACGTCCACTGCTGAACATAGGCCTCCCCCTTTAACCTCCATACTGAACGACATCCTGCCATCTGCATCCACTGGATGCCCGCGACTCTCACAATGTCGTCAGTCCATCTAGTGGGAGGCCTACCTACGCTGCGTCTTCCAGTTCGCGGTCTCCACTCAAGAACCTTTCTTCCCCATCGGAAGAAAATACAATACATAAATTATTCATACAGTATTGTGCCATCAAAAAAGCAGTTATACCCTAGTGAATCACAAATTGCTGTCGCACTTTGTGCAACAACAGCCACTCCAGTTAGTACAGCCAACTAGTGTAATCCTGTATTACCAGTATAGCCAACATGTAGGGTTGTACCTGAATAAAAATTGAATATGGTTGTTGGCAATTTTTGTTTAATAATAATAATATAAATAACAGCATACCCCAGTCAATTAGAGAGCTGATAAAAAGAAAGAGAATTGCTCGCAAAAACTGGCAAACACTTAGATCTCCGGAACACAAAAGAATATTGAATAAGGCAATCGGTATACTCAAGAATGCACTTAAAGAACATGATAATTATATCACACAAGAACATCTACGGAATCTCGATGCCACATCTGCCACAGACTACTCTCTCTGGAAAGCAACATCGACTATTAATAAGACAGTACAAAATAATCCTCCTATAAGAACTAGCTCTGGGAGCTGGGCAAGGAGTGATAAGGAAAAGGCCGAGACTTTTGCAGAACACCTTAGTAAAATATTTACGCCAAACAGTAGAGAAATCACTGAAGAAGAGGAAAAATTTATCAATGAAGAGCTGGCTGCTCCCAACCAACAGGACTTGCCCATTAAATCTTTCACAAAAGGAGAGGTAGCAAATATGATCAAGTTGCTACAGCTTAAGAAGACGCCAGGATATGACCTCATCACTGCGAAATGCTTAAACGAACTGCCAAAAAATGGTATAAAGTTTTTAACACAGCTTTTTAATGCTATACTAAGATTTAGTTTCTTTCCCCCCCAATGGAAAGTAGCCACCATTATAATGCTGAATAAACCTGGAAAATCACCACAAGAAACGTCCTCATACAGGCCAATAAGCCTCCTGCCTATAACTTCGAAACTATTTGAGAAGCTCTTCCTAAAACGTCTGCTGCCCGTAATAGTCGAAAGACAACTTATACCTTCACACCAATTTGGGTTCCGACAAAGCCATTCCACTATTGAGCAAGTTCACAGATTGGTTGAAAAGATCCGCGATGATATGGATTGCAAAAAGTACTGTTCTGCTGTATTTCTGGACGTAACTCAGGCCTTCGACAGAGTGTGGCACGATGGCCTGCTGTACAAGATTAAAACTACACTACCAATCAGTTTCTACACCGTCATCAAAGCATACCTCACTGATAGACATTTCACAGTCAGACAGGGAGAAGAAACAACCAAACTCTACATCATCAAGTCAGGCGTACCACAGGGCAGTGTGGTGGGGCCCGTACTTTATACGTTATTTACCTCCGATCTACCAATAAACAAAACTTCAACGGTAGCCACATATGCAGATGACACTGCTATCCTAACCTCTCATACAGATCCAAATACAGCATCGCAGCTACTGCAAACTGACTTAAATTCCGTGATGAATTGGTTAAAGGTATGGCGCATCAAGGTCAATGAGACTAAGTCAGCCCATGTCACATTTACTTTACGGCGTAATACATGTCCACCAGTTGAAATGAATGGAAGTCAAATCCCACAAGTAGATGAAACAAAATATCTTGGCATACATCTAGATAGAAGACTCACCTGGCAAAAACATATTTTCTCAAAAAGAAAGCAACTTAGTCTGAAGCTACGTAAACACCAGTGGATGCTTGGAAAACAATCAAAACTATGTTTAGAGAACAAGCTACTTATATACAAAACTATCCTAAAACCTGTGTGGACTTATGGAATCGAGCTCTGGGGAACGGCTTCAAAAACCAACCTAAGCATTCTACAACGTTTTCAGTCAAAAGTGCTACGGATGATAACCAACGCTCCCTGGTATGTCACAAATGAGACGCTACACAAGGACCTGGAAATGCCCACAGTGGAAGAAGAAATAAGAAATAACGCCCTAACTTATCAAAAACGACTGCAAAATCATCCAAATGAACTAGCAAAGATGTTGATATCAAGAAGGCCTCCAAGGAGACTTAAAAGGAAGATACCCCAAGACCTAACAAAATAAGAAAAATTATGAGGATGGATGCGTCAATGGGCGTATTCCACACAAGACGCGTCACTTAAGACAACAGTTCAAAATAAAGATTATTGTCTTCAAAAGACAGATTGCTTTAAAAAAAGGGATTTAAAAAAAAAAAAAAAAAAAAAAAAATACTAGCTGACCTAACTAACATTGTCCTGACCATATTCCATAGAAAAAAAGCAGTTTTACCTGAATTTTTTAATTTTCCAGGCAAATTTTCCAATATTATTTTTCTTTTCTACATCCATGTATTAAGGCAAACAAAAAAATATACTTATCCAAATTGGTCAAGCCGTCTTTATGTTGTGACACTAAGGAACAGCAATTGATTTTTGTATAGATAGTTGATAGCTCAGTAATTTATGCAGTAAACACCACTTCACATATAGGTTAAAATCCAAGGTTGATATTTTGGTGAAGGAAACCATAGCATAGTGGCCCTAGCTTTTTAGTACCCCCCTAACTAGCTACCACTTGAGTTGAAAATTTGTTACCAAGCATTTAACAGAATGTACTGGCAGTTTTACTTGACAGCTAGTGTCCATCCAATACAGAATAAGCATGATAGCATTTGTAGCTGTCTTACTTAATTCAATTTTTTTGTAGGACCAAATTGTTAAACCAAAATTATATTGAATTTTAGGCTCAAGTGGACTCAAACCAGTTTGTGACTTTCTTCTGCGAGCATGTGTTGCCTCAGTGGGATACTATCGTCATAGCAGAGGAAGGACCGGATTCTAAACTGGAGCTGCTCAAGATACTTGCTGAAGTAGCAGATCATTGCGGAGACTTGGAAGATTCACAGAAGAAAATAGATACAGTCTATGATGTTGTTATGGTAATTATCTTTTTTGGGTTCCATAGCAAACTAACTATAGCACATAAACTGTAAATAGTAAAACTTAGGTACATAAGGCAAATAGTTTTCGACATATGGCTAAATAAGTTAATGCATATAAATATGACAGCAGACTAATGTTCCAGAAAACAGCATAAAATAATTTTGCATGCTTTTAACTAGACTTGACTCAAACAAACCCATGATGCTGATGAATATTTATTTCTAACACAGCTACAGAACACTTATGTACTTGTCACAACACACACTTGACAGTAAAATTTTCAGTTGAGATAGACGACTTAGGTTAGGACACTTGATTTAACCTGTGATATACTGATTTTTATTTCTTTTCTCATTTCATAGAAATATTTGCCTGAAGCACCAATCGAAGGTGAGGAAAACAATGCAGATAAAGAGAAAACTGAGGAAAACACAGAAGATGCAAAAACAACACCGTCATTGCAATTCTCACATGTAGAGTGTGCATTGTTCGCACTGCATGCTCTTTGCCGGAAAGCTCCAGAAGCTTTAAGTGCTGATGCAGAGAGGCTGAAGGCCCTGCGTTTACGTCTACAGTACACTGCACGTCTCACACAAGGGTACATCAAAAAACTCAAAGAAGTTACACAGGTAAAAACGTAATTATGAAAAATACTTTCCGTGGTCTCAATCTCACTAATATTATGAATGTAAAGGTATTTCTAAATGTTTCTGTTTTTATGCAGAAATAGTCTGTAAGCTCACTGCAAATTTGCCTATGCGAGATGACATCTTGAAATGGCTGATAGCAACTGCTAATACATACATACATACATACAAGAGCTAACTAGTCTAAATAAATTTAGCACGAGAAATTATTTCATGTTATGCTGCGGGTCTTGTGCGCCTCACCCGCACCTCTACTAGAGAATGGCTGATATCATGAGTTAAGAAATGTTAAATGACCACTTAAAACCTTCTCACATATTTACCGCCGACATGCTGCCAGGCATTTCATTATGTCATGTCACTTATACAAATCTGCGATTGACTTATTATTGCAGGTAAACCAGAAAATTATATAATTAATCATATACTTTGCTTTTAGGGAAAGAAAGAAGATTCTGAAGAAAATAAACTCAAAATTGCAGCTTTGAAGACTACATCTAATATCAATACATTGATCAGAGACATGTTTCGCACACCGCCTAGTTTCAAGAGTAAGGTTCAACTGTCTTACCAATCCAAGAAGTCTGAGAAAGAGGTAAGTGTTTAAGAAATACTGTTTGCAATATTTACAAAATCCCCAGCAAAATTATGAATGCAAAAAGTAAAGCTCTATCCATGTTTTTTTTACCCTTTTTACATATTTATTTGTGCGTCATGAGGATGGCTATATTATAATTTTCTGACTGTATTTAGCCTAGAAAAAAATATTGCAGCTGTTGGAGCTAAAAAACAAAACTTGGACCTTTACCCTTTTTACATAAAAAATGCCTGGACTAAAAAATTGCAAATTTATTTGTGCGTCATGAGGATGGCTTTATTATAATTTTCTGACTGTATTTAGCCTACAAAAAAAATATTGCAGCTGCTGGAGCTAAAAAACAAAACTTGGACCGAGTATCATGGATGCATTTTGTTTTAGGAAAAACAGCAGACCAGCTCAGATGACAAAGAAAAGCAGTCGCCACCAAAGCGACACAGACCAATCACTTTCGACAATGGCGAAGAAAAGATATCACACGAAAAACGCGCTCGTAGTAGCGACCGAAACATCAAAATGTACACACCGCCTTCCGGCAAATATAGTTCACGGTTGAACAACACTGGGAGGTTCTCTGGGCCCAGCTCTGGCAGGGGTGGCCGTGGTGGCTATGGTAGACGGGACTTCAGGGGGAATGGGGCTCCCTTCAGAAAGCGTAGCAACTATTAAAGCTACTTAAAAATTGATTGAGAAAATCTCAACTGTCCCGAATTACCCCTAATTTTACTATTTCAAATTTTCCATTCGTCTTCATCGTATAAATCAGAAGCATTATATCAATAATAATAGATATGAATTCTGTCAAAATGCATAAATTCTGGAGTCAAGAACCACAACCAAAGATGAGACAAGATTTCGTGTTATTTTATTTAGCACAGTCCCATCCAATTTGTTTTATGTTGATCGTTACAGGTTCTTCACAATATCATTGTTTCCAATTTTCCATTGGACTCAATTAAAACACTTCTCTCTGGATGGATGTCTGTAGCAGTTGTGAGAATCCTGTCTTTTGATAGCCATTTTCCTTCAAGATCCTGCCACAGAAAAGTTGCCAGCAGCACATGAAATTTTTCAGATAAATGGTGCTTCAAGATTTATTGTAAATATAGTACTAGCAGTGTCAAGTAAGTATTGAAGTATGTAGTAATAAGCTTCAGTGTGAGCAGCACTCCAGCATGCAGCAACAAGTAATGAATGACAGAGTACATTGAGCCTACGATACTTCAAGGTAAGAATAGCTTAGTTACTTTTTTGTTTCAACTTAATGGAAAGTGCACTTAGATCCTGGATATATCTTGCATCATTATGTAAGTATTAAGTTAGTTATGGATCTATTTCAGATGCCGATATAGATGGCGTAAAGACCATTATAACCATTATTAGCAATTTTTTATTATATTTCCAGATTTGTACTTCTTTGTTCAAGTATCAAAGGAGTACCAACTTTGACCTACGAGAATAAATGTGTTCGTGAAACTTTTGAATTCTTTTATTTCTAGCAAATTGACAACTACTTCATTTACATAGTTCTTAGGTTATTAGGTATGCTGACCAGATAATGAACGGAGACAGGCAACTAAAACATCTGAGGCTAGGTAGAAAACAATTAATTTTATATTTAAAAGCGTATGTCACAAGGTCTAAAACATACAAACCTATCTCATATTATCAACAACATTACACATGATTCTATCCAATTCATAGCAAGGATCTACATTAGCCATGTCTCCAGAATTGCACTCCATGTGTTCTAGAATTTCAATTGGAACTTTGAAGTTAGATTCCATGTCATTGTGATCTGGTAGACTTTGTAGCGCATTTTGAAGAATATCTTGAACTTTATCTAATTGCTTCTTGAACCTGAAAATATATCCACATTCAAATAAGTAAAAAGTTTCAAAAGATGCTAAATATTTGCTACCAATATTGTAAATACCTTGTAGCAGTTTCAATGCGCTGGCGTTTTTGGAGCTCCATCATAACTCGTAAAGTTTCCCTTGCCTGATGTGGTCTAAACTCATTGAGTAAATGGTGTATATGAATGAAAAGTAGACTCAAATCTTCAACCTTTTCTGCTCTTTTGGGGGAATCAGGGCAGTGCACTAAAAGATCCAATAAATCTAGAAAGTTGACCAGCAATGAATGATTCAGTTTCTTTAGCTCCCTTCTTCTTTCAAAATGCATGGGATATAAACGCCGAAAACCCTGAAAGAGTAGTGTTTAATGTGATCATTGCAATAATAAGAACATGGAACAATATGTACATCTACTTTCCTACCTTCACAATCAATGCAAGAGTCGAAACTGTCTTTCTACTTTATGACTTAGTAATCAGGATGTAAATGCAAAACATGCCTCAAAATGTTTCCTATTCAAGAACTTAAAGGATGTTAAGTGTGAATTTTAGAACATTTCAGCTACAAGATTTACTGTATTTTACCTGACTCTCTAATGATCGAATAATAGCATCATCAGCGTTGAAGGCGTGTCCGAACATGGAGTAAGAGTCGTGTATAGGCCGAGGCGGCAAAGGCGCACGGTTCCTCCGTACATTGTCATCTGTGTAAAAGTTTATGTATTGCATAGGAGGCAATGGTAAAGAGCTGACTTGAGCCGTATCGGAAGACATTTTTCACCAAGTTTCACACGTAATACACTAGCACTATTTCGTTAAGTAATTTAATTCTTTTACACTTTGAAAAAAAAGCAAATGAATATTATTACTCTTCACAATAAAAATAATTTGCAACTAAATTTTGTGAAAATTTATATCGACAACTACAACATAACATTCACTACAGCACAGATTAATATCAAATTAATATATGTAGCAAGCTACAGAATAGACAGATTGCTTCACATCACAGATAATACTATTCTAGTCGGAGATCGTGGGTGTCTATAATGTACAACACAGAGTTGTGTATATCTGTGGTACAACATGTTATTTGCCAAGCGATAATGTATGGACAAACAAGCACATAGATCCTAAGGTCAGTTATCGAGGAAGTGATAAAAAAAAAAGTTATTTTTTTTGCCCTTTATTAAGCAGGCTAAAGCCATCAAGGCTATACCACCTCTTCTTCCGTTTATTTTACAGTCATAAGTTTAGACATTCCAGCCCGCGGTTAGAGTTACGCGTAATGTCTCTCCTCCGTGACCGAGAGTAATAATGTCTTTTACTTAGCACCATAGAGAAATTATTTATCTATGCATGGCGTTAACTTGGCACAGGCAAGATATAGTCTGTGGAATTATAATTCAGAGTTTCCGGAAGTTCGGGCGGAATGGAATGGCAATGGAATGTATGTTGTGTTGTGTCTATGTGTATTGATGTAAATTAATATTGTGTTGTGTATTGAATATCAAATATCTGGCTCAAATTATATTTATGTAAAGTTGTTTTACACATTTAAATTGGTGAATGCGTACAAAACGAACGTAAACTGCATATGGCTGCAACTATTGTGAGTGTCTGAAGAACATATTTTATTATTTTATTTCTATCTTTATGTACCGGCCCGAATTATTTCCTACATGATCTTATTATAAATTGCACGCTTCGATCTGTATAATTTTTCGAAGATTGCACGTGTTTCAAATTTAGCTATGGGACCTTTGCTTCGTATATTATTATGATATCTCAAAACAGCTAAAAGGCGCATTTCACTTGACTACGTTTTGTGAGATAGTTTTAAATAGATGTAGTCGCCAGGAATCGGTCACCCTGTGTTGATAATGTAAATATTTCATAACAAATAAATTGCTTTTTCAGTAATTATGGCTGGCAAAGATGATGAAGTTATCCTTTCGACTTTCATGATAAAAAGATCTCAGAACAAAAAATTGTTTACACCCGTGAACTACAGGGAGCGGTTCGTGGTTCTCACTTGTCGCGCAATCATCTATTATGATTCTGATGGAGAGGTAAATTTGCACATACTATTAAAACCTGAAAGCTGCATTTTCACTTACAGTTATGAACGGCTCTGAGTGAGCTCATGACACTATTGTAGCAAATTAAACATTTGTAGTGTTTTTTTAAATTTACTAACAAAAGCAAGCAAAACAATGGATAGAAAATTGCATGTAGCTAACAACTTAAGTTTTTTTAGTAGCATAAGCATAATCAGCCTTTTAATAGTCCACTGTTGGACTTAGGCCTACCCCCTACAATACGCCCCTAAAGGGCGATTAGGCAATATCATCCACCCTTGCCCAGTTTTTTTAAACTTTCAATGTATACTTGTTTACTACAGTTATATGATTATTTATGGGATATTTACCGTGGTAAGGTTGTGGAAGGAGGTCCCAATATTTCGGCCCAGTTACATGCACCATGTTCACGGGAAGACAGAAGAATGCAGGAGGTTGGTCAAACAGTTTGGTGGAGACAAAACGATCTACCTGCTTTCTTAGTCTTGGTATACTTGTTTGTTTTACATCACTTATATACTCTTAAGTGTGAGTCACACAATGGGCAATGCAGAGAGAGCTTTGCTCGGAGTTTCTTTGCGTGATAAAATCCGAAACGTAGATATTCGCCAAAGAACTAGAGTCACCGACATAGCTATTAAAATCTGCAAGTTTAAGTGGCAATGGGCAGGCCACATTGCGCGAAGAACTGATAACTGATGGGGAAGAAAGGTTCTTGAGTGGAGACCGCGAACAAGAAGACGCAGCGTAGGTAGGCCTCCAACTAGATGGACCGACGACATTGTGAGAGTCGTGGGCATCCAGTGGATGCAGATGGCAGGATGTCGTTCAGTGTGGAGGTTAAAGGGGGAGACCCATGTTCAGCAATGGACCTCTTCTGGCTAATGATGATGATGATGACGTAGCTGAGTGTGTGTTGCAAACGTACGTAATGTTGTGTTTGCTTTTACGAAAACTTTGCCGCCATTGAGATAAGGTTGAGAATTTGGTACATTCTCAAGCCAAGAGCAGGTTCAGAGCAGTTTCCCTGTGTAATATGTGTGAGTCCGTATTCCGTTGCATGTATGAAAGCTCCATAAAGTGTATATTTTTGAGTCTGTTACCATTTTAGACTTCGTTTTTTACATTTGAAAGCAGGTTTTATTGCGTTGGTTTTTAGGTGTTTGATTAAAATCTGTCTAGTGGCTTAAAATAACTCATAAGCTCTTTTCCAAATTGTGTATAATAAGCTTTCTGTAAATTTTTATTTATTTACTTCTTATTTTATGCTGCCTAAGAAGCCTGCTCTGAACTGGTAAGTTTTTTTTTATTTGTTCATAATTGATTGATTAATGTAGATTAATGGCTAACCTAATACATTCAATTATCTTAATATCTTTTATATATTGTAAAACTCATAATATTTAACATTTCAAATTACTCATGTAAAGTTTATCTTTTTTATTGTATATACATTTGTATGGATGATTGAGCACAGTGCAGATTTTCTTGTGCACTTCCCCATGCAGTCCCATGGGCCTAACCCATGGGCTCACATTCACACCAAGATAATGAAGATAAGCCATGAAATACTATGGAACCGTTCTAACAAGAGTTTACCGTTTTGGAAACCAAGGTGGTTGAAATCGGTGGATTTTATCATGTGTGTTTTGCATTATCTTAATTACTGACGTGTCATTTTGCAGTGTTCACGGACACTCCAATGTTTATTCACGAAAACCTAAAAAATCATTAGGTTTTATACACAACATTACTTTTTTTCACGGCATGGATGGGATGTAGGGTAAAACTGGCCAAGAGCGTGTCGACACACGCATATGATAGGGTTCCATAGCCAATGCCATATATGTTATTATTGTGGTCTCATGTGAAGTTCAGAATTGGTGGTTATAGAAAAGTTCGAAAGAATAAACCTTTAACAAAAGGTTTTAAGATGGATGGTTAGAACGAATTTATAAGGGTTTCTTGCAGTACTACGGAACCCTAAAAACTGCAATGTTGAAAGAACATCATAGTAATCATGTAGCCACGCAAGCAAACTTGCGGTCGCAATTTTTATATAAATCGTTCACAAACATTATATCATTCCCCTTTCCCACGGGACTGGCAAAACAAAGGATGTAAGCAGTAAGTCTGAATAACTTAGGATGTAAGGCGAAGTTTAGTGATTGCCCAAGCGGAATAATTGCGTACCTATCGCGTAAGTCGAGACGAATGATTCATGCCACACTCCTGACTAGCTAGCTTTTTCATCCGCATTTTTGCCGGTAATTGTAAGCGATAAAAGTAATTGTAGAGCTAGTGTAATGTTTTCGAAGACGATGTCGAGAGTAGAGCGAAGTGGAGGAGAAAAGTGAGGGAGGCTGACCCCACCACCATGTGGGATTCATAGTCGGGAAGAGAGAGAGAGAGAGATTTTTGCCGGTAATTATGCTGAAATAAAAAAGGCGCGCAACACATGTATTCCATCTCATTCTTTTACACGTTCAATCCTACAGATATATATGTTTGTCTCTTTCTACGTAACGCCTCAACTTTTCGTGTTACACTTGATTTTACTCCTCATAAAATTTCCGTACCGAGCCTTATAACTCAAATCGTTTCTTAAGGAGTAAACTCCAAAAGTATGTCCATCCAGCCTGCTAAGCGTGAGGATTATGGCAACACTAAGAAGCAGGTCTTTATTCAGCAGTGGACGTTTACAAAATGATGATGATGATGATGTCATGATAGTACATACATAGTCCATCTTCATGATGCACTACTGCCCTGCCTTTCACGATAATCGGTTCAAAATTTCCCAGTAGCTAGTAACACTAGCGGGAATAACTACCTTAGCCGTGAATAGTTAACAAACATAGTTAATTCGAAAGTGACTCCCTAGCTGTAATTTGTTGGCCGAGCGAAGCGAAGGTTTCAGAGGGTAGAGGGGAAGGTTTCAGAGGGGAGTTAAAAAAAAAAAAAAAAAAAAAAAATTACTGTTTCAGAGGGTGTTTGTAAAGGGTTAAACGTAATGGATCCGATCTTCAGGAATTGTTGGCAAGTGCAAGTTTGAAGTTCGAATATGAGCAAAATTGGTAAACTGGCTCGGAAGATATCCAACACCATTAGTTAGTGTCATCAACCAGGATTACGTCCCAAAGGGGCAGTATAAGTTTAAAAAAACCGGCCAAGTGCGAGTCGGACTCCCGCACGAAGGGTTCCGTACCATAATCTATAAAAACGGCATTAAATCACGTTTGTTGTAAGGAAACCCCTTTAAATATTTATTTTATTCTGTTTTTTAGTATTTGTTATAGCGGCAACAGAAATACATCATCTGTGAAAATTTCAACTGTCTAACTATCACGGTTCACGAGATACAGCCTGGTGACAGACGGACAGCGGAGTCTTAGCAATAGGGTCCCGTTTTACCCTTTGATATGGAACCCTAATAATTAAATTGACTAAAATTTTAACTGCCCGTTTACGGGCGTCCGCTGGTATAAGTTTTCGCCTGATTGGTTAAATTTTGTCTAACTTTTGAGGTCGCTAAATTATCGCCTGCTGTCAGATTGACAGCTATTGAGCAAGTTGAGCTGTATTTTGTTCGAATCTTGTTGTTGCAGACGTTTTGATCTGTATTAAAAATCAATTGGTGTTGTTTGTCACGGCTAATTTTGATCTTGAAATATTTGTGGAAGTCCAGGGAAGGTTTAAACGGTGAGTAAAAGGCTGGACCGATTTGGATGAAATTTTGTGTTCCTGGAGCGGGTCATTGTAGCGAGGCCGAAGTCTGTCTGTCCGTCCTTTGCAAAATGATAGTTGTAATATAGATCTCAATTTTAAAAGTAAAAAAATATATAATATTTCATTTTAGGGGTGGCTCAGGTACATGTGAAATGGGGTTGAATATTTTTTTGTTACTGCACCTCCTCTTGTTTAGTATCGTTGAAAAGGTCTTTTAAAAGGATAGAAAGGTTTCACACATCACTTTTTTATAAAGTCTATCCTTTGCGAAATATGGCCCGCCAAAGTGGCAGAAATTTACCCCCCCCCCCTGCATTTTAAAACTATAAGACATAGAAACTTGCAACTTACAATACGATAGGTTATATTTAAAACCTTCATTCAAAATTATTTCGAACATAATCTGGACTCTGTATTCCGAGAATCTGGAGTAACAGCGATAAAACTGTAATAAATTCAAGGCGTTCTGGCTCAAAGGTCATTGACTTTTTTGCAAAATGATCTTAACAAATAATGTTTCTCAATCAGTTTTCTCTATGTTTAAATCATAAAGAGTATATGCTATGTGTATATGTCCAAGCTATGTCGGGATGATACATCTCTGAAATTTGGCTAAGTCCACAGAGCTTAGTTCGTTCGAATTTTCTATAACTATGAATTTCTGAACTATTGACTACAATTATATGGCTTTGGTTACGGAACCCTACCATATTCGTGGCTCGACACGCTCTTGGCCAGTTATTCTTGAGTAAAAAGTCATTTCACTCTCCGGCACTCGCAACTATCTCTGTCGTAACATTCACGTCGATTCGTTGTTCTGTTGCTGTGTGAAAGAGAAACAAACAAACACATTTTTGCATATATAATCCAAACTTATAATTAAAAACTGTCAAGTAACTGTCTCTCGTCTGTTGGTTCGCTTGTCACAACTAAACGGTTAAGCCGATGTTAACGAAATTTAGCAGGATGATAGTGTACCTACATCATAAGAACGGGCATAGGGTAACTTTCTCCCCTAGAAATAACGGAAAAACTGGATAATAGCTGGTAACACCGGGGTATTCAGCTAGTATTTTTTTATTGTAAAATAGGCTTGCGCTTGGCCGCCAACTCGCCTGATGTTAAGCGATGATGCGGCCTACGATGGATCACGCTTTTCTAGAAGAAACCGATTCACTAGTATTAGTATAATTGTTGTTTGAGTTGCAAACGCAACTTTTCGGGACGTGATTGGGGATTAAAACCAGTTCGAAATAAGTATTGTTTGAGTTTCGCACATATTTTTGGGCAGTAATTGTGGCCGGTGAGCGAGGGCGAGGGTGTAGGGGCGCATGCGCGGGCAGGGTGTGTCAGGATTGCGAAGCGGCCGGCAGTCGCGGCAGTCCCGCAAAGCCGCTTCGCGACCGGCCGCGCCCTTCGCTCCAACCTGGTAGGTAACTATAAACCCACCTCTGATCGCACGACATTCGCATATGAACATCTTAGCTTCATTTACAACTTTTTGAATCGGCGACGTAATTACATTTTCGCCTTATCCGGTCTCCCAAATTGTGCGCATTCCATTTTCATGTCCACCCACGTAGGCCGCTTTTTCATTCAATACTTTAATGGTCATCTTTGGTGTTATTGATCGACAGTGAAGACTCGTTTCCTGTGGAAGAACATTTTACTTGATTGAGGAGTCATGTTACTTGAAGTAGGTGTCACAAACTTGCCTCTTGTCTTATGTTCGATCGGCTACTTACTACGCGTGAACGGGTGCTCTTACCGGGGACTTTAATTTTGTCGTTTATGTGACCCTTTAACTTCCACAAATTTGCAGTGTAGTCCACAAATGTAGAGTGACGTGTAAAGCTTCCACAGCACGAACGAGACATTCTTCTCAAAAGCTTCATAACTTTTCTAATACAATCTTCATAATTTACACAGATTTGTGAACTGAGTTCTATCACTCTATTCCGTGCCTACTTTAGTGTGAAAACATTATAACTGTTATTGGAATTGGAGGACCCAGTAATGTTTGTTGTTGTTAGTTTAAATTTAATAAAATGCTTGCGTTTGACCGCTAACTCGACTTATGTTTAAGCGATAATGCGGTCTAAGATGGAGCACGCTTGTCTAGACGAAACCGATTCTCTCGTGGTTTGAAGACACCCATATAGAAACTATCGGGGAAGATTGTCCCAGAGGGGGATTTCCAATGAAATTACTGGGTATACACATTTCATTAGCATCACGCTAGCTTAGATGCTAAATCTCTTTATATATAAAGAGATTTAGCATCTAATCTAGTGTGATGCTTACCTTCAGCATCAGGTGACCGACTTGATCACCTCGTTACTCAGTTGCAAAAAAAGACTCATACGCTGTATTTTTCTAGGTTCTAACACGCTCTTTTCATTATTATATGGAATAAAAAGTTGTTAATAGTGCCCTGAGTAAAATATCGTCTAATTAATTTACGCACGACAAGGATGCACTCTTATGGTGGAAATTTAATTGAAACACATTAATCGTTTCCAATATTTACGATCAGCAGAGGTGTTGTGGAATTCGTTACCTTCGTCTGTATTTCCAAACAGAAACAATCTGGGGTTGTTCAAGAAAAAAGTGAACAGGTATTTCCTAGGAAGCGTGCTACACCTTCGACCACATCATAGCTTCCCAACAGGTCGTAAAAAAATATGTGTGTGTGTGTGTGTGCTTAAGACTACAATACCATAACAAGACAGAAATGAAAACTTCATCAATGTCATAGACTACGAGTATGTCCCACGATCTCTTAGTCGACTCGAGCCGACTTTACTCGAAAGAGCGTTACATATAGCCGAGCGTTACAGCTCAGTCTCATTCAATACCCACAAAATAAAGTGCTCAGCGCGCCTAAAGAAGTTTTTACTTAAGAAATTAACCCTAGTGTGGATTGCACGCGTTCGTAGCGAGATTCTCAACAATCGCTCCCTCACTGTATGGTGCGGAGAAGTAGCGACCCTCGCAAACGCTCTAATGTATGTGCAGTCACGCTAACATGTGGTCCCCTGCTCTCTGAGCAATTTTAATGGAGTGCTTTCACAGGGCGCGCTAATTGTTTCAAAACGCTCACCCTGCTCGCGGCTTCTAAAGCCATGGGCACATCTTGTTTTTTCCGTTCTTGTTCATCTTGCTTCAAAGCCGTTGTAGCACTTTGCTGTTGGTTCTTCTAACCTTCTTTTTGATTTATTTTTTACGGCGATGTTCACAGTTAGCTTGTAATATACTGCTTTCACATGATTCGGCTATTATAATAGGTCCGGGAAAAAGTTTCTTCGTATTTTATAAGCAAATTCAAGACATTTTTTTTTTCAAGTTTAATTACATTTAATTATAATATATATGTGCCATTTTGTTCGATAACTTGTTGCTATCTTGTAGGTAGTGACATGAACCCGTTGCTGTAGAAATTTTGGGACTTCTGATCAAAAAAATGCAACAAGTAGTTTTGACAGTCCTCTCTGGATGTTAAACTAACACTACCCAAAGAATTCTGAAGAGACCGAAACAGGTGGAAATCTTAGGGTGCAAGGTCAGGGCTATATGGTGGATGCATTAACACTTCCCAACCAAGCTCTCTCAATTGTTGCTGAGTGGCCAAAGATGTGTGCGGTCTGGCGTTATCATGATGAAAGACCACGCCCTTTCTGTTGATCAATTCCGGCCGTTTTTTCTCAATTTCTTGTTTGAGTCTCATCAGCTGTTGGCATAGAGATCCGAATCGATGGTTTTGCCCGGCGGTAAAAGCTCATAATGAACGATGCCCTTCCAATCCCCAGTATTTGCAAGTCTCAGATGTGTAAAACGGTTGATATCGGACTAGCGCTCAAAATATTTAAACCAAAACGAACTTAAATCATAATAACAACTAAGGTAATCTATACACTTATAAGGTAAAATTACACATTATCATAGCGACATAGGACTGAAATTGGCATTTAAAAAAGTATGTAAATGTATATGACGAGAACCGAGAGAGAGATATTCCCGTTTAATAAAAAAAAATCGGACACGTGTAAGTAGGACTCGCACCCTGAGGGTTCCGTAAACTTAATAAATATACTTAACTTAAAATGTGTATGTTGTGTAAAGCGTTTATCTATCCCGGGAATCGACAAAAGTAAGTTAAAAAGGTTGAAATAATGAAGGACAAACATAACTATGGCTGGCAAACAGGTGCAAATACATAACAACACAAAATTTAAGTTTGAACAGCAAAAACATTTTTTGTGTGTGATGATAGATAGATAGATCTAACTCTTTATTGTTCACACCACAAATAACATATTACTCGATAAAATAGCTTTAAACAAAACAAACTAGTGTAACAATCGGCGGCCTTATCGCTAAGAGCGATCTCTTCCAGGCAACCTTATGTAAGTTCAAATAAATAACTTTCGACTTTTTTCTTTATATGTGATGTGAGACCATTGCTTCTTGCAAAATTTCATGATTCTAATAGGTCAACGCCGGGAAGTACCCTATAGGTTTTGTATGTCAAAATATGCGGCATAAACGAACGTATCTTTTCTTGCATTGAGTTTGGTTTTTTCACAGCTCCCAGTGATTGCAGATTAATACCGCCGCGCGTTCCTGAGAAAACGGGTCTTGACATACAGACGGACAAAGAAGTGATCATGTAAGAGTTTCTTTTTTCCTTTTAAGATACGGAACCCCAAAAAGTACCAAAATATTTTTTCGGGACACTTTTTCGGGAAATTTCCATTTGTTTAGAAATTAATAGGTCTCATGTTGTTTGTTCATTTCGAAAATTTTGTCATACTTGTGACTTTTTACCAAAAGGCTTGCTTGCTTTCCATAGGTACTTGGCAGTTTTAGATTGTCTCGAGGGCACTTTCTCGACATCACGCGACTACATAGGTGTTCGTAAAGTCATCTAAAATGTCACTTTATAATTTAATCGCATCGTATTCGCAATCTCTCTGGTATTTACTGTCAGAATACTCCATTAGGCGCTCGATGAGGACGTCGTTGCGGCTTCAGATCGGAGATTGGTTTACGTCGAGTTTCCACCGCGTATTGGTACTTATTGCATCGGGAAATTGCGTTACCGATTCGATTTATGGCTCGAAAATGGAGCTTGGGGTGCGCCTAGTAACTATTAACTTACTTGGCTCGTTTTCAGCTATTGTGATTTTACAATATCTGTAAACGAACCGAGTTAACAAAGGTTTGTAAATAAATCTGAACAAGAGACGAACTTTTCACGAATCAGTTTATCTTAAGACATGCAACTGCAACGCTGCGTCTAGGCAGAACTTCAACAAAGTAGGGCAAAATATAGAGTTCCTGTGCGTTTATACGGAGTTCCCAGTGCTCTACTCCAGGCACAGAGGTAGGCCACTGAAGGGGTTTAGTAGGTGCATTAGAAAAGCTGGCAGTACCAAAAAGGAAATTGCCTAAGTATAATTTTCGTTCGTGTTCAAATGTCTCCGTGTTCCATCCGTGTTCCATATATACCGCTAAAATGCTTAACGCAAAAACTATAATTACGGCATAATTTAGGTAAGTACTCATTTATGACGAACACTTATGAATCTTGCAGTGACACCATAGAATTAACTAATATTCATTGCACATGCAAAAAAAGATCTGTAAGGCCGTCTGCAGGGCGAGTTCTACTAAAGGCAGCCTGATTTAGGCCCACAGACTAGGTATAGCTACTACGTAGCCCAGACTTGTAGTTAAGATTATTTTCAATGGAAACAATTCAGTCAAATACCTGAAGGGCGGGGTGAGGGGTTACTAAATGCTAATTGACCCATTCAACGTAAGTTCAATATGTAAACAAAGCATAGTGATGGCGTACCTACGGTATTGGTCGGAAATTACGTGAGGTTCAATGGAATCAGTGGGCGTGTTTTTTATATCAGTAGTGGTCAACGGATGAAGTGTCTGAACATGTTCGTCCTGCATTAAATGTCTAGTTATAGAAAGTCTTTGTTTAGGCCCTTATTCGCACTTTATCCCCCAATTTTTTTCTGATCTGAGGTTGTACTATTACTTTGGTACTTGAGAGACAACATTACTAAATTACACTGTTTTAGACTATCACGGCTGTTCACTACAGTTATATGATTATTTACGGGATATTTACCGTGGCATGGTTGTGGACGGAGCTCCCGATATTTCGGCGCAGTTACATGCACCAAGTTCACGTGATGTCTTCCCGTATTACTAAATTATTCTAACAGAATATTTGAATTTAATCAGTAAATGTTGCGCTCTAATTTAATCCATGTAATGTGTACTCCAACATTGCCGATCTTAATATCCGAGTCCGAGGCGCACGTAAAAGTTAGTAATTGGTATGGTGTAGTATGTAACGTAGAGGCTCGACCTGGCAACATGCCAACCGCTGCAGAAGAGCCTGTGAGAGTGATCAAATCGCACGTCTGGCCACAAACGCTACATAATCCGTCAACCCGGGATGAAGGGTTTCTTTTCATTTACAGGGTTAATGTTAATTACAGTTATATGATTATTAACGGGGCTCAACAAGTGAACAACCGTGATAGTTTAAATCAGTGGTTTAATGTTAATTAGCTAACAACCTCTCGCTGGCAGCTTCTCCACATTATACCCAACAATTTTAGTTCCATGACTTTTAGATTCGTTTATATTCTTCTTCCATACAAAAACGAAATATTTAAATGGTACTCAAAATGGTAAAATTTACGCGAATCATATAAAGTGCAGCGTGTGGTCCGGGCGAAGCATAGAAGCTGAACCTTGCACTTTGCAAATTTTTGTATAAAATTATGGAACAAGTTTTTAAGAATGATGTATGTTGTTATCTAATTAGATATAGCCCTGTATAATATCATTCGTGCATTATCGTGCTCTACTGGGTTACGCAGAAAGGGGTACATAGTTCCCATCATTATGAACAACTTTAATAATGAGACCAACCCTAAAAAAGCGAAAAAAATATCAACTGTAGCTGTTCTATAGAAAATGGTCATTCACATTCGAAATGTATCGGACAGCTGATATTTTTTTCGTGATTTCAGGGTTACTCCCATAGTAAAAGTTGTTCATAATGATGGGTAGGTACTATGGACCCCTTTTGGCTTAGTATACCCTTTCCGACTCTTCCTCTTAAGACCTTTCTATCTTTATTTTGTAAACTGTTAGCGAACGGTACTCTCCCTCACTCCACTAGGCTCTCTGTTACCATAATTTATTACTTACTGATAGATATGTGTGTTTCTTGACTTGAAAGTAAAAGTTATTAACTTCTTTTATGATACGAAGTTACGCAACGTTTATGAAGTACTTGTTAGATTTTTTTGTATGAGTTTCTAAAGCTCGTACTTTATTTTCCCTTCTCTATTCGCGTTTCGTGAAAAATACTTCTCAACGTAAATTTTGATAAGCTTTAAACTTGAGTTAAAACGAGCGTTTGTACAGCTTTTAAAACAACACTATTTAAACCAGAAGCCGGTTTATTGACTCTTAATTGCTATTTCGAAACCACTTCCCGGTACTTAATAAAATATTATATTTTCCAATATCACTTCATTGCAATTCACTTTATGACTAAATGAAGTACGTATAATACAGTCATTTAAAGCTTGATGCATGTTAAATGCTGGATGTGTTTTTATTGGAAAATGGAAATATAATATTTTTCCAGTTTTCGAGTTCTGCAATTTTATGAAGGCTGCATAGCGCGCTACCGTGATTTTACATACTGCAACTACATTTTTCCTCCTTCTTCCCTCTTACATAACGTTAAAAAATCCGCGGGTATGTGGCGGGGGTGGCGGAAGCTCGAAAGGACTCGTTAAAAATAGGGATATGAGACTTTTTTATACGATATTGGTTCTAAAAAATTGTTGAGGTCAACTATTAAATGTCTACACAGTAATATTTGCTACCTTGCGCGCTGACCCGGTGGATTCAATTAGTGCCAACTGTAGCGTGAACTATATTTTACTCAGTTTTTGCGGTTAAATGACTCATTTTGCTTATTGCGAATGAAAATAGCTTTTTGGTGTCAGTTCCATTTTGTTATTGATCTGGAGCTATTGAACCGATTTTGAACTAAGAGTCCGAACTAGATATGATAAAATTTTGAAGGATCTTTGTGTGATCCTTTGAACTTTACAATGCCTACGGATTGAAACTACTCCCGAGAATTTATCTTCTCAAATCTAACTAAGCGATACTTTGTGCCTAAGAAAGTTTCTCCATCGTATGATGGTTAATAGCCAGACCATTATAGCCAGGTTATATCAATTCTTTACCGGTATAGACATCACGAGTTCACCTGTTTTGCGTGTCTATCGCCTGTATTAATTATGATCAATGTTCTAACTAGCACGCCACATGTTTCAGTTCGATCCCCGTTAGGCGTCAATACCAAAATGTCAAATTGTGCCACAGTAAACAGTAAAAACTCTTCGAATGCAGCGCATAGAGTTATACTACCACTAAATTCTTCCTGTGACATCATAGGCACCAAAAAAATTCGGCACGCTGGGGTTTCATACAACTTGACGTGTCTTATCTTGATAATGATTATGTGTTTATAGTTTTATGTTGTTATGTTGTACAACAGAGACGCAAGGAACGCGGGCGAGTCCCTACCGCCGGCATCCACACAGTGGAGCAAGCACAGCTCGGCGAGCTGTCCAAACAGCTGGGAGACATCGACGGTGACAAAAGTCAGCTATACAAGTACCCATTCCAGGTAATCGACCGCTCGATTCCTATCCGATTACGAAGCAGGAACGCTGACGCATCGACAGAGGATTATAAAGTACATGCTTATGCGTCCTCTATCTTGCTCGCGCATTTTAACATTTTTAACTGACTTCCAAAAAGAAAGAGGTTATCAATTCGACTGTTTTAAAAAAAAAAAGTTTTTTACCACAGAACTTTCGAATGGGTGAACCGATTTTGATGGTTATTTTTTTTTAATTTGAAACCTGGTGCTTCCCGTGTGGTCCCATTTCAGTATGGTCCAGTTCTGACATTTTAATGAAGTCTGTTTTTTATATAGATAATTATTTAACATATAAAATGATAGAATGTGAAATAAAAAAATATACAATTACATATTCAGTAAAATTTTCATTTTAATTAGAAACAAATAATCAACCAAAAAGACTCAATCATTATTATACTGTAAAATGTTGAAATATGTGAGTGAGACAGTGAACGCACGTTGCATATACTCTTAAACATTGTTTGTCTTTGTACGTGTGACTACGTATATATGTACTCCATCTGCAAGTTTAAGTGCTGGTTTATGTTTCGTTCGGCGATTATAGTAAAAATCATAGTGTGGAATTTTAAATTAATCGTTGTATTCAAATGTCATATTTTCACGTCATATGCGGTAATTGTAAACTCGTAATGACTTCTCACCTTAACATAATTCGCAAGCTAGAAGAAAATCGAGGTGTGCCTACTAATTTGTCTGTGTAGTTTGTTCATATTAACTTTACGCCGGGCGCGCAGCGCTGGTATAACACACTTGTCAGCTATTTACAGGGTTATTGATAATTAACGATTTCCCTACTTACAATAAATCGACCTTTTTTCTCTTTCTAACTATAACAAAAATAAAAAAAATATGTCACAAAATGGCAATTTTTACGCGGTCTTTAATTAAAAGGAACGTGGAACAATTGTTTGGTAAGATTTAGAGAAGTTGCCTGCGTGTGGTTGTCACCTAATTACCAATAACCATTTTAAAATAATAATATAGAAAAGTAGTTTCAATGAAACGTCGTGAGGCAATTTAATTTAATTAAACTCTATATATATTAGCTCACAACAAATTAGACTATATGTAATCGTAAGCAACACATGCATGGCTAGCATGCGCACCGTGGCAAAATCTTGTCGTCACTTTGTCGAGCGAGAACGTGACAAGGTGCCTACGGTTTCATATACGACTGTCTCACTTTGGCACGATAGAGTCGACAAAATTATGCCGCGGCGCGCATGCTACCAGCTGGTATAACTTGCAGTGTTACCAAATTATCTAAATGTGGACAAATGAGGAACTAAAATTTTGCCATCAGTTTTGATCGAAACATAGAATAGTTGCTTCCTTATCCAACCCGCGACATAAGTTGAGCGCACTGGCCTTCTGCTTGTTTTGTAGACATGACGGTTCATATAGCTTGTGTGTTCATTCATGCATGTTCACTGTAGATTGTGCACAGGTCGGCTACTCGGAACAAAACTCAGACTACACGTTGTATCTGGTGGCTGGCGAGCACTCCGAACGCCTGCATTGGATACGCTCTATCAGGTCTGGTGAGTACTCATTAGCGGGTAAACTCTTCATGCTTTGCATGAAATCATTGATTTGTACGTGATTTAAGTTGCAATAGTGTTGTGCTTACATATTGTTAAAATATACTAAAAAGACCCGTAACATTAACTCGTGTCGATCAATTAGAGGTCATGGTAATGACCCCGCCAAGTCGAGCAAACGGCCGCCGCCTTATATTTTTCTCGATGCAACTCGATGCACTCCGTATCCATATCACTGTTACAAATGCAAGCATAAGGCTTAAAGTTATTTAAGACCTTGTACCTAACGTACTTAGTTCAACTCTCAAATTACTAGTTTCAAATAAGACTAGAAACTATTTATTATCAAATGTTGGCAATTTTGTAAATATTGGAAAATAATTAATAGGTGATTGCCTAATCAGACAATCAAGACTCCTGTTTATTCTTTAGATCTTTATTAGGTGTTATGTTTTCAGTGTGTAAGTTGAACAGCAGGCGGGCTGCGTACCACCCAGCGGCGTGGGCGTCGCGCCGCTGGCCGTGCTGCGACGCAGAGCGTCGGTCCGCGACCGGCTGCACGCTCGCGGACGTCTGGCCGCTGGACCAAGACACAGACCAGCTCGACGAACAACAGCTGATTAGGATCTCCAGCGACAGCAACGAATGTGAGTACAGTACCTTTTGTCTACTCCATCGTTGACTTCGCACCGAATCGGAACGCCGCCGCTCGGCTGCTGGTTCCACATTCGCGCACTTTTGCCCGCTGGTCCAAGACCTCAAACAGCTTTATGAAAAACATCTGATCTGTTACGGTGGGAGAAGAGTCTTATAATTAAGATGTAGGCACTACCATATAGAACAATAAAAATATACCGATATAAATGTATTTACGACGGGTTATCAAGGGGGGTCGTTTTGTTAATCAGAAAAACAAAAAAATTAACACCAACAACAATCATGTTATGCATGTTTGTGCATATGTATTACGAGTTCATTGCGTGCCATTTTGGCAGCCAATACCTCATGATCTTTTAGCTTTGAAGGTTTGGGGTGGGACCCACTTACTGCCAAATCTGACTTACTTACTATAAGTCATCATCATCAGCCAGACAACGTCAACTGTTGAACATAGGCCGCCCCACTAGAACTCCACATTGGATGACAGCCTGCCATCTGCATCCACTAGATGCTCGCGACTCTCACTATGTCGTCGGTCCATCTAGTGGAAGGCCTATCTACGCTGCGTCTTCCGGTTCGTGGCCTGCCCTATGCCACTTTTAATTAAATTCTTCGGCGAATATCCTCATTCTGGATTCTATCGCGCAGAGAAACTACGTGCATAGCTCTCTCTATTGTCCACTATAAGTTGTCATCAATTCAAAATTACGATTTTACATATAAATAAATAAAAGAATCTTCAATGTATAGACAATGTACGTTGAGCTATAGATAACATCGGAAATAGAAAAATATTCTCGTCAAGATGGTTTTTAAGTCGCTAGCTTTTAGTTCCTCCCACTCAATAGTGGTTTTGGTAAACAAAATTATTCTTCCATTCACGATAATTTCATTTAAATTGGTATCATAAATTCAGACGGGCCCGTATTCAAGAGCTACAACTTAGCCGTTGTTTGTACAACTTCGAGCATTTGATCATTGCTTTATTAAATTATAGTAGGTATGCCGTGGATCGTGCTAATTCTAAGTAACGTACATTCAACAATAAGCTATGGATGTGTGGGATTTTTTCAATATTATTTCGTCCGTGTGGATTATGGCGTTGCACTCAAGTGCATTTGTCAGTGTCAAGTATTAAATTATTATCAAGTTTGATTAAATGTCGTCAAACAAGTCAGTCACAGTCAGTGTCAAGCAAAGTAAGTCACGGTCAAGTCTAAGTCATGCCCTAGTAAAGTGGTGGGGGCTTTACAAGATATATTCCTTCTTATATCAAGATATATGCTTCTATAGAGCTTTGGAAATAACATATATCACCTTCTCCTTCCTCACACTCGAGCACATCCATAATGTCCAAATAATTCACCACGCAAATACATAAGTTCAGGAGGAGAATACCATGAGACGACATGTTTTTAGGGTTCCCGTACATCAAAAGGAAAAAAAGGAACCCTTTTTAAAATATTTTGTTACCTATTAACTTAATCCGATTTAAAAAATCTTTTATCTGAAATGATATAAATACTTTTCTTTATAAATTTCACCAAAATCGGTTTAATAGTTTGGTTTTTAAATCCTAATAACTAGAATAAAATATGACATCCAAGTAAACGAAATTGCGTATTTAGACGTCAATTTTTTAATTGATGATTATTATACTTGAATTGTTTTTCAATACTGAGTACTGCCCTGCGATCCGACTCTAAGTATAACTTTGCCACCTAAGTGCTAGATATAGATACGTATAGCAGTATAACCGTGGCGTCTTTTTATCTAGATAAAAAAACCAGTCGAATTGGCTTGATGAGCTAACGTTCGGTAAAAAATCGTAGTAGTAGTTTTTTACTTGGCTTTCAAAGTTCATTCTTCTGCAAAAGCTTTGTCATGAACCGATCCATTGGTAAAGATATCGTAAATGTAAGATGAGACCCAATATTTTCTGACAATATATATTGCTTCTGTCACCTAGTCTGATTGAGATGGAAATCGGTATCATCAAGCGTGCTCTATCGTAGACCGCATCATCTCTTAACAACAGGCGAGATGGCGGTCAAACGCAAGCCTATTATTAAAATAAAACTGGCCAAGTGCGAGTTGGGCTCGCGCACTGAGGGTTCGGTACAACCACATAACTTTTTAGTCATGTGGTCTTTTTTGTACTTTAGTACGTTAGCTACTAAAGTGCAAACATCCAATCAACGCCCAGGCGGTCACCCATCTAAGTACCGACCGCGCCCGTTGCTTAACTTCGGTGATCGTACGAGAACTGGTGGTAAACAAATTTGTCACCGGGTCGCACGACCCTGTACTATTATTTGTTATTACATATACTTTAGAGTGTGTACTATAATCATGCCGAATTTGACGCTTGTACGTTTACATTAGAGCAAATAGAAAAATACGTAAAAAAATACGTTTGTTGTATGGGGACCCATCCCCATTTCGTTTTTACATTTTGAAATTTTTATTATTTCTTAGTTAATCCGCCGTAACATTACATATTCTGTTAAAATTTTAACTGGCTATCCATTATGGTTCGAAAGATACAGGTGTTTAAAGGTAGAACGGACAGACAGACAGACAAGCAGCGTAGGCGTTAATAAGTTCCCGTTTTTACCCTTTGCGCACGGAACCGTAGAAAGGGGGGAAAAGAGAGTGACGGGAATGCAAACATTATTTGCTCATGAATTAATCCAATGCTTCCGAGAACTTGGGGAAAGTGGCAACTGAAACTTCCTCTAAATACCTATACTATGTCCTAATATGAGTCAACCAATGTAGTTATCGTATTGCTCTGTAATTGGGAATTAACGCTCTTTAATTTGTGTTCAATTGGCGTGAGGGGTATAGGTAATTAATATTGTATCCACTATTACTGGCCAATATACCATAAATGATATTATAAATGTGAAGGAATATATCTAGACCCGAAACCCATAAGCACTTAAGTCAAAATTCAAATATTTTGAAAAGTTTACAGGATGATGTAGGACATAAATTGTATGGTGCGTAAGACTGTCGCCTCGTGTATTGAAGCCCTCTGACTTAGTTGATTATTCCCGTCGACGGATAACGCAAAAAGCAAAGCCCTGCGAGTTTTTAGCATTTTGAGAAAAAAACTGACTTAAGTGCTTATGAGCGCCGTGTCTAGATATTTCATAAAGATTTTTATGAAGGAATATTCTAACTAGGGTCAGCTAGGGTCTAGTGACTTTAATTTTACTTATTTGTAGCTAAATTTAACAGTAAATACCTTATGTTTTCGATTGAAAGTTCAATGCCGTGCGATTTTGTTTTCTCAACTGGTTTACGGAAACGATCGAATCCTTGAATGCCGTCTACCTGTCTGTCTCACTCCCATCCTTATTTCGAATATTTATCCTTTATTAATTTCCGGGCGCTCACAGCCGGGTGTCTATGATACCTATTTTAAATGCACGTTATTCGAAGCATCTCTTCTGATCGTGATTCGAATGTAGAGTTATTATGACAGTGGAATAAACAATTTCGGTGCATCGCGAGGCTTTTGTTGATGTTTTATTCTTTAGCACAAAGTCGATTGCCTTTGCTGACGTATGAGAAGAGACTGTCACGTTCGCGCTTGCTGTGTCGGAGGCAAGTGAAAGGGAGAGCGCACACGGCGCGCCGCAGCCTGCGCGCGAGTCGAATGGTAAATGTAGGCCGCGCGCGACCATCTTTGAACCGTGTTCGAAACCTCTCAGGTAACGTAAAGCCTCGTCCTCCATGGTGCTTTATTGGCAGGTGATTTACATTAATTGACGACCGTGTAATTTGACTGTAATTAGTCATGATCGTGCAGACGAGCATTTACCTAATAACGAGCAAAGTTAGTTTTATTAATGACTAAACAATAAACGCCACAAATATTTTTCCTGTTACTTGCTTATTTCATCAAAATATGCTAATACGATGGCTATACTGTGTTATATGATGCTCTCAATGTCGATAGCCATGTGTATAAAGTTTATTGTAATTCATATCTACAGGGTTACGCGGAAAGGGTGTACTAAGCCGAAAGGGGTCCATACCGTCCATAGTATGAACAACTTTTACTATGGGAGCAATACAAAAATCGCGACAAAATATCAGTTGTTCCATAGAAAATGGTCATTAACACTGTATGGAATAGCTGACATTTTTTCGCGATTTAATGGTTGGTCCCATAACAAAAGTTGTTCATAATTATGAATACAACGAACCCCTATCGGCTTAGTAATCCCTTTCCGCGTAACCCTGTATAAATATGTTGTTTTAGGTTGTCATTTCGATAAAAAAATATTATGAACAACGTCCGCAAGCATATATAATTTACATATGTCATATGCTTGATTAGGTAGTAAATCGTCAATGCAGGCAAAACGATACTAGGAACCTGTTTAAAGCAAAACGTGACGTCAATAGTTTCGCAGTGTACCGTTCGGCGCGTGGTGTGCAGAGCGCCTTATCGTTACTTACGGCGGTCTGGCTTGTTCGGTCGTTAGTAAGTGTTGTCGCGCGCGGACGTCCGGCCGCCTGTCGCTCATGTTGCCGACCAAATCCGAAGACGAAGCCATGGTTACCAAGAAGAAATCCAAGATACCATGCCTGTCGCTCTCCTCCTTCCTCCCAGCTCTCGAGGGTACGCCGCACTTCCACTGACCTCTATTCCGGTGGCCTCGCTTCCACCGGTTGCGTTCGCTGGTCTGGTTGCACTCACTTTCTTGTCTTGGTCAGGTGTAATGCGGTCTGCGTAATATTATAGGTAGCCAGTGATATTGTGCAGTGGTTTATTGTGATGTGCTTCATGGTTTGTACTATATTTGCTTGTTGTCGAATATAACGGGTCTTTCATTTCACAATTTCATGGTCGCGACAACAATGCTTGTACCGCACACGGCGAAGCTTCGATGCTTCTTCATCGATACATACATATTTATAAGAATATGAATGTTCAAAGTTGTTTGGCCCTACTTTCTATTGGTGGTTTCAAATGTCCGCCGTCAATATGTTAGATCAGCTGTTCAAACTTTCATGTAGGACATATTATTATGTTGTGACATCAGTGTTTACATTTTATTGAAATTCATTAAGTCATTTAAATCACAATTGGAATGAAAATTGTTTGTGAAGAGAAGCAGTTTGTTGTTGTGTTGTACGGAAGCGTGAATGCGTGACTGTAGCAGTAAAGTTGGCAGGTTCTTCCTGCTTGTGTGAGTGACTAGCCATCGACACGCAACGCGCATACTTGACATTCATCTTAACGCTTTTTAACTGACTTCCAAAAAGGAGAAGGTTCTCAATTCCACCTGTTTTGACTGGTCCCATTTCAATTTGGTCCAGTTCTGAAATTTTCCTGAAGTCGGTTTTTAGGGTTCCGTAGCCAAAGGGTAAAACGGGACCCTATTACTAAGACTCCGCTGTCCGTATGTCTGTCTGTCTATTCGTCTGTCCCCAGGCTGTATCTCATGAACCTTTATAATTACAGTTGAAATTTTCACAGATGATGTATTTCTATTGCCGCTATAACAACAAATACTAAAAAACAGAATAAAATAAATATTTAAGGGGGCTCCCATACAACAAACGTGACTTTTTTACTTGTTTTTGCTCGATATTGATAACAGCAACAGGTAGACGCTTGAAATACTCACAGGATATTTAGTAATATATTCACTTTAAAAATAAATAATTAAATTAAAATAAAACAAATATTTAAGAGGGGCTCCCATACAACAAACGTGATTTTTTTGATATTTTTTATAGGTAATGGTACAGAACCCTTCGTATAATAATAATAAATTTATTTATTTGCCACTAATAATATTACGTCCAATATTTAGTTTAAAATTAATAAAATAATAGGGTTACAAACTTATTGCAATATGATTAAAATGAACATGCCAATAATACAATTTACAGTCGCTCGTTATCGCTGTAGGATTCCCTGTGTCGCGATAACTAGTGCTCTTCTAGGGACAACTTATTAAGTGATAATAATTTAGAATAATTACGTTTAGTTAGAATTATAATTTTATATTATTAGTTAGATTATTATTTATTTAAATTGATTTTATACAAATGCATGCAATATTAATATTATGTTATTGTTAGTAGGTATTAAGTTCTAGTATGTTTGTGTAAGTAGGCTGGTAAGTACGAATCTCAGCTTACGATCCGTATCAACTCCTCTGTCTCTATTTCCTGTAGAGTAATTAAATATTTTTTAATCTTGTTTTTGCTTACATGTTAATAATCCTTGATTAAATGTAGTTTTTTGTTTAATTTATTACAAATGTAGCGTCCGCGAAAACCATAACTTCTTTGCCCTATCAGTACTTTTGTTTGTGGTATGCGAGTGTTACTCGCACTTGGCCGGTTATTTAAATGCTCATTTCATTCAATCTTTAAAAATGCATTTTGGGTCTTTCCTCATACAACGGGTTCACTCACAAAAAAATTTTTTTTTGTTTAAATTAGAACGGCTGTCAAGGCATTTTTGTCAGAAATTTGTTGTAGCCACTTGCACCCATATAAACCCATAGCAACTGTGTTAGCAACTGTGACGCGGAGTTCGACGCCAATACCTGTACCCTTAGTACAAGATTTGATAGTTTTCGAAAACTTTTTCGTTTTCGTTTTCTTCTATACATTGCTGGGCTGAAAGCTATTCGAAACCTTTTATAGTATTTGAGTGAAGCAACCTATACTGCCGATTACTACCGATTTTAGTTCCTCCGAGTTTCCGCTGGAGGCGTTTTACTAAAATGTATGGAACAATACGAAAACTAAAAAAGTTTTCGAAAACTATCAAATCTTGTACTAAGGGTACAGGCGACAGATTTTCCTTCTCGTTTCCGTTCTATTTACTTCTCTTTTCTGTGGGTTCACTGATCACTTAAGAGTCACAATATTGCAGTGAAGTTTTTGTGCCTACTGCGAGACCTTGACAGACAGCATTCAGTGTTCGTTAAATCTTAAGTTAACAATTTTTATGCTGGCACCTCACGACGTGATATCGTGTGTATTTTTTGTAGTTATTATAAGAATTTTTGTATTTAGCGTCGGTGGTCGTTAGGCTAATGGTAGCTGCTCATATCCTGCTTCACAATTATTTTTGTAATCATTTGGAAATCTACACTGATGTAGGTAATTATTATATCCGTGGTGTCAAGGAAAAAAGGGATGAATTAAAGATACCCACAGATTAGCTACGGAACAGATTTTCACTGTAGGTATGTCAATGTCAATAATGATCGAATGATCTGACATTAAATGTGCATCAAAATGTCACATCATAAATCTTGTTACATCAAAAAAGCAAATTTGGTGAAAGTACCTACCAAAGATAGAAAAGTTTTAAGTTCCAGTGAAACCTGGACCCCGTGACGTATCTGTGATGTCCTTGCTGTTACATGTATCCATAGGTGACGGTGATCGCTTACCATCAGGTGGCCTGTTAGCTTGTTTGCCACCATTGGTAGCATATAAGTATAATATTTAAAAAAATTGGTACATGAGTAGGTTTGTTTCCACTTTTTGACGCACTCTATATTCTTTGTATCATATGATGTTCAATCAAAGTGAAATTGATGAAAGTGCTTGGTGACCGAAATAATATATACCAATCGCCCCAGAATAGTCTAGCTGTGAGCTAGAGAGCTATGCTCGGTGTTTCTTCGAAGTGTCGTTTCTAGAAAGAAGCAATACACCAGAGAACCAAAGTCATCGACATAACTCAGGGTTGTAATATTTCTCGGATATTATCGCGCACTACATGTGTTCAAATCGCGAAAGTTTAAAAATTACTATAACTTAGGGTATTGAGTAGAGTAATACAACGCTGATATAATATCAGGGGGTATTCAGTCGGATTACTGAAGTGGCAGTGTCAGTGAAGTTTATTTCTCAGAACCGATAACGTAATTCTAAAGTGGAGACCACGAATCTGCAAATGTAACGTAGAACGCCTTGAGACTCAATGGAGTGACTATACGCGTAAGCAGCAGGTAGTGGCTGGAAGCGAAAAATCGAAGGTTGGGCTGAGTGAGGTGCTTTAGGAGAAGCCTATGTCCAGCAGTGGACTGGTACTTAATTGTCCGGTGCTTAGGTTTGAGTTAGTGATCTTCCGATGCTCCACTTAATTTGCAATGGAGTAAGGGCTTGTAGGCCACATCGCTCTAAGAACCGATAACCGATGGGGAAGAAAGGTTCTTGAGTGGAGCCCACGAACCGAAAGACGCAGCGTAGGTAGGCCTCCCACTAGATGAATCGACTACATCGTGAGAGTCGCGGGCATCCAGTAAATGCAGATGGCTGTCGTTCAGTGTGGAGATATAAAAGGGAGGTTTATGTTCAGCAGTGGACATTTTCTGTCTGATGATAATGATGGTGATGAAAGGCTGTAGACTTCAAACACACCCCCGCGCAACTCTAGCTTTTAAGATTTCTATTCGACTATAATTTCTCAACTCGTAATCTTTCCGTAATGCAAAGATACTGACAATTTATTTATGTAGAAGAGTTATTAATAGACTCGGTTCAAAAAGATTTTTATCAAGATACGCTCATTGCGCATGCATTTATTACGGTTGTTAAGTTAGTCAGCTAAAACGTGCATGCATACAATTTTCCTCTATATAAGTATTTATAACTCGCAGTTAGTTATAAGTAGTAGTGTTGAAAAGTCGCGAGATCACTGTGACGTCCGTTGGTACTTTTTTTGTGGTAATGGCTAAAAAGACGTATCGGGAAAACCGTTTTTTTTTTTTTGTAGCGATTGCTCGTTTGGCTATAGCTGACATTCTCTAGCCGAAAATCTTGTCGTCAAGCACAAAACGCTGACTGTCTGTCCGTCCAACCTTTTAACGGCTGTATCTTTCAAAAAGTAATAGACTGCCAGTTGTTTAATGTTAGTGTGGATTAACTAAGAAATAATTATAAAGAGACCCCGTTCCCTCAAGCACCTAACATTATCCGGGATAAATAGTCACTATGTCACTCTCCGACCCTCCAACTCTATCTATGCAAAAATCACTTCGACCCATTGCTTAGGCTGTTCCTGCCTTTCGCATACATAATATTAATTAAAAAAATTTAACCCCGCTGACGTAAAAAGATGGTTGTCATAAGCTTGGAACCTGTGTGACAGAGTTATCCTAGATTCATTGTGGTTATTATAAAATTTTGATACCTTAAATTAATTTAGGGGGAAAATTGGTCATGTTTTTTTCTATTTTGTTGTATACTTATAAGGTAAAATGTATGTAAGTATATTTTTTGTTTGCAGCGGTGACAGCGGTAGTGGCTACCACGATGCCGGGCGGAGGCGTGCTCCCTGGGACACCTTCGGCCAAACCCAAGGTAAACACTACTACTACTAAACTAAAAACTTCACAATGTTTTTGAAAAAAAATCTCAAAATAAAAACACGTCACAACTGGACTAAATAGAAATGGGACCACAATCAAAATCGGTTCACTCAGTCGAAAAAAAGCAGTCGTGTTGCAGTCCAATTGATAACCTTCTCCTTTTTGGAAGTCGGTTAATATAAATAACCTTCTTACGGATGTTTCTGAACATCTCGAATGCTTCATTATGGAATAAGCGGCATTTCCGAGTAACTATGACATGGGGTTCTTCAAAAGGGATGTTAATAGAGTCTTTAAAGATCGGCAACGTATCGTGTGATACCCCTGATATTACAGGTATTCATAGGTGACGGCGATCGTTTACCATCTGGCTGCCCGTTAGCTTGTTTTGCCATCTATGGCATATAAAAAAAAAACATCTACAAGATTTGTTCAACAGTCGAATAAGAATAAATAGTAGAATATACAGTACAATGAGCGCATAAAACAAGCCATTTTGGCCGACACGTTTATAGATAGATAGAATAGATATCTCTTTATTGTTCACACAAAAAATTACATCATCATCATCAGCCAGAAGACGTCCACTGCTGAACATGGGCCTCTCCCTTTAACCTCCACACTGAATGACATCCTGCCATCTGCATACACTGGAAGCCGCGACTCATTACAAAAAAATAACATACATAAAAAAAAACTTTTGTTCGGTAGGCTATACTTCCAATTTGGTCCCATTGTCACCAAGTCAGGATCTGATGATGGGATCCCAGGGAAATCGAGGGTAACCCTTAAATTTTATAGACACTTATCACGTTTTTCATATATTTTTTAAGACTATGAGGTCGCGGGTTTTTTTTTTGTTAATTTTATTTATTTTTTATTTCAGGAAAAGCAACGAGCTAAAGTTGTTGTAGCTCTCTACCCATTCAAAGCAATCGAAAATGGTGATCTCTCATTGGAAAAGGTATGCAAATGTTTTCTACAATAAAAATATATTAATAATTTACTACTTGGAAAAAAAATTCTCCTACGGCGTTAGTAATTTCTCTTTTCTTTCAGGGCGCAGAGTATGAAGTAATAGACGATTCTCAAGATCATTGGTGGAAAGTTAAAGATGAAAATGGGTATGTGGTATGCGATTTTCATAATTTTATTCTTTTGATCTTTTAATCTTTTGAGACAAAAAAATAATAGTTTTAGGCCCGTATCGTTAAGTTTAGATCATTCGTCAGAAAGTTCACATTTTCATATTTCAATTCAACCGACCCGAGACAACTTACTTATTTTTTTTTATTCCCTAATAAGGTCGCCTTTGACCATCATTTCAGGGTTGGTCTCACAGTCATAATGATGAGTACAATAACCTTCTTTCGGCTAAGCACAGTCTATGTATGTAACCCTGTATTACGTTAGTATGATGATTCTGCTTACAACATTCTTGCTTATCATCTGGTAAACATTTCTCTGTATACTGAATTGGATAAAACTATTATCTATTTATGGAATCCGAATACAGTAAAGAATTCCATTATGTAACTATTATTGTACCTAAAACAATATAGCCATATTGTACTCACTTAAATATGCGAAAAATTAGGTGCGATGTGCCTATTGTAAGGAAACACTTGAATTGGTCACATACTATTGTACCCAATATGTAAATAAATATAGGTATCTATTTTTACATATACACATACAATAAATCCTGAATACTGAATTAGGTATTTATCATTTGTTCTTATAATAGTAAGTATTGGGGTACAAATTCTCATGTGTCATGTGTTTTTCTAGATCTGTGGGATATATTCCTAGCAATTACGTCAAAGAAAAGGAAACACTTGGCTTGCAAAAATACGAGTAAGTACATTTCATATGATCTTGACATGCTTTTTACCCAAAATATAGTTGACGCATATATTTTTTTACTTTCATATTAAACGACGTGCATAGAAATGTAAAGGATAGTGCGATAGTAATAATTATATAGTTCCTATATTTGGCTGTCCAATATTACATTTGGTTTGTCCTTATAAAGGTCCATATAACACGTTAGCTGAGTCACATCTCCCCCGGGACATACCCGCAGAAACATTAGAGGTAAAGAGAGGATATTCGCGCCGATGAACATTTTGACGCTTATAGACTACACATCATCATAATTTTACTTATTTCGTAATAAAAAATAATTTGCCTGATCTTCTAGCCACTGCCAGCCATTCGTATATCCATCGAGTCGGCAAACGTAGTGTGGGGCGCTTTGAGACTCGTAATAGAATGATGATATACGTAAAAATTACTCATTACTTAAATTTATTTACCTACCGGTTTCCTGACGCTATTAACTGCGTATTCATAGATTGACAATGATTTAAATAAACCACAGTTATTATATTGACTGTGTTTAAAAGGATATTCGACTTATACTCAATATTTCAATGGTACACCCTGGGTCCACCTCTGTTTACCTGGTTGGACCACCTAGGTAAACTGAGGTGGACCACAGGCAAGAAAAAGTGTTCGTGTTCCACCCAGGTGAACTGTGAAGGTGAACCAAATTACTAAGACTGGCAAATGTGAAATGTTGCCCCAATTTTTTTACATATGAATTAATGTTTCAAACAAATTTTCGTTTTGATCCAAACAACTTTATATAATTATGAAATATTTCAACTACATATTATTAAATTTTACACCCAAAATATTTAAATTTATGCATATCGGGTCAGTGCTCAGAAATGTCTGGATCAAAAAGTAGTCTAAAAGTAATTATTAAAGAGAGTCAGTTATAACTCATAAGATTTAAATTAGTCTGTTGACTTTTAAAATGTATCAAAAATTATATAGGCAAACTAAAGTCACTTTTTGAGAATTAGATATAGCCAATATTCATATATTTGTAAATCAATAAAAATTAGTATTGCAACACTTAATTTTTCGATGTTATAAACGAACTACAGTCAAAATCTGTTATAACGACATCGAAGGGACTGCTCATATTCAGACGTAAAAACCGATAGTCGTAACAACCGGTGACGTTTAATGTGTATCGTGTAAGTACAAACAAATCGATAGGTTATTATAACCGGCATGTTGTTCTAAACGATGTCGCATTAAAAGGTTTTGACTGTATTAGTTTAGTTTGGCTATAGATGTTGCAATTAACAAACTGTTGGAACTATTTGATTTCTGTCACGTCAAATGTTTTAGTTAGAATTTCCCATCCGAGCTCGTGCTTATGTACTAGCCCAGACACCGAAGCCAACCGTCTTAAAATCTAATAAGATTTTTAAAGTAAATTCTCTAAATCTGTTATATTTGTAGATGGTACGTCGGTGAAATGTCAAGACAGCGAGCAGAGTCGTTACTAAAACAAGAAGACAAAGAGGGATGCTTCGTAGTTCGCAACTCCTCCACAAAGGGGATGTACACACTCTCTCTTTACACCAAAGTGTAAGTACATCACGATTACACTAATAAAAACCAGACAATTACCGACTGCCCCGGTGGCTCAGTTGGTAGTGAACCTACTTTCTGTACTTGGGGGCGTGGGTTCGATTCCCATCTAGGACAAACATTTGTGTGATGAACATTTGTGTTTGTTCTATGTCTGGGTGTTAATATCTATTTAAGTATGTATTTAAAAATATATATGTATGTATATCAGTCTCTGGCAGCCATATTACAAGCTTTGCTTAGTTTGGGGTCAGATGACCATGTGTGCAATAATGTCCCAGATATTTATTTTATTTAATTTGAATTCGCTCAGAGAATAAGGGTTTGATGCCACGAAAAAAAGTTGACCTCGCTCCATGCAGCTTGACTTGAGTTAGCTCAAGTTTTTTTGGATTTGAGACTTAAGGAGTTATAGTTCTAAGTAATAATAGCGATTTTCAGATTTACCAAAATGTAACACACTGGAAAAGCTCTCTATTCAACATATTACTAACTAGATTTTGCTCGCGGATTCGCCAACGTTGTGAACAAAACATACCCAATGTACACTCAGGGATTCCGTGACTTTCTATCAGATGAAGATTTTTTTGATAACCCCCTACAAACACAAAGTCAAAATTGTACGACGCGCTTTTATTCCACCGTTATTGTGGATTGTGAACTGCTAGGCTGTGGAATGCGCTGCTTGAATGGGTGTTCCCTGATAGTTACAACCTGGGTGTCCTCAAATCGCGAGTGAATCGATTTATTCTGGGCAAGCGTGCTCCATCGTAGACCGCTCAATCGCTTAACTTTAGGTGAGATGGCGGCCAAAAGCAAGCGTATTATTAAATTAAATAAAAAAAATCACAAACTTTACTCATTATAATATATAGGTAGATTTGCTTCTGACAATCACGTATCTGAATTTTCCAGCCTAGACTATTCTCCAAACTTTGACCGTAATCGTTCCAGTAACCACGCACAAACGAAGCACTACCACATAAAGATGAATTCCCGCGGCGAGTTCTACTTGTCGGACAAGCATTGCTGCAGCAGTATTCCTGAGTTAATCAACTATCATCGACACAACAGTGGGGGGCTCTGCTCGCGGCTCAAGGCGTCCCCCTGTGACCGACCCGCGCCGCCCACCGCCGGACTCTCGCATGGTTAGCTTTACTTACTTGATTAAACCTTAGCGTAATCAGCCTTTTAATAGTCTATTGGACTTAGGCCTACCCCCGAAAGGGCCATACGGCCGTATCCACCACGCTAGCGCAGTTGCGGGTTGGTGGGTTCACATACTCCATTGAATTTCTTTTCCGTACGCATGCATGTTTCCTCACGATTTTCCTTCACCGAAAAGCCATTGGTAAGAAAATCCGTACATAAACTCTAAAGAGCTCATTTAGCCCGGAATTTGAACCCGCGACTTCACGCTTTCAAGTCTAGCAGTCTCCCAAATAGGCTACCTACAAATTAACAAAATTAAAAGTAAAACTATAAGCGCTTTGATTCCACGTTTATTGTGTGAACTGCTAGTCTATGGAATGCGTTGCCTGAATGGGTGTTCCCCAATAGTTACAATCTGGGTGTCTTCAAATCACGATATAATCGGTTTCTTCTAGGCAAGCGTGCTCCATCGTAGACAGCATCATCGCTTAACATCAGGCGAAGTGGCGGTCAAACGCAAGCCTATTAATTTAATAAATACGGTCTAAATTCGTCGCTTGGTTCAGCTATAAATATTGTGAATAGATGCCTTTCTCCAACAGTCTCGGTCATTGTAATGACACGATGCTTGATTATTTCTTTCACAGACAAATGGGAGATAGACCCGTCAGAATTAGTCCTGATGGAAGAGCTGGGCGCAGGTCAGTTCGGCGTGGTGCGGCGCGGCAAGTGGCGCGGGAGTATCGACACCGCGGTAAAGATGATGAAGGAAGGCACCATGTCCGAGGACGACTTCATTGAAGAGGCCAAAGTCATGACGTGAGTATAATAACAACTATATTTTTTTGACTAAGCTTGCGTTTGACCGCCGACACGCCTGCATCATTTTGTTTGTATTAAAAAAAATATTAGGCACGCAATATAGATCACAAGACATACACACAACACAGGTATAATAACACATTAAGAATTTTGTTCCATCGTATGATCCAAATACTCTAAAACTTAATGAACTGTCGATTTAGATAAGCAATCAAACCGCGACTTATTGTACTTGTTCATAAGGTCTTCCTTTGTACCTAATCAGTTTTTAATGTGCTTAAAATGTTTCTATCTACTTTATATGTTACAATGAAATAATTTGTATTTTCCAGTAAACTGCAACACACGAACCTGGTGCAACTGTACGGCGTGTGTTCGAAGCACCGACCTATCTACATAGTGACGGAGTACATGCGACATGGCTCGCTGTTCAACTACCTGCGACAAACCACGCCCGACCAGATCGGACACGCCACGCTGCTAGAGATGTCCATACAGGTACTAACATCTACATAGTGACGGAGTACATGCGACATGGCTCGCTGTTCAACTACCTGCGACAAACCACGCCCGACCAGATCGGACACGCCACGCTGCTAGAGATGTCCATACAGGTACTAACATCTACATAGTGACAGAGTACATGCGACATGGCTCGCTGTTCAACTACCTGCGACAAACCACGCCCGACCAGATCGGACACGCCACGCTGCTAGAGATGTCCATACAGGTACTAACATCTACATAGTGACAGAGTACATGCGACATGGCTCGCTGTTCAACTACCTGCGACAAACCACGCCCGACCAGATCGGACACGCCACGCTGCTAGAGATGTCCATACAGGTACTAACATCTACATAGTGACAGAGTACATGCGACATGGCTCGCTGTTCAACTACCTGCGACAAACCACGCCCGACCAGATCGGACACGCCACGCTGCTAGAGATGTCCATACAGGTACTAACATCTACATAGTGACAGAGTACATGCGACATGGCTCGCTGTTCAACTACCTGCGACAAACCACGCCCGACCAGATCGGACACGCCACGCTGCTAGAGATGTCCATACAGGTACTAACATCTACATAGTGACAGAGTACATGCGACATGGCTCGCTGTTCAACTACCTGCGACAAACCACGCCCGACCAGATCGGACACGCCACGCTGCTCGAGATGTCCATACAGGTACTAACATCTACATAGTGACAGAGTACATGCGACATGGCTCGCTGTTCAACTACCTGCGACAAACCACGCCCGACCAGATCGGACACGCCACGCTGCTAGAGATGTCCATACAGGTACTAACATCTACATAGTGACAGAGTACATGCGACATGGCTCGCTGTTCAACTACCTGCGACAAACCACGCCCGACCAGATCGGACACGCCACGCTGCTCGAGATGTCCATACAGGTACTAACATCTACATAGTGACAGAGTACATGCGACATGGCTCGCTGTTCAACTACCTGCGACAAACCACGCCCGACCAGATCGGACACGCCACGCTGCTCGAGATGTCCATACAGGTACTAACATCTACATAGTGACAGAGTACATGCGACATGGCTCGCTGTTCAACTACCTGCGACAAACCACGCCCGACCAGATCGGACACGCCACGCTGCTAGAGATGTCCATACAGGTACTAACATCTACATAGTGACAGAGCACATGCGACATGGCTCGCTGTTCAACTACCTGCGACAAACCACGCCCGACCAGATCGGACACGCCACGCTGCTAGAGATGTCCATACAGGTACTAACATCTACATAGTGACAGAGTACATGCGACATGGCTCGCTGTTCAACTACCTGCGACAAACCACGCCCGACCAGATCGGACACGCCACGCTGCTAGAGATGTCCATACAGGTACTACATAGTGAAAGTGGCATTCCAATGTTGGATGAGACGCACAATCAAGATAAAAAAAATGGTATAATTTACATAAATGGCTTGGTGAGAAATGTTTTTATAATATGAAGGAATTCTTTGCCCGTTGAGACCAAAAATACTACCCGATAATACGACATGAGGCGTGAAATCCGTCGGTCGCGCGACCTAATATCTTAACGGTACCGATGTTAATAGACCTCTTACGATTCTAAGGTCTAAGAGCTTTCTTGCATCTTTTCGATAGGCGCCTTATAGTAAGGTTCTGTTTATAACAACCTAAGTTTATGTAAATAAAACTTTTACGTATGTTTTATTATTTATTTATTTATGGGAAACCAACAGCTTTAATATTAACATAATTATTAATACAAACTTCTTTTTCGTTTTCAGGTTTGCAAAGGGATGGCGTATCTAGAAAGGCATAATTACATTCATAGAGACCTGGCTGCAAGAAATTGTTTAGTCGGTGATGATAATGTAGTAAAGGTACATTTATTCAATACAATTATTCAATTTATATATGTATCTAGACATGGCAGCATATCAAAGAGCGAATCGACAGGCTGACGTACTCGTTGATCGTTTTTTTGGCACAGACTCTAAATTATTTACTTACATATTAATAGCTTAGTTATCGAGACTATAAAAGGATAATTTTTCACTATTTAAAAATAATCCTTGAATACTACTGAACTATCATCGCTACCAATGCCTGTCCAGCGCTCGCGACTTCCTGCCATCAAAATACAATACCTATATAGTCACAAACTTGCAATAAAACGAACCAAGATTCGGCGCACGCTACGCATTGCGCAGACTTTTTGGTTAGTTGTAACACAACCGCGATCCGACTAAAACGCCGCGAGGTGCCAGTGCTACGATGACATAGAGGACAAGTAATGTTGGACACTATTCAAGCGACATAACGTTTAAATTCAAAAGCAGGACACAAGTGCAATATAAAGTACTTACCTAAATTATTATTATAATAAAATGTATTTATAGTGGTAAACTATACCTATCTTAGTTTTTTCTCATTATTAGTATGAGTTGTTCTTTAGATTAGTTTATTCATTATTTTTTTATTTTATTTTTTATTTAGTAGTGGCGTACTGTGTATAATGGCGGACCCGGGTATGTCCTAAAACTGCGACCAGAACCACCGGAGGATGGGCAGCAGCGTCCTAATAGTACACGGTGAACGTACTGCGATCCCCAAGCCGCCTGCCAAGCGTGGGGATGATGACAACACCCTTCTCTATGAGGGAGGCCTTGTCCAACAGTGGACATTAATTGGCTGATGATGTGTGTGTGATGTGTACTGTGTATGTGCCTGTACCGTAACATCACCGAACGGATCCAACGGAAGACCAGCGCTGGTTAACAGCCGGCATCATGCTGAGTTGGGTCCGATTTGTGAATTTATTTTACCTGTCTTATATAAAAAAAAAAATTACGTAGATTTTTGGTCACAAATAAACTTTTTTCTTTCTTTTAAATTTTAGTAAATTTGCCATTGAGAATTATATAATAGATGTCTAGGTATGTACAACGACGCTCGGACAATGTTTGACTGTTTTCACTTCGAGGTTGTACTCGTATGCCTCCTGCTCATAAGGCAAACTGGCTACCACTGAGCCATACCGGTCGCCAATATGGTTCTTATGTGTGTGATTGTTGTCAGGTGGCAGACTTCGGGCTGGCGCGGTACGTTCTAGACGATCAGTATACGTCGTCGGGCGGCACAAAGTTCCCCATCAAGTGGGCGCCGCCCGAGGTGCTCAACTACACGCGCTTCTCTTCCAAGTCTGACGTCTGGGCCTTCGGTACGTTACTACACTTATGACGCACACACTCCCCTCAAGCAGAGAGGAGAGAATTAACCAATAAGCAAAAGGGCGTACCCAGGATTTTGTCCACTGGGAGGGGCAAATGCAACATAACTTAAAGTTGCTTATTTCTTTATCAGCGGTGTCCCGTAATTGTGCGGTAAATGCTATGTATGATATTATATATATAAACTGAGGTAGATACGGCGATACAAAAACAAGTTAATTAGCTTGAGTGAACTCAGTCCGTCCTGTGTCTGGCAACGACGCAAACGTACATAGCGCGTTTTTGGAGTATGAAAAATAATCAAAAATGCCATGTTGTGTGTTTAAAAAGCGAAATAGTTATACCTACTGGAATGGCTGTAAAAGGCTGTAAAGTTCTATTGGTCCTATGTAGGTATAATATCACCCTGTTTTTAGCATTTTAGGGCTACGTATCCAAAGGGTAAAAACGAGACCCTATTACTGAGCCTACGCTGTCGTGTCTGTCTGTCTGTCCATCCTACCTTTAAACGGCTGTATCTTTGGAACCGTAATATAGCCAGGTGAAATTTTCACAGAATATGTAATGTTACGGTGGATTAACTAATAAATACGTCGTCGTCGTTATAGATAAGGAAATCTAAAATTGCGAGATAATAATAAAACGGGCGTCTTAAAATAAGCAAAGACAGTTATTGGAATTTTTTGTTTGTTTGTTTGTGCACGCACATCTCTTAAACCACTGAACAGATTTAAATGTGGTTTTTACGAATATGCTTAGCTATGACCAGTTTTGCTCACAGGCTATGTTATATCATTCTTGAATATTATAATAAAACTTACACCGTGTGAGGCCGGGGCAGGTCACTAGTTGTTTATAATTTTTTTTTCTTAACCTATACTGTCCCACTGTTGGGCAAATGAATGAATAATGAATAATAATTTATTTCAGACCAATGTCCATAGCTGACGAAAACAATTACAATAAAAAATAAAAATAAAATAAATATCTGGGACATTTTTGCACACACGGTCATCTGACCCCAAACTAAGCAAAGCAAAAAGCAAAACAATCTTACATAAATATCATTAAAATTAAAAAAATCAAATTAAAAAACTATTAATTCAAAAATTAAAAGTTAAATAATCATCAGTTATAAATTAAAAATATCAAATTTTAAAACAATTAATAAATAAAAACAAAAAAAAATAAAATTCAAATAAATAAGGTATGATATTAGAAAAATAAAATAAAATAAATAATAATACAGAAATTAAATTATCTTAACCTGAACTTTAGTTTGAATCCGGAGTGGTCAATATGCACACTTGTCCAGTGCTGCATTATTGGGCAGTCCAGATCCATCCGCCAGGCGAACAGCTGCAGGTAGCTGTTTGTCGCTGCCCCGCACTCTGTGCATCAGGCACGCGACTCGCTTGCGCATGATCTCCCAAAGGTCTCCCCCATTTCCTTCCATAAATCTCGGTCCTCCGCCACCTCTTGCCAACCTCTCCGGAATGAGTCAAGATCGTCACGCCAACGTTTCCTAGGCCTTCCTTGACTGCGTCGTCTATCAGGCACCCACTGTGTGACGAATCTGGCCCATAGGTCGGAGTTCATACGCGCCACATGGGAGTATGATGTAAATAACAAAATTGTTTCATTTCAGGTGTTCTGATGTGGGAAATATTCACATACGGTAAAGTGCCATATGGACGAATGAAAAACTCTGAAGTAGTCGACATGGTCCAGCAAGGAAAAGTTCTCGACAAACCTAAAGGGTGCCTAAATGAAGTATACAATGTAAGTGTTGACAGTTACTGCGCAATTTTTGTCCTATTTATTAGTGGCCTTTAAAAATCATTACTAGGGTGTGACTCCATGATGATATAACCACTTGACAGCTCATCCTACCCCACCGTGATGAACAGGTACAAATTTTTCACCATGATCCGTTTCGAGCGGGCCAACCCTAGGCGCGAATTGAATTAATAACTTGTTTTGATAAATTACAAGCGCCATACGATAAACGCCCTCCCCCCGCGATCAACGTGGCTTACTTACGTGGTACATGCTCTCATTTTAAGTCGCCAAGTAGTTTTTTATTCGTCATTGATTAATAATGAATATAATTATCAATATAAAAAACCGACTTTTTAAAAATGTCCGAACTGGACCAAATTGAAATGGCACCGCACGGGAAGCACCAGCTTTCAAATAATAATAAAAATCATCAAAATCGGTTCTGAGGTTTCAAACATAAAAAATATTTATATATACACAGTCGAATTGAGAACCTCCTTCTTTTTGGAAGTCTGTTAAAAATTATAATGTAATTCGTTTATCAGGTGATGCGAGCATGTTGGAAGCGGACGCCCGAGGAGCGGCCGTCATTCCGAGCTCTCAAAGAAATGCTCGCGCTCATCGAACAGAGCATGCTGGCGGACTGACTGCGCCGCCTGCTGCACCTGCTGCGGCCGGCCGGCGCCCGCGCAGACACCCTGCCGCGCCCGCACCGTCCCCGCCCTGCGCCCGCGCCCGTCTGACACACGCACCGCACAACAACACAGTGATATGTCGTCCGACCCGCGCCGCGCTGTCAGTACTGGACCAAGTACGCACAAGACTGAGCCCGCACCGCTGAAGGTCCGCAAGCGTCAATATCTGATAGCGGCTGCGTCACCGGTGATAGCAAGACGTCAATGTGACTTAAGCCCGTTGCAGACCATGCGTAGTAGCTTGTGCAAGTACTCGCGCCGGCGTTCTAACGTAAATAGCCACTCACGTAGCGACGCGCACAACTCGCGCGTGGTCGAACGATGCGCAGTGGGGGCCGCGCGATTAGGGCGGGCGTTCACTTGCGCAAGGGCCAGCGTGAGTGCTACTAAGCTCTTCCACTGTCACTTGTACAAAGCAAGTGTTGTAGCTCATTGCAGACGATGCATATTTGTACTCGCGCAAGCTACTGCGCATTGTCTGCAACGGGCATTACTGGAAATCAACTGGCATGTTCGCCGTGCAGTCTAGATGAGTCGTGGAAAATAAATCTTATTGAGATGCAATACGATACATAACAACTGCACTGATCAATGCAACAATATATGCCACATGTAGGTACAGTTACTTTATATATTTTCGCGTCGCGTTCTCACAGATAAGTCGACAGTTTAACGACCCGCTTCAGATGATCTAATAGGCTCTTAGAATGGTGTTTCATTTGTTAAAATTAAGAGGTTTAGGCTTGGTTGCGCCATAGTAGTAATAAAAGGTTTGTGACAAATTTGACAATAACAGTAACTCTGACTTTAGCAGTTACTGTGAAATGCGATGTAACAGCGTATTCACTAGCATAGTTAAAGTACCAGGGTTGCAAGTCAAATGAGACCTTATTTACCCCAGATGCATAGCTGGAATTATATTTTATGCATCTGACAGATATTTAACATAAACACTAACCAGCGACGCGTGGGCAGTTACGGTTAACAGTTAAAATTATGACGTCATTTAACAATTGTCCGATGGTGCAAAAAATTGTCTACCCGTTACTTTAACTGAAATGTCGATGTTTGTTGTAACATGGTGCAACCCACCCTTAGTAAAAAATATAATTGACTGTTATAGGTATTCAGAAGATATTATTTAAATTGGTTAATCAAGTTTTGAGATATAAGCGTTTAAAGTTTTTGTTCGGAGTGTCAGTATGGAGTTTGTATGGCGTACTTGCTAGTGACGTCATTAATTAGTATAACGCGCTCTGTCTAGCAAGACATTAAAATGCTTATATCTTCCTTAATTTTGAACACATTTTGATTTCGTTTTAGGTGATTGGTTCTATTGATGGTCAGCTTTTTTATGAGGCAATACAAATATCAGTCTGATAGCCTATTGGAACATCCCGTGGTTGAGTTCTTTTATCTTGGTCACTCGCTACTATCAGAGTTCCAATTCTAAGCATCAAAGGTTCGACACCCCCGCGGTTGGTATATTGCCGAGCTGTACAAAATTTCAAAATGGTTTTACTGAAATATTTGTTCGCTATTTAGTATGTGATTAGTAACGTCTGGCGTATTTAATAGGAATTCTATCGAATTTACTTCGGAATAGTGACGTGCCAAATATTTTGATATCGGCTGTTTTACTTAAGATTTCATCCGTGGTGACGTTTGCTGTCCGGAGAGCTTTGACGTTTCGGCGTAAAGCAATAAAACAATACGTTTTTAACTCGGACCCATCGAGATACAATCTAGAGTCACGATCTCAAGTAAAAACAAAAAAAAAAGGCCGAGCGTCGTGTACATACCTAAACGTCAATTGTATTATAGTTCACAATGCTATATTTCCTCCAATTTAGACGTTATATCGCTTGCATAGTGTTCAACGTCACTTATCCGCTATGTCATCGTAGCACTGGCATGGCGCGGCGTTGTAGTCGGATCGCGGTTGCCTTACAACTAACCAAAAAGTCTGCGCAATTCATAGCGTGCGCCGAGTTTTGGTTCGGACATTTTTATGGCGAGATTGTGACTCTATAGGTATTGTATCTCGATGCTCGGACCGTAAAATGTAAAATTAATCATGTATGTATAGATTTTATTGCAAAGTTATTATTATGACTACCTTTCGTATCTGGATGACATTAGCTAGGATTTAATATTTCTTTTGTATTGAATGACTATCAATTATTTTGTATACAAGCACAAGTCAATTTTTTGCACAGTAACAGACTTTTATATGTTAGCTACCAGTCCACTAAACTTAGTTTTGTCTTTACCTCAAGAGTAGTACAAACAGTCAGAACAGACAGTGGCTCAAAAGCTCACGACAAAGAAATAAACAGTTCGCAATGCTGTTTGGACCCATTCTCTGCCGGCCTAGCAAACGCGACAGAACAAAATCTTATCAATACTTTGCTGTGCGAGAATGTGACAAGACTATGATTATGTATGCGTCTGTCTCGTTTTCTCACTATAAAGAGTAGAAAAATTCTGTCGTCGCGCATGCTAAGCCTGCTAGAGTTGAAGAGAACAAAACCGAAAGCAATACTTGAAATGCCCATATCGATATACTGTAATATTTTGATAATTCTCTTATGGTAGCTTGGTGGTATTTCATAGCAGATTTTAGATTTACATCCATAGCGTTTAGGGGGAGAATACTATTTGGATAGGGAAGCAATTTAATTTTACACCAAAAATCCTATTTCATCATTGATTTACAAACACATGGATGTGGGGTCTAGTACAAAATTCAAGAAAAAGTGTACTGAGTTTACCTATAAAAATTTAAGTACAATATAGAAATACCGACAAACAACATTCCAATAGTAAAAAATTATAAAAAAACGATATGTTAATACCTAACTACTAAACTAATCTATTAAACCGCTACCAGTGGGAATCGTCCCCAAAATGCTGGCCCCATTACCACGTTGTATGGCAATGCTCACTCTTTGAGCAAAGTAGAGGCCAGCATTCTGGTCACGAGTTGCATCAACCGACAAACTAATTTAAGTCCTGTGTCGATATCACAGTGTCTAATTTAGCTTGTGAATGTTGACTAAATGCACTGGTTATCGTAATGGTTTTAGTCTATTTTTGGCTCGGGTATTCTTGAGCGCTGACCCTATATCCATAATTTGTATTTTATAATAAATGTCCCAACAAATACATCCAAATATGCACACTTCTCTGGTCTATGAATATTGATATAATGTAGAATTCGCTAAAAAAGTAGCCCCACACAAAGAGGTTACTGAGGTTTCGGGGATCGGCCGTTCTGAACGGCTATCTTATCCGTAGAGGGGGAATAATTAAGGAATAATGAGAGTTAATAAAGAGTTTATGACGCCAATATGAGAAAATAGTGCCTCTCTTGTTTTTGTGTTTAATAGAAACATCTAGTGAAGTTTCCATCTTTTCTGGGCCATTACTTGGACTTGAATGTAACTGACTTAAATACAAAAAATAATCGTCCAACAAGTCATAGTCCCAACTATGACTTGTTGGACGATTATATTGAATACATGATACTGGCAAATGCACAAGACGTGCAATACATAATTACGACGAAAATTTACGAAATGTTGTTTTAACTTGTGGGCCTTTTTTAGCGAGCGCTCTATGTGAGTGACGTTTCCTCATATATCATTATTTGTAGTCTATGGCACAAGTTATGAAGCATCGTTGATGCGCACTTAAAATATATTAAAGACTTTTCTGGAAGTTTTTTCAAATAGTCGTAATATTCGGTCTGTGTTATATTCATCATCGATTTTGGACAATAAATTTAACCAGAGCATTGTGAAAAGGAATTGACAGGAATTGAATTTTTTACAAAACTTCGTGGGTTAGTCAGCAGTAGCCGTCCACTGCAAGTTTAGCTTTCATTGCAAAACATTTATCTGAGATTTTAGACCTTAATTTTTGTAAATCCATAGTCTAAAATTCTATGAATATCAATTAATAAGTTAGTACATATCATTCATATTATAGGTATATACATACGTACTGTAGGTACGAATTGAATCTTTAATATGATTTGCAGTTATATAATGCGTTCAAATTCACCTTCAAATTCCGCACCACTTTATAGTTTGTATCAAAAGTATCATTAATTCAAATCCCTTAGTTTAGAGCATAAAACATTTTACATTGTCATTACATAATTGTAATTTTTATTGTACATAATCATCATTATATAGATATTTAAACTAGTTATAAGTACGCTTCATAAATACATGCATAGTACAATATGATTGCGCAGTCGCATTCACATTTTAGGCCATATTTCATGATGGAAATAGTTCAACACTACGTACGAGTAAGTACATAGGATGTATATAATTAGTCCAGGTTAATCAACTAGTTAATAATTAAATTAATTGTAATATTGGTAAAGATCTCATCATGGCCACAGTTGGTTACGCTGTGTTGAACTATCCCCATCAATTATCAATATAAGGTACCTACATGTTTCAATAAACATGTTAATTTTTCATAACAATTTGTCAGATATGATACCATTCTACTTATTTTAGTGTCACAATTTTTTAAGTAATTTCCGCTGAACTGGTTTTTTATGTTCTGCATTCCTTTTAAGAAACTAGTCATTTAGTGAATAAACTAAAATACAGCATATTCAATTGACTTGTATTTTTTATTTCTATTTTGACGGCGCACTCCTTCATCTAACTAATATGTAACTTACAGCTTGGCAGCATCATGCGCTGCTATCGCTAATAATTTGCTATACTGAAACAGCTTGTAGAAATGGATGCATTTCTTTGTTTTAAGCCATTATAAGCGAAAGAGATTTTTTTCTCTATCTCCCGTTTATCAGACGGCGGTTCGTCAGCCAAGTTGACGTGTCTGTTACGGCTTTTACATAACAAATATTTTTGGAGTTTTCTCTAAAAGTCTGTCAAGTTATAACTTAATTATCTATATACCTTTCCACAGATTCAACACCATAAATGTGCCAAAACGCATTTTGTATCTAAATAATATATAATTTGAAATTTGTACTGACTGAATAACATATTCGAATTGTAAGGTTTTTTTTACAAATTTCGTATTTACGTTTATGTACTATTTTCACATTCAAACAATAAAATTAAGTATTTTAAATAAACAAATTTGTGATATAAGGATTTATTGAAATTGATATACTTATTAGATAAGCATCCAGTATTGATTTATTGTGTTGTGTGTTCAGTTGAATTTATTTAAATAATATAAAAAGATTTAGTGATGTAGGTACTAAATTTCATACTTTTTAGTGAGCAATAGTGGTAACGAGAGGTTGAACTGATTGTTTAGAAAATTTATAATTATATTATTTCTCGCCAGTTTTATTATTTTTATTTGTAACTAAATGCCCCAAAGTACATTTCCTACAAAAGCTAAATAAGCATGTGTTGTAATGAACATGTCTGGATTTGTATAGCAATTTACATAACTGTTTTGTAAACTATTTAAGCCAGTAAAAATATAATAAAATCAAATTAAAATATATGAACTGTTTAATTGCTCCTATATATAAGGTAATCTACGTTTATTTATGTTGTGCTGAATATTCTTTAAACGCTTCAAGTAATTCTGCTATTGCAGTAGCTAAAAGATTCAATTAGGCGTGGTTTGTCAGAAGCACGGAACACTATATTTTATTTACTTAGGAATAGGCTTGCGTTTGACCGCTAACTAGCGATGATGCAGTAACTATTACTCCTAGCTGAGAAGAAAGCCAACTTCAAACAAAAAAGGCGGTAACGAAATATAACTATAGCCAGCACCTACTACGCTAACCAGCATGGCTAGCATGCGCACCGCGACAAAATCTTGTCGTCACTTTGTCGAGAGAGAACATAAGGTGCTTACGGTTTCATGTACGCCTGTCTCGCTTTGCCACGATGAAAAGAACCGACAAAATTTAAACTTAACTATACATTTTTCTCAAGTGCTCGTACTAAAGCCACAGTTGACGGGTCTGGCGGACAGGTATCAAGTCACCGTGACTTGTCTGTCATTAGTCTAGTCTATGGAGATCAGATCCTGGGGCCTTACGGCTAACTCATAACGCGGGTACTAATTAGCGCTGAAAATCACCCGGGCGTGAATCTTGATGCGCCGAGATACTGTTTGCGGTCGCGCAACCAAAGAGAATATAAATACTACTTAAGACGCGTAACTTTTATCATAACCTAAACAGAATCGCTTAAAACAGGTAGATGTAAGGCCCCTGTGCCATATCTGCGATGGAGGATGGAGGTGCACGAACGTAGCAACGCGACAACTGCGGGTAAAGTTTTGAGTGACAAAATTGCCAATGCGCCGGGCTCATAGTTTTCTACTATGCCGCGCCGTTAGTTTCAGAAACAAGTCTGTCAAGTCATTTTCCCCGTCATGTCAATGCTGCCATAGCGGCGCCTTCGGTCATCTAACGGTGTAGCATTTTTTGGGACCTATGGCCGTTTTTAGGGTTCCATGGAACCCTAATAAGTTCGTTCTGTCTGTCTGTCTTAATTATTAAGAACCATCTAACTTTTATAGTTAATAAGTGCATTAAACATTGCACAATTACAAAATTAGTATATATTCAAATTATTCAATCAAGGAAGATCTACTATATTATTTTGTCTATAGGTAATTGAAGTAAAAATATTATTTTTCATTTTAGGAGTGGGTACATGTGAAATTGGGATTTAAAAAAATGCTGTAGGTACCCTCGTATATTGGGGTTGCCTTTGTTAATTTTTCCCTAAATCCCCCGGCCACTGGGACCGTTATATAAAGCAGGCAAGATTCTAGAACAAAAAAGATTTACTATGCTTTCAATACTTTATTTATAGATATACAATAACTTATATAAGACTTTTAAATTCTTATACATAATACTTATACCTTACATATTTATATAATTTGCTATTTTGTAGATGGAATGTTATTTAGTGAACAGATGCATTTTTGTGACAGATTTATTTTTGTAGATAAGTTTTCTAAAATTAATAAAATCAAAACAAATCTTCTGTCTCTAAAATAAACTACATAATTATTTACACATGAAAAGTGTAGGTTTTTGAACATAAACTTAACTTATTATAATAATCTCTGGGAAAAAATGAAAATTGGCCCTTTTTGCACGTCAAACTGAACTGAAATATAAGGACCCGCTATAAAAAGCGACCCGCAAAGTGTTCGGCGGAGGGTATTGGTTTGCTATCTCACCGGTTTTCCTAGTTTGGGTACTAAACTTCCACTAGGAATATAAATATATTATGTCATGGCACCATGTTTTACAATTATTAACAAATTTGTTATAATAAAATTAACAATAATTTCATTTCATACTGAGCCACATCAAGTTACGGAGGAATTAAGGAAAAAAATACCAAACTGCCAAGGTGCTTTAACGCAGTCTGACTCGACTTTTTTAAGCAAGTAGCATGGTTTTAATGGCCAAGTCAGTTAACAGCACCGCGTGTGTCACGACTTCTTACTCGCATATTTCTTTCGCAAGATATTCTGTGGGGCTAGTACGAGAACTTGCGAAAAAGTATTCGTTCCGTAAACGATAGCAAATGTATGAAAAATTATGTTTCCCATTACGTCCGATAGAGGCGCTTTTCAATTTTTCATACATTTTACTATCGTTTACGGAACGAATACTTTTTCGCAAGTGCTCGTACTAGGGCCACTGTTGTCCGCGTGAAAAGTTCCGTTTTATCTTCTTCTGCCTAGCATGTGTCCTGGCACGGGCCGGGGCCCGCTTTTCTACTATAGTTTTTCCACTTCGCACTGTTGTCAGCATCATCCTTGGTGAGTTTAATGGCTCTCATGACATCCCTTACGACGTGAAAAGTTGCGTTTTATGTGCATTATAAAACCGCAATAACATAGTTTATTTAAACGGAGTATAATTACATAAAAGACCCTGTTTTTAAATGGCGTTTTACCCGTAAACTCCAGTATAAGTTCCGTACATCGTATAGACAATTTAGATGTATACTTAAAAGTTCTTACATAATTTTTTGGTACTGTATTAAAATTTATAAGCAAAGTAAAATAATATGAACAATATAAGGTACAACATGGAAACATTAGGGAAATACATAACAAAACATAATTAAAAACTATTTAACATAATTGACTTAATGTATTAATATTCGAAGTATGTTACTAGTTATTTATTACGTATTTTAGAAATGTTTTAGTTTTAATGGGGTTTATCGCGCGTTATTATTGTACAGAGGCCTTATGGCTACTTTAAGCGGTATCTGTTAATTTGATTGCGAAAATTTGCGCGACCGCTAACTATATATCGGCGCGTTAAGGTTCACTTTCGCGTGATTTTCCGCACAGCGCTGTTTCGAGCCTACATTAAGAGGTAAAGCCAAAGGTAAAATTGGTACCTCTCGTTCGATGTTTCTTTGTTTTTTTTTTGTTTAATTTAGAACGGCTGTCAAGGCATTTTTGTAAGAAATTTGTTGTAGCCAGTTGCACCCATATAAACGAAACGTCAGTGATTCGAAATCAGTTAGCAACTGTGACGCGGAGTTCGACGCGTTGATCTAAATAAGAATGTTCAATCAAGATACTGTCATAATGCCTGGCGACAGATTTTCTTTCTCATTACCGTTCTATTTACCTCTCTTTTGTGGTTCTGCCATCCGAAACACAGTAATGGTTGTTTCCTGACGGTTGAATAATTGTCAAAAGTTTGTCATTAATTAGAAACAATAAGCTATACTTATAAAATATACAATTCAACAGCAAGGACTAGAGTCAGTAAGTATTATAAAACAGTCAGTCATTCACATTGTAACTGATAAGGATAACATTTGAACTTTAGCAGTTTAGATTAGTATATTAGACTATTGAAATCTATAAAGACAAACAGAAAACTTAACAATTATGTGATTAAATAATTATATAAAAACGGTTAACGCACGGATAGGGTTACCAGATAGAAAAAAATAAGAAAAAAGAAATTTCCGGACATTTTCTGCAAATTTCATATATCACGATATGACTAACTCGTGAGGCGGGTTTTAAAATTTAATTTCTAGTATTCCGGACATTTTGGAACTCTCCCGCATTCCGGACAAAAGCTGAATTATCTCACATATCTGTAAAATTCCGGACATAATTATGGCAACCCTACGCACGGCGTCTTTTACGCGTTCACACTATAGTCGCACTTGTTCTACGCGAAAACCGCTCAAAATTAATTTAATTCGCGAATTTATTTTGATTTTGCGACTAAAATTGCTAAAGTTTGCACAGAACTGTCCAAATACACAAAATGTGAGAAACCAAATGAGATATTAAGAGCAATAAAAAATGCGCGATTATAATAAACTATGAATAGAACGCATCGACCCGAGTCTGTATTGTGAGCGACGCGTTAGCAACAATACAGACGCGCTATGTATGCTTTGCCTGTCGAGAATTGTTCTATAAAAAATATATTTTACACAGCGAATTTATCAAGTTCGACACACAAACATATTTGGCGTATGTATCGCTGCAAACGCGCTGCAAACACGCATTGTGTTAATGGCTCTAATTCGAACATAGGCATCAAATCTGTTGTACCATTTCATTTCTGATACTAACTTTTGACAACTTGAAATTTGTACTTCTTTCGTTCTATTCTCACATATCGAATAGAAGAAATTAATTATTAATTAAAAAAAATCTTTTTAATAACAAGCTTTTTCGTATTCTTCTCAGCAAACTCTTTTATTTGATACCCATAATATTATGATGGTAGAACAGAACATTTTGTCCGCCATATTGAATTTATCATATAGGAACAAAGTGCTTGGGAAGACAAATCCAACAAACTCAAACTCGACTAGGTTACGTCAGCGTCGTTTTGTTTGGAGTTCCTATGGCCACCTTCTGTCTCCATCATCAGACCAGCTCGATGGTACCATAACACTGCAATGTCACCGAACTCACATAGGTGTGCCAAACTTCAACTCAATCGGTGCAGGATAACTGGTTTAAAATTCAGTTGCAAGATTTGTCAGCACACATACGAACGGACATACACACTTACAGGGCAAGTTGAATAAAAGCTTGTTAAAATGCGAATAATTTTAGAATCAGTCGGCTTAGTTAGACCTGTAACAGACGTATCGAACTTGGTTGACGAACCGCCGTCTGACCAACGGGAGAGAAAGAGAATATAATTCCCCTCTCGTTGGTTGACGTGGTTGACGTCAGCCATGTTGACGTGTCTGTACGGCTCTTAAAGAACAACAACAGTATTTAAACCACACCTTGCTGTTCAAATTAGGTAACACACACACACACACACAAAGGTATGTTCGATTTGTTCCATTTCATATTCATTTTATTGTGTATAATATGGGTACATAGGATGGAAAAAACATTTGGTTCCAGTTAATACATATCCATCGACAGTACTTATACACAAACAATCCTTTATCATATTTTATCTAGCTTGATCCATGTTATATTATCTGAAGCTTACATATCCGTTGGTAAGATATCGGGTATCAAGTAGTTGCATAAATCCATTTCCGACGCCACAAATGTTACTTTGCCTGCTGTGTTCTCATCAAGCCTGAAACATGAAAGTTATTCTACCATAACTATGTCACACAGAATGGTTTCTACATCCAAGCTCAAATGTCGGTATGTCGGTCCATACAAAAAATGGCAAAATGCATTACAAGAAATCACCGTTTGTAAAACATTGTGCAATCATCATCATCACTTCCACTGCTGGACATATGCCTCCCCCATCGATTTCCAAAAGGGCCGGTTGGAGGCGGCCTGCATCCAGCGTTTTCCTGTGGTCTCTTTTAGGTCGTCTGTCCATCTCGTGGGTGGACGTCCTACGCTGCGCTTACCGGTCCGTGGCCTCCACTCAAGAACCTTCCGTCCCCATCGGCCATCTGTTCTGCGTGCTATGTGCCCTGCCCACCGCCACTTAAACTTGCTAATCCGGTGGGCTATGTCGGTAACTTTCGTTCGTCTACGGATCTCCTCATTTCTGATTCGATCTCGTAGAGAAACCCCGAGCATAGCCCTCTCCATAGCTCATTGTGCGACTTTGAGCTTGGTAATGAGGCCTATAGTGAGAGACCATGTTTCAGTGCCATATGTCATCACTAGCATTTTGGATGAGAAGACGTTGCGAAGTTTACCGAACGCTGCCCAGACGAGTTCAAATTCAAAATTCAAATTCAAAATTATTTATTACAGAAATTGGTACATTTACACTCATATATTGCACTAATGCCCAAACTAGGTGTGGAATACACCCGTATCTTGGGAATTAGGTCTACCCGTTTATAAAACAATTTTTTGTACACTTCGTCATTTTAGTTAGTTATTAGTTGGATTCGTCGAATGACCTTTTTCTTAAGTTGGACTGCTTGTCCTAGGTAGACGTACGCGTCAACAACTTCAAGAACTGAGTTCCCAACTGATACTGGGGTGGGCACAACATGGATATTTGACATGACCTTCGTCTTGTCCATGTTCATCTTAAGGCCCACCTGTAGGGGGACTCAATTGAGGCCTTCGAGCATCTTGCTGAGATCTTCTATCGATTCTGCCATGACCACAATATCGTCGGCAAATCGAAGGTGAATGATGTACTCGCTGTTAATGTTGATGCCTAGTCCTTGCCATTCCAGGAGTTTGAAGGCATCTTCCATTGCGGCAGTAAACAGTTTCGGAGAGATTACCATTCCGTCTCACGCCTCTTTGCAAAAAGTTATATACAACAGAATTGCCTTCGAACTCTGCTCCTGTACTCGGACCGACATGGTGGCGTTATTGTAAAAACACTTCGACATACCGATAGTCAATATGGCATCGCTGGAGAGATTCTAGCACCGCCCATATCTCGATCGAATCAAAGGCTTTCTCATAGTCTACAAACGCTAAACATAGTGGCAAGTTTTACTCTTCACTCTTATACATTCTGTATCATCTACTTAAAAAGTTAAATGGAAGTGTGTGTCTTCATGACCAACAGCTAGCTAGTTCTTTATACGTACCATCCTTTAATAACTGCCCAGCAACCCGAGAAGAATGCGGGTGCGTTTATAATGAGGCATATGCCCAGGCGCTCTGGATAGTGTCGGCTGAGGAGCCATATCAGGTTCTTCAGTACTTGGTAGTCCATACAGGACAGTGTAAAGTTGTTCAAGTCAAACACAATACATAAATTGTCTACAACTTCTTCAAAACACTTTTTACTGGCATTTTCCTGAAAATATAAAGTTCGGGATAGTTTAATGCCTTAATTTTCATCATTCACCAACACATTCATTATGTTATTGCTGGAAAATTTATAATCTTTTTGGGGTGCTTTTCTTTCTGGTTATGCCATCTGCATAGCCAGAAAGAAAAGTACCCCACTCCAGCTTTATTCAAATTAGGATCAATTTGTTAAATTGTCTTGACAATGGTGGTGGTACAATTTCAATGGTAGTTCCATTGAAGCATAGATGTTTGAATCTGTGAAGCAGAGACAAGCGTACTTGGGTGGCGGATATGAGGGGGGCGGGGTACATGTGAAGAGAAGTTCAGCGTAGCATGATCCGATACATTTTTAGTTAGTGAAACGGCATTTATAAGAGACGCCATGTCATTGAAAACGTCCGCTACACAAGTAGCGACATCATGTCGTTTGCAATACAATTTGATACAGTTCTGACAGACTGTTGAAGCAGAGCGGAGACGAGACAAGGAATTCAACCAATGGCATTGAGCTTTCATAAAAAAGCTTTCTGCAAGATGGGTACCGTGACAGTCGACCAAACAAAAACATCACCTTCTGAGGAATACTTAGCCATGACGAATTCTATGCTCCCGCATTGTTGATAAATGTACCATTTATACACAATCCATTGTGTAATATTTTCTTATATCAATTGGAATGGCTAAAAGTGTTCACGCTCCTGCATGTTTTACACTGATTTGTATGGGATTTATCAAACTAGCTTCATCTTGCTTCATAACTATGCTTATTGGGGGCACGATAGAAATCTCGCTCAGAGCGCAGGTAGTGCTACTGGCACTAGACATAATACAATTTTGATGACAGAATCACTAGATTGAGGTATGTGAAATTATATTATTCTTACCAAGCAGTACACAATGAATTTAGTCAAGTCATCAATATTCCTGTCACTCGAGCTATGGTTTTTGGCCGGGATGTAGACAATAGGCCTTCCGACAATGTCCCTGTGTCGCAGCACCCGAGCCCTGTCCGAGTACTTCTCTATGATTTCCTTGTTGTTGTGAAGTTCTGTTACACCATATTCAGCTCTCCATTTGTTTGTTTTTATTATAGCCTGTAATATTTTAGACTATTATTAATCGACCTATAGTTTGAACTTTGAAGACAGTAATTTTTACTCAACTGCATGATTGTCATATTTGTCAGGTGTAGGTACATGTATGTATGATCTGTTTCTATTCTGAAGCATGAAGCTTGACAAATTTCGAACGGCAAGGTGTTTTGGTCATTCTTCAGATTGTCACATACCTACTACATTTTGCAGTCGCGGTTTCCACATTTATTTAAAAACTGTGAATGTAACTGTCTTTTTTTCATGTTCACACTTTTTCACAATCAAAAGGCTGATCCAAACTTGATAAAATTTGCCAAGGAAACGGTGCGCATAAAAAAAAACAAGCTTGATACTTTTTATCGTGACCTTCACTGGAGGAAGTAGAGTAATAAACTAATATCACACATAGGAATTGAATTTCCTTGTTGACAAGGCCAGGCATGAATAAGTTTATAAAACTGGTTAGCATTGTAAGTAAACGAAAAGCATGTTTTTAAAAACATGAAAATACAAGTTACGTACTTACCTCTAAATAGGACTTTCTTATGATTATCATGTAAGGAATAAACAAATAAGATTTAAAATTTGAGTACATTCTGGCTTTTTACATTCAAAAGATAATGTTGATGTGAGGAAAGTTTCGCGTGAATTTCTTACCTGAAATGCACTGTCTACAGTTTTAAAAGCTCTCAGATATCTTCGCAGAGAGAAGTCGTTGTGGTATTGCGCTGGATCCGCGCTCACTATCAAATTCATCCTTTCCTTGAGCAGCTTTAAATCTTCCTCGTTCACAGGTTTTGGTTCCTCGGCCATGGTTAACTCTGTTATATATACGTGCCGATCACTCTAATTTACTTATTAATGTTTTTTTAGACTTAAAGAATATGTAATACTTATATTGTTTGTTTTTACAGGAAAAGGTGAGAAAAACAACGTAAAAATCGAAATGAAACACATTAAATCCTAAATCGAACCACTCAACTCAAGATGCAATCCAATAACCAATTCAATCCAATCAACCAAACACGGCAAAGTTTGCCGTGTTTGGTTGATTGGATTGAATTGGTTATTGGATTGCATCTTGAGTTGAGTGGTTCGATTTAGGATTTAATGTGTTTCATTTCGATTTTTACGTTGTTTTTGGGCAAACACCAAACCAAATAACCATTCCAAAAATTGGGAGGCAATAATGTCAACACAGATAATGTACTGATGAGGTTAAAATTGTATTTTGAGTATCTATGACTTTCATATTATGTATCTAGGCAACCAATTGTTGATATTTTTGAGGACTTCACTTAAGAAAAAATATAAGTAAAAGAATGGTTTATATATAACTTGGTTTTATTCATAATATTTATGAATATGGAGTCTTCCATGTGCTAATGGTTATTTAACAGGTTATGGGCCGCCCCATATTCTATTTTTCTGTTTTAGTCTTGTTTTCGAGCAGCTTAAAATAAAAAAGCAAAATGGCTCAAACGAAGATTCAGGAGACCATACCTAAGTTGGAAGATGGGGATAATTTCCATTACTGGAAATTTCGGGTGGAAATATTAATGGAGGCCAGGGGTCTCAGTGATGTATTGAAGTGTGTTGGAGTGAAAGACGAAAATAAAAGGCAAGATGCAGAAGCTCGTTCGATAATAGTACAATGCATTGGAGACAAATTTTTGGGCGCTGTTAAAGGATGCAAAAGTGCAAAGGAAATGATAGACTCTTTAGAAAATACATTCACGAGGAAAAGTGTTATGAATAAATTGAATTTGAAGAAGAAGTTGATTGAGTTGAAATGTGACAGTAACGAAAAATTACAAGATTTTTTCTCGAAATTCGATAAACTGATAAATGATAATGAAAATATATCAAAAATGGATGAATCTGATAAAGTAGTCCATCTATTACTAGCTTTACCAGAAAAGTTTAACAGTGTTACAACAGCTTTAGAAGCCATTAACGAAGAGTTAACTTTAGAGAAAACGAAAAGGACGTTACTTGATGCGGAAATAAGATTGGACACCTTGTTTTCACCAAAACATGAAAATGCGTTCAATGTAGTATGCTGGAACTGCAATGAAAAGGGGCACAAATCTATACATTGTGGGAAAAATGTCACTAATAGACAGGATTATAACCAGCGAGGAATTTCCATCCGAGGCAGTGAATTTTACAGACGTAGTCGAGGCAGAATGCAGAGCTGCGGTCGTGGTGGTTCTATCAGAGCAACTACATCAAGAGATGATGCAGCAATAGGCGACGAAGAAGCAATAAGGGATGAAATGGGTTGTTTGATTGATGAAGAATTCAACTTAAACTGTAAGACATTTTCTGATGATTCAATTTCTTTTGTAGTAGACTCAGGCGCATCGCAAAACTTTATTTCTGATGGTTATATACGATATATGACAAATATAACGCAATTAGAACATCCTATAAAAATAAACACAGCTAATGGCGACAAGTTAATTGCTTACCATAGCGGAAAGTTACCTGTCAAATTTGGAAATACCAAAATTACTATTCAAGGACTCGTTGTAGCAAATTTAGCTTACAATTTACTTTCTGTGAGAAAGTTACTTGAAAACCCTAACGAAATTATATTTAGAAGGGCATACGCAAAGATCATATTTTTTGAAGGTTCTACTATGTGGGCTTATAATAATGGGAAATTGTATATTTTACAGGGTAAAATTATAGCAGATAATGGAGGTGCAGCATTATATTCAGCTGATGGCATGTTATGGCACAAACGTTTAGGCCATACTAGTACCAAAACATTGCAAAGACTACAGCTACCTGCTTACAATAAAATCTGTAATGAATGTATGAAAGGTAAGGCAACCAGGTTACCATTCAAACCGTTAGAACAACCGAGGTCGCGCCAAGTTTTGGAACTGATACATAGCGATATAGCAGGTCCTTCCAATATTCCGACAATTTTGGGTGAAATTTACTTTCAAACAATTATCGATGATTACTCTCACTACTGTGTAGTCTTCTTGCTAAAGCGTAAAGCAGAAGCTACTGAAAATATAATTAAATATATTCAACGTTATGAGAATGAATTCGAAAAAACAGTGAAACGAATTAGGTGTGATAATGCAGGTGAATATACCTGCAATCAATTAAAGCAGTTTTGTAACATGAAAGGTATAGCATTAGAGTATAGTTTACCGTATTCGCCAGCAAGCAATGGCGTTGCAGAACGAATGAATAGAAGTTTATACAATAAGGCAAGGGTAATGCTCATCGAAACTAAACTACCAAAGAATTTGTGGGGTGAAGCTACAAAATGTGCTGCTTATCAGTTAAACCGATGTACATCTAAAGCTATCAACTTCAAAACCCCCTGTGAAGTACTCTACGGGACAAGAGACTTAAACAAACTTCGTGCATTTGGTGCAAAGGCATGGGCTTGCATTTTACCAAAACCAGATAAGTTTTCAGGAAGAGCTCGTGAGTGCAGAATGGTAGGATATGCAAGAACAGGGTATAATTTATGGGATCCTAAGGAAAATAAAATAATTGTGTCACGAGACGTAAGATTTGATGAACGTGATATAGTTTATAATGAAAGCAACCAGATTATGAATGAAAATGACGTACAAAGAATTAGAATTTCAGATACGAATCTAAATAGTGATCGAAATGCTGAAACAGGAAATAACAATGAAGGTATTAGAAATGAGGTTATAGTTGATGATAAGAATGTTGAAGAAGATGTAATGGAACCAGATGAAGTATTTGAAGATTGTACTAATGAAGATATAATTGAAAGAAGCGATGTTATAAATGGAAACGTAACAAAAACAAGAAGTGGAAGAATAGTTAGGCCTCCGAAAAGGTTAGACGATTATGAAACACACGTAGCTTACTGCTTGTGTACAGGTGATCCAGGTTCTTATAAAGAAGCTGTTGAAAGAGGCCAAAATTGGCAAGAAGCAATAAATAAAGAACTAGATTCCTTGAAATGTTTGGGAACATGGGAAAAAACAGTATTACCTAAGCACAAAAAAGCTATAGATACAAAATGGGTATTTACTACAAAGAAAGACGGAACTAAAAAGGCTAGGTTGGTGGCAAAGGGATTTCAAGAGGAAACACTATTTAACGTATATTCGCCAGTTGCTCGTATGCCTACTATTCGTATGATGTTGAGTCAAGCAGTACAAAATGATATGTACATGAAACAAATGGATGTGCCAACGGCATTTTTAAATGGTTTCCTAAAAGAAGACGTTTACATAAAACCACCTCTAGGAGTAAAAGTTGAAATAGGTTTTGTTCTGAAGCTCAAGAGATCACTCTATGGATTAAAACAAGCCCCAAAGTGCTGGAATGAAAGACTTCATAGTTTTTTGGTTGGTAAAGGATTTATTCAATCAAAACATGATTTTTGTTTGTACATTTTGGAGGATGTATTTTTACTTGTTTATGTTGACGATATTATTTTAATGTCAAAAAGTAGCTCAAATCTGAATAAAGTGTATATACATTTAAAAGATGAATTTAATGTGAAGGATCTTGGGGAGGTGAGTACATATCTAGGACTAGAGATTGTGAGGACGAAAGAACAAATTTCAATTAGTCAGGAATCGGCAATAGATAGAATACTTGAAAAATTTAATATGACTGATTGCAAAGGAGCTGAAACACCTATGGAAGTAAATTTCACATCAAATGACAGTGAACCAATTGCTTTAGACGTACCATATCGAGAACTTATAGGTTGTCTTTTATATTTAGCTACTTCCAGCAGACCGGATATTTGTTTTACGGTTTCTTTTTTAAGTAGGTATTTGGATAAACCTACTATATCTCTATGGAAAGCTGCTAAGCGTGTATTACGTTACTTAAAACAAACAAAGTCAAAATCTCTTATATATAAAAGAGATGATAAAAATAAATGTCTGTTACTTGGCTATACTGATGCTGACTGGGCTGGGGATAAAATAGATAGGAAAAGCGTAAGTGGAGCATTGGTCTACTATGGAAATAATTTATTGTCCTGGTTCTGTAAGAAACAGAATGTTGTCGCCTTATCAACTGCCGAAGCTGAATATATAGCTGCTGCTCTTGCTTCTGCAGAACTGGTTTATTTGAGAGGCTTATTACAGGACTTTACATGTCCGTCAGATTCAATTTTACGAGTTGATAACCAAAGTGCCATTAAATTGATGGAATCTAACGAAAATAGCAAGAGGTCAAAACATATTGATATAAAATACCATTATGTAAAAGATTTAGTTAGTAAAAAGGAAATTATTGTAAAATATGTGAACACAAATGAAAATGTGGCAGATATTTTGACTAAGGCTTTAGGAAAACTAAAACATAATTATTTCATGCATAAACTTGGTTTTATTGATGGTCTAGCAATTAACTAAAACATAGGCATATTAATGTTATGCATAAATAATATTGTTTATGCAGTTTAATAATTAAGAAGGAATTAAAATAAAATAAAAACTGTTAGACAATTTTTGTGGGTAATTATAATTTTTATTTTTGTGGGAAAATAGAATTATTGTTTTCTTTATTCTCGTATGTTAGTTTATAAGTTAGAAGTAATTTTGTTTTCAATATTTTGTGTTTGAATTAGATAATACAATATAATTTTTTTACAATTATTATTTTATGGCAAATTAGAATTGAGGAGGGATGATGAGGTTAAAATTGTATTTTGAGTATCTATGACTTTCATATTATGTATCTAGGCAACCAATTGTTGATATTTTTGAAGACTTCACTTAAGAAAAAATATAAGTAAAAGAATGGTTTATATATAACTTGGTTTTATTCATAATATTTATGAATATGGAGTCTTCCATGTGCTAATGGTTATTTAACATGTACGGCATGATATTTTACGGCATAGTAAGTAATGCACAGCATGATAATTTGGTGTACATGTACATTGAATATCATGCTGTGCAATATCGTATGCCGTACATTATCAGCTCGGCCCATTAATGCACAAGCGATAATATACAGACTGATATGTGATGTCCAAGTACACGAATTATCATGCTGTGCAAAATTGTATCGTACAATATTATGCCGTATATTATTGACTCAGTTCTATAATGCACACCTCGATTTTGTACAGCATGGTAATTGATGACCATGAGAAACGAAGGCCGCTTCCAACCAGCCCTTTTGAAGATCGATGGGGGAAGGTCAATGTCCAACAGTGGACTTCCTATGCTGAAATGATGATGAATGTCTGTGTGTAATCTTCAGACTCGATTCAACATTCAGACTGATGAAACTGACCTTACTGAAAAAAACGGTAGATCTACACTTTCACACATTGAAGCGCTGGTAATACTTGTTGATATTTTCAGACAATGACAGTGACGCAAAAAATGACAATGACTTTTATTTATTAATTTCTTTTCAGTTTTGGCTCCACTTATTCTTTTCTATTTAGCCAGTGTCAAGTGTCATGCCAGTTGCAGACAATGCGAAGAAGCTTGCGCAAGTACTAAAAGTACTTGTGCGAGCCTGACGCTACTACGCATCGTTAGCAATGAGCTACAACACTTTTGGCTTAGTGGAAGTGCTTAGTAGCACTTGTGATGGTCCTTGCGCCAGTGTAGCTTCGTTTCCTTACCATAATCGCGCGACAACCACTGCGCATCGTTCATCTCGTTCGTACACTTGCGCGAGTACCTACGTATTTGCTTCGTTTCTTGAATTTCCTTTTTTTCCTTTCATTCTTTTAATTAACTTTAGTTCCTTTCTTACTACATATGGAAAATTATTATTTTAGAAAGGTACATGGGGCGCTGGAAATAAAGTACCCTTAAGTATAAACTTGTGAGAAATTAAATTTCTAACTACTTTGGATACTGCCATTTTTGCTCTAAAGTTGAAAATTAACGAGTTATTTCAGAAAAACGAAAAAATTGAACTTTAAACAAGATGGCGGCGAATCCTCTACCGGGATTAGTAAAAAAAATCGAGATTTATACTTCCAACCATCCCCCCCCGACGTTTAAAAAAATCGCTCTCCGGAATTTTTTCTATTTAAATGTCTATCCCGACTGGACTAATAACATTACAAGCTTTGCTTAGTTTGGGGTCAGATGACAATGTGTGCAAAAAAAAAAAAACTCCGAAACTATTCACTGCCGTCGTCCACGACGCATTCAAGCTCCTGGAATGGCAAGGATTCGGCATCAACATCAAAAGCGAGAACCTCACTCATCTTCGGTTTGCCGACGATATTGTGATCATGGCTGAATCGATGGAAGATTTCAGGGCTCCCAGGTGTTGATGAGGTCGCGCCTCGGTCACACGTGTTCTTATTTACTGTTTTTTCTTCTTTTCCCCTCCCCGATACCTATGTACTCTATGCTGTTATAGTTGCGTTGACAACCACTGCCTTGTCAGTTGCTAGTTGCTAACACGACTAAAATAGACAAAAAAATTTGATACTTGGTATGAGAATTGAGTCCCTAGGTAGGTACAATCACTGAAGTGAGAAATTTTTCGTTTAGTCTCTTTTCTGTGGGTTGGGTACCATAGAGGAAAATAGTATTTTTCCTCAATGCTAGGTACATAGACTTAGGTATAGTCAGTTCTGACTAGTACTCGGGGTTTTAATTAAAATTTAGTTCACCGTTATGCCACGACGGTTCTCTTTTTGCACAGACTAGTCTCTACCTACCTATTTAATTATCATCGAATGATATAGGTAAATAATCAGAATTTCCATCACTATGGGAAGAGCAGTTCGAAGTTCAGACATACTGCTCTTCTAATTGTGGTTATTTTATTAAAGTAGTTTAAAAAAAAACTTTTCTTAAAAAATAATTAGGTACCTAAGAATTGGGATATTGCTGATAAAAAAAATGCTATTTCTTCTACTTTTTTCAAATCGACCATCTAATTTTGAAACCACTCTGTCCCGTCTTCCCTTGTGCCAGCATGGGCCGTGAACCGACCTCATGAATAAATAAGTGGTAGATATCTACCACAGAGTTATCTAAGGTAGGTACGGTTGATAGGTATCTGATAATAAAAAAACAATAACATTATATATTTATATGTCAATCCTTTATTTTTTAACAATAAATTATAGATCTTTATCACTACGTTTCGTTCGATAGACCGGACGACGGGGTAGTTTATGTGAGTAGTCCACTAACAGAGAAGGCGGGAAGATGTGGGACGGTGCGTCGGAAGTCGTCGACGGTGCAGCAGAAGCTGTAGCCGATGTCGATGCGGTCTGGCTGCCAGCGGAGCCAGTTGAACGCGGCGTTGTTGCGGCACAGGTCCGTGCAGAAGGTGAGCGCTCGGCACTCCGCCTCTGTGTAGTATGGGTTGTTGATGCTCACGAACGCGGTGCCCAGACGGAGAGTAGGCTCGTATACAACCTGAGAGTAATAAAAAAACATAGTTAGCGCTTTTTCTCACGAGACAACACGGCAAATTGCGGTGACAACACCGTATAGGTAGTATGTAATCTTTGACCGAGCGTTATACACTTCTAATATAGACCGTTTTCTCACTAACACCACGCCAAGGACCAGGCACATTAGGCGTTTTGTGGCCAAACTATTTAGCTTTTCAGCTATGTCGCCGGTTCCGCTAAATCGTGACGATTTTATGCGGTGACGATATAGCGGCTATAGAACCCAGTATGGACTTGCTGACGACCGATGCTGCGCTGCCCGACACGATACTTCATTCGGCATTCGACTCTGATGATATTTTCATCATATCGGCTGATGTGTGATGCCTCTTCACCACTGGAGTTGAGTTTTGTCGATAGTTCAGCGAACTTTTATTCCTAAGCCAAAGGAAAAGGCTTCGTTGGACTGGTTGGCACTACCTACCTAGTGGTTTTAATGACTTTTATACATTTCTCGGAGAATATAAAAAATAAATTTCTTTTTTGACTACAGCTTCAAATGCTTTGAAAATGTTAAGCAACGCATTTAGATTGATTATGCTGAGGATTATATTTGTTTCCAATAATTTCGTAATTAAGTGAAATAAATCCGTTTGTTTTGATATTTTTCATTGTATATCAGTCAATTATTCAATATCTACTTAGAAACATGAAAACCCAACCTTGTAGTAGTACAAAGGCACTGGCAGTTGAGGGTTGTTGTTGACATCTCTGTGTAGGTAGATGTCGACCAGTTGGTCGTTTTGGTTTCGCAGCTGAGACACGCCGAAAGTACCGGTGTAAATCATGGTGTTGTAGCCAGCGTCCCCGATGCGAGCACGTAGGTTCTGTTGTTTTTTTTAAATTGGTTAAAAACATGTGTTATCATAAATATATTAGAATTCAGTAGGTATTTCATCTGGTAAAAATATTATGAAGAGAAAAATGATCACCTGTTCGAGCCAATTCCAATTTCCTGCATTGAAGGGCTGCCACTGAGGAGCTGCGTTAATGAAGTAGAAGGAGGAACGCTGTCCAGTGGCATAGATAAAGTCAGTCTTAGCGGCAAGATGGCCACGAGCAAGGAATTGAGTGCTGGTCACATACTTGTCAGCTAACTCTTGCCCGACGAGTGAGGCGATGGTAGCCTTCTGTTGTACTTGAGTGTACAGAGTGTTGATGCCAATGCCAGGGAAGAAACTGCCAGCTACACAAATACATAAGATTCAAATCGCAATTAAATAAACATAATTATTATGAGTGGAATTAGGTTCTAATTATCATTTCATTACTAATATAATAATAAATTCATTGCTTAAAGTGTGATATTTTGGTTCGATTGGAACGAAACTTACCCAGCCAGCTAGGTCTATCTACGCCGGTCTGGTGGATAGCATTCGGAGTATTCTGCTCATACCACACGTACAAAACCTCCAGCCGGTTTGGGTCGAAACATGACCAGTACTTAGGGTAGAAAGTGCCGGCAACGATGAACCCAATACTGTCAATTGAACAAAAGAAACTGTCATAGAATTTAGGCTTCATAGAATTTAGCTGAAAGTTTTCTGTCTGGTTAGGAGTTTAGGAGTGATTAATAACAGAGATAATAAAGATTCAGGTATACTAACCGAATAACCAAGTTGTTGTCATAGCACCTCTCGGATGTGTATTCAGCATCATGGAAGGAATGTGCAGAGCAAGTGAGCTGTCCAAATGCGCCGTTTCCATTCAGCCAGCCGGTCCCAGAAACCAGGGCGTTGTTCACGCATGTGGCTGTCTGTGGCAGGTAAAGCGTAAAATTATCCTGAAGGTTTGTAGGCCTGTTGTTTCTTTTTTGACATTTTACTTGAGATCGTTTTATGATGTCTCTGTCGTCAAATAGACATGTTATTTATCAGGATAATTATCAATATAAAAAACCGACTTCATACTGACTTTAGACCGGTTCACCCAGTCGAAAGTTCTGAGGTAACAAACAAAAAAAAATAGAACAGTCGAATTGAGAAGCCCCTTCTTTTTGGAAGTCGGTTGAAAATACAAAGAAATTAATGGGTAATGGGCCATTGATACGAATTGGTACAGGAACCAGATTTTTAAGGTCATAAGTAGTAAGGCCTATCAACCAAATCGTAAGAGTATGCTTCAGTTATGATGAAATGTATTAAAGTAGGACCAATTTATTAGATCACATTTGACATTTCATTAAAATTCCATAACGTATCCTTGTAACAATATTATAAATTTTTTCAAAGTTAGAACTACAAAGATTCCAGAACAAGGTACTGAGGGACATTGCAAATGCACCTTGGTACATAAGAAATAGTGATCTCCACCGTGACCTTCAAGTAGAGTTCGTTGAAAAGCTAATTCAAAAGTACGCCGAAGTTCACGAAAACAGACTTCATCATCATGTGAATGTCGAGGACATCCAGCTCCTCGACCACATAGACATTATAAGAAGACTTAAGAGAACAAAACCGTTCGAGTTAGTGTAGTGAAAAACAAAGTGTTAGTGCTAAGTAGTGCAGTGCTACCTATAAAGAACACGAGAACAAAGTGTCTTCGCCTTAATAGAGACACTAAGAAACGTGTTAATGGACACATTCTTAGTTTTTAAAACATCATACTTAGTAGCTTAAGTTAGAATTAAATTACTTATTAGCTTAAACTTAGGCTAGATTGTAATTAAATTAAGGGGCGCTAATTACTAGCGCAACTTATATATATAAAAAAAAAAGTTTGAACTGCACAATTGCTTAATTTTTTTTCAGTTAATAATACATATTTGTTGTAATAATGACAAAAAAGGCAATTTGACGATTTATTTTGACTTTACTTTGCTAAGACTGACATATATAAAATGTTATCTTTTAAATTGGTCCTACTTTATTAGTAAGTATTGTAATTTAATGAGGTATGATACTTACACCTGTAGCAGTAGATGCGGCGATGTTAGGGTGCTGGATGATGCGGCCGGAGCCGGTGCAGGCAACCTGTACTTGTTCGCCGGTGTTGAGGTGGATCTGGCCGGTGTTGCCGGTGGGCACGATGTAGTCTCCGCGGTGCAAGTACACCGGCTGGGGCTGCCCGAGGTCGCCGTTCACTCGGATTGTGCAGCCTGGAACATTGTCGTTTTCAAACGCAAATTTTCTCTACCAGCCGCCACAGCATTGTACTATTGATTGTTATCTCTTAGTCGGTTGAAGAAGATTGTATTTACCGTTCCTAGGGGTAAGGCTCGATGCATTTCCCCACTTTTGCTCCTCAATCGCCAACCAGGCGTCCAGATAGTCCTCGAAGTCATCTTCGTTTAAGACTAGCGCTAGCTGTCCCGGCTCCGGGATCTCACCCGGATACGACCACGAGGCTGCCACGAAGGCAGTCAGTAAAAGGAGCACACGCATCTTCGATATGATTCCCTTACACTAGAAGCTTGGCTAAGATAATGTTCAATTTATAGGTGCGTAACATATCACATTTCAAAGAATATCGACCGAATCAGATCAACGCGTCATAATACGCTAATTAATCATACTGCTATCAGGCAAAACCACAATGACGTTTAGTTAATATAACCCTTTTATCTAGATTTGCAAGCTAAAATTGTATATTATTTCGATTTTTCTTATCTGAAAACACTTACTTGAATTATCAAGGTAATTCTGGTATCTAGGTAGTTGATATCATCGAATGGAATAATGAAACGATTGAATTCTTTGAATTCAGTGACTTTATTATACGTTGTTCATGATTTCAGTTATTTACACCAGTTCGCCCAAGGCTGAGATGGAGTGATTTATGTTAGTAGTCCACTGACTGCGAAGGCGGGTAGATGGGGCACGGTGCGGCGGAAGTCGTCAACGGTGCAGCAGAAGCTGTAGCCAATGTCGATGCGGTCTGGCTGCCAGCGGAGCCAGTTGAACGCGGCGTTGTTGCGGCACAGGTCCGTGCAGAAGGTGAGCGCTCGGCACTCCGCCTCTGTGTAGTACGGGTTGTTGATGCTCACGAACGCTGTGCCCAGGCGTAGAGTAGGCTCGTACACAACCTAGAAAGAATGTGACAAATTTTATAATTTAGGTATATATTATGAAATTTTGTAATGTTGGGTGCTTTGGTCGGATCAAATGCAGTATTATCATATAACAAAATTTTAAATGCATGTGATACCTAATTATTAATTGAAGTTTCTACTTTTACTTTTATAACTAAGTAGGTAACTTTATTGCAAACGTTGATCATGACGATAAATAAACTTTTATTAGAAGGTTGCTTTGTTGTTGTTAAAGTATCTTACCTTGTAATAGTATAGAGGTACGGGTAGTTGAGGATTGTTGTTGGCATCTCTGTGTAGGTAGATATCAACGAGTTGGTTATTTTGGTTTCGCAGCTGTGAGATGCCGAAGGTACCGGTGTAGATCATTGTGTTGTAGCCGGCAGCTCCGATGCGCGCACGCAAGTTCTGTTAAAAAACCAAGGTGAATTTACACGTTGTCACTTCTTCCTCTACAAACGTTGTCAACTCAAAACTAAATACAATACACATTTAAGCAAATTAAAATGCAAATTACCTGTTCGAGCCAGTTCCAGTTCCCAGCATTAAAAGGCTGCCACTGAGGAGCAGCGTTGATGAAGTAGAAGGAGGAGCGCTGTCCAGTAGCGAAGATGAAGTCAGTCTTAGCGGCAAGATGGCCGCGAGCCAGGAATTGAGTGCTGGTTACATACTTATCAGCTAACTCTTGCCCGACGAGGGAGGCGATAGTAGCCTTCTGTTGTACTTGAGTGTATAGAGTGTTGATGCCAATGCCAGGGAAGAAACTGCCAGCTGAAAACAAACGAAGTCACAGTGACTATTGCGGTATACGAGAGATAGAATGAGACATCTTACCATGAGTAAATTTGTTGATTTTGTTTTTTTTTTATGCAAGTGTTTCCACACTTAGGTTTTATTTTAAATGTTTTTTATTGTTTTCTAGATGCCGTATCGGTTCTTTCCATACTTAGTGATCTTTACGGAGCTGAGCTTAAGAACTGTACCGAACATATAAAATTATTTCGTAAAATCTTATATTTAGAGTCTTACCTAGCCAGCTGGGCCTAGTGACACTGGTCTGGTGAACGGCGTTGGGGGTGTTCTGCTCATACCACACGTACAGAACTTCAAGGCGATTCGGGTCGAAGCACGACCAGAATTTAGGGTAGAAAGTACCTTCGGCGATAAAACCAATGCTGAAATTTAGAAGAGGACACATTTTGGAAAACTATATTTTTTATAGAATCTTAGTGCAGGAAGGTCAAAATCAATATTTATTCAGCAGCAGCTAATTTTTTCACAAATTAATGTCATCATCCATCGTCTGAATAGCATCCACATTGCATCTACCTACCAAGCCAGAAAGTCAGTTGGAAATAGCCATAAGCAATCACCAGGCGTGATGGCGATTTTGGTGGCGGACAAACGCAAGCCTATGAATAAATAAATAAATCTAATGAATTTGTGTTGTCGTTAAGTAGCGATGATGAAATTTTAGACAACATCTACTGAATTTTTGTGCAGAGTAGGTACTAACCGAATGACTAGATTGTTGTTGAAGCATCTCTCGGAGGTATATTCAGCGTTGTGGAAAGAGTGTGCAGAGCAGATCAGCTGTCCAAATTCACCATTGCCGTTCAACCAGCCCGCGCCGGAGACCAGGGCGTTGTTCACGCATGTTGCTGTCTAAGAGTTAAATACATTAATGACGAAAGTCATTTGAGAAATATGGGATTGTCAGGCTCTAAACTAGGCAAATATTTTCCCTAATTCTATCCATTTGCTCCTAGATTCGGCCAGCACCAATCCAATTGAAATATTTTGTTAAGGCCCCGAGATCGTCACTTAACTGTTAGGATGAGCGTTCTTGGCAGCAAATCTTCATGATCATTCATTCAATTGCTGTTTACAGAGTGGATTTTCCTGGACTGTTGAAGTGTGGAAGACACTGAGGTCACCTCCGAAATTGAGCATTATTGTAGTAAAAACTTACTCCAGTGGCAGTAGACGTAGCGATGTTAGGGTGCTGGATGATGCGGCCGGAGCCGGTGCAGGCGACCTGCACTTGTTCGCCGGTGTTGAGGTGGATCAGGCCGGTGTTGCCGGTGGGCACGATGTAGTCCCCGCGGTGCAAGTACACCGGCTGCGGCTGACCGAGGTCACCGTTCACTCGGATCGTGCAGCCTGGAATATAACTGCTGTCAATTACGAATATCCAAAAAGATTCACAAAATATAAATCTCAGTTTCGTTATTTACCGCTTCTAGGGGTAGAGCTAGACGCGTTTCCCCACTTTTGCTGTTCGATCGCCAGCCAGGAGTCCAGGTAGTCTTCGAAGTCGTCTTCGTTCAGGACCAGAGCAAGCTCTCCTGGTTCAGGCATCTGTGCCGGTAGCGACCTTGCGGCCGCCGCGAGGGCAGTCAGCAGTACGGCGAAACGTAGCATTTTCTCGCAAATACCTCGAGGTACAAGCGGGCACTGGCACTCTTAATTGAGATTTATCCCAATTTATATGCTTTCCATATCTAGCTATCTAGAAAACAACCAAATCAATAGTCACTGCCTACGTGGGGCAGCTAATCACGAAAACCAGGATTGGTGTTTATTCAAGATTATCAGCTCAATCAAAAGATGTAAAATGTCTAATAGTGGCTTAATTGTTAACAGATTGTATATAGGTACATAGATTGCATTTATCATAATAGGTTTTTTTTAAGCACCAATACAAAGATGTTTAATGTAGATTCTAAATACCTAGCCAAGTACGTGACGTGTGTTGACGACGTGACGACGTGACGACATTCTGCAGTGAGATGTAATATAATAGAGACGTTATAGGCGAACAACACTGCTTTAAACTAACTAAAAGTGGCAACCGGCTCGCCGCCGCCGTGGTGATCGGCTTAATTCGGCTTTGGTCATAGTTCATCATCATTTATTCATACCAATATGTTACACGTCAAAAATAATAATTAAATTATGATTATTTTAACTAATAAAAGAAATTAAACATATATTAAAATTGGTACATTCAATGTCAAATAAAAAATTTAATAGTAATAAAACAATAATATAATTACTACTTAACAATAATCAAACTAGCTAAAAAAATATGTCAAATATTAAGATAAAATAAAAATTATACAATGTAAATTAAATCACTCTGATGTTGGTCATGTCAGAGTACTTGTAGAATGCCTGTTCGATAAGATATTCTTTTAATTTATGTTTATATGATCCCCTAGAAGATGCAGTCCTAACTTCATGCGACAGGCGGTTGTACACTTCTGTCGCAGTCACATGCACCATTAATGTATCCGACTTGGCGAGTCGGTGTGACACCACTTGGTGTCTCGCATGCACGCGCGTCCCCAAGGTCCCCTCGGGGTGATCTTTGGCATACAGCGCTGCCTGGAGGCACACGAGGCTCGTCACCCAGTGATTCCGGTGTTTCCGGTGTATTCCCATACACCGAAAATATGGCAACGCTGATGTGTCCCGTGACACTCGTACAATTGTTCGGACAGCTCTTTTCTGCATTCTGAAGACGCGCTCCCAGTCGGCTGTACGCCCCCAAAGCTCGACGCCGTATTGGAGTAGCGAGTGCATAGAAGCGAAATAGCATTGCCATGGGATACGGCAGAATTGCGGACACGCGCCACAGAGCGAAACAGGCATTACCTATTTTGCCGCACAGCTTGTCGATGTGGTCTTCCCATTGGCTTCCCTGTTGGTTTGTTGGTGGATTCATATCGAGCTTTATGTAAAACTGTTGGCTTGGTGGGTTCATATCGAGCTTTATGTAAAACTGTTGTCTTGTTGGTGGATTTATATCGAGCTTTGTGTAAATCTGTTGGCTTGTTGGTGGATTCATATCGAGCTTTATGTAAAACTGTTGGCTTGTTGGTGGATTGATATCGAGCTTTATGTAAAACTGTTGGCTTGGTGGGTTCATATCGAGCTTTATGTAAAACTGTTGTCTTGTTGGTGGATTCATATCGAGCTTTGTGTAAATCTGTTGGCTTGTTGGTGGATTCATATCGAGCTTTATGTAAAACTGTTGGCTTGTTGGTGGATTCATATCGAGCTTTATGTAAAACTGTTGGCTTGTTGCTTGATTCATATCGAGCTTTATGTAAAACTGTTGGCTTGTTGGTGGATTCAATGGAGCTTTATGTAAAACTGTAAAAAAAAACTTAAAAATATTGTATTACAAATTTAAGTGCGTCATTATGAATTGTGTATTAGTTACTTCGAAATGCACGTTATACTTAGATAACTGCTAACGAATCTTAATAGAAACGAATTTGATTAGGTAAGTACTACCTAATCTACCTATTAAGATACCTACTTATCTGAAAAAGGCAAGTGTGCCTATCGTTTCTTTTCCTTCGCTTAATGTAGTGACTCTCGTCAAGACTGTTTTAGACTGTGAAGGGGCTCACAGAATACATTTCAGGACCAACATTAGAGTACTGTGCTCGTGTCGCACGTGCCCAAAACATGTCATTTTAATCCTTGTTTAAAACAAACTCTAACTGACTTTCTAATTTATTAAATAAACCGGTAGTATACTTTAAATATTTCTACATGTAAATAAAAACTCTGAAGTTCTTTTTATTAAAACACTCAATGCGCGGGGCATTCCCTGTATTCTTACAGGAACCATTCGTATTTTTGGGATAAAAGTTGGCCTAATTATGTCTTAAGCCAGAATATAAACTACCTTGTACCAAATATCATCCAAATTACGAACAAACGTACACTCACACAAAACTTTATTTACCTTATAGTAAGTAATTGAATTAGTGTAACATAATCTTCCTACTCTTATCTCAGTTATATGGGGTCGGTACGGCATGTACTTTCCTCTCCATCTCTAGTATCTATACAATATGACATAGGATAGGACATCATCATCATCACTTTTCTTCACTATGAACGCGGGGATACCGCACGAAAAGGGAAATTTAGGCAGGCCATTTTGAAGACGGGACATTTTGGGAAAGGAACATTACACACTTCCTTCCGCTAAACCTGTTCATATGTTTATTGTGATATGATTAATGCGTGAGTACTTCATGCTAAATTTATTATCCGCATCGTTATTCCAATATATACCTATATGTACTTATGATTTAGCAGCGACTCATGTTATATCAGACGTAAAATTTTGAGGATTACAGATTTTTGTATATAGCATTATTTTATCAGTAGTACCTACATTAGCTAATGTTATGAACTGATAAGTAGGTAAACGTTATCACCACGCCTCCGGCAGTGGACCAGTGGCATGCGTGCTATGCGTGCCGTAAACAAAGCCAGACTTTAGATATCGCAAACAATTATTAATCCAAGATAATGGTCTAATTTATAATCTCCATCATAAGTAGTATACTTAGTTGAACATGGGTAGAGAACAAGACAATGCTGTAAAGAGTGCCATAAGCTGCAGACCGGTCTTAGCTGTTCAATTAAGGTAGAATGAAATTGTCTTTTGGCGCCTAAAACAACATTTACAAACAATTTAGGTATAAATAGTAACTTTTAACGTATCCAATAAGAATAAATGCATGAAAAGTTGACGCAGATCGCACTAGTCGGGCCTTCCTGTTTTTTTAGATCATGCCTTCCTGGTTTATCAGTGCACAGTGCATGTGAGATCCCGAAAGGATCTCACCCGACTGGCACTGTATCGCCGTTGGTACACCGCGGCCGGCGCAGACACGTCGTTCATAATTATGATCTGGACCTAAACCGGACACACTACTTTGGCGTGAGGAAGAAGTGATGGCCCACCCACTTCCCCCCGACTACATCCACCCGGTGCTTTTGGCCCCTCCCGTTAAAACAGTCGCTGACGCCGAAGCACCAACTACCAAGCAGTCACCGGTAGTCATCAGGAGAGTCACTCGAGTTGGCTAGTACCCTTCCACCGAACCAGAGAGGACGTCCGAGGAGCCGCAAGGTCCTCGCTCCCTCGAACACAAATTCTCTGGGGACAGTGTTTCCCCAGCGCCCAGCCTCGGCAAGGAGATCAAGTAATGGCGCCGATTTCCTTACCTCCCCGGCATAGAGGGAAGGGGGGAGGGAGATCACCGTCACCTATCGATACCTGCAACACCAGGGGCATCACAGATACCCCTTTAAGCCTTGAACTTTGATGCCGACCCTTAAAGACTCCATTTACAGCCCTACTGATACTATTTGCTTAATTTTTTCCATCCAGCGGATGCAGATGGCAGGTTGTCGTTCAGTGTGGAGGTTAAAGGGGGAGGCCTATGTTCAGCAGTGGACATCTTCTGGTTGATGATGATGATGCTTAATTTTTTGCTTTACTTATAAAATGAATCGCCAAAATTAAAACTTGATTATTTACATAACTGAAATTTTACATAATTATGGTGTTGTCAAAAACGGACGGTCACAAAAAATTTATAACCTTATTAAGAGTCGGTGATCTTTGTCCTGGGGCACTTATCGTGTAATAACTGAAAAACTACTAAATTTAGGGATGATTTTTTAGAAATCACTTGTTTTGGTTACAAAAGGAGCATTGTTAGGAAACTGATTTTCTTAAAATTTGTTATATCTGCATTGAACTAATGTATCGGTTAGTGTATAACCTCATAGCCTCTACAGAAACGTCCCTAAAGTAATAAGCTTATTCATATTGTGTACTAAAATGTCCATATACAAAACTTAATTGGAAGCATCTAAACTAATTAAATCATAGGGTCCCCAATTAAGCTTATCGCGGCATCACATTTTATCCATTCACGAAGTTGAGAACGGCCCTTAGCACGAGTTTAACGATTTAATTTAAACAAAGTCCCAGCCTCCGCAAACTAGCTACCAGTATGGTATGGCATACATAATGTACTTACTCGTATATTGAATAATGGTTCACACAAGTTATCGCATCAACTTGCGTAAACCATTTACCTAAATGTAGGTCTCCTGCGCCAAAAATCCACCGTTTGACTGGTATGACAAACTAGTATGACCACGATGATCATGTATATCCTGATGGTCCTACTGTAACATCATATTATATGAAAGAGGTTTTTCTTTCCTCCTGTAGATAGGTATAAATACTTTTCTGCGTGTAGACTGAATAATTTTGCAGAATAGTCAGAGAAGTAATACGTTGAGGCTTGACAGCAAATAAAGAAGTACTACTATTTATTCAATAATAAATTATGGATAAATTCGTTATTATAAATGGGGGACCATATTGCTGTTGATTTCGTAATGAATTGCCAAATAGAACCAACGGGACCAACGTCCAACCACGTCCAACCAACGGGAGAGAAAGAGAAAATTTTCTCTTTCTCACGTTGGTCAGATGGCGGTTCGCCAGCCAAGTTGACATGTCTGTTACGGTTCTAACTAAACATGTTAGGCTAACATTGGGATTATTATGGATATCCGTTCGGGATTCGGATTGTGACCACGCTCGCATGCCATCTCGCTCAGTAAATGGAACGGGATGGCGAACGCGATCGTGATCACAATACGGCTAAAAATTTTACCTCTTCTTTGTTATCTGTGGATATAAAATCGTTTGATTATTTACTGACAGGCTAGGCGTTTGACCACAACATTGGTAGCAAACTTAGCCAGGGAGTTAGGGACCACTGTGCCAGTACTTACCATTTACCTAATCATGTAATTAATTACGTGTAATTGATAGGATATCAATAAAAACGCGATTATTTAGCTAATTATTTTTATCAAACATCAAAATATTAAGTAGAAATATCTGTATTTATGTAGACAAGTATAAGTAGGTACTAAATACAATCAATCATTCACGTGAACAGTCATGCATGATTTTCATGATCCTATACATGTTTTTTAAAAGAAAACACTTTAATTAAATTGTTTTAATTAATTAACGGCATGCTTAGTTAGATGCAATATGTTTAGGTGGCAACTCGGCGTCTAATTTTCTCATAAATTTTAACGGCTATACCTTGAGATTATAGTTTACTCAATAATAATCAAATAAATGATTGTGTAATAATTATGTAGCAAAATATAATTGTGTATGGATATAGGTTTAATTTAAGTTGGATTTATTTTTGATCTATCTGGTTATCTATTTCTTGTAAAAGTTATGTTCTTTAGTTTATTTTCGTTAGTTGACCAGCTTTTTTTTTTTAATTTATAAGTATTTCTCATGCACGCCTGCCTACATAAAAAAAATCCAACCTGGTGGATGACTGGTAGAAAATTTTTAGCATTCAGTCCTCCATTTGTGCATTTGTATTTAATTTGTAAATAATTTATTGCACGATATAAAATACAAATACATATGTTAGGTAGCATGTTTAAGATAATGTCTAATTATCTTAAACATGCTACCATGCTGCACATGATGACCCTGGTTGGGTATGGCAACAGAGGTGGAGCGGATCTATTTATTCCATAATTGATTTGTCTTTTATGTAGGTAATCTCATCTAGTCTAGGCTAGTACGTTAATCCATGGCTATAGTAAAGTTTTGCTAGCAGTATAATGTCTTTTAATGATTTAGTGGACCTGCTTTCTGCGCTTGGGGGCGTGGGTTCGATTCCCACCTAGGACAAACATTTGTATGATGAACATTAGTATTTGTTCTATGTCTGGGTGTTAATATCTATTTAAGTATGTATTTAAAAATATATATGTATGTATATCAGTCTCTGGCAGCCATATTACAAGCTTTGATTAGTTTGGGGTCAGATGACCATGTGTGCAATAATGTCCCAGATATTTATTTATTATGATCTATGTATATTGTAGGCTTTACGCTTACGCCCTAGCAATGCATTAGGTACTAATTTAGGGGTTGGTGAGATCAAAATTTACGTATTGAATATATTTACCTTAATGGGTAATTTCGGTTATCAGCTATTTTTCCGACATTACATTTTTCTGTTAAATTTTGTTATCATATTGGTTTTCATAATCTCTATTTTTTTTATACTGGCACATATAATTATAAGTCCAGATTCCAAGGTAAAACAAAAACGTATAAGTACTTGTCAAGTTATGGCGTCAAAATTAGCCCTTATCTAACTGGGTACCTAGACTTACTTAGGTAATATTCTATCAAGAAACTGTATTATATTATTAGTAATCCATTTGCCAGTTTTACTAATAGGCCTTTCTTCATCATCTTGAATTTTACGAGATAAGTACATTATAATAATACGGTAGCTTCCGCCTAAAGATTTAAATTAAGAAGCTTTTACTGGCTAATGTTAGAAGAAAATTACCCATCTTCTTTATTGTCGGTAACTAAAGAAATGGATGTAATTTTGGTACCCTCTTAAGTTCCCCTCTTGGTTTTGCTTGTTCCGAGTTGTGTTGTATATGTTACCGGAAATTTATCAAACCTAGATATTGTGTACAATTTCTAGGAAATGTGGAAAATATTATGTTGAAAGTTCTTTAACACATACATTTCATTACATTTCCAAGGCATTTTATGCAATTCCTAAATGGAACTAGGAACTGTATAAGTCAAGAAGTGCCTCGGTTAGATCCGAGACGGCGCACCCAGAGTTGAGTTGGTTAGGTTTGAGATGAGTGATAGATCCAATGATCCAACACGGAGCACCCCGATACAGCATGGTGTGTTCCGTGTCGGATCTGTCACTCACCGATGCCACCTAGTCTTGATGTCCCTACCCCTAGTTTTTATAAAAAGCGCGAGAACTTCTGGCGGGAGCGAACCTGGAATCCAACTTGAGTTGGTTAGGTTCGAAATGAGTGACAGATCCGACACAGAGTCCCTTCTCCTAGAGCGTATCCCGAATTCAAGAATTCCTAGGAAATATATCTAATCCAATTTCATAAATTTCTTATTGATTTTAGGTATTGTATTAATTTCCTAGGAACTCTGTATAATGACGGATTACATACATTTCTGATAACATATATATATAGATTCAAGATAGCATGCACGGATATATATCAACCAAGGTGTGCTATTAGATTTGGGCCGGAGATTTACTACAGTACAGCGGTGGGAATAGGTTAGCTACAATTTAAGTGAGGGTCGGATGAATAAATACTTAGCTATTATTCTCTTGGTCCTTGTGTCAAACATGAGTTTGAACATGGCTGAAATCCTGCCACATTAGATTTCGGCGGACTCTACAATTTTCCGGATTTTTTAAACTAGAGTTATAGTAACCTCTCATTTTTATGTCTGTTGTAAAATTATCTGTCTATTTCACTTTGATCACCTGGGAGATCATAGGCGACTCTTTAGTGTCCTTTGATTACCTGTGAATATAAATTACCTAGGCGACCATAGGCGACTCCATACAAATTATTATTTCGGTATCTTTTGATCACCCGTTAATATAAAAAGAAAAAACCAATACTTCCAATACACAACGCAATGCATAGTATGTAGACAAAATTTATTTATTACTTACTGTATTGATAATCAAGCGTTAACTCATCCTAAATTTCAAATAGAAATTTCATCATTTTAGCTGCCAAGGCTGCTTCTTTAAAAATTCAAGACAAGTGTCTCTTGTTTTCTAATATAAATTTTGATGCATAATAGATAATACCTGGTAACACTGTGTACTAATTCACCTTCATTATTTACATAACATAAGTATGTAGAGTGTACCTTATCTTGTTTTCTTTTTACTTTTGATAGATTATCAAGTACGATACCCTTACTACATCTATCAATTATTTGAGGAATGATAAGAATGCGCTTTTTGGGGAACCTTTACGTCACGATAGGTTATTTTTTTTTAATTATCAACAAATAACAATTAAAAAATAACACGTGGCATTTTTATTTGTATTAGCTGCTACCTAACCCAACAGACGTTATTCTGTCCTTAGAGCAAAAACAATTTTTTGCTGTCCAAATTTCAATACATAAATTTGTTTATCATCATCATCAGCCAGAAGACGTCCGTTGCTGAACATAGGCCTCCTTTAACCTCCACACTGAACGACATCCTGCCATCTGCATCCACTGGATGCCCGCGACTCTCACAATGTCGTCGGTCCATCTAGTGGGAGGCCTACCTACGCTGCGTCTTCCGCATTAATTTGTTTATGGTTCATAGAAAAAGCATTTTTAGTTTTTTCCTAAATTTTCAATTTTTCGGGCAACTTTTCTAATTTTTCTTTCCCTTAATATCTTGATCTGACTATTACGAATATTTTTTTACTGAATTGGTCTAGCCTTTGCTCAAGTGAAGCGAGTACCAACAATTTTTTTTTTTAATTACTTTACACAATTTTTTCACATTATTTTAGATAGACTGTTTGCGTTCACCCGCGTGGGCATTCCCTCAGGAATTGTAAGTTTTTCGGGGACTATTCGCACCGGCACTGTCCTTCGTCTGCTCAGCGCCAAATTGATAAAAAAAGCAGTGAAACATTCTTTTCGTGCGTTTCCATTTCTCCATCACAGCCTCTAAAGTGTTCAGCACTAACCATCCAAAAAAGTGCCAAAGTTGAAAAAAGTGGTGTCCTTCCCAACATGATGAAAACGTACACTACCGAGTGATTCAAAAACACCTTGCTATGTGATTTATTTGAAGAAGAAAAAACGTATAAATTTTAAAACAAGAGACGCAAGAGAGCACTCTTGCCTAAAAGAAACAGACTCACTAGCGATTAGAAGACAACCAGATTGTAACTACCGGGGTCACCCATTCAAGTAGCGCATTCCACAGACAAGCAGTGAACTGCTCACAACTAAAGTGGAATCAAAGCACTTCGTACGAGATTAGAGTGACATAACTATCTTGGTACGTAACTAATACCATCAACTTACCTACATTGTTCAATGGTATGGAAGACTTAAAATCTAATGTGAGTCTGAGTTGCTCTAGTACATTAGGTAACTAAGTGCGCCTTTACTCTCGATTAACCTATCCAATAGAGTGTGCGCTGTGCTGTTTGTAAGCACGTCATCAGGTATATAGGTCATTTCACTGCATCTTGCGACTCCCTTGTAGATTAAATAGGTTTACCTTTTATACTAAGTTACTGACAAAACTATTAAGTTACTGTTTTTTTCTGCTTGGATGTCGATTATAATATCATGGAAACCAAATAAAACACAAATTAATTCACTTTTATTTATTGTTCTCTCAGTGTACTTTATTTAAAATAGTGACTTTATTGAGTGCAAAAATATGCATGTAGAATGAAGTGTGTGCTCTGAAAACACTATCAATTTATTATATTATTTTCATTTTCTATCATTTACATTGGTGATTAGAACTGATCATAAATTATTTCTACTTAATTAGAGTTATTGAGTTCAATACCCATTAGTTACAAGCTTTCTTATCGAACAAAGGCAGGTAGAAATTAAGTACACATAATAGGCACATGTCAAGAATTTAGGGCTAGGATAAATTAACCTTATTTTTAATGATTATAAATACGTTGATTACCTACAGTCAAAAACGTTCATTCAGTTCGATTGTACAGACGAACATCTAGTACAGTTTTTAAGTAAACAATGACGAGACAGTCCGAGTTAAAAAGCTGTAAATATTCTTAAAGGTAAGTTGTTTTAGCGGACAAATATATGTAAATGTCTAAGGTATTATCCCTTTTTGAATAACGCATTATTATTTATATAGGCAACGGTTTAGGTGCGAAAAGAGATCTAGATATATATAGATAGTAAAATAATTTAAGGTATTTGGAGTAAACTACTTGCCTTTAGAATATGTAAGTTTGTAAATAAAATAAAGATATCGTCCATAGATATGTAGGTATACATTTAAGAATGTTTTAAAATATGAAAGCTCTGTTAAAGCTCGAAAGTTTAATTGCGAAATCTCTGTTATTTTGTCTTCGGATAGAGTACAAAGATTTTTGAAAATATTTCGAAAGTAATACTTGAAATATTGCTGTTCAGTTAAATTATGAAACGAAATGAAATTTATTCACTAAAAATAGTTTACACTGAACTTAGATTGATTAAATTAGGTGAATAAATACGTACAGACTCCTGAAGAAATATATCTAGTTAAATCGTTTTTTTTGTAGGCCATTTTAGTGGTATAATTGACGGAATAAAGATGTGACCTTCGCATATGCAAAATTCGTCGAATTTCAAAATCTAACCATTATAATTTTAATATTATGATGATAAATTAAATTCTAAATTATTTTAGTTACAATATAACATACTGACTTATACCTACTTCATTGCAATTTTATTTGCGTGCGAAGGCATACATAGTATTATGTTTCTTTTATAATTTCTTATCTAATTTACGACTGAAAAGCATTCCCAAAAATTCAGTGCTTTTAAATTTCTTATCTAGTGATATTTACCATTGATTTTAAGATAGTGTTTGGTCGCGAAGTATGCTAATTACGTTAGTAGAGTAGTAACTTAGGGGTACATGTGTATTGTACACACTACCTACTCGAAAAGGCCTCCAACAGTATGATTTAAATATTTACAATTTAAGGTATAAACATTTAAATACTAACATAATCAATACGTAGGAGATGAAAATGTAAATATATAAATGTGATATGAATACCGGAAAATATTTTGTTGTTACATTCTGTAATGTAAAGAGAAGAAGGTCCTACTTTAGATGAGTTTACTTTCTTGGAACATTAATAAAATTCGTTCTGACATTCGTTCATAGACTTCGGCCCAGTGGCTAGACTGAAGACCCGCATACTTATATTCGACAATACAATTTATAACGCCAGAATAACTTCTACAATGTCTATCTACAATCACAAAGAAACTCACAAAACAGTATACGGTAACGATACGGCGTACATATATTATCGCTTAGATACGACACTATATGAACTTACTTTTTACATTATGAAAAAATTCTCACAGCTTTGTCTTTCTTTGTTCGCTTTAACAGCGAAGTAGTACGAATAAATTCGTTAAATACTAAACTATCAGGTATATCTATAAGTAGAGGTATTGACATTAGGTATAGACATAAATAACACTAACGACTTCGATTCGTACCTACTAGTTATTTGCACAAATATAATTTGGCAAGACAATAAACAACAATGGCCATCAATGATGAGAGATATTATTCGCATTTGTGATCTATAATAACTTACTCAAACGATGAATTAGAAATGGGAAGATTCGAACTTTGAGAAAAATGCGAACGAACAATGATAAAAAGAAAATGTTTTAATAGGGTATTTCTACATGAGACGCAATGATCTTGGAACCCTAATAATATAGTCATCCTAAGTGTCAGAGCAATCAATGCTGACTAAAATAAAGGATTATCAAATTAATCAGAACGCTGAGATCATAAGAAGGTAATGCCGATTTTATCAGCATTATTCAAACAACATAATTATTATTTAGTACCTATCAACAAAGTGTAGTCTTATGTTAGTAATTTATTGCCGAAGACAGAGAAAGAAATTATACGCACTAGAGGCCCGGATCATTGGTCTGGTCACTGATCTAGCCAAAATAAATACTTCAATTATTTTAGTAACCATTAAAGAAATGTATTTGTGGGCAGTCTAACTGTGTTTGTAGTGTTAGCTTGTATTTTGATTAGTTATCAAATGGACTTGCTCCACCAAAAAATATGTATAGAAACGTAATTTAGAATGTTTGGCTCGTTTTTTTTTAACAAACAATAATATACATTTTAAACTTGTGTAACTAGATTCTATCATGAAAACAACTGAAAATTTATACTAATAGACAAGGCTTTTTTACTTGTAAAGAAAAGAATGGGTAATGTTCTTACTTTTTGAGAAATATGAGAAATACCTCAAAAATCAAAAATTGACACGCGCGTCCTTCCACGACCGCTTTGTTCAGCTAAATGCGACCCCATAAATTACGTTTTAAACAATCGATCGACTGCGTTAAAAAACGTGCTTACATCCACTTCAAACCAGCCTTGATGCCTGACTAGCTCACAGCCGGTAACTTTCTCAGAATCGACGGACATGGCACATAATATACATGGTCGATGCAATCGATGCAACTCAATATATTACTATAAGTTGTAGATGATTTTAATTTATTCTGTATTTATTACAAGATTCCGTGTCCCTTCTATTTGGTGGCAACTTACTACTACGTTTCAATCTTTAGATTTAATTAGTAGTATTTTCTCTTTGTTAGTTTAGTACAAATATTACCTACCAAGGCAACATGACCAGACATTTAGAACCCACCCACCCCCGCTTGCGGTACTTAATATTTATTTAGAAATTTAAATGGTAGGTAAGTAAATAAATTATATGGCTGTTCAATTTAGGCCTAATTGAGAAACCCACCTAACAACAGTTAATAAAATAAGATATGCTAAAGCTATATTTTAAGGATTAACCTTTTGAAATTTAAGCTCACAATATTTACAAAACGTAGTCCATTCTTATAGATTAAAATACTGTTCAAACATTATGCTTTGCAGAAATATAGGTACATCTTTGAATAATAATAATTTTACTAAAACTAGACAACAAAACTATCATTCTTAGTGGAAAATACTCGAAGTGATTATTAAATAGTAGTTCAATAGAGTAATAGTCCATTCAATGATAAATGTTAATAAATAGATAATACTATTATTATTGAAACAAATCGAGGGACGGAGAGTGGATACAATAAAAACCCCTATTTGGTATTAGATCTAATGACTAACCCCCTACAAATAAATGCCTGATATGATCAGATTAACTGAAATATAATTTGACCATTTCTTGCGAGTTACAATTACTAGAAAATAATTTAAAGTACAAAACAGTACTCAATCAGGCGAGAATCAGAGTTTTCAGCTATCAAGACTATACGTAGTAAGTCGTATGATAAGGCCTGTTTTAGTTAAAATTAGTTTTTGCACGTGACTCTTTTCGTTAGCAAGATGCTGCCTTAACTGATATGGGCATATAAAGCGTTTGTCAATAACGGGGTTAGTGTTTACATAAATAATGCATCCATATTACTAAACATTATACTCTACTTAGTCATTTTACATTCTTAAACTCGTTCAGATAGTATTTACGGCCTTTTGATAGAACATTCATAAAGATCACGTAGAATTAGATTTTTCAAAATGTTGATAAGCTAAATGCAATAATGTACTTATTTTTATTATTATCAGCAAAACGAATTCAAATCTTGTTAATAATTGTACTTTGTAAATCTGAATAATGTTGTACTTTACGTGGAATATATTTATCTAATAAATAAGGCCCGATTTCACCATCAAAGTGAACGCGATCAACGCAAAACTAAACTGGTATAAAGTGGCGTATTGAGTTCAAAACGTCAATTTGGGTTTCACCAACATAAACTGATCGCAGTTAAGTTTTGCGTTGATCGCGTTCACTTTGATGGTGAAATCGGCCCTTAGTGTTTCAATTATTATAATCTAAATCTAATCATTAATAATTTATAAGTATAATCAAAATTTTAAATAGTGAAAGATTTATTTAACTTACGGTAGTCACAAGATCTTGAATATCACTTTGGTGTTAGAGTATAACAGTAATAATTATAATTTTATTATTATAATGTGATGTAATCACAAACAGTCCGTCCGCGTAGTCAGGATAGTTTCAATTCGTACTATAACTTGTTTGAAGTTCTTTCCTTCTTTCCTCAAACGGCAGTTTCTAAGTCTTCCGAAACTAATTGGAAATGTTCTTGACCTGAAATAGATGGCGAATTTAAATAAACTTCGCGGTGTGTAACTTTCTGTGAGAGGTTTCAGAAAACAAAATACAACAAAATTCATTGTAAGATTACAACTTTTGGAATTAGGTTATATCGTTTTAACTTGTTTGGGTATTTTACACCAAATCTGCGTGAAAGAAACAAAAGTAATTTGTGCAGTGGATACATTTTGTCGAGTAATTTGATATGTCTTGATAATGAGTTTGGTCATTAATATTCAAAGTTATACAGCTAGCTCGTTTATTGGACCCACTCAACACCAACTCGGCTAAAAGCAAAGTATTGGACTATATAAGTCCTATGGATGTCGTCGCAGGAATTGCAGAATTTCAAATGTAGAATACCTATGGCTTTACGACGCGTGTTCAGCAAATTCTACAATGTGATACTTACAGGGTTTACAGTCCAATGCCACTCTTTTAGTCGGGTTGTCGAATGGGTTTAATGAGCAATGACGTGTAAGCTTACTCTCTAAATAAGCGGCCAGATCGTGGTCCTCTGCCCGGAGCGCTAGGTGCCTCGGCGTGAGGCCTGCGTGATCCTGCCTCGTCAGCGACGCGCCGCCCGCCACCAGCATGCAGCAGATCGCCCGTCGCTTGTGCGCCGCTGCCTTGTGCAGAGCCGTCTGCCCACGCTCGTTGTCCCTCATGTTTAGGATAGCAGTCGGTGCGCACGCGATCAGGTACTTGATGATCTCCTTGTTGCCGTAACGGGCTGCAATGTGCAGCGCGGTTTGACCGCTCGCGTCGATCGACAGGAGAGAGTAGCCCGCTGAGTGCAGCTCTTTCATCTTGAAACAATTTATACGTGGTATTAACATAAAGTTGTGTTATGTACTTAATTGGATAAGTTCATTAAATAGAATTTCAAATAATTGGAAACGCGATACTTCGTAATGTGTGTGTGCGCTAAAGATACGCATAAGCAACTGCTACAACTATCCGGGGTGCTTGTTTTGGCAATGGAGAGACCTATGCTCGGAGTTTCTTTGCGCGATAGAATTTGGAACGTGGATATTCGCCAAAGAACCAGAGTCACCGATATAGCTATTAAAATTTGCAAGTTGAAGTGGCAATAGGCAGGCCACATCGCTCGAAGAACCGATAACCAATGGGGAATAAAGGTTCTTGAGTGGAGACCACGAACTGGAAGACGCAGCGTAGGTAGGCCTCCCACTAGATGGACCGACGACACTGTGAGAGTCGCGAATATTCAGTGGATGCAGATGGCAGGATGTCGTTCAGTGTGGAGGTTAAAGGGGGAGGCCTATGTTCAGCAGTGGAAGTCTTCTGGCTGATGATGATGTTTTGCATACAAATACTGAACTTCAATGCGTTGATTCAAGTAGGCAAAATCTTACCTAATAAAATTTATTCTAGCGGAATAAGATGAAACATTTATTGTTAGAAATCTTTAGCAATAAACTAGGTATGGGAGTCCACCAATAGAAACGTATCATTGGTAATTTTACGATCTTAGGAATGACAATCACGCTTTATGACGCAAGTGAGCGTAGGTAATGCAATAACAAGAGCCGTGTACGCAGCAGGAAGTGTCGTAGAGGCTTTCATTTTATGATCAAAGAGCCCGTCATCCACTTAACGTTATCACATAATACAACATGTTCTGAACAGATCCGCAAAGTTGTAGGAGTAGATACATAGTAGTTAGTTATGGCTTTTACTTACCATTTTCAAGTCACCGACTTTCGCCGCCTTGAGAAGGGCGTCAGATGTTTTTTCCAATAAATTTCTGAAACAACACTCAACTTTACTTCCAAGTAAAAGTTTAATGTTAGTTGAGCAACGATGTAAACATTTATTTACAGCTCTCGATTGATCGATAGTTTCAGTTCAAACCCAGACTACGATCTATGAGAAGCGACTACAGTAGAATATAGCTAGAATTAATAGTACTAAGATACATTATGTGTCTCACCTATAGCCAAATACTTCTTGGTCAAGTCCAAACAGTTTTTCATGAATGCTGCATGCAATAGAAGAGAGAAGAGATAGAGTGCAGATTCAATCTCGACACTAGTGTGCACGTGCCCTTATACTCATATATGTGCTGTGAACCTAATAGTTAATAATAGTTGTTAGTCACACACATATATATGTACTATATACAGTTTTCACTCTTTTAAAATAATTTACTCACTGAAATGTGCTGAAAATAAATTTATCGTTGGAACCTTAATGGATAAGTTAGTATCATTTTCAAAGAGCGTAGATAATAAAGATACTCGCAACAATTTTGATTACTTTGATATTGTTTTATTCAGTTCAGATCAAAGATAAACAATTAACATTTAATTATTCTGTAATAGCTGTCCAAAGTCGACTTTGCCTCAGCCTGAAGAGCGACTTTCCGTGCTTTGGTCAATTACCTTAATTACTTTCAGCGAAAGTCGTCAATACTGAAGTTAGAGATCTTTTGAAGTAATTTTTTTATCAATACCAAAGTATCGCTAATTGTTGCTCAATGTTAGGTGATTAGGTGACCACAAATTAACAGTGTATTCAGAATAGTACTTACGTTTTAAATCGGACGATAGAGTCGTGTGTCGGCTGGAGTTCTTTTGCAGGCGGGCTGGTGCAGAGCGGAGGTGAATTCGACTCTTGCGGAAGAAGGTAGGCTTTAGGCGGAGAGGTAGGGCTGTGTTTAGGCGAAATAGGCGCCGGTTGGGTGGCTTTAGGGGAAGCAGTAGGGGCTGTAGTTTTAGGCGAGGCGGTCGGAGGAATGGCTTTGGGAGTCTGAGGTACAGAAGTCTTAGGTGTGGTCGGAACGGGGCATGGGGGTGGGGTCTGTGGGGACAGAGGCTCCTCCGAGGTCCGCACTGGACTACCGAGCCCCGACTCGCTGCGTGAATTATAAATGCGCTTAATTTGAGTTTCAAAGGAATTAGCTCTTGACATAGGAGTGATTTAAAGCTATTTGTATGGTTTGGTTGGCTCCTTAACTTTTGTTACATTAAATAAAACATGCTATTTCAGAGAATTACTTAACAATAATTGTAAATAGCGTAGTAACATCGTAATTATATATATATTCTTCAGTTTTCATCATCGTTACTTTGCTGTCATTATTCACATCACACATACACATCATCAGCCAATTAACGTCCACTGTTGGACAAGGCCTCCCTCATAGAGAGGGGTGTTGCCATAATCCCCACGCTTGGCAGGCGGCTTTGGGGTCGCAGTACGTTCACCGTGTACTATTAGGACGCTGTTGCCCATCCTCCGGTGATTCTGGTCGCAGTTTTAGGACATACCCGGGTCCATTGTCATTGTTCAACCCTTTAAAACGTTTTTATGCTAGAATATTAAGGTTTATTCTATAAATAACATGAAATAAAAGATAAAGATATTTTTAAAAGAAACAAAGCCATTTTACGTCCATGATTCTGAGATCGAGCCCCGCCGCCGTTCCCACAACTTTGTAGAACAAAGTTTCTACAGATTACAATGGCGGGGACGAGGGTTAAAAGCTAATGGAACACGGTAACGTAGCCCAGCTATCTGTCTTTCGAGGTGTAAGTTTTATCTAAGAACAAGCCTTCATAAATAAAGGTTGGGTTGAAACCTGTCAGGCACTATTTTTAGTTTTTGTTTATCCACTTATAGGTAGAAGACCCTTTAACTTTTGGAAATTGGAGGGTCATGATTGAATAAATTGGGTCGATCATACATTTTAGCTTTTATTGTAGCCGAGCTGGTCGTAACTGATCGAAATAAGTAACCTTCAACTTGGTTAATTACTGGAGAGGTGATCGCGGGTTGTCAGATGACGAGTTATTTGATTCCGGATGCTTGTTAGAACAAGCATCCGGAACCTAGAGAGCTATCATCGAGTCATGCGATATACTTTTATGTATGTAAAAACTGCGATCTCTCAGCCTGCAACACGGAAGGAAGCAAGCAAGTGACCGTAGACCCCATCATCATATAACATCAGGTGAAGTGGCGGTCAAATGAAAGCCGTATTATTAAAAAAAGCTATTTTCATACAATAATATACATGACGACATAAACAAAGAGTCACTAAAAGTATGATTTTAAATAATGAAATAGGAAAAAGCGATTCCTAAAGGTATATTTCTTTAAAATTTTAAGGCAATATTAATATATATTATCAACAAAAAATACAGCACTCCGCCATGATAAGTAAAATGTCTGCCATAGGGCAGAACACGATTATAAAAATAAACTTTATTATTGTAAAAAATACATATTTAAAACAAAAAATTTCATATACAGCAAACTCTTTTATTTTTTACCCATATCATGATGTAGATAAGAAAATTTTGTCCGCCATCTTGATGCGTCCGCCATATTGGATTTATCATCTAGAACCAAAGTGCGTCGGAAGACAAATCCAACGAGCTAAAACTCGACGGGATTACGTCGTTTTGTTTAGGAGTTTCTATGACCATCGTCTGTCTCCATCATCAGACCAACTAGATGGTACCATAACATTGCGTTGTCACCGAACTTACATAAGTATGCAAACTTTCTGCTCAATCTGTTGAGGATAACTGGTCTAAAATTCAGTTGCATGATTTGTCCCAGACTAAAAAGGCTAAAAAGCTTAAAAGCTTGTAACACCATTTTGTTTAAAAGTTTGCAGAAAGAACTGTTGACATAGGGTGTTGAAGATCGTGACGTTATAAACAGACGCCATTGCCTGCAAGTGTTTTTGGCGTTTGCAAAATTAGCAGAAATATGTTCAAGTTATGCTATTTAATTTTGCTATTAATAACATTTCTGCAATTAAATAATAGATGGGAAAGAACATAGCATACAAAACACACAACCAAATCGAAAACCCCTTATTTTTTAAGTCGGTTAAAATTAGAACATTGTGAGAATTTCAGTTTAAATTTTAATTAGAGATAGGTATACTTAAAACATCAATCATGACTCTCATTCCTTGGAAGATGGGACGGCCTTTAGTGTACGCTACATGCGTTGATACACTGGCATCGTCTCACCTTCCAGAGACTTCAAAACAGGCGGGTGGCGCGGCTATCGCGGCTGAATGCCTCAAGCGGCGCAAATATTCCAGCCTTGACAGAGGTTACTTACGAGTATTTGTGCCGTTTGGGGTAGAAACAATTGGACAATGGCGGCCAAGTGCTTTAGAAATTTTTAAGAATTTGTCGGGGAGACTGAAAATTTCTTTGCGTGACCAAAATACTGGCCTATATTTGGGTCAGAAAGTTAGCCTCGCCATCCAGCGAGGCAACGCGGCCAGCATTTTGGGCACTCTACCTGAAATTAATTATCATTTAGGACTACTTAATTAACTCTATTCTAATTATTATTTTAATTGCACATTAAAGTTAATATTTTACCGCATTTAAACATCAATCACTGTTTCATTTCCTCGGAAATTCGAGTGTATAACTAGTGCATAAAACCAATCATCCACGACTTTAATATCAACACGAGCCAAAGGTAAGGCTAAAATGACTTGTTGTGCATAAGCGCACTCGTTGTACAATCTACTATTTTTACTAGCAAGTATTTCTCCCGTTCACTATTACGTAGCAAACAGTAAAAACTGCAATATACTATCACTTCCATATCCTGACAGCGCAGCTACAGGGGTTATTATATAGCGGTGTTACGGTGCAACCACTATATTTTACGACACTGTTGAACAAGCTTCAGTTGATTAAGAGCATATTGGAAAACTACTCATTAAATGTGTTAGATTTTATCATTAAGTTTAAAAAAAAAACATATAAAACGATGTTGTTGAAATTAATTGGGCACCAATACCCATCACCCATACTTGCTGATGATAAATTTTGGTAACTTCATAAGGGCTCATGTCTATAACGCGGTGAATAAACATTGTAATCTATAACTGTTCTCGAAGCCAAGAAGACATTGTACAAGTTTCTACAAACTCGCAGCTACAAGGAGACAGAAGATTTATTAAATTTTTTATCATGATACTTATAATACTTAACTACTCTAAACTGCTTTACTTCTAATAAAATATACTAGGAAATGCATTTATATTCAAATTAAATATATCATTGTGAACGAGGATTGAATAGTTTTGTTTCCGTGATCTATGAAACCACGCAAAATGCATCTAACAACAATAGTAAAGCAATCGCAGAAAGTAACAAGTTTGCGCCAATCGTAGACGGAAAGCATTAAATTATTCATCAAGATGCCACGAGTTATTTTCGATACACAACAGTTTGTAATCGATACAACTACCTAAAATATCTCTTGAATATTAATAATTATTACTGACACAATCATCTCAATCGTGAGAATCAATCTAGCGAATGGAACATCCTAATCATCGTAGATGATACAGAAATACATTAATCGGCTAGACGCCTGGTGTGACGATAACCACATGAGCCTTAACGTATCCATTTTTCGCTACGTGGTTTATCAGAAAATACCCATCAGCCATTAAATGTCCACTGCTGAACAAAGGCATCCCTCTTATAGAGGGGTGTTGCTATAATCCCCACGCTTGGCAGGTTGTTTGGTGATCGCAATACATTCACCGTGTACTAATACGACACTGCTGCCCATCCTCCGGTGGTTCTGCTCGCAGTTTTAGGACATACCGGGTCCTATGGATCGCCCTACATTTAATCAAAAAATAATACTGCGCTATTTCAAATGTGAACCAAATTAGAGATCTGGGCGTATACGATAGCTAGACCCTAAACTTCGTTCCCACATTCATCTCGACAGTATTTAAGAGCTGGGGTTTTATTTTTCTGAATTGTAGAGATTTTGAGACAACCAGCACCAATCTCGTGCTTGTCAACTCTTTAGTGCACTGTGGTTTAGAGGATTATATCGTTGTTGAGATGGAATGGTTTCACATAGGCAGACACTGGACTTTTTATGCCTTTGCAAACTCGCTTACGGAATTTTAGACACTCCGGTAATTCTAGACGAATAAGGTGGAATGTCTCTGATTAATCCTCGAACTTTGAACGCTGAAAGCATTAACGTTGCCCCATCACATTATCAGTCAGTAAACGTCCGCTGCAGAACAAAGGCCTCCCTCATAGAGAAGGGTGTTGCCATAGAGTGGTGACAACATCATAAGTTTCAAAAAGTCTCTAAAGTCTCTGACTATTTGAACAGTTTTAACTATTTGTATTTTAAAATTTATTTTAACATTTATCGTTTTAATTTTGTTCAATCTTATTTATGACCCAATTATGTTAATATTTTTATTTTCGCTTAACAATAATGCTGCATGCATTATTGTTAAGCGAAAATAAAAATCTTCATCTGTAACTATTGTGACTTATTTTTATCTGTGTAAATTTTTGTCAATATTTAGTTTTTATTATAATGGAGTTAATCACGTAAGATTAAGCTGGTTAACCGGTCGGTTTTGATAATGCACTGTATACACAGTGTACTTAGTAAATATCGAAAACAACCAGATCAGAAATCCGTTGAGGAGAACTAATAAAAAGATGAAGTAAACTTTTAACAAAGTAAAATGTAGATTTATTGACGATTTGTGTTCAATAATTCAGTGAGCTGCGCCAGGAACACTTTTCCGCATGCGCGCCTTAATGAAGCGGAAATCACCTCGTTGGGAAACTTATTGTGTGTAGGCACTTAAGGCATGTTAGTTTTAAACTGAAATCTACAACTAAATACCAACTAACAATAAATTACCAACAACTTTTGACGCCAGCTTGGGCCAGGGTTAGCGCCCACCACCAGTGGTCAGGTTTGCAGAGCAAGGAGCTTCCGTTTAAAAGTTATATTTTGTTGTTACTGATTAAAGTTATATGAAAACTATAAGTGCTAAGTCAAGCGATAGCCAAGGCTATTTACTATCAGGTCAGTCGCTGAATCGACTACCGAGTAAATGATTGAGATGATCACCAAATCCCAAATGGTAGTTACTGCGTGAGCCAAGTGGAGCTACTTGCTGAGCTTGTATTTTTTTGCCTTCTCAAGGTTATCGTGATGCAGGATGCTGCTTCAAGCAAGAAGTAAGTAGGAACCTATTATTGTTAGGTATTTACAAAATACAAACTCGAAAAAGATAATGCGATGACATTGACGAGGTTGCAGGTGCAACCTAGACCCGCCTTGTTAATATATAGCAAGGCATGTAGGATACTCATTCATATTTGGGTGTTCTAAGGAGGTAAATCAGCATTAGTGTATCTGAAATATGTAATTCTTCTTAAGCGCTATTTTATTATGGAAACTTGTAGGTTCTAGGAAATCAATAATATATTAATGTAAGTGTCGTCTAGGTGAGCAAGTACATGATAAATGTGAAACTGTTTCGTAAGGTACGAGTATGTAGTTAATAGTTAAGTAGGCAACTTGTTCCCAAGGGCGACGATACAAAGTGCGTATTTCATAAGAAATAGAGCGTTCATAGTCGCGGGAATACAAAGTGCGGTTTTATTGAAAGGAACGACGTTACATCATTCATCGATGCCACAACCTGTTTCCGCCATCTGTAAAAAATGGAAGACTAGCTAACTAGAGCTTACCAATACGAGGAATATGCTTCGAATAAAATAGAATAATCTTACGGCTGGTAGATACAACCCAGAGAAACAGAATTTTATTACGAATTATTTTATTCTGTGGCCTGGGTATTGCTTTGTCTTGTTTTATTCCAAGTTCTATCGTGCGCGTCGGTGGGCGGAGTTGCATATGGTTTAACAAATCCTGTGCGGAAGCTTCTGTTCTGAAACGAGCCGCCTTTAAGTCATGGTCCGAAGCACTCGCCAGTCAAAATTCGAACACTTTCGTCTTAAAGAAAAAAACATAATGCTCCCTCCATGTCCAGCAAGAAGATCAGAATTCGAGACCAACTTGCAAAGTTTCTAACTGAGAGTCGAGCTTTTTGGTCACTTGCCAAGGCTGCCGAAGGCAACTTGGTACTACTCTTTAACTTGACATTTTAGCCCAGAGTTCAGCATTGCGTAAAATATGCTCCGAATTATTTACATTATTAATATGCCACGTGTAAATGAAAAGTGAATATTGTTGACCGGGCTTGATGTGACGAGTTAATTAAATTAATTGGACAATTTAATGAGCTGGTAGATCCCGGCTCAGTGTTATCCCGGTAGGTAAGTACGCAGCCAACAGTAATCCATTTTGTTATTATGCCCACGTAGCCCCAAGCTTGTGATAATACATTTTTGTAGTAATATTAAATAAATATAGCACTGTCTCATTTTCTTGACACGTAGAACTTTTTACTGCGGGCAATTACTGGTGGAAGCCAGCCATACTAAAAATTATCTCCGCAAAGCCTCGGAGCTCCGTAAGGTTTCTTGCGAGGGTAAATATTTTGTTATTATATGTAAACAGTTTCATCAACTTCCAGGTAGGATACAATGTAAAGTTTAAACCTATTTTTATAAGATTTATATTTTAGGGTTCAGTAAAATATTAAGTGTTTCAAAAGGGTTTCATTGGTAATCAGTTTGTTTCACAACTACTGGTGTAAACAATTTTTAGATAAACATGTAAATAACTAGGGAAATAAAAAAAAACCCCGACAAAAGAGCTGATGAATCATAGCTCATAGCAAGAACACTCTCGATCACCTTTAAAAAAAATCTAAATCAATATCGTTTCAGTCGTTTGGGAGTTACGATGCCACAGACATACACAGATACACTCGTAAAATGATAACACCCTTCTGTTTGCGTCGGAGGTTAACAAATCAAAAACGAACAATATACAAAAAAAAATGAAAATAACAATATTCAAACAGTACGTGTAGCAAATATTATTATTATGTACCCATATTAATATCAACAAGTACGTTCATTGTGTTCAGTACTAGTAGTCCCAAGATAATTGGCCGTGACATGTGTATGGGGACATGGAAGGACCACGATGTCTCGTAGTCAAATAAAAAACAAAACTTATGCTACCTTACAAATATATAACGTCTGATCTTCCCTATACTGACCGTAATTTAGGTTTATCCGAACTATTTGGTCGACGGAAATAGAAAGGTAAACCGACCGAGGATGTCACTGATGTTGGTAGGTAGGTATTTATACTTCTTAGCGAGGTTCAAGTTCCAAGCGGGTTCAAATGGAACTCCCTGACTGTTTTAAGGGATTCAGTTTAGATGATTGCGGAAAATACGCGAAAGTGAACCTTAACGCGCCGAGATACGGTTTGCGGTAGCGCAACTTTTCACAATCACCTAAACTGAACAACTGACGGTACTGCCGTAACTGACGGTACGGCAGTACCGTCAGTTGTTTTAACTGACGGTACGGCCCCTGTTCTATAAACCTACTTAGTAAATTTCCTAACTTCATTCTCTGATAGACAACACATAGTCTAAACTAAGTGAGTCTTTGACTGCCCGGTGGCTCAGTTGGTAGTGAACCTAACTTCTGTGCTTGGGGGCGTGGGTTCGATTCCCATCTAGGACAAACATTTGTGTGATGAACATTTGTGTTTGTTCTATGTCTGGGTGTTAATATCTATTTAAGTATGTATTTAAAAATATATATGTACGTATATCAGTCTCTGGCAGCCATATTACAAGCTTTGCTTAGTTTGGAGTCAGATGACCATGTGTGCAAAAGTGTCTCAGATATTTTTTTTATTTTTTTAAGTAATCGGACTACTGATAGGTACTATATAGATCACAGAAAAGAGAAGTAAATAGAACGGAAATGAGCAGGAAACGACGTTTTAATTTAAACAACAAAAAAAATTCTTTTCTGTGATATAGATCATGGATTGAGCTGTCTGTAACGTATAGCAGGTAGAGTATCTTTTGTAAATAGCGTAATATTCAGTGCTTTTTTTAAGACTTTTTTTAGCTTGCTATGTATGTATGTAACAGAATCTTTGAACTCGATTTTCAACTAATTCAAAACGTCTAATTAAATTGAAATATTGCATACATATCAAGAACCGCTGATGATGCAATAATTTATATAGTTTGTCCCATTATCGTTATCAGAACCTTCAGGATTAGCGATTTTAAAGCATATTTCTTTTTTGTTTTTTACACTGCGGGAATTATTTTTATAATAGGCTTGCACCCAACACGCATGATGCGGTCTACGATGGAGTACGATTACCTAGAAGAAACCGATTCACTCACGATTTGAAGACACCCAGATTGTGCCCTTTGTGTTTGTATACCGACTGCCTCGGTGGCTCAGTTGGTAGTGATCCTACTTTCTGTGCTTGGGGGCGTGGGTTCGATTCCCATCTAGGACAAACATTTGTGTGATGAACATTTGTGTTTGTTCTATGTCTGGGTGTTAATATCTATTTAAGTATGTATTTAAAAATATATATGTATGTATATCAGTCTCTGGCAGCCATATTACAAGCTTTGCTTAGTTTGGGGTCAGATGACCATGTGTGCAATAATGTCCCAGATATTTATTTATTTATTTATTTATTGTGTGATTGGTTTGCTTAACTGTCAGGTAAAGAGAAAATGAATATTTTCAATTTTATGATACCTCTGCAAGGGAATCTGCGTCGGTGTATCGACGGGCGTAGATTCATCCCCCAACGCACGTAGCTATTTCAATACTACATCAATAAAAGCGTGCTGGTGACAGAGTTTCATACGCTCGTCTGCTTTCAGATTCTGCTTCATTATAAAGCGAGTGTGCAAGGGTATAAGACCGTGGATGGATTTCAATAGACTATGCTATATTCGACCTGGTGGGAACAAGCAAGTAGTGCAATACATATTTTGTTTATGGGACACGGGAATAACTCATGTTTAAATAAGCCGGTTACTCTGACTATAGTTTCAATCGCATTCGGCGGTCTTTTTCAAGGTGAGTGCGCGCGCGCGACTCCGTCTTCCTTTGCACTAGGGCCCACCACGCGCCGCGCACGTTTTGAAAACTATAGTTGGAGTAACCGGCTTAATCATACGTCAGTAATGCCCGTGTCAAATAAACAAAATGTGTGAAAACCAAGTCAGTTTCCATAATACATGTACACACTAACGTACGCTAACATTTCTGATTAAAATTTTTTGCTCATGATGACCAAATTTATGGGTAAATTTTGGGTGGAACGCGCTTTCGCAAGTTTCAGGTGCTTAGCAAAACAAGTTAAAGTTACAAAAATTACATGAGATGTATCGACTGGAGTAGAATACCCCACCCCCTTACATACCTGGCAGCTATTTACATATATTTATTACAGCGATATCATCAATACATCGATGCTGTGGCAGCGCGGCCAACACTCGTCTGCTTTCAGAGTTGCTTTATTTATTATGGAGGTAGAGTGCAACGTTGTTGGTGGATATCTAAAGCCGCTATATTAAACATGCTATGAATATGCAGCCTGTAATGTGTAAACCTTGTTTGCGTTTATTGATTAATTTGAACAGAGTTAACGGGATTTTATAACTTTATACATTAGATATCTGGAATGCATTCACGGTATTCAATTGCCAGAAATTGGCCCAGAAGTTTTCAATCCTATACTGTACTGTACTGTACAGTTTTAAGTTACCTTTGACACACATTCCATAATTATACTTAATAAATAATAAATATGTGGGACATTATTGCACACATGGTCATCTGACCCCAAACTAAGCAAAGCTTGTAATATGGCTGCCAGAGACTGATATACATACATATATATTTTTAAATACATACTTAAATAGATATTAACACCCAGACATAGAACAAACACAAATGTTCATCACACAAATGTTTGTCCTAGATGGGAATCGAACCCACGCCCCCAAGCACAGAAAGTAGGATCACTACCAACTGAGCCACCGAGGCAGCACTTGTATGGCTATAACACTTTAGTTAGATTAGATCTGATTTTTAACGCGATATAATGTCTTTTTAATTAAAATGATTATGTTTTATACTAATTTGTGCTAGGGACAAGAAATATAATGTAATAGGTTAAGTAAAATATAACCGGCCAAGTGCGAGTCGGACTCGCGCACGAAGGGTTCCGTACCATTATCTATAGAAACGGCAAAAAAATCACTGGGTGCCCTTAAATATTAATTTTATTTTAATTATTTATTTTCAAAGTGAATAAATAACTACATATTCTGTGAATATTTCAAGCGTCTACCTCTTGCCGTTATCAAAATCGAGCGAAAACGAGCAAAAAAATCACGTTTGTTGTATGGGAGCCCACTTAAATATTTATTTTAGTATTTGTTGTTATAGCGGCAACGGAAATACATCATCTGTGAAAATTTCACTTGTCTGTCACGGTTCATGAGATACAGCCTGGTGACAGACGGACGGACGGACAGCGGAGCCTTAGTAATAGGGCCCCGTTTTATCCTTTGGGTACGGAACCCTAAAAAGCCAAAGTAGAGCCGTTCAAGAGTAAACTAACCTCGGCAATATATTTTCAACACTCATTATGTAAAAAGAAATAAAAATGTAGTAAACAAACAGATGAAAACACAAAATAGGAAGAATACAATTCCCTCGTATTTGTTTGTATGCTACAAATAGAAAATGATTTATATTTTCGTTTACTTAAAACAATCGGGAAATGGAGAAGAAAGTCAAATATTACAAAAGTTCTGTTCCAGCTTGTTATGTAGGTACAATTTTACATAGAATAAGGCAAATAAATACAACATAGCCAAACAACCCAAACCAAAACGTAGAGCTATTTCAAACATATATTATTAAAACTAGATTTTTTGCCCGCGACTTCGTACGCGTAGATTTTCATATAAACCTTTAATCCTTTTTTCTTCCCTTAATCCGGCCCTTGCGCAAAATAACATAGCCTATACTTCAATCTGGTCATAGTTAAGCGTATTCGTGAAAACAGCATTTAAATCCGTCTGCATTTTCTTCCAGGGGTTTAGGAGATGTGCGTGAATAAACAAACAAAAATTCTAAAAACTGCCTTAACATGTTCAGCTGCTTATGTCGCCCAGTGTGAAGTATTGATAGAAGCATAAAAGTAAAAACACCGTCAACAGTTTTCAAATCAAAAAGATAATGTGACCACAGTGCAGAGCATGTTTTGAAGTATTCTTTTTGTCTAAATCATTAAAAGTATATCATGTCATGTCGGGATGATACATCTCTGAAATTTGACTGTCCAGCTTCGCTCGTTCGAATTTTTCTATGACCATCCAATTTCTGAACGATGAATACGACCACAAGTATATGGCTTTGGCCACGGAACCCTGACATATGCTTGTCTTGACACGCTCTTGGCTAGTTATTTCTTATTTCGCGTGCATTTGTATGTATACCTTGATTAAAAAGCCATGAAATTGAACTACTCTATGTCTCTGTTAAAATGTCACAGTAAAATTCATTCTTTATTCTTATTGCAAATATACACTTTCTTCTTCTTGAAGCTAAGTTTATATACCCTGCATAAAGGGTGCAGCAATGATTTATGTAGTGGCTGGTCACAAAACCACACCAGAGACAGAAGTAATTTTAGCAAAATAACATACTTAGTGTGATAGGTTACTTAATTATATATGAGATCATACAAAACTTATGGCGCTACTTTCTTAACTATTTATAGATCGATATTTATTTTCTAATCATAATTTTCTAAATTTTGCCGTCGAAAAAATCTTTATCTCGTAATAATATTTTTGGGTTAGAAACTTACGAAGTTGGTTCTGGAAAAGTGCTATTATTTCTTTATTGTGTCCGGAATTTTATTGTATAGGTTTATTGTCATACAAATGGCTTTTTTTAAATATTTCTATTGGCGGGACTGAATTAAAATAGGATACGGTATATTTTGTGTTTTAAATGCTAACATAGAATAAAATCTCCGCATGAGTATTATATTCTCTTGGGAATAAAATACATTGGATTGAATCTCCAAAGAGGTTGTAAGACCTATGTTTTTACAAGGATGGATGGTATCTATCTTTTGTCGATGGTTTTTATAACATCCTTAATCTACATGTTCATGCATAAAGAAGGATATTTAATTTGTTTAAAAAGTTTTAATCTGGCTGATTATCTGAATGACAGCTGACAGTTTCAACTTTTTAATGGCTATGTCAATAACATTCTCTTTACTTTGGACCTCCTTGCTTGAGGCTATGTAACGATCCTCATATTACGTTTCGGGTAACGAAGAAAATAATCAATGTTTTTTTTTAATTTCTTTTATGTAATAATAAAGAATTAAAATAAATGATATAACATAGCCTATGTTTTAATCTGGTAATTTCTAAGCATATTCGTGAAAACCGCATTTAAATCCGTCCAGTGGTTTAGGAGATGTGCGCGGACAAACAAACAAACAAACAGACAAAAATTCTAAAAACTGTCCTATCGTATTCAGCTGCTTATTTTAAGACGCCCTGTGTGATTATTTTTTTGTTATCTTGCAATTACAGATTTCTTTATCTCTACGTTTTTATTATATGTATAGATAGATAGATATAGAGTAGACAATAAAATGTTACTACGTACCTACGTTAATGTTTTGTTTTTTGAATCAGATTTTGAGACATATTTTTTTAAGTATTGTATTGATTCTGACTTATTGGTCCTAGCACTGACCAGGAATCGACGCGTGAAGTGTTGACGCTTAATTACATACAAGAGAAAATCATAAACACAAAAGTTATAAATCTGAAAATACGAAAAGTTCAATATAAAAGAAGATGTATAGTACATACCTGGCATGAGATTCAGGAACATCTAACGACACTCCAGCGCTGGGCGTGTCTACACTCTGAGATATATCCAATGACACCGATAACCCTGTAGTAGTGTCCAAAGACACCGAAGGCCCGGTGCGGTCAAGAGACGCGGTGGTATCTGGATGTGCAGTGGTGTCCGTGTCGGGGGTCAGTGGTGCCGCATCTAGGATGTAGATATTTTCATGGCCTATGTCCGTTGGGAAGTGCAAGTTTTCTTGAGCCTTGTCTATGCGAAAGAACCGCTCCGCTGTCACGGCTAAAAAGTAAAATACTCGCATGAAATTATTTACCTAACGTTTTGATATTATTATCACAAAACAGTATAATTGGATAAGTGTTGGGTATAGCATGATTTGCTGTTTAGCTAGCGGTTGATGTATATTATATACTAGCCGTCCGCCCCGGCTTCGCACGAGTGTAAGTTCGGCCTTCGGCCTCGCTACAAAATATAATATAGCCTATGTCACCCGGGGATAGTGTAGCTTCCCAACAGTGAAAGATTTTTTCAAATCGGTTCAGTAGTTTCGGAGCCTATTCATTACAAACATACAAAAATAGGTACAAATCTTTCCTCTTTATAATATTAGTGTAGATATATGATAATAAACAAAATAATGATGATAATAAATTTAATGAAATATATATTCTTTTTTTAAGCCTGCGTTTGACCAACACCTTGCCTGTTGTTAAGCGAGCATGATTTCAATGTCACTGATTGTATTAAGTAGGCATACGACATTTCAGATTTTAAAAACTGCAAAGTCATATACGAAATATCCTTGTTAAAATTTAGATAGCACAGCCGCAGCTTTTGCATTTTTTATTTTGCCGCGAAGCGAGCCGCCACTTCCGCTGTTTGAGTGCAATATGTGATATTACCTAGGTACCTAGTTCATATGTGCAGCGGCACTTTAAAAAATGCAAAGCCGTCCATTCCGCGCACATGAGCCGCCGTAATGAGCGTTGGATTTACATCTACAAACTACAAATAAATTGGTAACTTTAGGGCGAATGCACATTTAACAAATATTCGTTAGCGCGCGGCTCATGAAACGTAATTATTTTGGTCTGTTTGGGGAAAGTTTGGGAGCTGCCAAACGGAAATCGAGTTTCACGAAGTGCTTAATTATTTAACTGTTGATTTCAACCGGGGCACATGTCTACTTGTTTACTAAAATACGAGTAGGTGTTCGTGTACATTTGGTTAATACAATTTTATGATTACAAAACTGACAATTGAATCCAGATCGACTTCCAGCCTTTTCAATATTTACTCTTTAAACTTGAGTAACAATTTACTTATTGTGTATAAGTTGTATAAGTACTACAGAATGGAAAAGCTTGAGCTCTTTTATTGCTGGCTTATGTTACTAGCAAGTTTTGTAAATATGAGAGATAAGGCTAATGGGACGATAATTACTAATATCGGATTTGTCTCCTTTTTTTATGTAATAAAATGATGTTGGAGTGGCAAAAGTCGCCTGGAAAAATTCCTGATGTTAAAATAGAATTAAATAAGTTTGTTAGGTGGGGCAGAAGCACAGATTCTCCGATTTTTAACGCATCTGTTGTAACACCGTCGATCCCGGGGCTCCTGCCAAATTTCATATTCGTAAGCGCACGGTGTACTTCGTAGCCGGTGATCGGTGGAATATCTTCTGAGCATGAGTAGTCAGAGTTGGAACTTTGCATTATAGTGTCGTCAGAGTATAAAAACTTATAAAAATTGGTAGCAATATTAATAACTTTAGCTCTGTCCCCCTGTTTTACTCCATTGTTGTCTTTTAAAGCTGTTATAGAAGATCTACCGCTCTGAATACCTTCTTCATCGCATCGCTGTCTTAAGGGATTTGTTGTTCTCTAAGGAGTTCTTTACTAGTTCAATATTATAATTTCTGATATCTTTTCGGATGTTGCGTTTGACTTCTTTGCTTGATCTTTTGCTCGATATTCTGGTGTGTATTGCGTAAGTTGTTGTCTGTCATCTATCATTTTTCTAGTTCTACTGCTTAGCTTCCGATGTTTCATTTTAATGGGTTTTACTTTATTGCAAGCTGTCTTGATAGTCTGAAGAATGTTTCTATATTGATCTTCTACATCATCACAATTTACGTTATTTAATAAACTAAAACTATTTTTGAGTTCTATGAAAAACTGTTCTTTATTTGCATTGAGTGAAAATTTGTCCAATCTCTTTATTGTGTTTTTAATCATCTGTATTCTTTCGATTTTCATATCGAATTTAACTGTTGCTCTTACTGGTCGATGGTCAGATTTGAATTTAATTGAATTGAGTATTTCAACATTTTCTATCATATGTTTGTTGGATGAGAGGCAAAAGTCAATTTTATTTTTTGTAATTTTATCTACAGAATACCATGTCCGTCGGCGGTGTAATTTTTTATAGGAGAAGCTGTTACTCAAACTCACATGTTGACCGATTGCGAATCGTATAAGTTTCGTACCAAGATCGTTTCTCATTCCTAATCCTTGGCCCCTACGGCCAAGTATTTTTGTTTCGTCGCCTGCATGTTATTTGCTTCTTCGTCGCCTGCATGTTGCCTTAATAGTTAGTATAATTTTAATCAACTATTGATTCGGACACTTTTAAAACTATAGTTTAAAATTATAACTAAAACTAAAAATAGAACACGTGTTGAAAGAGATGCTCGTAATGTAGCTAAGCATAAGCATAATCTATTCTCAGCCGAAGTGCCTCAAAAGTATCTACATTTAAAACAAGAGTCTAATCTACATTTAAGAATACTTTTGCTGTAGAGACCTCTTAAAATACGAGGCCAGCCGTGCCATTGAATGACTGCTTATCTCGTCTTTAGACGTGTGTCTAGGGCTGCTGCGGTGCTTTGTTTTATCTTCAGATTTTACGTGATTTTATTACAAGTTTCAGATTAACCTAAACTGAAATTCAGTGGAAAATAAAGAGCTTTTATGTAAATTTGTTCAAGAACACATTAAATTTTGAGCTGCTTGTATTATATGGCCATGTCTACGCCGTAGCGCGTTAGCTACGAGAGATGGCTGGCGTAGACACCTAATAGATTATGAAAAACATTATACGTTATCTAGATGGTGCATGAGAAGGGTTTGTTTTTTATTTTGTGGCAAAGTTAATAATTAATTGTTAAATAGTTTTTCTAGTAGTTACTATTCTTCTAGTACTATCCAACGTCTACGACAGATGATTAGCTACGAGCTTTTACAAACCCATGATTTTGCAATTCGAACTACATATTCTTAGAACTTTTCAATGTGTTTGCTTTTTTACATACTGTATTTCCCTTTAAGTAGCCCTATCGTAGGAGATCGACTACGGTATACGTCGTAGCAGTCACCGCGCGGAATGAAGGCGGCAGATAGAGATAGGTTACCGGCAGTCACATAGCACCCAGACAACGCTGTACGTGAACGCATTTTTCATTCTTTTGTCGTGTTCTTTACGTCCTTACTAGGCGTGATATAAATAACAACGAGTCATTGAGAAGGGCTGAAAATACTTGATGTAAAAATCACTCTGTAAATAATTTACGAATAGACAAATAACTTATAAGTAGTACACCATAAATGTAAACATCAATTATGTTTATGAAATGTAAAAGTATGTATGAAATGTAAAAAAAAAATTATTTGCTCATTGTTTCTTTGTTTGTGTCACTTTTTCTTCCGAATAACTTAGTACTAAATGCAGCTTAGACAAGTACGATGGTAAGTAAGGTGAGGGTACTCACAATCCACGAACCACCAGTCGATGATGTTCGAGTGCGCTTGAGATTCTTTGATCATGTTCTGTATGAGAGTTCGCAATTGCTCCAAGTCGGCCGCAGGATTCACTTCGAGAGTCCCCACTCGTTCAGCTGTAAGCGAATATCAACTTTAATTCGAGAGACTTAGAACTATGTGCTCTACGACTTATCCGAAAAGTCACTTATTAGTTTTTCTCTATCATAAATCAACTTGGCGAGATCATGACGGTCGTTCGTGACGGATACCGATCACTTAAAGCTTTCCTGTTCGGGATTTATAATATCATTTCGAGTAATTTCGCGCTGAAGCCACAATCAAAACACGATATTCAAATACGAAACGGACAGAAATTAAGATTGGCGTTTGACTTTACTAAACAAAGGGCTTGCGGATTTCGGCCGAGAAGCAAATAAATAATAAATTAGATAACGTCGAGGGGTCACGTTTTAACTCGAACTGGATAGCTACTAACAAAATATTTGCCGAATTTATAACTGCCATGTGATCAGATGAGTTAATTATGTTCTCTCAAAAGCTTAGCATCCTTATTTAAGACATTAACTCAACGCCTAATTTTCACACAACTGATTCCCAAATCTAGAAAAGTTTACCTAGTTTGTTTCATTTTGTTATCCTACTCGTTTAATACAGTTATATACGATAAAACGTAACCAACGTAACCTTTTTATTTTCAGTTAATAGCCGGACATGCTTAAAAAACTAGTACGATAATTCAATAAAACAAAAAAGTTCACTTTAGGTATCTATCTACACGATGTTATAATCTGGGTGTATTCAAGTCGCGGGTGAATCGGTATCATCTAGACAAGCGTGCTCTATCGTAGACCGCATCATCGCTTAACATCAGGAGAGGTGTAGGTCCAACTCAAGCCTATTATACAGGGTTACTGGTAATCAGTGAGCCCCTTCTTAAGGACGGCTTTAATATGTCAAAACAAACAACTTTTGTTCTACGACTTACCGTAGCGAAAAAATTAGGTGTTAAATATATATTATTTTGTCGGGAGTTAACGAGGGGTTATACCAAATTTGACGGTTTTTCAATCAATTGTAAATAATTAAATAACAATATTTGGGGGAAAAATACATGTCATAGATACATCTGTGTTTGAGATAAAGTCATGGTTCAAAAAATGAGAGTATAAACTTTTCTCGATAAAAAAAAATTACGAAAGAAAGTCGATTTAGTAGAATTTAAGTTTTTTCCGTTTTATGGTCTAATGAAAGCTCGTAACAGCCTGGAAATCGCATGTATTGAAAGGTATTGTATGTATTCAAGATTTTTACTTTGGATTGTTTTGTGATAGTTTGTTCGTACGTTTTTTTATAGAAATTAAAAACGTAAAAAGGTCGCGTAAATTTGCGCGTACCGCGCTCAGACCCGCGCTACTTGGATAACCTTCCGTTGTTGTTTTGGTATTTGTATGGAACGGCAGATTTTTTCGTGAATTTCGAAAACTCGTATTGAGGCCACCCGAGGATGCTAACTGAATACCAGTAACCCTGTATAACTTTTTTATACTAAGGCGAGTCAAGCTCAAGTCACCTCAAAATAACATTCATATGAAGACAGTCCATTAATTTATATAATTTATTTAAGCACATTACCTGTGTTCGCGAGTAGCTCTTTGTCGTAGTGATGCCTCTCGTAGTCGGCCATTGTAATGAGATTCACAGTGAGACCCAGTTTGTCCATTGTGGTTTGACTGCAACAAGAAAAAAAGCTTCAATTTTATTTCTTCTTTGATATTTTGTGCCGTCTAGTACCAGTGTCTAGCTATATAGGATTAAAGCGCTGTATACATAAGTAACGTAATATGTATAACATAATTATCAATTAAAAAAACCGACTTAAAAATTTGTAAACACGCCGTTTCAATTACTTGGATGGAATATATTTCACAGTTATTTTGATTTAAAACCCAAACTACCGAACCAATTTGATAAAATTTCTATGGGATCAATCTGAAAGTATATTCTTTCAAATAAAAATGAACATTAAAAAAAACATACAACGGAATTGAGAAACCCCTCCTCTTTATTTGAAATCAATTAAAAAGTAGCTAAAAAAAGAACCATGGTAATACCATGGTATTGTGGTGTACCTACTGGCCACATGCCACCATAGAGTTTTCATATTATTGAGAAATAATGGTTGTTCTTTTGTTTTTTATACGTCTTGTCAGTTTTTGGACATCTACGAAATAAACAATATAATATGCTTATAATAAAATGCGTATTAATGAAGCCAAAATTCATTAATTGGCGACGAGATAGTAATCAACGCGTGGAATAGCGTATCTGTGAACTCGTAATGCAATCGTAATGTGCAGTTCGGCGATGTTTAGGGGCAACCTCACGTTCGACCACCTTAGTCAAGAGTGGAACATTTTTTTTAGTAGGTTCGTTCAGTTTTGCACTGCAAACGATCGAACTGCTAGTCTGTGGAATGCGCTACCTGAATGGGTGTTCCCCGGTAGTTACAATCTGGGTGTCTTCAAATCACGAATGAATCGGTTTCTTCTAGGCAAGCATGCACCATCGTAATTAATTAAGCTAATTTAAATAGAATGCTTGTACAATAATAATTATCGAAACTATATTTCTATATATAGGTACATTTTCAGTTATTTAGTTCGTTTTTTTACATATACTAAAACATTAATTTTATTTTATCTTTACTAAAACTAAATATTTTATGAATTTTAACACGAAACTTGCTTTGTTTCAGTAAATCTAGTTTTCTACAAATCCTTTAGTCAATACGTGAGTAACAGCCATTATCTTGTTCGGCTAAATGCGACCCTATTCGATATACTATAAGCTTAATGGTCGGCTGGGGTTATAAACGTGCTCGCATTGCCCTTTATAGCGCTTTAATTTCACCACCTCAGCTGCTACTAAGTATTCCATGTAACCTTGCTTTATATGATAATTTACTAGCTATAAATGTTGAAAACGGTCGAACAAATTAAACTTTGTACAACTTAACATTTTCTCAAGTTGAAATACGAATAAATTATCTATACTGATTGATTAAAGACAACTGGAACACAATTACTTATAGGATCTTACTTAAAATGGTTATTCTAGTTAATCTATGCTCAAATATGCACTGTCTCGTTTTCGCGTGTGAGCTTTGCCGGCATCGAGAAGTTGAGAGAGCATTTTAAAGCATATATTAACTTGAATAACGTTTTTAAGTAAGGCCCAGATTTGGTAGTTTCTTAATCCCCAAGTCACGTTTAAGGACAAGTGGATCACCATAAAAACCGACTTAACATAGAACCTCCGCCTTTTTGACGTCGGTTCTAATAGCCTGAAAGAATACAACTATCGACCCGTATGTTCGTATAATTTTGAAAGAGATTTCTTTCAGCTCCTAACCGTTGAGGAGTTGTACCCTTGTTGGAGTTGTGCAGCTCATCGATATTAGACGATGATTATCAGACCCAAATACATGAACAGCTTTAGAAAATATATGAAAAACGTAATAAGTGTCTATAAAATTTGAGGGTTGCTCTCGATTTCCCTGAGATCCCAACATCAGATCCTCACTTGCGTGACAATGAGACCAAATTGGAAGTACCGAACAAAAGATTTTTTTTTCAACAAAAGAAATCGGTCAACAGTTGGCGGAGATATCGGTGAACATACATAAAAAAACATATATATAAACAGTGGAACCTCCGCCTTTTTAATTCGGTTAAAAATTAATAGTAAAGGTTCCACATAAACCTTGCTACGTGGTAATATAACTAAACCAGCTGCGCCCGCGGTTTTTCCCGCGTCAAAATTCTATCAGGAGACGTACTTTTTCCGGGACAAAAAGTATTATATGTCACTCTTCAGCCCTCCGACTATCTCCATGCAAAAAGTAACGTTAATGCGTTGCTCTGTTGCTGCGTTATTGAGAAACAAACACACTTTCACTTTCGTATTTGTATTAGTGTGATTATAGATCTAGTCAGAATAAACGTTAATAAACGTTGCATCGAGCGCAAAGTGAGTTATAAATGCACGAGTGTTATGTTATGTAAAAAGAGTGCATTAATTACTTTTAGCAAGGTACGTAATCTACTTTTCTTTCAACTACCAATCTACCTAAAGTGATAACATATACCTACTCAAAATAAAAACTCAAGTTAATGATAACAAAGTTTAATTCATCTCCTCAAACAAAGTTACAATTGTTTTCGGTAGTCGGTTTTATTCCGACGATTTTTATTTTCATCCAGTACCTTTCTGATCTAATGCATAAATTTTATATTAAACTCAATGGGAGACATTAAACTTCTGTGGTAAATTTATATCTAAATAAAAAATAAAAAACAGTGCATTAATGAAAAACTGTGCCACCATGAAATTCCATAAAATATTTCTGCACTGTTTTGGTTCTAAGCAAAAAATACGTCATTTGTGTTCGGTTTTGTAGTGATTAATGATAACATTACTACACGGAAAAAAAGGAATTGTTAAACTAAAGCAAATTGCTTTAATTCAAAGCAAATCCTGTTTTCCATACGAGGAACACAATATTTACTTACATATACAATATGATATTGATAAGAATATAATATTCACCCAATGAGTCCGTATTCTTAGTTCGAAAATGTTCTGTTTTGTTATTGTAATAATAATAGTTTACTTGTGCCAAGCAACCTTATTGATTTGATAATATAATTTAGTATATTTGGACAAACAAATCAAATATTTTGATTCAACACACAATATTTCCTTGTTTCAAAAATACGTATATTGTCTTTATAAGAATATACATTAGATTGTTGGAACAATATGGTTTTTGTATATCAACAATGTGTTTTTTTGATTTGATACTAGTGGTTCACTTATTCTAACAATATTGGTATCGTCTTTATGATAATACAAGTTATATTAGCTTGAAAATTATGGTTTAGTTGTTTTGAGAGTAAATAGATTCTTCGTTTAAAAGATGTTTACTTGTTTTAACAATATACATATTGTAGTTATGACAATACCTGATTATTGTTTTATAACTTACGATTTATTTGGTCTAACAAAACAGATTTTTATTATAATACGCATGGTTTACTAGTTTCAAGAATATCTATTCTCTTTTGAGAATACACACTAGCTTGTTTAAAAAATGTTTATTTTTAAATCTACAAAACAGATATTTCCGTTCAATACTTTTAGATTTACTTGCTACAGCAATGTTTATTGTCTGTGTAAGTATACACGACATGTTGATTGAACAATATAGTTCAATTAGACCTAAAATAATTTATTTTGTTTTGAAACTCATGGTTGTGTTAATCTAACATATATATACTTGTATTAAAACGCCTGTTGTTTCATTTTAAGACATTTATTTATTCTTCTAAAAACTTAATTACTATTACAAAACAGTTTATATTTTCCAGTAAATAAAAGACAAATTGAAATAACAATATTGATTTGTCAGTAATCAAGAAAAGTTTTATTTGAGCCGACAATATGTATTATGTTATGCACAGTTAATAAAAAATCTCTTTGCGCAAAAAATATGCCCACGGCTAGTTGTGGGCAATGTTTTTGTGCAATGAGCGTTTTTGTTTTAAAAGCCTTAACATAATACATAATATTCTCGGTCCAAATAAAACTATTCTTAATTACTGACGATTCAATACTGTTATTACAAGCTCTTTATATAATATTATCTTTCATGTACTGGATGGTCCAAATAACTAGACACTGTACGCTCATGATATCTCGCTCGCACATTTCTACTTTTGTGGCAATACTGAAAGCGATGATTAAAATTACAACAAAATGTTGACACAAAATAAACTAGAGAATAGCTTTACAAACACCCAACAAAAATTTAGGAAAAATCAGAGACTCCTACCAATAGTGCGATCATTTACAATAGTTTTGCTTAGATGCAAGGACAAGAAAAATGTTTTAATGTATTTCGCGCCACGAGTCAAACCATCTGCTTTAACAAAAACATTACTTACATGTAATCAAGCAATGAGCAGTATGATATGTTCTACAGCACCTTTGAATAGGACATGAAAACGAATTAGAGATTTTATGAACAATTTCGATATGGAATACATATTGTTTGAATAAAAAAAAAAACTTACCACATTCAGTACAGTTTAGTTCCATCTTAACAATTTTATATTTATCTGTAGTTATAGATTTAAGTAAGATTCATCACGTCGATAATGTATGGAATCACTTTATCATGCTGTGTCTTGATTCCATAAACTGAATTTTGAATCAACAAATACAAGTGTTCCGAAGGCGCTGGGTACCTACAGTTGAACGTGTGATACAATTTGAACAAAGTGTCAAAAGCTTTGTATGTACATAGTTGTGAAAGAATATCTAAGTTTATCCACAACTATAAAAGTGCTTTGTACATCTTCCAATGTTGCACCCTGTACCAGAACATATGGTTGTACTGTTTGTTTCTTCGCAAGTGCCTTTTTTTGCTGTGTGGTAATCGCGTCTTCTATTTTGCTTGGTTTCTGTGAACAAACAAAAAAAAAAAGTATTTTTAAATAAATTAATATTAATCAAGGAGTCGTAGAAAGGTCCATCAATATTTTAACCGCACATGCCAACACTGATGTGGACATCTCTGGACATTTCTGATACTCTGCATACTGCTGTAAACCAATTTAATTCAAAACTAAGACTACATCTTCATAATATATGTTCGACAAATCTATTATTGGTTGATTTCAAAATTGAGTCGTTAAACATTATGTACACATACCTAATTCTGATTCGTTTATGTGTGTTCCCAAGCCTCGTCAAGCAACTTCCCAACGCCATCTGATAACGAGTCTTTTTTGTATGCCCGTATCTTCTCAAAAAATTGAACCCACTTTATATAGAAAGCTGTGCTTCTATCAGGATACATATGGTCAAAATCTAGATTAATCTGTAACAAAAACAACCAACAATATTATAGGTCAATGAGGTATGTATTAATAAATAATAATCTATGTATTGCACAAATACTAGACAGGTTTTCTGGAATTTTAACAGCAGTATGGGACCATATGCTCGTAGTTACTTACTATGTAAAATTACTTTCAAGGATTTAAGAGACATTACACTTTTTTTTGTTCCGTCTCACTCACACAATACAAATTGTTAATTTTTATATAAAGTCATATCATATCTCAGTTATATATTAAACTAGCTGCGCCCCGCGGTTTTACCCGCATCCCACAGAAACCGTAATTTTTCGGGATAAAAAGTAGCCTATATTTTATTCCAGGGTATAATCTACCTACATAACAAATTTCATCCAAATCGGTTCAGCCGTTTGAGCGTGAAGAGGTAACAAACATACATACACACAAACTTTCGCATTTATAATATTAGTGTGATTAAAAATGTAACTTCTGATGGCATTTGCCATTTTGAAAGCAACTCGAGAGTTGCTGTCCAACATAATCTTCAACGTCAAATTCGACGGCGGCGCCGGCGTCCATAATAATGCGTGCTAGCTAGTGCTGGCACAGCCTAGGTCAGAAAAAGAAGTACAAGTATATAAAATAAACATCCCTAGCTAACATTTATCTAGATCTAGAAAATAAGGATTTATAACTCACCAATATAATGCTTGTTCACACACAGACACAAAACAACGCTAGTAGTTTGAGAACAAAACTACTTTCCACTATTTGCTAATTTTTTGCTGCCTCCTGCGCGCACGCCGCAAGCCAAAGAAAGATAAATATTTTTTTGAGTTTCTGGGCTGGCTACTATGGTACTATGTTTTATTGGGGTGTCTATACTATACAACATGATATTTGCCGACACGATATTGTACGGCACAAGAATGCAAAGCATGATAATTGGTGTACATGTACATTGAATATCCCGCTGTGCAATCCATGTCGTCCAATACTGGCCGTCAATTATCTGCTCGTGTCTATAAAGTACGGCAATGAAAGCACAGCCAGTATTGTACAGGCAATAATCCATGTACATGGGAAAAATGCACGTTTTATCCACGTACATGATAAAAGGTGGCATCTCCCGTATTGGCTAATAATTCTGAAATCTCTCTGCTCTGATTGGCTGTTGCGTTGTTTTTTTTTTTTGTTTCAGCTGATAATGTCTCAGTAACATTATTTATGACAACGTATTGCGCCAACGCGTGATATACGCCAATTTGTCCTGGTCTCCATACAAAAAAAAATACAAATCGTCATAACTCTGAAAATACTGCTGTAATCGAAAATATTTGTGGGATAGTTTATAGTTATATTAATGAGTAGAATCGGATCCCAAAATTACATTTCCAAAAAATTGATATATTTTTTTCGAGTACCCAAGTCCACTACGAGCTGTTTTCGTTCCATAGTGCGCCCACTCACTCAGGACATCCTTTGAGCTTCTGACTCCCGCGCTTTTTATATACACTCTAAGGGTAGGGACTACAAGACTAGGTGGAGTCGGGGTGCTCTGTGTCGGTTCTGTAAACCATTTCGAACCTAACCTACTCAAGTCGGGATGCTCTGTGTGCCAGATCTGTCACTCATTTTGAGCTAAGAAACTTCAGTTTTGAATTTTTCATGGTCTGCAATTATCATGCTGACAAAATCAGGGTGTGCATTATTGAACGGATTCAATAATGTACGGCATAATATTGGACAGCATGATAATTTGTGTACTTGTACATCAAATATCAGTCGGTACATTATCGCTTGTGTATTATTGGGCTGAGCTGACAATGTACGTCATGATATTGCACGGCACAACATTGCACAGCATGATACTCAATGTACATGTACACCAATTAACAAGCTGTGCATTATTATGCCGTACAATATCATGCCGTACATTATCTGTGTCGTACATTATTGCCTCCCTTCGAGAGGTAGGTACCTAGGTACTATTCAGTTAACAATATATTATTTTGAACGAAGAGAGGGAGTCGATTCCTAGAACAAGATTTTTGTCGATTCAATATAAATAGACCTATTCAGTTACTAACAATATATTATTTTGAACGAAGAGAGGGAGTCGATTCCTAGGACAAGATTTTTGTCGATTCAATATAAATAGACCTATTCAGTTACCTAACAATATTTTATTTTGAACGAAGAGAGGGAGTCGATTCCTAGGACAAGATTTTTGTCAATTCAATATAAATTAATTGTGAGTAGGTAGGTACCTAAGGTATTATTGTTGATTTGATAACAGTAAATATATACAGAATGGTTCTTTAAACGACTCTAGGGGTTGATTCTACCCATCAATATGACCAACTTTTACTATGGGACCAAATCTGAAATGGGGAAAAAAATATCAGCTGTTGCATAGGTAGGTACCTACATGTTGTCGGGGCTAAAGTCTATTTTAGTATGAAACAGCAGTGTTTCTTTGACTATCTATATATCTACATAGTCAAAGCAGTGTTTTTATTTCAAGATTTCAGAGTTCATCAGAATTGTTCCCATAATAAAAGTTGTATACGTACCTATATTGATGGGTAGAATCAATCCTAGAGCATGTCCGTCGTTTAGAGAACCATCCTGTAAGTAGGTATAAGTAATATGCAATACCTACAGTAATACATCGGCGTAGAAACGGGCCGAATCGGTAACCTTTAAATCTCAGCACAATCGCACGCTTCTTACCTACTATATTACCTACTTATTTATACTGTGCTTAAGTTAAATTATCACACGATGTGATAATTCAATAAAATGTGTTTCGTTCCTACACAGAAATAACCCCAATTTTTCTTTCTATAGGTGGGTAGCATGGAAATACTAAGTAGGTATACTACGTAAACGTAAGTAGGTATACATATTACTTTCATGGTAGGTAGGTACTAGCTATACCTAGTCTGTGGTAGGCACCCTTAGCATGTGGGGTTGGGGTACCTACCTACAGCACAGAGCACAAATTCTCACTCTTATTCATGAACGCGGAATAGTTATACTCAGCTCGCTTCACATGATGATTATATTATGATGCTTATTTGAAACCATCAAAACATTTCGACTTAGCAATGATATTGTTCTTCTAACAAATAATCAATATTCTATCAAGATCACTTGTTATTCCAAATTATCATTTATCATTTTCTCTCCTTGAAAATGTTTCATTTTCATTCTATAATTTGCTGCGTTATTTACACAATAATCTTGTTTTGAAACAGGTGTATGTGAAAATTTAGTTGAAAGTTAACAGGATTTTGTCTGAACAATTGATATTGTTGTTCTAAGAAATAATAAATATTCTATCAAGACCTCTTTTTATTCCGAATAAAATTCTCCTATTGAAAATATTTAATTTTCCTTCAACAATTTGCTGCGTTATTTATACAATATTCTTGTTTAGAAATAAGTGTGTCTAAAAACCTTATTTAAAAATTAAAAGCATTTTGGCTGAACAATTAATATTGTTGATCTAAGAAATAATAAATCTTCTATCAAGACCACTTGTTGTTCCAAGTGACCATTTAACTGTTCTCGTCTTATAAAAGTTTAATTTTCGTTTAATAATTTGCTACATTATTAACATAATATTCTTGTTTTGAAACAAGTGTATGTGAAAAACTTATATTTGTAAATTAAAAGGATTTTGGCTGAACAACTGATATTGTTGTTCTAAGAAATAATCGATCTTCTGTCAAGATCACTTGTTTTCCAAGTAACCATTTAACGAAGTCTAGCATTAAAATGTTTAATCTTCGTCTGAGAAGATATGAGGCTTGTTGTAAAAACATACCTTGTTTTAAAATGAGAAATTGTGAAATATTGATCGAAATTTAAAGGTGTTTCAGAAGAACAACGAAATTGTTAGCTTACAAATAATTTATCTTAAAGTAACAATGTACACTATATTCTTGTTAGTACAATGTATATCGTCGATTTAACAATATAATAGTGTCCAGTTAACAAATACAGATTTATTAATACGAGATTAATCGTTATCTTAGACTGAATCTTTCGAAATGTTTACCTGACAATATTTACTTGATATGAGACAATAAATCAACAATATTATTTTGTATTTTTAAGGAAATGGAAATTGTCAAATTGACAATATATTGGTAATTTAAGTAAATATTGTCTTGGAATTGCTAACAATATTTTTTTTGTTGATGGGACAATTCCTTTTTTACCGTGTACGTAGTTGAAAGAAAACATATTTCATATTCAGGTAGCTGCAATAACAGTTCAAGTTTCGCAGTCAAAACTTGAGTGTTTCTTCAAAACTAAAGTACTTTAAGTCAGCTCATCTGTGTTTGGAGAGTAAACGCAAACTTAGCGGGACAATAACCGAGACTGCTGCGTGGTTATAGTTCGGGACACTATCAGTGTTAAACCCCACACAATTTGTTTGAACATGTACTAAACCAGGCAAAACCCAACAGTTTTCACTTTGTCACTTTTGAACTGATGCCATAGAGCATGAAACATGAGTTTTAACCCCCGACGAAAAACGAGGGGTATTATAAATTTAACGTGCATATATGTGTATCTTTGTATCTTGTATCTGTGTAAATCTAATGTCTGTGTACCTATATGTGTGTATGTGTATCTGTGTGTCCGTCTGTGGAATCGTAGCTCCCAAACGGCTGAAGCTGAACCTGAACCGATTCTGATTTAGTTTGTTTTTGTTTGAAAGGTGACTTGATCGAAAGTGTATTCTTAGCTTTCACATCACATCATCAGCCATTAAACGCCCACTGCTGAACAATGGCCTCCCTCATAGAGAGGGGTATTGCCAAAATCCCCACGCTTGGCAGGTGTCTTGGTGATGGCAGTACGTTCACCGTGTACTAATAGGTAGGACGCTGCTGCCCATCCTCTGGTAGTTTTGGTCGCAGTTTTAAAACATACCCGGGTCCATAGCATTGATTCAATAAAATAAGTTCAGCCGTTTAAAGATTATCAGCTCTTCTGTGCGTGGTTAAAAAAACAATGTTTAATTTTTGCTTTTAATAAAATAATATGAGTTACCTTTACTTTTACCCTACCATTAAGTATAACCTGATGGAAAATAGCCTGACGTATTGAATTTGTGAAACTTCATGAAACATCAGTTTCAACTGTTCATCCGGGTCCACCATAATACAATGTACACTGCAATAACTTAGCTCTACAATGTCAACATTTATCTGTGTTGAAGGAAGGTCAGCTGCTTTGTCTTTTTAGTTAGGAGCCGTATTACAAAATGTATTGTGCAATTTATGTATTGGTATTTAAATTTTCGGGCATAAAACCGTAAATAAAGCCGTAATGGTCAAGACGAATATAAAACAAGTAAACCGTAATATTAAAATTGTTTATTTTATGTCAGTAATTTAAAGAAATCCTCTCTCAAACTTTCCCTCCGATAGGTTTACGAAAAATTATTTTAGTAAATTGGAGGTAATAACTTGATATAATTTATACCAAAATGTTTACCCGTATTAACAAAAAAAAAAAATATATTATTCCAGAAATTGAATTTTCTATAGATTTTTCTACTTGATAGAAGCAGAACGCCAAAAATCCAGTTTTCATTGCTTTTTAGTCATAAAATATGAGAGGGCTCTTACGATTATTTAAAGTAGGAAAGATTGCTAATCTTTCTTAATGAAGCTGGTAAGGATATCAATTTTCGTAGTTGTTAATTAGTAAAAAGTTTAATAAAAGTAATGTACTGCCACCTGCTTCTAAATCTTTTACGTAGGTATACGTAAATTTTTAAACGCTTTTAGTTTAGCTTCATCTTTTACTGACAATGTAAACAAATATTGGAGGTCGATTTTACCCTAGTTATAAATTGTCGTATTGATTTGAACTTTACTATTAATTCTGGATGACAATACAATCATTTTCCACCATCTAGCTGATCTGATGATGGAGTCACGAGGCGGATAGTGGGTCTTTTCATTGGTTATTTTGGGCTCATTTGGTTCGTGTTTACGCGTCTAATAAATTAGACGTATTTTTTATACAACAATAATTACTTATAGGTACGGAAAACCAAATGTCGACAGTTGTTATATTATCTCAATATAGTATAAAATAAAGTCGCTTTCCACGTCTGTCTGTATATTTGCTAACTCCTCCCAAACCACGCAAAGTGATATGGTTTTCACAAATTGTTAAATAATTTTTCACTGAACGTTTATATAATATATAATAAAACTTCCACCCGTGCGAAGCCGGGGCGGGTCGTTAGTTATAGATAAGCAAAATTATAGATGAGTAAGAAATCTGTCACTAAGCGCCTTACAGTATGTTTGAGCATCTCACTTTACAGAGTTAACTCAGATTCCAGGCACATAATCTATTATAATAGTACATATCATGTTTCGCGTGGTACTTACGATTGGACCGCCATTTAACTTGAGATTTATCGTACATAGATAAGGTTTAAATCAGACAAACACAGGCTTGATGGCTTTAGTCGAACTCACTTTGCCAACGACCTTGCTGCCCTTTTTAACACGCTTTTATTAGCATGGTAACTTGATTTTCAACTACTTCAAAACGTCGAATAAAAAAGCTTGTCCCATTATCCTTACCAGGGTCTTAAGGCTAACTCTAACCGCGGGCTGGAATACGCACAGTTTGCAAAATCACGCGAACGCGAACCTTAGCGTGCCGAGATACGGTTTGATAAGGTTTGCGGTCGCGCAACTTTTCGCAATCACCTAAACTGAATCGTTTATAACAGGTAGGCGTTAATTCTTATATAGAAGACTCCTTTAAAATAAATATTTTGGAGCTAAGTCTATCACTTTTGGTTAGTGCTTATGTGTCATTGTAAAATCGACAAAAACATAACTCTAATCAGAGTTGCCAATATTTTAATGTAATTTTTTTTCTTTTTCTTTTGCTGCTCCACGGATTCCGGGGTCCACAGTTTTCTCGTCTCGGCACACAATTGCATAACAACAACAAATAAACACTGTTTTAAACTATCACGGTTGTTCACTAAAGTTAAATGATTATTTACGGGATATTTACCGTGGTAAGGTTGTGGAAGGAGCTCCCGATATTTCGGCGCAGTTACATGCACCATGTTCACGGGAAGACTGAAAAAGTCTTCACAACAACAAGTTTTCAGTCTTCCCGTGAACATGGTGCATGTAACTGCGCTGAAATATCGGGAGCTCCTTCCACAACCTTACCACGGTAAATATCCCGTAAATAATCATTTAACTTTAACAACAAATAACCTCTAGAGCCTATGTTTTGGAATATGACTTCGAGTTTACGACATCTCCCTTGCATGTTATATGATTAATTACGAGATATTTACCGTGGTAAGGTTGTGGAAGGAGCTCCCACTGTAAATATACCGTAAATAATCATATAACTGTAGTGAACAACCGTGATAGTTTAAAACAGTGTTATGCCTCTTGCATTTCGTAAGCTAACGAAAAAGGTAATCAGAATAGTTAATCTGACTTTCTGTTCGACAAAGTTTATGGCATAGTCTAGCTATATCTGCTTCAAAGCATTTGGTAATCCTTAAAATAATCCCACTGCCCCAAAACTCAAAAAAAGCAGTTAGCCCGGGACGCCCGGCAGATGTGAAACATGACGGCATAAGAGAGCATTATGCCGCTTGCCGTTACGGCACACGAGTCTGTTATACTGCTAAGGTACGCCAACAGTTTCACATCATAAATATATAAAATGTACTCACGGTGCGATAACCCTGCCGGGCTTCTTCTTGGCAAGCATGATAGCCTGGTTTAGGCGTGAGAGCGTGATGACGGAGGGCGCCAGACGACACGCTTCTCCGTCTACTTGCATCGGGATCACCTTCGTCGTCACGATCTTCGCTGTCTTGCACTGAGTGATGCAGGTCCCGTGCCCGCCCGCTTGCAGTAAAGGCTGGCGAAAACAGGCAAAATAAGAAAAAAAAAATAGCTAGATAACTTCTAGTTGATTGAATCAGGCGTCACTTTGCAGAAGTTCATCTTTAAAACGATCACTAAACTTCATATTTTTCAGGTTAGGCAAAAATTGTATTTGTAAAAACTAACAAATCGAACTTACAATGCTCTACCGTCCACACAGTCATAACGATATAAGTTTCAGAAGAAGATATAAATAATAAACTTGTATAGGCTGAGTGGCTAGCCGTAATGTTAATTTTTATTACAGGACAAACAATCAAGACATCAAAAGAAGAAGAGGATCATCATACTAACCTTATAAATACAAATATGGTTTTTGTTGGTTTATTTATTCCCCTTAACGCAGCAACAGACCAATGGATCGACTTAATTTGAATAGAGATAGTTGGAGAGCCGAAGTGTGACATAGGATCCTTCTTATCCCGGAAAACTTTACGGTTCCTAAGAAAATGTCTGCGCGGGTGAAACTGCGGAGCGTAACTATGTATTTTATAAACTTAAAACTAACTTAAGGCAACATGAGTCCCAAAATTAAAAGGTCGATACATGTTGACGGAAACATCGATTGTAACATCATAGACTTACGTGGTGTTTTGGCATATAAAAAGCCCAAAACACTACTTGTGGGTGACGTGAAGATTCGAGGTTCCTTTATTTACGTCCTTATGGACGTAATTATACGAGGGTTAGAGACTAATTCAGTCCGTACCTCAGAGCGGCGGTGACGGTGAAAACAATGCATCAGATTTTTTTTATGGTTTTAAATGGTATATATTTCGCTTCCATTTTATATTTATGTTATATATAAATAAATAAATTGACTGAGCGTTTTCTAGAAGCTATCCGTGACAATTATTTGTAATTTAATAAATGGTAATTTCTCATACAAAAATAGTAGATAGTGATCAAATAAAACCGAAAATAAATAATAAAAAGTCACAAAAAGGCTCGTGTTCAAGATTTCTATCGAGCGAAATAAAACGAATCGTACAATTATATTATTATGGTTATCGACCGGATATTTACCATGGTAAGGTTGTGGATAGAGTGAACAACCGTGATAGTTTAAAACAGTGTTTTACGAATCGTGTTTCGACTATCGATGATACAAAGCTGGCTGCCTTAGATCAAGGTCTGAATATTAATATAATATTTATTTGCAATTGATGGCCTTACTTAAAAACGTTACTCAAGTTGATCTATGTTTTAAAATGCTCTCTCAACTTCTCGCTGACGGCAATCGTCACAAGCGAAAACAAGACGGAGCATGTTTAAGCGTATGTCAACTTGAGTAACGTTTTTAAGTAAGGCCCTGAAATCCGTGGCATAATATTAATATTTCCAACACACAGAATCTCAATTTTGGAAATCATTTTGCCTGAACTTTTAAAATCTTGTAAAACGCTATTTAACTATTTCTACGTGAAATTGTGATTGTAAGATTTATGCGCCTAATTATTAACTTCTGGACTTTGGCCAAACATTGATACAACAACAGCTGTTATTATTAAAAATCAAACGACATAAACGATTAATATTATTTTTGGTAATAAATGTCGATGTGTATCATCATTATAATAATAACAATCATTATAATAATAACAAGTCATTATAATAATAACATGAAATCTATACGACCACCTGGCTACATGGGGTTATTAAGAATCTATTTGCTTGTTACGTGTTTTATAGGGTATTATTTTATAGGTAGGCGCCCCGCGGTACTACCCGCGTGGACAATCTTTCAGGAACCGTACTTTTTCCGGAATAAATAATTGTATTCTATATATATATATTTTTTTATTACACTAGAAATATCCCTATAACAATACAAAAAAAAAACTATCCGTTGTTAAGTTTGTGCGTGAAAGAGTATTAAAGAAACAAACTATAAACATATGTAATGTTTCCAGTGAATTCGTTACTGGAAACAGTTGATATTCATTTAATTTCATTTATATTTTCATTTAATTTCATTTTTGTTGTTAAATTAGTTGGTATTGTAAAACCCGCCGTCGCCTAATGCTCACCTACCATCTTTTTTTTCTGAGAAAAGGGGTATGCTGAAAACCAGCCCTGCGTGACCTTTCGGGACCTCGCAGTGCGGCGCTGAGCATACCCCTATTGCCAAACATTGTTTTTACCTTATGTACCTATTCATTGTTTTTGGCATTAAAATAATTCTTATTCTTATTCATCATTATCTTTGTCAGCCTATCATGTTCCCACTGCAGGGCCACTACCCTTCTCTCAGAGAGAGAGCCCTAGATGGGCCCTAATCCATCATGCTGGCCCAGTGTATATTGGTGAATGTCATAATTAATCATGTCTTTGAATTTTTGAGGTTCTTGGAGGTTTTTGTAGTGGAAGGGCTCTTTTGCAGGAGTCCGCCTGGGGAAGTACCACACCTTTACCAGTTATTCAACCGCCAAGCAGTAGTGTGCAGACACTACTGTGTTCCGGATTGAAGGGCAATGTTTACAGCGAAATTACAGGGCACACAGAGATTTGACATCTTATATCTCGGGGTGACGAGCGCAGTGCATTGCCATCCAGGGTTTTGAACTGTTGAAGTTCTAAATTCCGAGTGGCGTTGAGCTGTTATGGGCAAGCGTGAAGAGACATCAGGCGAGTGACTTCGCTGGTCTCATCACCCAGTATAAAAAAAAACAGTTTCCTCACGATGTTTTCTTCCGTCGTTTTTGAGTGATGACATCGAAACTGCACATGTTTTATTATACTGACTAATAATTAAGTCATTGGTGCAGGGCCGCGTATCGAAGCGGGTGCCGTGAGATTGTAAAGCATACATGCTACCGCTCGGTCACCATCGCATTCTATAAATATTGAGAACTATTTATTGGTATTCAGGGAGTTTTAGCACCAACGTGAAAAACATGTCAATTCATTGTATTATTTTCCTAAACTTGTGTTATTTGGATTGTTATTGTGTAATAATGGCGAATGAACATGCAAAAGTGTGGAAAAGTGATATAACGAGGTGAAACATGTGTTTTTGTAATGTTTGCAAAACCCCAAAGAAACAAAGTTTTCACCACTTTAGTCCTGCATGACTAGGACTTGACCTTCACCTACTTTGCTTGACGATATTTTATAAAACTTAAAAATATTTCTATACTTGACCATGACAAATGCACAAAACGTGTGACACCAAAATTAAGACGACAGAAGATAAAAACAACTATTTATAACATCACGCTAATATTATTATTGCAAATGTGAAAGTTTGTGCGAACGAGTGTGTGTTTACGGATTTAGATGAAATTTAGTGTGGGAAGCGAATATCCTACATTAAGCTACTTTTTAACCCGAAAACTTAACAGTTCCTGTATAGGTGATATATATATTGCTATCTCTTGTAGTGAACATATAAATGTCAGGTTAATTTTATGGTCTCGTTTAACTGTTAGCGATATTGCGATGCCGGCTAGGTCGCATATTATGGTGCAGAATGCTGAGGTCGTAAGATCCTTTACGGTAATTGAGAGATTACGGTTAAATGCTTGTAATATGGCTGGGTACTAGCAGAAGATTGGTTCAATAAATCTACACCTAAGAATGTAATTCGAACAAATTTAAACCTCAGTACATTTTCCTTGTTCATCTTATTCAGTAATGATACGTAAACACACTTTGTCATCATTATCACGCCTCATAAGAGCTTTGTAATAAAATAAGAAAAATATGGCGATGAATATTATCGACTTTCGTGTTGAAAAAGATGAATTTCCCGGTAAAACTTTGGTACGAAAATATCACGTGAAGCCTGAAAGGTAGCTGTACAAATGGGTTGAGGTTAACGAGAATACGATTACTGTGTAAGTGCTTACCAATTGATATGTGGTCAGTCCTACGACCTCTATTAAGCCATCTTCAGTGGAGGGCTCGACGGCGCCTCCGGATTTATTCCAAGGGTGAGTGCCACCCCCGTAACTGCAAACATTCACCAACCATAAACAACAATTTAAGAATTCAACGAATATCATACGTTGTTCATATTCCCGACGACCGCGGAGTACGTGAGGTCGGTGCTGGAAATATTCAACTAGACGGGTTTCACGTCTGCCTAAAGCTGTAAAGCCACTTAGTATATGGATGCGAAAATAAATATCGACTTAGTAGTCAAACAGAGATGACAGACTAAGTGCGCCCGCGATCGCTCTACAACCCTATCCACATTGTGAAACATGACAGCTCCTCTGCACAAAGTGGTTAATCGTAGCGGCGCAATTCACAATCCTTAGTATAAGTTTACGTAGAGTTGAAGTAGCAATGACCACATGTCATGTACATTGTACAATTTGTACATGAACAGTACACCACTTAGAACTCTGCTTTAATAATGAAATTGTAAATTCAATTGTAATTTTTTAGTTATATTCTCATGTAAGTGAATTTTATTTCTTTTTGAGAATAATAAAATATCTTTAACCTCAATTGTCTCGCTCTTAACTTGTAATTTGAGACGGCAACGTTGATGCGCTTCTCCGCAATCTATACTTACTCTACGTAATATATAGGTACGAGTAAGTACGTTTCAATTGGCTGCCACATTGCAGATGCAATGTACGTGTAAACTCAGAGGTTGCCATTTTATGTTCCGTGAAAGGGTATTATAATGCTATTAGTCGAGTATCAGGTTCACGTCAGTCCATGTTCGTTTATACCTTAATAATCGAGAAATATGCATTTTGTTGATAACTGATTTACTATAACGTCAAAAGAAATAATAGTACAAGCTATAACTAAGTAAATGAAAACCAGCATCTAATCCATCAGCTAAGTACCAGCTTGGGGCATCGGAGTTTATTGAGAAACGTGTCATCAGCATCGAATCCTTAGTTCAGACTAATTCCCGTTTTCACTAACCCCGAACAAGGAACTCCTTATTTCAGAGTATTAAGTCTTCGCAGAAACTTCTGTTTCACCAATCCATTTCAATAGGTGACACCTAAGCTAAGAGTTGCTAGTAAAAAATTACTAAATTTACAATGTCACTAGGTATCACAAAAGTTTTGTGAAACGTTTTTTGCTCTAGGTATTCTACGCAACTCCTAAATATTTAAGCGTCCTATTTAGGCGACTCCTAGTCTAGTCTAGTGATTTAAAGTCTTAAGCATCGGCACAAAGTTGCTAGTCTATCGGTTTTTTATCGGATACATTTCGGAGAGTGTGCATCAGATCTGCATGATCTAATTCCCTCCTTCCTATATCCATATTTCTATCGGACTGCCACACTGGGCACGATCAATCGTCACCGCTTTATGGTTGATATTCCGAAAACCCGTCCGAAGCACTTTGACTTCTCTTTTATTGTGCGAACTGCTAGTCTGTGGAATGCGCTGTCCGAATGGGTGTTCCCCGATGGCCACAATTTGGGTGTCTTCAAATCACGAGTGAATCAGTTTCTTCTAGGCAAGCGTGCTCCATCGTAGACTAAAATCCGGCGAGTTGGTGGTCAAACGCAAGCCTATTATAACAAAAAGAAGTAAAAAATAGTTAAGTATATCATACCTTGGAATGTTTAAGAAGACAATAGCATGGACCTTGTGTTCCCTGAGTACAGGCGTGACGTCCTTCCCGTCACACTCCATGGTGACGAAATCCGCAAGCCCTTTCCACTTACGTTGCATCAGGTCCTTCCCTCCCGCCGTGCCATAGAACAGCTTATTTCTGATACGAGAGTTAAACTTCTCTGGGTGTGCCTCTATAAACAAAACAAAAATTTTACTTTACAAAAGATAAACTAAAGTTACCGAGAAACTTTTCCGTATGTTAACTATATGATGTAAGGTACTAACGCCCACTGCTTCTAGGTGCTTCTCTTGCCAACCTGGACATGAGAGCTATAATAACTTTTCTGTTGTCCTGAACTCTCGAAGTTCTAAATAAGAATACTGGGCTCAGCGATCTCGTTCGAACATTTTATATGTTTTAAAATATAAACTTGACTGTCTACTTTAAAAAAAATGTGCTTCGGACATTTCGCGAGTTAAATATTTCAAAAGAAAATTTTATTTTAATATTTTTTATAATGACCAGAATAAATGAGAAATACTGTTTATCCAATTTTTTATGGTCATTATATATACATTATACTTTATTTTTGGATGGTGCTATAATCCGGACGAAGAATCGAGTTTGTGGAAAAATCGATTCTTTTGTCTCACTGCGTTTCCGTGCGCGACGCGCCACCTTAAACGTAATTCTAAACTCTATTTAAACAGGTATTTATTTTTATATTACGTAAACTGTTTTTATTTTATTTTTAGAAATAACTTTTTCACGGCCACTTGTTTGTCTTGACGCCGTTTTGGCTCTCTGTCTGAATTGAGGGTAAGTATTTTGGATTTGGAGACTTTAGTATCTAATAGGTGCAGATATGTTATCATATCATGGTACATTGTACAGGTTGGTAAGAGAAGCACTTAGATTATGAAAATATTTTCATTCAAAGCAGATGCTACCTACAATCAAGACCGCAACCACAGTAGACATGGCTTGCATAAATAAACGTCAGTTCATACGGAATACATTATGGCCGACATTATTAGTCCTTTTGTTGTCTATGAAACCGTAGCTTGCATGATGCTTCCACGTCTTAAAGCTTTACCTAGATATATGCAACAAGCTTCACCATATTTTAGAACTTTACGTGTATTTAAAGAGGGGTAGCGTGTTAAATCGTTAACTACACTTGACGCGACGGCAATATCGACCAATATCATTCCACAAAATACTCGTGAAAGCTCACTTGATGGTTGGCTGGTGTTTCTGCTGATAGGTAGATTTTTAACCGAATAGGATTATCAATTCTGCTGTGTTTTTTTTATATATTTGTTACCTCAGAACTCTGTAATTTATGAACCGTCTTGGAAAATATATTTTTTAATTGAAAGATTACTTTTAGATTTCCCATAGAAATTTCATCACAATCGGATCAGGGTCTGGCTTTTAAAATTAAAATAACTGGAAAATTGTAAATTGCGAATTTTACTAGTTTTGTGCAGTTGTTTTTTTTATTGATAATTATTGTGTTGTAGTTTGAAACAAGCATATTTACGTACACGTCACGCCTGACTATATAACAAAGATAATATCTTATTTTTTTTAGGGTTCCGTACACAAACAGTGTTAAAGGGACCCTATTACTGTGCCTACGCTGTCTGTTCATCCATTCTATCTTTTAACGGCTGTATCTTTTGAACCTTATTATATAGCCAGTAAAAAAAAACACAGAATATTACAATATACTACGAATCTACAACAAACGTCTATTTAACGTATTTTTGTATTTGCTCTAATGTATGACCGGTATTAACAAGGAATATGGATCCTTGCTATATTGAAACAAAAAATAATAAAAAATTGCAAAGTGCAAGTCGGTGACAAATTTCTGTTCACCAGCAAGTTAAGCAACGTCGGGCGCAGTCGGTACTTCGATGGGTGACCGCCTGGGTGTGATGTTGTCATTTTGCACTACTTTTTGTATTTGTGGTGGTACGGAACCTTCAGCCTATTTTGCGAGCCCGATTTGCACTGGTCGGTATATTTAAATTACTGAAACTGGAAGAAAAACATATTAAAACAGTAATCTATTAGAGAAAAAGCTACAAGGCGGCGTGATTAATGGCCAATTAAATATGATACAACAACTTTAATTTTGATAGAGCGCTCCATTCACTAGTTTATTGCTGGATATATTTTATGGTGGTAACGATTTTCGCCTCGGGATCATATTTTATTTATGTGGCGTTTTCAGATGTGCGTAAATAAAATATGAACACAAACCACTGATTTCTTTATGTGTAGAGCGTTGCTTGAATAACTATAGTTTATTTATTCAATACGTATAGATATAGTACAACTGTTTTTTTTTTAAATGAAAGCACATTTTTTATACAACTGAGACTGTGACACGAAGTCGTTAGCTTGATGGTAAGCGTCCCGATTGCCTGTAACAGTTCAGTGCCATCCAGAATTTGGAACTTCAATAGTTCAAAACCTTACGCTGCAAATGCTGATTGCAGCATTTGCATTTGTTGATATACATTGGTATATATTGTTCATGTCATTGTCACCCTGAGATTAGGTCCAGTAATTTCACTGAAAATATTGGCGGTTAAATCTACACTAATATTATAAAGAGGAAAGATTTGTACCTATTTTTGTATGTTTGTATGTTTGTAATGAATAGGCTCCGAAACTACTGAACCGATTTGAAAAATTATTTCACTGTTGGGAAGCTACACTATCCCCGGGTGACATAGGCTATATTATATTTTGTAGCGAGGCCGAAGGCCGAGCTTACACTCGTGCGAAGCCGGGGCGGACGGCTAGTAACTGATAAAGGTGTCGTTTAGGTATGCTTCTCCAATGTATCCGACATTGTGAAGTAACGCGTGGAAAAACGAACACGTATCTTGTTAACTACAACATTTGAACTAAGTACATACGTATTTATTGTAATATACGTATGACATACTTTTATTAAATAAAATTCTATATTTATAAATAATCCAAACAATAACCTAGGTAAAAAACTATTAAATAAAATCTGCAACTCTGATTGCAAAATATTATGTACCTATATATTTTTTCGCTTGGAAAGTTCATACGGAAACTTTGTCGGTCAAACCGCAAGCCGCCATTGTCTAACTTTACTCCCATATCACATATGACTGGTTGAAACGACGACGATGAATTAATGTCCATACTTGTACTGTAATTTATGCTGTGACTATAAATAACAACGTAATAATTTATTTCAGACAATGCAAGTAAGTGTTATATTAAAAGACGTATTACAAAACGCAGTCGTTCAATTTCAGGTATCTGCGGATATTTAGGCATCTTACTTATATTCTCTTTGTTTAGGCATAAAACGAAACATAAAGCCGTAATTGTCAAAACGAATATAAAACAAGTGAACTATAAGCACAGACCTACTACCTATAGATTTTCAATGAGCGTGGCTAGCTCAGTGCCTCTCGCTTCAACAAGGTGTGTTGCCACATTAAAATTATTTGCTTTAAGTTAGGGTAATTTACATACTAGACGGGTAGTGAATCTCTTCAATGAGTAATTTTGGAAACTTTGGAAAATCTTGTGAGATGGAAGGATATCTGAAAAATACTTATGAACAAAAGAAATTAATATTAAGATCCAAGTCCATCCGTTTAAAGGTAAGACAGCTTTAAACGGCTGTATCTTTCGCGCCGTAATATCATCAGTTGAAACTTACACAGAATATGTAATTACGACGGATTAACTAAGAAATATAATTAAGTCAAAACTAAAGAGGGTAGACATCCACACATACAACAAACGTTTTTGTTAAGGTATTTTTGTATTTGCTCTGGTGTGAAAACCAAACGGTACGTAATGGTAATCGGTACAAGCGTCAAACTTGGCGGATTATAGTGCACACCCTAAAGTAAAACAACAATTAATAAATACTGGCCGCGTGCGAGTCGGTCACACATTTCTGTTTCCCACAAGTTAAGCAACGTCGGGCGCGGTTGATACTTGGATGGATGACAGCCTGGGTGTGATGTTGTGTATTTGCACTACTTTTTGTATTTTGTGACGGTACAGAACCCTCAGTGCACGAGCCCGACTCGCACTTGGCCAGTTTATTTATTTTCATGGATGGAATTATGGATAACATCCCAATTAATGATATACTTAGATAAAACTCTTTATTATTTACAGTACTCATATCACACACGATAAATCAGACTTCAAAAAAAGATTATTTTGTTTTATTTGAACAAAATCACGCTGATGATGATTTATGATGATATATTTTCTTTGATTTAAGTACATTTAAGTGTGTTTATTAGACCCTGAGCAGCTGCAGTTGCTCAAAAATATAATTTTTCCCTTTCTGATATTGGATTCGGCATTGAAATGACTGGAACAAATTCTACTATGTTTTCCTGGCACCCAATTTTCACAACCAGTAGCACTGATCCATTTTATTCGTAAGCCAGGATCATTTGGAAACCTGCAGAACGAATAATTTATGTTAATTGTGGTGGGTAATTTCATTTATAAACTGGCAACATTGATTGTTATTCTTCTCAGTTAATATTTTGATAAAACTCATAGGAAATACCACAAATCGACCAAAAAACGGACTAATTATGAATAAAATATTTACGCATTGATATCCTGAATTTATTTAGGTGATCATTACAAGCTCTATATGTTTACTTACGTGTGAAATGATATTTCATCGTTATCTCTCTCACTGCGGTACTTGCAGCCCAAAATGATACAACCAACCATTGTAAATGTTTCTTTTACAATTATAACTCAGACGAAACACGCATTTATCACATAAAATCACCAAAAAAATGCAATAAACAATATTCAGACCCGTTTTGTTTGGCACAGAACCGTCAGATTTTGACATTTCTGATCCAAAAAACAGGCCACGCCGATAAGGACAAAAAAGTCTAGTTATGTCCTTTTTGTACTTGTGCTGAGCCATATCAATTTGTCTCTTTCACTTGCTTTCACTGAAATATATTGCCGGGCCCTGACTATAAGTGTTGACGACCAAACACTCGCTATTGTAAAAACTGTCTGCTAGAAAAATTACCGTCACACTAGAAGCCATTTTGTTGTTTAAAATACTTAGATTGACGTTTTTGTGTCATTTTGGTGTCAATTGTCATTTTTGATTCAAATTGTTTATTTCATATCAGTGATATAGCGAAATCCACTCTCAAACTTGCCCTCCGAGAGTTTTACGAATAACTCTACTATTGTAAATGAAGAATGTGTAGATTGCATTGTGATTGTGTATAGATTGGAGGAAATAAGTTGACAAGCTGAGTTTTTCCAAAATTTGAAGCCGTTATTTTCAATAAAAAAATACAGATCTATTTATTACATAAGTTGATTTTCCATGGATCTTTCTATTTGATAGACTCAAAACGCCAGAAATCCAGTTTTCGTTGCATTTTTCGTCCAAAAAAAAAATATGTGGGAACCCCCTCTCGCAGCAATCAGCCGCTATGAAAATATTTTCTAAATTACCGTGAAAATTATGTTTGAACAAACTGCGATGAAACATGAGCTGAACAAACACCCACGAATTTATAATTGTATTGTTCATAAATATTGACTCGTTTAATATTTATTTATGCAAACCATTGTGTTAGTTTAGCTAAATACAAAATTATTAAACTGCTGTATCTGTCTCTTCGATGTTTACATCAGAAACTAAATTTACATATCAAATTTATTTAAATTATTACAGTGCAATATCAATGTATTATATGGGTTAAGCTGTTCTGTCTTCAAATCGCGAGTGAATGGGTTTCTTCTTGGCAAGTGTGCTCCACATCGGGCGAGGTGGCGGTTAAACGCAAGCCTGTTATAAAAAACGCGTTGTTGCCAATGTATTTTTGAAGCTACTTCCCTAACAGGTTTCACGTCAAACTGTGATTTGCCAATATTTGTTATTAGTACCTATTGTACCTACAAAGCTTGGCTTACCTAGTCTGCTCTGCTTTGTGGTGTGTATTTTTTATCTTGATTTCTATTATTCGTTTTACTAAGGTGCTTATCCGTGTCAGAGTGTCTGCGATGGATAAAATCGCTGTCGAATGTCGAGAGAAATTGCCTTTATTGGGTTTCGTTTTGCTGTCAGTTGTCAGGCACTAGGTAATCCTATATACGAAAATTTCAAAATATGTAGGTAAAAATTTTTTACCTACATATTTTGAGATTTTCCTATATAGGTATTGTAAAAACAATAAACATGGTAAACTTATTACTCGTACAATACTCATTGTAAATACTACAAAAACATTAAAATACCAGAACAGATTTATAAATTACATGAATGTATTATACGAAAGAGTTGATAATGTATGATGATTATTTCTAAAATTGGATCACAATCGATGTACATTATTTCTGAAGTATGTTTTTTTTCAAACATGATAAGTATTTAATTTGTCTATATTTTGAAAATATACTTAGGTCACTTCTAATTATCTTGTACGTGCGTAAAATATTTCAGTGCAAAGATGCAGCGCTCTCCTAATAAAAAGATGCAAATTAAATGAGACTATGTTAGAATTTTAAAAATAAAAGCATCAAAAAGTTTGTTTGTTTGTCCACATGTCCAACCACTGGACATATTTAAATGCGGTTTTCATGAATATGCTTAGTTATGACCAGATTGAAGTATAAGGCTATGTTATTTTGCGCCAAGACCAGATTATGGGAGGTAAAAAGGGTTGAAAGTGTATATGACACATAAAAATATATAATATCAATGATTCTTTAACTTTATGCAGTTACGGACCACTTTCTAAATTTTAGAAATACTGCGGACCTCTGGTAACTTACGACGAGAATTTTAGAATTAGAAAACAGTGCTTTTTAAAAATACCTTAATTTTTCGTTTTATTTGTTTAAAAAACTGCATACTTCAAATTAATTGTAACAAATAAACGTCGGGACTGTGGACCCGTGGCACTAAAGTCATAGACCCCCTTTATATAAGTAGTAATAGCTACGCCCCAAGGTTTCACCCGCGTGGATACTCCATAAATCATCATCTGCCAGTGAGTCCCGTAAAAATTGGTCCAACCGTTTTGGAGTCCATACATGCATACACACATCGCATTTATATAGAGAAGATATAATATATACTACATGGAACTGTAAAATGTAATGATAACATTTGGGTAGACGTGTTCTAGCACTCTAGTTTGAGTGGTGAACTTTGTACGAAACCTACGTCCAGCATAAATGGGGTCGTAACCGTCACCTGTCTTAAGCGATTCAGTTTACTAACCGTAAATCGGCGTGGTAAGGTTCACGTTCACGTGATTTTCCACAATCACCTAATCTAAATCGCGTTAGACAGGTGATGGCACGCACGGCCCCTGTTGTAAATAGGTACATGAACTGACCTCTTGCTTCGTGAAACTCCAGGGCAATATGAGCGTCCACTCCGAAGGAGAAGTAGTTGTTGACGACGTTGAGAGGCAGCTCCGGCTTGCAGTTGGTGATGTCCTCGCCGGCAGCGGCCGCGTTTGGTTCCACCGTTAGTTGCCAACGGTCGAGCAGCACAGTGTCGCTCTCGCCGATGTTCGCCAGGATCTTCGATATGGGCTCGTCTTCATAACCCTGCCAGAAAATGAAATAGTCTTTAGTCAGTCGTTTAGGTATTCTACTTAATCTTTGGGGTCGTATATTAATAAAACACGAATGAATAAGTTATTACATACTATCACTGATCTCTATAGACCACAGAAGTGACCCGTCCGTTACTAATAAATAATTATTATTTACATTAAGCCTTGAGTAAGTCGACCCTTACTGAGCTTAATAAACAAGAGCAATTTACGGATAAGGAACCCAGGGGATAGGCCAAGCAAGGTCACGTGTTGAGAAAGCAGACAAAATGATGTGTTTAGTTAAAGATGCCCAAGTTTATAAATAAGAGAACAGGCAGAAAAGAAGTAGGCAAACTGGCCAGTATTTGCACTGACCGTAACTCATTATTTGCACTTGCGTAATTGTCAGGAAACAACGCCTTCATATGAGGCGTTACAGCTGCATATTATTCCACAGAAGCGATCGACTGTGTCTCATCATCATCTACACTTCTATTTACGCCACTGGAGCAACTGTGCCAGCACTTTGCTAAGTCATATACATGCTGGCAAGGCCACAATACACCAAAAGTGGGACTTATCGCTCCCATAATGAATAAGAATAGATTTATTGGATAGGTGTTTGCTTTGTTAAAAATAGCAGTCTAAGAAAAATATAATTAAATGTAATACTCGTACGTAAACTGAAGATATTATTAAATTTGCTTGCAAAGTTAATGGTTGGATTAGAAAGGAATGTTATTTGTCTCGTCATTTGTAAGTAATATAGTCCTTCATTTGGAACCCATTTTAATATTTTTTTCGGTGATCGGTCCTTTTTTTTATAAGGCAATTAAAGTAATCAGTCTGGTAGCATAATTACATGACAACCGATCAACCAAATGTCAGTTTTTAGTCTTCAACGTTGCTGTGGGACATACGTCTTGAAATGGGCGTCTTATATTCCTAAAAAAGATTTTAAATCAAAAAAACTTTATTCGTTCGTGGCAAAATGTATGAGGCGGCTAATCAGAATTTCTATGAGTAGCGTATAGGACTAACGATCTTACATAATTTAACTAATGCCTAAAACTGCTGTTCTTTCTTACGGAAATTGTCACGCACCAGAACGAGACAGAGTAATTTTAAACCTTAGACTTATTCTAAGTTTTAAACATTTTTTAACCTAAGATGACTTTAGTATCGTTACTATAAATAAGACCATGTAATATATTTGTGACAGACATATCATTCCACAGACTTTATGTGTCGGCAATGCTTGGCGTAGAGCGGTGAAATCTGAAGCCTAGTTCTGAGTTTATACGTTGCAAACTTTACGTAAATTGTTGGTTGGCAATATAAACAAATTTTTGTTTGAGTTTGTTCAAAGTTTTGTTGGCGCTATTATTTATGTTGGCAAGGGGAGCTCGGTTGGCGTCGCTAAGTGAGTAATAAGAGCCCAAGCAGTCTGTTTATTTCTAATTAAGTCATTTGTATATTTATTAATTACCCTTGCAAAAAGTAATTTAAAATACAAATTGGTTAGTATTTTTATCATAATATTTTACATTAATAAAGAGTTTTTTGGCAGGTGAACGTCGTAATGAGCACACAAAAATATCTCTTCTGTATCCATAGATTTAGGATATCAAAGATAGCCTATGACAATTTGATAACGTAACAAAAAAACATTTGCGAATGCGTGAGTAAATTAGTGTTGTGAAACGTACCAATTTTTTTTATCGATTGACCAAAAATGCTCCTCCGGGTTTTTGTCGATAAACATAATCGCATCACAATTATACTTGCGTTGTTTTCTTGTTCCAAGTGACACTTCTACAGAGCCAAAAAGAATAAAAACCACTATAAGGCTGCTGAGCTAGGCGGATGAGTTAGATGTCAGTGTCACCATGTATCGATATTTATTTATCCTAGCACACTAACGTACGAACATACCAATCGTTTTGGTGGGAATTTAATCCATAAAAATATACATATGCAAATATATCAAAATTTAAAATCAAAGTTAAAAAAATCACTTATTATTATTTTTTGTTGGAATTCCTTCCCCAAATTTTCACTTACGAGTACAAATAAAAAGGTATTGAATCTTTCATTCACATGCGATATTGATTTCATTGAATAAAACATTTGTCTTCAAAATGTTTATTGCAAATTGTTGAATTTTTGTTTTCTCTACTTATAATCCGTATCCATTTTTCACGTATAAGGATGGAATACCTCAAGTACATATTAGAAAGAATTACAATTAATTCGTAATATTATGCTTTATCTACGAAATAAAATTATTTAAGTACTAGCAATGGGGTAGTGAGTGAAGCCGTGAGGCACTGCTAGTATTTGATTCATATTAACATTTTGCATTTATAATATTATTGAGCGTGCTTTAAAATATTAAATAATTTAACCGTTGGCGTCGTGCGTGAGTCCTAATCGCAATAAATGTAATAATAACAACATTTTATGTAAATGTATAACAATATGCACGCGTTGCCTAATGATATTTGCTAGAAACTATCGACTCGATATCGATAATAATGACGTCATCATTGTATCCATCTCTAGTGATAACAGAGCGTAAACAAATCAAATCGTTTTTGCTTAATTTTATCATCAATTTTACTTCTACCTATGAAATACACACATAACGAAGAAAATATGTATATAAATATACTGTTGTAAAATCGGTTTTTGCAATCAATTTAATGTTACTGTTTGGTCAAAATTTAGATTAAATCATGTCAATGGAAAGATCATATATTTACCGGTGAAACTTAAAATTCTGCAGGTTATTTCTTCTGTTTACATCACAATTGATAAATGCACAAGACACCATAATTGCACTTAAGCACTATTGCCCTTTTTTCAGTAACTTATAATAATATATAAGAAAAAATACTATTATCACAATGCAACCCGTAGCGCATGGTAGCTATTTGTCATTATTGACATAACAAAAAGCGATTTAGACTTTATTTGTGTCGATCGCGATATCCCTTTCCCACGCTTTGTTGGTCTATTGCTTAGCAAAAAAAATTTTTAAGGTCTATGTCTGTATCTCTACAAATAAAAAAAAAATACGAAATTGTCCATTGGTCTGTCTTATAGTCTCAACATTAATCTCAGAAAATATTGAACAGAATTGATAGCTGTTTTCGCCAATTCACATTCAATAGATGAGTTTAACGCCCTCACCGCGGGAGAATTTCAAGAAAATTTCAAGTGGTACGTGCGTGTGAAGACAAATAAATATATTCAATACCTGAAATCTATGTAACATGCGAGTGTGAGGTTAATTGAGGACCTAACTTTTTTCACGCGGGCACAGTGCCTGCGCCAGGTTTTTCTTTATTTCTACCTACCTACCTACCTGCGAGACTTTCAGAGGTGTTTTAGATCCATACACAAAGAACGTTAGAACGTTAAAGTATAATTTACAACATACGTACAAAACCGGTGCGGGTAGCTAGTAAATAATAGTTAGTTGATTGAATCAGGCTTTACTTTGTGGAAGTTTATCTTCAAAACTGTTTCTTTAACGAATGTCTATGTAGTTGAACTCTAGTTGTAGTTTTTGAGCGGAAACACACTAGAGATTTGTTAGAAACAGTTCTAAATCACAGTTTACAAGCACCATCGTCTTTGTAAGAATTTGGAACGTGTCATGAAGTTTGTTTGTCGTTTAGGAGAACACTAAATTCTTTTATAGCAGAGCAATAAAGCGTGTTTACGGGCTCGTTAAAACACACTGTAGATTAGGCGACGACAGGTAATCACAGCTTTGCATATTCATGAATTAATTTTTCTAAGCTCGTAGATATTTATAGGTATTCGGGAAATTATGTTTTCTAATAAATAATTGTTATTTATTTGAAACGCAAGTGCCTTTGTCTTCTGAACAAAATACTTAATACCTAAACTACTTATATAATATAGAACTACTTATAGATACAGATAAATGAAAAGTTTGACGTTTATTGAAAACATTCAAAACTTTTACTATGAAAACTCACGTTGACGTTGGGTTAGTCAATAATCAGCCACACAGTAAGCTAGGCCAGCGACGACGGTCAATGGTAAGCCCATATAGGAATATGCCTACACGTTGGTACACGCCTACAGTGTTGATACTCGCATTAGCTTGGCGAGCTACAGGCAACATGTATTGCCGGTACAACATAAAAAAAATGTGTGAAAACAACATCAGTTTTCATAACAAAATATTAGTCAGCGCAGTGTTACAAATATTGTAAGAGTAGGACGTGATGGACTCACCCCGCCCCAGCCGAGCGCCCGCGCCAGGTCGTTTCCGGTGCCAAGTGGCAGCACGCCGACAGCGGGCTGCGTGCCGATGCGGTCCAGCACGCTCAGCACCCAGCCCACGGTGCCGTCCCCGCCGCACGCCAACACACGCAGGTTCGGCACTTTGCGGAACAGCTCCAACCTGGATATGACGCACCGATCATAAACTCCTTTATTACGAGTTACAAGTTATTATACATTTTTTTCATCATTTGCGGTCGGTAAGTGGGTCATTGATAGTTCATGGCGGCTCCACATTAGCCGTGAATTCACGGCGTGAATGCGCGGCACAATTCGTGCCCTCCACATTCACGGGATGCTCAGTCGTTCGTGAAACCCGCCGCGAAATGGACGTAGAAGCTGCTGCTGCAATAACTTTGTTTGCTGTGGCAACATATTACTATTTAGACGTCCAAAACAAGAGAGTTATTAAAAAGCGTTGAAAAAAAACAAGATGGTAGATGACGTCCGTACGTCTTTATAAACCGGAGTAAACAAGAAGTAAACTGGCGCGGGGCCGTGAATGTGGATGTGTACGCGTGAACGCCGCGCGAATGTGGAGCCGCCATCAAAATGCGGGCGGTATATATCACTTAAAATATATAATTAAAAAAAAAAAAAAACTAGTCCCGTGCTCAAAAATACCATTGAACTTACTTTTTCTTTTCTTCGATCATTTACTATGTCAGAAACTTTTTACTCTGTGAAATGAAGTTAACAACTATGTAAAAGCTCTGTGGTGTTAACCTGGTGCTCTCCTGATTTTTAGCCGGGAAAAAAAATAACTCTTTTTTTATATTATTTTTAGTCTTACCTTACGCTAGTAATGAAAAGTAGATTATATTTAAACACGCGAGTAGGTGGTGCGCCAAAATATTTCGTGTCTAAAAGATTACCTACCTCCCTTGTGTAACAATCTACTACAATTGCTGTTATAAAATTAACTTACGTGGTACATTGCGTTATTTACTTGTAGCACGTGTATATCTTTAGCTGGCGCTTATGGTGTAAACTTTCAGATAATTTTTCAATAATGTAGTTGTAATTTTGTTCGATAAACAGACCAGTGTCTGTCTAGTAGTGACTTATTGTAGTAATGTACTTTACATTACTGCACTGGTATATTTATTATTAGGAGAATATTTAATTCACTTGGTTTTTAAGTAAAATATCGTTTACTTCACGGCAATATATTATATAAAGACTCTGAAAACCACGGCCGCACCTCTTCGCAGCTAGGGGTAAGGCCCCAGGTGTAAACAGGTAAGATTTTACAGTTTTACGATCATAACTGATACTTATCATTTAAATATCATATTAAAGCTAATTTTTTTCTTATTCTATACTGCTGGGAGAATCTTAAAAAAAGGGCGAAGCACGAAAAGACTCTGCGACTCTTTTCACCAAGTAATTTTGTTATTCAACATGTGCAATACAGATGTGCCGCCTCATAAACGCGTTCAAAGGCTTTAACCGTCCAAAATCGGGCGTTCAGAATTTAAACTCGCTTAAGCCTTAACTGCGATCAGTTTATGTTGGTGAAACCCAAATTGACGTTTTGAACTCAGTTAGTCTTTTTAAACCAGTTTAGCTTGCGTTGATCGCGTTCACTTTTGATGGTGAAATCGGCCCTAAGTTCTAATGTAAATTGTATGTGTAATGTTTGACTTGTAACTATGGAGTTATTAATAAAGTATTGTATTGTATTGTAAAAAAACTCGCATTACTTGGCTCTAGCAGAGCAATTCAATGACATTTTAGTCTATTCTGTGACGTAATCGTTTTTTTTTAAACTTACGCATAAAAATCATCTTTTACGAACTTACGCCCAATAAACTTGATAACTAGAACCACTATTTTATCGCGGATATGTAGTGACAGGTGGGACGAAAAATATCACCGAATTTTCTATTACGATTACGCACGTGACTTTACATGGCTTCGCTTGGAAGGTATGAGATTTCGATAAGGATTTTTGCTTCAAGACGGCAGAACATTGGAGGCTTTTATAGGACACGTTCAAATTGGATAAACGTGACGTTGCGTAAATATATTTCTTACTGCTCATCTATTTTTTTATATTATTTTGATAATAGACATAATTTTTTATTCGATGTGAAGGTAATGTATTATATTTTCTCGGGGTTTCACAGTATTCAGGTTCAAGTATATAAAAAACCTACGACCAGTTCGGAGGCTCAGTAATAGGGTCTCGTTTCCACCCTTTGGGTACGGAACCCTAAAAATGGCAACAGGCAGACACACATACATTATCAGCCATCAATGTCCACTGCTGAACAAAGGCCTCTCTCTCAGAGGGGTGTTGCCATAATCCCCACGCTTGGCAGGCGGCTCGGGGATCGCAGTACGTTCACCGTGTACTAATAGGACGCTGCTGCCTATCCTCCGGTGGTTCTGGTCGCAGTTTTAGGACATACCCGGGTCCGGGTCCAGACACACATAAACCCTAACAAACAATCTCCTACCCTGAACGCATACACCTCCGTTTCATCGTAAGTAAGAATACAGATAACAAACGTATTTTTCAAGAAGAAAGTTATTTGTTATTTTGTAACTCCAGTCAAAATAACTTTAGTATTCTTTTACGACAACGATAAATTGACAAACTGACAAGATGTGACAAACTAGCTATTAAACAACTTTAATCACTCTTCAAAGTAATACCACTATCGAGTTTCGTCCACTCCGATGAGTATCAACCACTGAAGGAAGGCATTTATCGCGTTGAAATATAAGCTTCAAAAGTTGCTTCCAGTGAACTAACTTGGGTAACAAATTGCTAAAAAGCTTTAGTGGTATTAAAGAAGGAGTCGGCGGCGGTTGGCCTTCAATTCCAATTAGCTGTACAATCCAGGACCGTTCTAATAAAGCCCGTTAGAATCCGAAGCCGAACCCGGCCCATTCAGAAAGAGAACGGGAGCAAATACCACACAAGATTAAAGTAGGCAGCCAGATAAAAATGTCTAATCTTTCTTTAATTGAAATAAAAGGGACGTTTTATTGAAAATAAGAAATGCTGTTCATTTCTCGATAACGGCAAACGAATGAGTGACTCTTCACTCCTCTTTAGCCGAGTTCAGGAGATTTTTCTCAATTCGGTGTGTATTTTTTTAAATGTATATGTACACCGATTACTCCGACATTTGTAAGACGATTTACGTGATTGTTTTTTTATTATACAGAAGAAGCTCTCGACATCACATCAGACAAACAAGGGATACACATTATGCCTTGGTAAAAGTATAGTTTTGTAGGCAAACGTAGGTGTAGAACACCCTGCGGCCAGGTGGAGTGACGACCTGACAGCTACAGGCCGAGACTCTACAAATGTTTCCGTGTTTCTCCCATATTTTCACTATACCTATATTATATATATTTCCTCAGAATCCAAAAATAAATAAATGGGAGCGTTATACCTACAGTTTCCCCTTTAGCATTTACACCCCCCCCCCCCCTCGGTCGTCCATTCGTATACATTTTGATCACATCTATGCAGTTGTGTGCTGAGGCACACAACTGCATAGATGTGATCAAAATGAATATTGAATATGAATATTGAAGTGTGCGTTTGTAAAATTAGTAAGAATATGTCAGTGTGTGCAATACGTTTTTAAATTTTTGCCATTCAGTTTTTGGCAGACTTTTTTCGGTACTAGCTCGAGTTTAAAGGCAGATCCAAACCATAAATTATTATCAAAGAAAATGTCATTAACTTTGGCTCATTGATTTTTTTACTAGCTCCAATACCTAATACGAATAGTTTTGTTCGAGCTCCTCTTGATCTGGCAATATCAATAATTTTTGATCGAGCGCTAACTAATTTTGATGTTGGTTTTTAAACAGATTCGTTTATTTCTAAATGATTGAATTTATCGTAAACTTGATCACATTTTAAGTATAAGGCATTGAATTTCACATCGCGTTGTTATTTGAAAGCGCGTTGTTATCGTTTGTAGGAATATAGAATGCGATAGAAAATGTCTTGATATTATACTAAAACTCCTCAGGGAGCAATATCTAACAGCCCACCTAATGTTGAGTTTCTCTAAGAAACAGAAAACATGTGCAGAAATGCTGAGCGTAAATTTTGAGATACATTAATCTTGTTAAATTAACACGGGTGGAAATATAATGGAAAATATGATAAAGTACGATGTAGTCACGTAGCTTTGTTTAAATTGTGTTTGTTTATGGTAAATTACGTTTAGATTTATAATATTATGTATATTTACCCAGGTCCAGGACCGCCTTGTGTGAGGTCAAACACCTGCCGTGGATTCAAAAGCCACTGAAACTTCTGTAGTAACTTCGCTCCTTGATTCCCACCACTTTTTGGATTTATGAAAACTAACACTGGTCTCACGTTCGCCGTAGGTATCGGCTTAATCACAAACGTTCTTTGTTCATTCTTTGAATCCTTCCCTTTCTTTTTCGACGCACTTTTTTTCTTCGGTGATTTTCTTAGCGATGATTTGAAACTGCCTCTTCTCGGCAGCTTTACGATCCATGACGGTGGTACTATAATGTTTGATTGTAAACCTGCAAAATTTATTTGATTTAGTCACGAAACAATAAAATTAATGACGTGAAATAATTGAATTTCTGTATTGCGTGTTAACGGTCATACCTAATGAACATTCCTCTCCTATCCGCTGAAGGTTGAAACAGCTCTCCTTGTTGTGGTATGCGTCTTTGCACCACGAGCAGCTCAAGGCTACGATCTCTTTTGAGCTGAACGACAACTTAGCCTGCAGCGACTGTTGGCAAAATACGACATTGTTTATAGTATATCAAAATATTTGCACATCCATGAGGCTGCTCTTTATTAATTACAGTTTTGCATTCGAATTAAAATACCAAACTTCCGACATTTTCACAGATTAAATTGCTCCAGCCAATATTGCAGAAAGCAGTGTTGTATCGATAGTCAATATGTAGCAGGCACGTTTGTTTTACAATTTAATTTAAAAGTCAGACACGGTCATGAATGTTAATCTATTTATGCAATTTATTTTTATGAATTCACGTTAAAATACAAAATAGTTATTATTAATTTCTATCGAAAATATTATCCAAATCGCGATATCAACATTGGCTTTTGCATTTCGCTCTATGAATTTGATTGACTACTATAACTTCCCAGAATCTTCTATATCTCTACATAGTATAAAATTAAGTCGCTTTTGGCGTCTGTCTGTCTGTATATCTGCTTACTTCTCCTCCTAAACCACGCAAGGATTTTAATGCGGTTTTCACCATCAGTTAGATAATTTTTCATGAAAGGTTTATATATACAACTTACACCCGTGCAAAACCGGGGCGGGTCTCTAGTATTATATACAAGCGAAATACTGACTGAATACACTCACTGACTGACTGAATCATTACAAGATTTCAAAAACTACTTACCTACATAGCTGATATTTAGCAGGTAGATTCCTTATGCATGGAATTATGATTTCGCGAAAAGGGTGGAATTAAAGGGTTCTAAAAGGGAGTTGAAAATCTACGTGTACGAAGTTGCGGGCAACAGCTAGTGTATAAAAGTACATAAATTACGCACATGGTTTGAAAAGTGATCATTCTCTACGCAGATAGCCTTGTCTACAGAGTCTTGCTTTCGTACGCACCATCCACAGCAACTGCGCCGGAGCGACTGTGACAACAGAACAACCATGCAACAGGCATGCAAACGAAAACATGACAACACAAATAGCATGAAATCATGAGTGAAGTTATGGTGAAAACAAAGCACATTGTCACATGAACTTTTTTCTCTGTAGGCAGTATAAAACTCGCAACAAAAATAGTGTAGCTAGAGCGTTCCCTCTAGGTCATTAATCATACCGTACTTTAATCAGCACCCACGTGTTTATATGAATTTCCGTTCAGGCTTGGGGGTGACGATGACAGTCACAAATGAGCATGCCTATATTTCTTATATATGACGCGGTAATGATTCTGCCAGTATATTATGGGAAATTGTGGGATTTGGTTAAATATTTCCTAATTTATCGTTTACCATAATTTTTGTTTCTTTTTCTTAGTGTTGTTATTATACCTACTCGTACGTATTCTTAAGGCTAAAAGTTACATTAGTAGTCTAAAGGTTTCTGGAGAATATAGGTGGCACGCGGCGCTTGCGGCGTACAAGCGACCGTGGAAAATTAAACCCTTTCCGGTTTACCGTAGATTAAAAATTGACCCGCCTCCGCCGCACCTTTGTTCTAAATTTTTAACAACTAAACGAAAATATTTTCACACAGAGATAATATTTGTTCTTCTTCCTCGCGATGCCACCTAACCTGTCTAACACCGGCATAATCATAATTATAATTTGACAATTCACTAAAATCGGATTTCTTTGGTGAAGAATAAGCTTTACGGTTAAGCATAAAAGTACTTAAAACCAATACTTAAGTCAATACATTTATGTATTCACATAAATGTATTGACTTAAGTGCGACCAGAACCACCGGAGGATGGGCAGCAGCGTCCTATTAATACACGGTGAACGTACTGCGATCCCCAAGCCGCCTGCCAAGCGTGGAGATTATGGCGACACCCCTCTGAAAGGGAGGCCTTTGTTCAGCAGTGGACATTGATGGCTGATAATGACAGATAGATAGATAAACTCTTTATTGTTCACACCACAAATAACATATTACACGATATAATGTGTGATGTGATTGACTTAAGTATTGGTTTTGAGTACTTTTATGCTTAACAGTAAAGCTTTATAGATATGTATATGTGTGAGGTAGAATTATTCGGTGCTTACCGGCTTATAATTAGTATGCATGTTTTTACCTTAACTATAAAACAATGCGTGTATGAAAAGCTTGAAACTAATAAACGGCTGCTTTGCATAAATATGAATACTAAGTAACAAACAAGGAGGCAAAGTTTCAAGACATGCTAGAACAAAAACCTTGAGTAACTTAGAAACTTGGATTTTACGTTAAAAATCGTGCAGGCGGATACTCTTACTCGTAGGTAAAAGTCATTTGGTGGCGATATGCTAACATGTCATTAAAAATGAAGTTTTCATTTCGCGAGGAGCTCTAGCACACATATGGACCCGGGTATGTCCTAAAACTGCGACCAGAAACCGCCAGAGGATGGGCAGCAGCATCCTCCTACTTACATGATGGAAACTCTGCGATCCCCCAAGCCGCCTGCCAAGCGTGGGGGCAAACCCCCCCCCCCCCCCCCCAATGACAGACACAATAAAATTACGGCCACTAGTCCCCGGCAGCTCCACTATCCCTGGCCAAGGTAGCGGGCCAGGTAACGGTGGAGCAAGGGGTGCTAAGAATCTCCGGAAGTTGCCCCGCTACCACCCCCAACGTAATTTGGCCCTGGCAACACATAATATTAGAACATTGAGGACTGACGAGAAGATTGTTGAGCTGGAGGAAGAATTGAGCAAAATACGATGGGACATCATAGGACTATCTGAAATCCGACGAGAGGGACAGGATACGATAGTGCTTGATTCCGGTAACATCCGGAACTTCCGGGAAGGAGAACGAAAGTCCCAGGGTGGTGTAGGTTTTCTCGTCCACAGGTCACTCATCAACAACGTGGTTAAGGTCGATAGTGTGTCGAGCAGGGTAGCATACCTTATACTCAGAATAACCGATCGTTATTCGCTGAAGGTCATACAGGTATATGCGCCGACCTCGACATACCCTGACGATGAAGTAGAGGCATTGTATGAGGAGATATCTGAAGCCATACATACCTCCGAAACATACTTCTCCGTTGTTATGGGTGACTTTAACGCTAAGGTGGGCACACGGAATGTCGATGAGTTAAGAGTGGGGTCATATGAGTATGGACAGCGGAATCCGAGGGGCCAGCGGCTGGTCGACTTCATGGAGAAGAAGTAACTCTATTTGATGAACTCCTTCTTTCAGAAGCGACCATCAAGGAAGTGGACATGGATGAACCCCGATGGTTCGACCAAAAATGAGATCGACTTCATCATGACGACAAAGAAGCGAATATTTAATGATGTCTCCGTGATCAGCAAGGTGAAAACCGGTAGCGATCACCGTATTGTCAGAGGCACATTAAATATCAACATCAAGCTCGAGATGTCGCGTCTGGTGAAGTCCACGCTCCGTCCTGGTCATTCCCAAATCCAAAACCCCGAAGACTTTCAACTCGAACTGCACAATCGCTTCCAGGGCCTAACTGAAAGCGGAACTGTGGACGAACTAAACAATGGGCTGGTGGAAACTGTCCAAGCAGTGGGGTTCAAGTTCTTTAAGACCCCACGCCAGAAAAGACCTCAGAAGGTCTCAGACGAAACCATTAAGTTAATGGAAGACCGGACTGAGATGAGACTGCAATCTTCAGCTGATATGTCGGAATATGGCAAACTTAATAGACGGATCTCGAAATCGGTGCGACACGATCTGCGTTCCTATAATACAAGATGTATTAGGGACGCAATTGAGCGGAACCAAGGCTCGAAAGTGTTCGCAAATAATTCGTTTATTGGGAAAAGCCAAATGACGAAGCTGAAGATCGAGGATGGCAGTACCATTCCGTCAAAGCCGGAGATTCTGAGAGAGCTCGAGAGGTTTTACGGACAGTTGTACACCTCGACACGACAGCCCATTGTCAGTACAGTTCAGGACAAGAGAGCTAAACTGACCCGACACTACACTGAGGACATCCCAGACATCAGCTTGTACGAGATTAGAATGGCTCTGAAACAGCTTAAGAACAACAAGGCGCCGGGTGATGACGGAATCACGACAGAACTACTGAGAGCGGGTGGAAAACCGGTAGTTTTAGTCCTCCAGAAGTTGTTTAATTCCGTCATACTTGAAGGTACTACGCCTGAAGCATGGCACAGGAGTGTGGTGGTGCTCTTCTTCAAAAAAGGTGACAACACCTTATTGAAGAATTATAGACCCATCTCACTCCTGAGCCGTGTGTACAAGTTGTTCTCCAGGGTCATTACGAATCGTCTCGAAAACAGGTTTGATGACTTCCAGCTTCCCGAACAAGCCGGTTTCCGTAAAGGCTGGAGCACCATAGACCACATACAGATGCTCCGCCAGATTATACAGAAGACTGAGGAGTATAATCGGCCATTATGTCTATCTAGCGTTTGTGGACTATGAAAAAGCCTTCGATTCAATCGAGACCTGGGCAGTATTGCAGTCCCTCCAGCGTTGTCATATCGACTATAGGTATAACGAAGTGCTGAAGTGTTTGTAAAGAAACGCCACCATGTCGATCCGATTACAGGACGAGAGCACGGAGCCAATCCAATTGCAGAAAGGCGTGAGACAGGGAGATGTTATCTCTCCAAAACTGTTCACGAACGCATTGGAGGACGTTTTCAAGCTTTTGGACTGGAACGGATTGGGCATCAACATTAATGGCGAATACATCACTCACCTTCGTTTTGCCGATGATATAGTTATCATGGCAGAGTCGCTGGAGGACCTCAATATAATGCTCGGCGACCTCAGTAGCCTTTCCCAACAGGTGGGTCTTAAAATGAACATGGATAAGACAAAAATCATGTACAATGTCCATGTTGTACCCGTGCCGGTCAATGTTGGGAACGATACTCTCGAAGTTGTTGATCATTACACTTGTCTTGGACATATTGTTCAGTTAGGTAAGTCCAACTTAGGCAAAGAGGTCGCCCGAAGAATCCAACTCGGATGGGCAGCGTTCGGGAAATTGCGTGAAACTCTGCTCATCTAAGATACCGCAGTGCCTAAAGACAAAGGTATTTGACCAGTGTGTGTTGCCAGTGATGACATATGGTACTGAGACGTGGTCATTAACTGTTGGTCTTTTGGAAAAACTCAAAGTCACACAACGGGCAATGGAGAGAGCTGTGCTCGGAGTTTCTTTACGCGATAAAATTCGGAACATAGATATTCGCAAAGAATCAGGGTCACCGACATAGCTATTAAAATCTGCAAGTTGAAGTGGCAATGGGCAGGCCACATCGCTCGAAGAACTGATAACCGATGGGGAAGAAAGGTTCTTGAGTGGAGATCGCGAACCGGAAGACGCAGCGTAGGTAGGCCTCCCACTAGATGGACCGACGACATTGTGAGAGTCGCGGGCATCCAGTGGATGCAGATGGCAGGATGTCGTTCAGTGTGGAGGTTTAAAGGGGAGGCCTATGTTCAGCAGTGGACGTCTTTTGGCTGATGATGATGATGATGATGAAGCACACAATAATTGTACAGAACGCCGTCTTTATACAAGCGTTAACAAGCACACGCACACAAAAACTCGTACCTACGTACACGGATCTCGATCAAGTCTATCGAATGCCAGTTGCGAGTGTTCACGGTTTGGCAATACACGCAATTATTACCTATCAATGTAGAAAGGTGAGCGGAAATTATATTTACTGTGAGTTACAAATAAATAATCTTTTTGTGTTAGGTACATATTGAATCGGTTTTAATAGTTTGAAGGTATTACCATAAACAAGCGAAGAATCGGCTGTTTTTTTTTAAATAAAAGGGCTGCATGAAGGACCCAATGAGGGTCTAAATAAATAAATGTGTTTTAAAATAACATTATAGGTTCTTAAATAAAACTACCAAATCTAAACTTTTCACAGACAGTATAGTTATAGCTCTAGCGCTACGGTAGCGCGTAGTTTATTAAAATAAAGGCCAGCCGAAGCCAGCTTTCTGTACTTATTTATTTTGTGGCAGGTGAACGGCGGGCCGGTGGCGCGATTGCGTGCACCGTGTCAAAGTCGAGGCTTATGCAAATATGCGATACGATTCAAATTGACACGGCCGCGGCCGCTGCACTGGCTTTACGTACATTAACGAGCCTCATCACTCGTCTTTAATTTTTTAGTTTCATTTAAGTTGTGAAGTTTAGGTAAGTATGGTAAAAATAATTATCTTATCGTATCTTTTATATATATAGAGGAATACGCAGAAAGTGTGTACTAAGCCGGAAGGGATCTGTTATACTCATCATTATATTTACATAGGATAGAAATATAGGAACAACTTTTACTATTGGACTAACACTGAAATCGCGAAAAAAAATAGTTCCATACATTTTGTCGTGTGTCAGTTACCGTTTTCTATGAGAACAGCTGATATTTTTATCACGATTGCAAAGTTTGTATTTAATTTTAAAAGCTAACGTAAAATGTTATATTTCATGCCATTCTTTACCCTCGCTCGCCAACATTTATTTTCCTTCCTGTAATTTTAGACCACAATGCCGGTAACAGAAGCTCAACGCTTCCCCCAAGACAGTTGTTAATAGCTTCTCATACTACAGAATTAAAAATAAAAGTAGGTGGAATTTATAATGGAAAAACTTTATAATTTTCACGTAAAAGTATTACAATGCAACTAAAATAAAGGCAGAGCTATGTGAAATAATTGAAAGGCAATCAAACTATATATATATTATTAAGGCACCTAATTCATTGCAAAGTGGAAAATACTCGTGGCTAAGAACTTTTCGCCTTACAATCCAATCTCATCGGAAATTGAACATCAATTTATAGCTTCGAGATTGCAAACAGATGCTCGGAAAGGAGGTGAATTTATCTATTCAGGAATTACGGTTAGACGTTAAAGATGTGTTTTAAATTCAATTTCTGCACGATCACAAATAATACAGAACTATAAATTACCTGCTATAGTTATCAAATTGTAAGATAGTGCTAATTGATACGAATAGGTTTGCCTTAACTTAATCAGCTAACTACTTTTCTGCCCTCATAAGCCCAAGAGCGGTAACTAAAAAAAAATGAAATATCTGTTTTTTCGCGCGTCTAATAGCTTACAAAATTTCGCACCAGATGGAGTAAGCAAAATAACTGTATCTACATTGAAACATTGAAATAAAACACAAAAATAGATCTTTTTCTTTTAAAACTCATGTTTAAAACTATTAATTCTAAACGAAATGACGGTTTCTCATAAAAAACATAAAGACAATAATGTTGGGTTTTTAAACATATATTTAAGAAATATATTGGTCCTAACATAGGCACATAAGTGAAAATAAATTAAATGATATATCATTAGGGTAACGAAAAATCAACTTTCACAAAAACTCGATTATCTCGAAATACACCTAGGCTGAGATACCGCTCTTGGGCTTATGACGGCAGTTTTATACAATTAAGTTTAGAGAGAGCCTTTCGCTACTATAAATAAAGGAAGGATCGAAGCTATTCAGAAGTAATAGTATAGGTAAACTTAACTGACACAGTTTATATCGTCTCGTTACTCACTCGGAAAACTTTCCCAATTAATTGCTTCTCGACTAAGACAAAAGTACTTACAGATACCTTAATTATTAAAGACTCAATTAAGTGCCGGGGCGAGAGGACTTTTAATGTAATGACTTCATTTGTTAGAGAAACTTCTAGTATCACGAGTATGTTAGCATCACGCCTGGTGTCTAGTGGGTCGTTTTACATACTTATAAGTTATCTTATTAGTGGAGTGCAGTGAACGGCTAATCGAATCAGAGAGGACTGGACAGTTATTTTAGGTAAAGTTTTACAAAACCCACCAAAGGAGGAAGTAGGTACACCAAAGAATTAGTGTATAGTATGAACTTATCGCGTTTTATTATTGTTTAACATACCATATCTATATCATTATATTATATCATTTGGTAGTATTTATTTAATGGTATGGTATCATTACAGGTGATTTAGCATGCCTGCGTCTATTATGTTACGATTTCCATCCAATGGTTGTCTGGAAGAGATCGCTTTTAGCGATAAGGCTGCCATTTGTGGCACTAGCCCTTGAGTGTATGCTATTTGTTTGTAATTTTTATTTCTGCCTTACACAATAAAGAGTTTCCAGCGATCTATCTGCCACCAGAACATGTTAACTAACATTAAGGCCGCGCTTACATACAATCATTTTTGCACATTTAAAAGATAAAAAATCGCTAAATAGGAATAAGTAACATTGGGCATTCTTTTTAGATTAATATTGCGCAAACGTTTTAAAGTAATTTTTATGTTGATATGATTTATTTTGATCGAAAAAATCGAAAAAAAAAAAACTGTTTTTTAACTCTAATGCCAGGAATTACGACAGGAATATTGTTTTATACTATTTTCAATGTTATTCTAAAGATAATGCCCAAACGGGTTTTTAATTATCAATATGTTTTTTTAAATCTTGTAAATCCGCGACAGAGATAGCTCTGACCGGTGAGCGCTGCCTTTAATATCCCACAAATTTTATTGTAAATGCCAAAATTTGTCAGTCGGTGAGAATGTTTTTAACTACCTACCTACCTAGCTAAGTACCTACATCCGCACCTTTTTCATGGTAATGAGATCCTCTGCAAATGTTAACAGGAATAATTATAAATAAAACGTTGAGCAAATGTAATTGTTGTCAGTAAAACAATAACGTTTAGCACCCGCATTGTTGTAATGTGACTAAATTTCCGTGATTTCATAAAAATGTGTTACAATGTGCTTTGTTTGCAAAATAATTTCTAATATGATGAGAGGTGAATGAGCAACACAAACTTTTTATTGTTAAGCTGAAGTAACAGTGGACAAGCACGAGAAACTTTCCACAATAGCGTGTCGGGGGCAAACAAAAGCTGCCCAGGGAATGACCAGGGTAAGTATCTCTGATCAAACAAACATGGGAGATATGCCTCGGTACAATTTATCGTTTGTGTTCAAGTATCTTTTGTGTTTCATCAACTTTTTTCACAGCACAAACACATGAAACGCAAAAATTGTAAGTACGGCACACTTTCTTATTTTACACGCACACTATGACACTTGCGGCGACACCAATGAACAAACTAACAGTCCACAAAAAGGGTGAGTTGGACTATAGGTATCAAGCCTGATTTAAGCCTGATGCGTTCGTACCTGCCACGCCATCTTACCATATCTCCTTAGTTTATCTGAGGTGAGTATTCTATAAATTGTTTCGGAAAACGTTGCTGTGGTTTCCATTTCATATGAACTCAGCTTTATCAACTAGCACCATCTGCTTGTGTGGTGTGGAATGTGGATATAACAATATGAACATTCATTTTGTTTACCATCACTACAATTGCAACCGCAGGGTTATAGATTTTTTACATTTATATTTCATTATCTATAGCATAATTATCTATTGATTAACAGTCATGATATTGCAATTACTGTTGCAGGACATTAGTACTGTCATCATTAAAGAGTGTTCTTTCTGATGTAATAATGCGAAAGTAACTTTTTCTGCATTTCTGTCGTCTCTTTGAATACTTGTTTGCCACTCTTTCACGATGAAGCGGTCTTGAAGGGCGACAAAAAAGTTCGTAGTATTTATAAGGGTAGATAAAGGAAACATTTAACCACAGATATTATTATGTGGGTGCCTAGCCACGTATACAAGCTGCCAAGCAAGTAAAAAAAGCACGAAAAACTGACAAGGTTACCAACAAGTGAAATTATGACACAAAACAAATAGAAGATGACTTGAATCTTGTGAGGCAAGTTCCTGACTTTTCAGTGCAGCAGCGGTACGGTATCGGCACGCTCTTTATATACACGGTACAGAAAACATACCGAACGCTTATATTTCAATGAGTGATGAAGCGTTCCTGCTTCCTGCGCATGCCACGCCAATTAGGAAGCACGCATTGAAATATAGGCGCTCGGTAAGCTTTCGTTACCAAGTATACCGCGTGTGCCGATACCGTACCGCTGCTGCACCGACAAGTCAAGAAATGGCTTAAGTCCGGCGTGATTGTGTATACCTTCCCGCAAGCCTTGCACTTGCCCTTCTCCGTCCGGCGGTGCACCCAGTGGTGGTGGATGACGGTCTGCTCTCGGTACTGGCGCACGCCAACGTCGCGGAATGTCGGCTTGCACGTGAACTGCACGCGATCCATAAGGATGTCGATGCACACCTGATGCGCCACGATCTTGCACGCCGAACATTTCATGCGGGATCCGTGCTTCTGTAACAAATAATTTCTTTTTTATCATACCTACTCGTAAATAAGGTTAATTAAATCATCAAAAAGTGAAATACATTATCCAACACATTATTAAGCGGAAAGAAAAGAAAATTGCGGTTTTAAATAAAATAAATCACCCATTTAATAAAAAGTTTTTCGCCCACTGGGCAGGCTAGGCCTGGGTATGGCCATAAGGCCATACCGTCTGGTCGTCCGTATTTTACTGGCTAAGTATAAAAATAAAATAGTCTAATGTTTTCACACCACCTGCTCGACAATGTCATGCAAATCAAATCTGAAGTAATTATTGCCCTACAGCCTAGCCGGGCAATAATTTACTGAATTTCATTATAACCCGCGCTGGTTACGGTCTAGTCGGCCAATAATATTGTGAATTTCATTATAACCCGCTGTTCAACTATAAATTTGTATATATTTTTTCCATAGCAACCTGACTAAAAAGAACTTAATGAAAAGTCAAACTGGCCATCATGATTATAACACAAGGAAAAGGCGCAAGTACTGCAAATTAAATGAGAAAAAAACCATTTTGTACATCTATTTGGTCACTCAGTCCATACACATAATAGTAATTACCCCTAGTTTCACCTAATTTCATATACCCACTTCACCTTATAATTTATGGTAAGTATAGTTATGTTGTTAAATTGCACAATGTGAATGAGCCTTAACCTGATCCTGGGATCCTGATAAAATAAATCATGAGTTCAGCTGCTTTTTTAAGACACCCTGTGTTATTTTTTTGATATCTCGCAATTACAGATTTTTTAGGTCTACATTTTTATTATATGTATAGAGTAGTGCTGTTGCCCGCGACTTCGTACGCGTTGATTTACATATGAAATTGCAATCCTTTTTTCCTCCCTTTTGCAAAATAACATAGCCTATAGCTACTTCAATCTGGTCATAGCTAAGGATACTCGTGAAAACCGCACTTAAATCCGTTCAGTGGTTTAGGAGATGTGCGTGGACAAACAAACAAACAAACAGACCAAAAAATCTAAAAACTGTCTTAACGTGTTCAGCTGCTTATTTTAAGATGCCCTGTGTGTTTTTTCTTTATAACTCGCATTTACAGGTTTTTTTATCTCTACGTTTTTATTATATTTATGGACCTATAGATAATGACTAAATGAATAATAATGACTTTTCATCAGTATTACATTTCATTAGACATTAGTTTATCATTCATTTAGCCATAATTTTTAGCATTCGACGTAGGGAATCGAACTTAAGGTGGTTCGATTTTCATACTAATCTATTTATTCATGGGCGACGTGAGTATAATTTTAGACTGAAATGACTATAGTTAGCTTTTAAATTGGTCTTTATTTGCGGTATTTCATATTTAGTTGATGAAAACAGTAGATTTATAGCAGAAATAAAATCGAATTTTAGTTTTAAAGGATAACTCAATAATTGAAATAATCCAATAAGAATTAGGTAAATTCTGGCGACATAATAGCACGAGAATAACATTCTCATTTATGATGAACAAAAGCTGTAACCTCCTGAATTTATACCGTACTAAAGAGGTTAATGTGCGTAAAGGCTAGCAGTAAAATTAGGGAATAAGTACCTAATGAGTAACATGTTCCAACGAAAGTAATAATGATAAAAATAGCTCACACCACAAATTCTTATTTTCTTCTATTTCATATATAGTATTTTTTATTGTTTCGTTATAAAATGAAAATAGTGACTATTACAGTGTTACGCATATAGATTGTGCCGAAAAGAAGTCATTGTACTCATCGATATGATCATCTTTTACTACGGGACCAAAATGAAATCGCCAAAAAATATCAGATGTGCAATAAAAATCGGTCATTGATACTCGACAAAATGTATGGAACAGCTGTTTTTCCCGCGATTTCAGGGTTGGTCCCATAGTAGAATTTGTTCATAATGATGAGTACAATGACTTCCTTTTGTCTTAGTACAATATATACGTATCAACCTGTATATCCGGACCTTTGAGCAATTTAAATGCTTCTCCGCGCGTAAATGTAATATACAATAACAACGAAACGGACAGGTGACCGTCCCTTGGCCGTACCAAAATATTTTCTGGGTATTTTTCATACCGTGAGCTCCGTAATAATACGTGAAAGAATTTAAAGACAGGAAATTGTCTGATGTGACTTTATTCGCGTGTCGTTACGAAACATTTGCTAGCAATTTTCCTTCGAAACTAAATTTTAGGCTGGGTTGCACCATCTTACTTTAGCTTTAACAAACATCGACATTTCAGCTAAAGTACCGGTTAGGAAAAAAAAAAAATGTCGATCTGACAATTGTTAAATGACGTCATAAATTTAACTTTAACCGTAACTGCCCACACTTCGCTGGTTAGTGTTATTGTTAATGTTAAATATCTGTCAGATGCATAATATATAAGTCCAGCTATGCATCTGGTGGAAGTAAATAAGGTCGCGTTTGCTTTTCAATCCTGGTAACTTTAAATAAGCTAGTGAATACGCTGATGCAACGCATTTCGCGTTACTGCTAAAGTCAGCGTTAATGTTATTGACAAATTTGTCATAAGCCTTAACTTTAACTACTACTATGGTGCAACTAACCCTTAAAGTATTGAATGTTAGCACCTGAATATTAAAAGGCTTAATTAATTAATAAACTTGAACTCGTAAAGGGTAGAAAAAGATGAACAGAGAAGTATGAAACACGAAGCTGCGAAACAAAAGTTTAAAAAAATTGTAAGCTCAGAAGCTAACACTTGAAAGTACCAACTCAAATTATCTCTACATTCTTTACTTTCATAAAATAATTACCATTGGATTAAATGTTCCCTAGTTTTAGTTGAAAACGTACAGTTCACTGTATAATACTCGATTTACCATGAAAGACTGTTACATGGCCGTTGACAGTTGATCGTCACAATAATGGTACCGAAGCGTCATTAATCTTACATTCAGCCATATTCACAATAGACAGGAAACTTGCTAATGGGTGTAGGGGAAATTACAATTTCTTGCCCTGTTGCTCTAACAACACCTGCAAATTAAACGAAAATACACTCAGGCTGTTGGTGAAAATTGAATAACTTTTTACCCACAAAAGAAGCGCTCTACTACCTTTTTGTGGTATAAAAATCACAATAGAGTCTGGGAAAACCCGCACCTACTGCGAGAAAAGAATAAGATAAGCTTCGTTACGGTGCTCGCATACAAGAAAGACTTAACAGACGAATATAATATCCGTCAAAATAAGCATCAAAGTATACATTCTGTACTTCTAAGTGAACATATCCAGGAATGGAGTCAAAACGCTTGACAAAATATGTATTACAAGAAAAGAAAAAAATAGAAAGAGTAAAGTGTAGAGCGATGTAATACAAATAACGGTTGTAACATTTGTCAATGGAATAAGCTCTAACTTTCTTCAAGTAAATAAATGAGTCACTTAAATGTATCAAGTCTCAAGAGGGCTGTAGAATAAAGCTTGGTTATATCCCTAAAAACATAACTCATTGTAAACAGTAGGCATTGAAAAGAAATACAGCTCACTTATAAAGTTACTGCCGGATTTCATTTTCTTTATGGCACATGAAATTTCCTTTACAGCTTCCATCACCTTTACCCGTTATCGCTTTTTGTCTTAATCGAATATTGAAGATTGTACCTAACGCTCTCGTATTTCTTGAGTTATTTATTTTAAACATAAACCTTGCTGCTCGTAAGCTCTTACGTAATTTATTTTGAAAATTGAAAACTTGGCAAGCTAACAAATATAGGTAATATGGTCTTGTGACTTACATCGGTTCGTTGATGCAATAAAGGTTTAAGAACATTCATACGAAAACCAAAAGCCAAACCAAATAATGTTATATTGTTATCAAAGTATTAGACCGTCTTGAATTTTCTTTTAAAAGATTGGCAGCAATTGATGTCCGTCTATTTTTAGCATAAAAATATCTATTATAGTTGAAGCCTAAAAACCAATTTGGAAATCTAATATTTACCAATACTTCGTATTATTTCTCTGCCTATTTTTTTTTATGATACTGGGTGACGAGACGAGCGAAGTCGCTCGCCTAATGGCTTTTCACGCTTGCCCATAACAGCTCAACGCCACTCAGAATTTAAAAATTAAAATACAAGCAAGTATAAAGCCATATCATTGCAAAAACATCGCTGTTACCGTGATGTGGTTTTTGTATTAAGTCGTTTTAGTTTATAGCTCTGTGGAAATAAATTGTACTGTTTTGCGCCTATTCCATACACATGTTCCTATAATATTTTAAGATTATACACTAGCTTCTTTAAAATAGGAAATTGAATAATTTCCGGTACCACCGTCAAGTCAGCGTTTCTGAATATTGGTTGAAAAATAGTGTATTCTTTCATTTCCTAATGCATTTTATACAAGTGCAGTCGACGTCTTTTTGAATTTTATTTACATGAAATTGAACACCCATTCTGGCATCGTATTCCACATTCTTCATTTCTACATTCATTCCCTCCTGCCCATTGTTCTATCGGGCTGCCAGAGTAAGCACGAAAGATCCACACCGCTTTATGGTAGATATTCCGAAAACCCTTACGAAGCGCTTTGATTCTCCTTTTATTGTGTGACCTGCTAGTCTGTGAAATGCGCTGCCTCAATGGGTAAATCAAGAGTGAGTCGGTTTCTTCTAGGCAAGCATACTCCACCGTAGACGGCATCATTGCTTAACATCAGGCGAGTTGGCGGCCAAGCGTAACCCTATTATACAATTTAAAAAAAAATGCAATGAAATTTTAAAATGGAAAAACTGTAATATACTGAACTGGAGTCTAACATTAACTAAAATGTTAGATTTGTTTTCTTCACAATTTTTAATTTATATTTTTCATTTCTTGCAGTTAACGGCATATCATTGATTATGCAAAACAAGTAGAATAACAAAGTAAAACATGTTTTGGCAAGTCAAAGTTGTGTGAACATTATTATCATCAAGTTCATCCCCTAAGATTAGAAGAGTCACACGGAACCCGTCAAATTTCTGCGTTTTCCTTGAAATTGATGAGTTGTTGAACTTCGTTCTGTTACAATCTAGATAAACATGACTCCCGGTCGAGAGATGAAAATCTTAGAAGTTTGCAGGAGCTTGCAAACTTGGAGAGGCTTTATAGGTTGTCAAGATAACTTACTGCGCGCTTAGACGTCACTTACAGATTAGCGTTTCTGCAACGTTAGCATTGCTTTGTAACTAACATCATAATATTAAACACTTACATATATATTACAATACTTAAAAAAAATATGAATTAGACATGTATTTGTTTAAAGAACGAAATATGGAAAAAAATATCTACTATAATCTATATAAATAAATTCTGTAAGCACGCAGTGAATGTGAGCATCTTGTCAAACCAACCGTGGGTTTTTTGGTGCAACTAATGTTCTAACCTGTATTGTAATGTTAAGAAATAGTAGATTATGCACTAAGGGAACAAAGCAGTGTCTTACGTCGCGGGCCGCATATTCAACCCTGAGCGTAACGAGGAACTCTAGGAGTTATATATATAGAGTGCTGAGTGAAGCGAGGGATTCAAGCTGCCCAAGACGAAGACAGCCTTTATTTTAGTTTAAAGGAGCATACTCTACTTTTCACACCTTCCGACAATAAAAAGCACAGCACCAAACATCGTCTTTTGTTTCACATTCTTTGTTAACGCACCTTTTTTTTTGAGTTCTGCTTATGTTGGTCAGTTCGGTTTTCGAACAAACCTCTTTACAATGCCATATGGGCATTTTTTTACTTAGAGTTTTCCAAGAGTTTCCACACGAATTTGACGTTCCAAATTCAAATTGCTTTATTCCCTAGGGAGTTTCATACAACTTTATATTCCTTACGAGATAATGCTTTACTTTACGTTGAGGATGCATGATATGTTATTGGACATTGTCGAGCAGGTGGTGTGAAAATAAACTTATTACATTGCAAAAAGCAAACGTAGTGGTAGGTGTATAAATGAACAGGTAGGCATAATTTGTACGTAACGTTTGTCAAAAAATAAGTACCTATCGATCTTAGTTTATGATTAATAGGAGAGGTGCTACCAAAACGTTTCAAAGAGGAAGTAGTGATTGATTTATTCTGTTCTGCTCCTGTCACCCTAAAACATCATTAATAAATGGCTGTCAGTTGTTTCGTTTATATCATGCCACAATATGCTTTTCCGAGTAGATTTTCGATTATCAAATTACCTGGCACTCAGCATCACCGACATAGCAACAGTCGCCAGAGACAGAGGTGGGCGACCAGAGGTGCTCTCCGCTGATGGCAACGTCGGCCCAGTCTGGTGTCGAGCGGAGCACTCGGGCGCCGCCCCCTTCGCCACTGCGTCTGCACAATAAGAAAAACATTCTTAAGACACACGGATAAATACAAAAGAATACACAAGAAAGGCCGTTTTGACATAAGATAGTATTGGAAAAATAGAAAATTAACGTCAGCATTGAAAAAATAAACTTAGTTGTAACAACATTACAGCGAAATTACAGGGCACACAGAGATTTGACATCTTATATCTCGGGGTGACGAGCGCAGTCCATTGCCATCCAGGGTTTTGAACTGTTGAAGTTCAAAATTCTGAGTGGCGTTGAGCTGTTATGGGCGAGCGTGAAGAGCCATCGGGCGAGCGACTTCGCTCGTCTTGTCACCCAGTAACATAAAAGAAAAAAAAACACTCTGTAATGCTTGTTTAGCAAATAAGAATAATTGACTTAGAAAAAAAAGCATCCAAAATGTGTTCAAAATAACATACGCAGTGACACATTAAGTGTGTTTTGTCGAAACTTAGGTCAGAGTTCGATTTCCAGTGAAAAACGTAGCAAAAGACAAAGAAAAAGGGTAGACCGTTTTGTCTGCACCTAACTTAGGTACCTGACGTAATAACGGTAAATATCCTGTTTTAAACTATCACGGTTGTTCACTAAAGTTATATGATTATTTACGGGATATTTACCGTGGTAAGGTTGTGGAAGGAGCTCCCGATATTTCGGCGCAGTTACATGCACCATGTTCACGGGAAGACCCCTTCCCGTGAACATGGTGGTATGGTATATCCTATTAATAATCAAAATAGTAATTCGCATGTTTTGTACCTAAGCATTATAAGTATATTATAACTTTATAGTTTGCATTACCTTAATGCATTATGTAGCTACATAATAAATAAAAAAATATACGAAAAGGCTGACCTCGCGGTCATAGGTTCTTAGTAGAGAAGAGACACTACTGTGTTCCGGATTGAAGGGCAATGTTTCCAGCGAAATTACAGGGCATACAGAGATTTGACATATTATATTTCAGGGTGACGAGCGCAGTGCATTGCCATCCAGGGTTTAGAACTGTTGTTCAAAAAGTTCAAAATTCTGCACTCAGAAGTGGCGTTGAGCTGTTATGGGCAAGCCATCAGGCGAGCGACTTCGCTCGTCTCGTCACCCTGTATCATAAAAAAAAGAGAAAAAGAGAGAGACAAATAACATAAGTTTACGTTAGAATCTACATTACATACCCCTTTAAAAAAGGGTAAGTATATAACTTGTTTTGGGTACCGACGCACCTTTTTGGGTCCGTATTTTGAGAGGGTTGCAGGGTATTGCAAAAAGTTTTAAGTAACGACAAAGTACTTACCTAAAATGTTAAGATAAATGTATATAAAATTTTGAGTATAATAGATGTATTTTTGATCGAAGATAATAATAGATGATATTTGAGGATAGAGGGAATTTAAAGTCGCTTGCTTGCTATTCATGACTAAGTTTGTATCACATACCTTTATTAGGATAGACACCGCGAGTTCCCTACTTTGCATGTCTGTGGACTGTCTTAAGTTGGATCAATGCTCCAACTAACACGCCCTTTTTCAGTTCAATCTCCGTCGTCTTGGCAATAGTAGATCAGAAGTCAACACAAAAAAAATACACCATAATGCACTGTAATAACTCGCTGAGTCGTACAAATTGAGTCAAACTATCACTAAATTATCGTATCGGCATAGACGGTACAAAAAATGCGGCAAGCTGAGTTTCATATAGGAACAACTTGACGTGATTGCGGTGTCTATACCGATATAGGTCTGTGGTATATACTTACGAAAATAATTGTAACTAAGCACTCGGAGTCGATACAATTAATGAACCTTGTGACGTAATTAGTTATTTATGATGGATTACTTTTGTTACTGATATTAATTTTACCTAACATGTAAGCAGAGACAAACGCAGTCAAACGAACAGGACAAAAACAAAATACACTGTGTAATGAGGAGAATTCTGTGCATTTAACACTAACCCGTTAAGATAAAATATAATTATATTAATAATACAAAGTGTAAACGAAATAGAATTAATTTAACTAGTTATTATAAATTTAAATTTATTTGCTCATTGAGATAAAGTTATGGTTTGAAACACGTAGTGTTATAACATTTATATATCACTGTTTGAAATCATTATTTGCATCGATTTACTATAGATCTTTCATTCTAAATGTGCACGCCCCTCCACTCTTAGATTATTTGATCTGAGCCGTACAAAATACTACAAAAATACGATGGAGGGACGTGCACATTTAGAATATAAGATCTATATAGGTATATCGATGCAAATAATGATTTCAAACATTTATATATATATGTATATACGAGTTTCAAAACATATATGTGTATATCAGTCTCTGGCAGCCATATTACAAGCTTTGCTTAGTTTGGGGTCAGATGACCGTGTGTGCAATAGTGTCCCACATATTTATTTATTTATTTATTTATAAGTTGATCCCAATGAGCAAATAAATTTAAAGTTATAATCGATTAAATGATCGATATTAATAATTATATCGATAATCGATATTATTTGTAAGATACTTAGATATCACGCTAAAATTGTCTAGACGTTTTGTATTTTACAAGCTTTTATTTATTATATTTGTATATAATATATATATATGTATAGTGTATTTATACAACAAAAAATAAACATAAAAAGCAATTCTTACCCCTCATACATGGTGGTATAAAAACCATTAAAAATATTAAAATTACGATATATTTAACTCAAGTTTATAAATGATATCTTAAAATATATTTTTATGTCAAATGACCACATCTGACAACTTCCCTTCTCGTCATTTATGATGCTACAATTGTATTGCTTATAACCTTCTTTAGTAACATTTTACACCAAAAAGTATTCTATTTGCTCACAAAAAAGAAATAGTTTTTTCACGGAAAGCGAAATGTACCTCCTCCTCTTGGTGATTATTTATTATATGGTTTTATGTGGTTGGGACTTATTTTTACATAAAAAATCACCAAACGTGTGGAGTGCAAAAGTAAATTAACAATCGTATGAAGATGAAGTAGCTACATCTACACACCTGTGCTGGTAATTAAACAACCAAGTTATCAATCCAACCCAACATAGTAGTATGCAAACATTACTGTGTTTCACATAGAAGGGCAATGTTTCCAGGTAAAGTTACTGGGCATAAATGGATTTAACATCTAATATAATCAGAATGACGAGTGCAGTGCATTGCCGCGCATCAGTGTTTTGAAATGTTGAAGTTCTAAATTCTGGTTGGTACTGGCTAAATAGACAGGAAGTCTGGACCAAAACTTACATGAAAAGAGGCATACTGTGGAGACCTAAGGTGGAGACCACAGACCTCGTTTTTTTTTGCTACCCAAAATCTATAGTATAATTATACAACGTCTGCTGTTCAGGGAGTGATGCCAGCCTACGTCACTGTCCAGTTGCCATTTCATTGCAACAAACAGAAATTGGGAAACAAATTTGTTGATAATCAATTAAATAAAATTGAAGCAATTCAATTGTTTGGTTTATTTGTCCGCTCAAGCGAAGCAGTTCAAGTAAAATATGAATTTAATATATTAAACACATTTAAATCAAAACCACCACATAGTTTTATCGGATTCTCATTTCCCACAGGTAGGTAATACTCGGATATTGGGGAGTTATGATTTCATGCCATTGGTAACAACAGCGTCGATGACGTAAGGTTGTGTCTTGAAATAGCATACCTGGTGGAGTAATGAATATATAATTATATCATGGTGGAGATCTATTCATGGTGAAGACTGGGTACCAAAGATTAAATTTAACTTCCCAAGCCAAGCACGTACTAGGTAATGTAAGTTATAATTAAAATGTGGGTGTTTCTCTTCATCAAAAATTTTAGAATTCATTATCTCTACACAGTATAAAATAAAGTCGCTTTCCGCGTCTGTCTGTCTGTATATCCAGTAACTCCTCCTAAACCACGCAACTGATTTTGATGAGGTTTTCACCATCAGTTAGATATTTTTTCTCGGAAGGTTTATATATATATATATATATATATATATATATCTATTAAACTCTGATTAAACTTACATCCGTGCGAAGCCAGGGCGGGTCGCTAGATAATTATAAAGAATTAACTTTTATATCCGTTTACCTAATTGATAGCTCCATTAAAACCTCTCAAGCGTGATTATTTTTAATGGGAATTAGGCACATAATTATTTTATCCTAGTATTTCAACAAATTTCCGAGCTATTTGTTACTTACCTATTTTGAAACGCTTGATAACACTCTCATCCTTGAACCGTTTACGACCGAATGTGACCCATCATTTATTCCCTTGTTACGATAAACAGCTGACTTTTCATGCGTGCCTACGCAATCACACAAAATTGGCAGGCGGAGTAACGTCTGTCTGTAACACACATTGATCTTTGATCACGTCGATTGTAAATACTACGAAAGAGAGCGACCCACTAGAATACATAATACCAACAGACCGTAAAACTAAAGTACGTATTATGTACCTACTCAATTAATGTTTACTATGGCATCTATAATAACTCAAGTAGGAAATTTAATAATTACTGGAATCAGTATGTGTATCAATAGCCTAAGGCTGCAGTCAGACGATGCGAAAACTTTCGTGCGGCCGCTGAAAATTATGAATTCTATTCAACAATATTAAATTCCTCGAATGACGTAACCGTGCGGCTGCCGCGCGCCGCGTGGACACCGCACGTTGACCACACGGTCGCTGCACGTCTTTCACGCTTTTATATCTTTGATCTTTAAATTTAAAACTTGGTGCCAACTAAATAGAGCGTATTTTCCTATAACAGCGCGTTCTTTAGAAACGTGCACGCGGTCGCCGCGCGGTTACCACCTAGCGAACACGTTATGTCGGCGCGAACAATTTCGTGCCAAATAAACGCACCCTATATAACGAGTAAATACGAAAGTTTGTGTGTTTGATATGTATGTATGTCAAAAAGGGTGTTGAGGAGTTATATAACCTAAAATAATACAAAGTTTACCTACTTGTACTATTATGTATTCTGTGCCTATCACCTTCTATGAATGTTTAAATAAGTTGTTTATTAAGAGAATGATTGATAATGTAATGATTGGTCTCATGTTTAAAACATTTAAAACACCGCCGACGCAAACAGTGGGGTGTTATAATTTTAACGTATATATCTACGAGTATGTGTATGTCTGTGGCATCGTAGTTCTAAACGGCTAATTCGATTTTGGTTTACTTTGTCTGTTTGAAAGATGACTTGTCTAAATCAGGCGTTGGAAGATTATCAGCTGATTTATCTGGGTTTAAAAAAACTATTTACACTCTCATGCTCGTAAAGTTTTTATGCCTGGTGTAATGCTCTACTTTTTATGCACTAGTGCATAAAATGATTACTCTTTAAAGTTGTTCACAGGAGTTCAGTTTGTGCATTTCTTATAGGAAGTTTGTAGGTCAGGGTGTGTACTTAATAGTGTACTTGCTTATATTATACCTAGTACCTATAGCGTATAGCTGGCAATGGCACTACTTAACTGTTATTACATTGGTAGGTATAACGATTGCGGCCTCGATCACAATAGCACGAAACAATGGGTTTTGCGTAGTTACATTAAATGCAATGCATGTAACAGCATTTTCAGAAAATTGGTTTTCTCTGAGACTTCCAATTAGTATGAGAGAATAAAAGAAAACGACTACAGAGGATAATTATCCGGTGTTATTAGGTTTCAGAGCGCTAGTTAGTTTTAACCAAGGAACATATCTATAAGAGAAGTCTGTTTTTACGAAATTATATTATTGGCTGCCCCGGTGGCTCAGTTGGTAGTGAACCTAACTTCTGCGCTTGGGGGTGTGGGTTCGATTCCCATCTAGGACAAACATTTGTGTGATGAACATTTGTTTGTTCTATGTCTGGGTGTTAATATCTATTTAAGTATGTATTTAAAAATATATATGTATATCAGTCTCTGGCAGCCATATTACAAGCTTTGCTTAGTTTGGGGTCAGATGACCGTGTGTGCAAAAATGTCCCAGATATTATTTTATTTATTTATATAATCCAACTAGCGACCCACCCCGGCTTCGCACGGGTTTAAATTATATCTCGACATGGTATAAAATGAAGTCGCTTTCCGCATCTGTCTGTCTGTATATCCGCTTTTTATTGCCTTTTGGAAAATCTCCCATTCTGGTCTCTTTTGATTAACTCTTCCCTCTTCCGTGGATTAACTTGTATACCTTGGCAAAAAAGTAAAGAAACGGAACTAACCTTTTTATCTGTCAAATGTCAGAGTAAAATCCGAAATTCGTGTAAAGCGGCGATATTTTGTGTTTTAAATGCTAACAATGAATAATACGTCGGATTATCCACTAAAAAGTAATTATACTTTATAAGCTGTATGTATCAGTCTGGAATTTATTTGTGATAGTGGCGTCCTCATTATTTTCAACATTTTTATGCCATGCTGTACGTGCGCACAATATTAAAATTTCAATATGCACAGAGGTTTGATTATGTTTTTCCATTAAAAAGATGCAAATGCGATTATAAGAATGTTTTGCTGGAATTTATAACCAAAAATAAACCGGCCTAGTGCGAGTCGGGCTCACGCACTGAGGGTTCCGTACCACCACAAAATACAATAATTATCAATAAAAAAACCGACTTCAAAATGAGTAAAATATGTATAATGACATAATAAGGTCGTCCAAGTAACCAAATTGTCCAGTTCATCATCATCATCAGCCATAAGACTCCACGAGAGTAAGAAGTCCACTTCTGAACATAGGCCTCTCCCTTTAACCTCCACACTGAACGACAACCTGCCATCTGCATCCACTGGATGCCTGCGACTCCAAAATTCCAAAAAAAATGAAATTTGAATTTTCCAGTTATATCTTGGTAATGAACAGAAATCTATAGACAGATAGTATCTATCTATCTGTCTTTCTGACACTGTCTATCATGCTTGTTTTGTGTTATTTTATTTCATAGTAAGTATAGTATTTTGTGTTTGCTAACAAAGTACTTTATTTTTCACAACACAACACAAATTTAGTAGGTACGTAAGTATGCCTTGCTCGCCGTTGCCGTTTTATAAAATGTCTCCTCTTCCTTGTATTTTAGGTTTATTCAACAAAAGCAAAAAAATATGGTAACCATGTCCCGTCAGCGCCATCTATCGATGGATGCAGAACTGTGTTTCTAAAGCTGTCAGAAAACCGCACATTGGCCACCAATTCGTTCAGAAATGATCGAGACCAAGGACGATTCATAAATAATAAATAACCGATCCAGACCCTAAAGTCCAATTTTGACAAAAGCGAGTTCTTCAATAAATAAACATAATTAAATCCCCTGATGAATTTGAAAAAAAATTATCCAAAAACGGGTATATATATCAATAATGAAAATTTTGAAATATATAAAGTTCATAATTATTTGACTATTGTAATTGCCTCATTCATCTGGATATGCTGGCCCCATTGCGTCGTTGCGGCCTCATTAATTCTGAGATTATCCCCTCATTTGCGCTGTTCCGTATTGTCAAAGAAAGCTAGAAATAGAATCCAACGCTGCAAAAATGTTGGAAAAATATATACTTAGGTCACTTGGAACAAGGGTTTAAAAAAATATCCGGATAAAAACCCCAGACGCTTAAAGAAATTTCCGGACATTTTCATCCAAATTCATATTTCGTGGAATATGTCATGCATAATGTGGAACTGTCAAAGCGACTAAATCGCGAGTTGCAAGTTACATAACCAGGGGGCCGGTTTTTGACAAACTTTTAGAGTACCTACATAATCTATCTTCTATCTTTCTAATTTATATCTATATATATAAAAGGCGATGTATGTATTTCTCTATGGACTCCGAAACGGCTGGACCGATTATAATTAAATTTTCAGGCAATCTAACATATTATCCCTGGATCACTTATCCTGTGAATTTTGTTACCGATCCGATGAACACTTTTTTTTTTAAATTATTTTCCCTAATAAAAGCAAGAACATCCGACTAGTATAGTAGTATAGTAGATATCTGTGAAGAACACTAATCATCAGAAGTTCTTTTGAGAATTGAAGTCTGTAATATATTGATATTGACATATTACATTACAGAAAAAGAATGTGTCATCTAAGTCAAAGGAGGTTCCTGTCGCTGCTACTAAGGACGTTGCTTCAAGGAGGTATAAAACGCTGTTGAAACCGCAGGGCACAACTATTTCTTTATGAAAATCAAACCAGTTGGAGTGTAGGTACACAGCACATCGGTATAAGGTCGGTCGTTATTAATTAATGATCTTTGCTCTCTAAAATTGTCATGTGAGATGACAATAATAATTATCGAACAGGAAAATGCCAGATAACCATTTATTAAAATGGTTTACTTCAAAATTGCGCTTTGTACCTATTACACCTTACTGCTTTATACCGAGAAGTCAAACTTAAAAGTTTGTATAAGCAATTTCCTCCTATATGTTAATGAAAATTCTTGGTAGAACCGTGCGAAGTATTTTATATTGTGCCGATTACCGGTTATGATCTAATACGCGGCAATGACTTTGTCGACGATATTGCTTGTACTATTTATTTATTCTATGGCGATACGGGGTGACGACGACGCAACTTACCTCGGTAGATGTCTGACTTATCCACAGAAAAGAAAGTACCTCGGGTAGACGTCTGCCATATCCATAGAAAAGAGAACGAAAAAAATCTCTCTTCAGTGGACTTATCTGTGCGAGTATACAATTAAAAGCAGGAACAAAAAATTTACTACAAAAGGCTGTCAGTTTTGGTCAGAAATGTGATAGTAGCTCCCATTATTTAACTCTACAGATACATCGGTCGCATAGTAAGTCGCAGAATGCGTGCTAATATGGAAACCGGTTCTACATTTACGCACCACGGTCCATGGTCAATGGGTAAGGGTTGCCTACCATGCAATCATACCATTCATCATTATCATCATATCAGCTTCTCATGTTCCCACTGCTGTGACACAAGCCTTCTCTCAGAGAGAGGACGGGCTGTAATCCACCATGCTGGCCCAGTGCATGTTGGTGATTGTCATATGTTTTAGAAATTTTGAAGTTTTTGGACACACCGGTTTCCTCACGATGCTTTCTTTCACCGTTTTTCGCGATGGCATCGAAACTGCACAAAATTTATTTAGGTATTAAATAAGTCATTGGTGAGGGTCGAGGATCGAAACGGGTGCGTCAGATTGTAAAACGCACATGCTACCGTTCGCGGCCACCATCGCTTAATCTTGCCATTGTTAATCGCAAATTTACACACTTAAGTATACTAATCTCAGATCAAACGAGGGACATATGGTAAAGATGGCGTGGCGGGTGCGAACACCGAAAACGTGCGAACCAGTCATGAGTCCGATACCTTTTAGTCGAACTCACCCTGCAGATGACCTTGCCGCCCCTTTTTGCATGTGGGATATTCGTTAATTCATTAGTGTTGCTGCAAGTGGTTTTTTTTTTGTTGATAAATGTTTGTTGTTTATAGCGGTTTAGCGGCACCGTATATATTTTTTTAAATTTAGACATTTGAACACGAACGATCATATCTCCTTTGTCCTATGAAGAAATCCACAAATACGGGTTTCTTATAAGTAAGTACACGTACGCGCGTACACGTAACTTTTACGCCGCTTTTTGCTTAAAATCTTTGCCAGTAACTGTACAGCAAACGAAATTAAGGGCGAGAAAACGTCGGGAAATTGGCGGAAAAATGCGAAGACGGCGCAGCGCAGCGGCAGTGAGGCGGGCGGAGGTAAACTATACACTCTGCGAAAGGAAAAGGACGAAAAAACCAACTAAGTTATAGCGACGTAAAAGTGGAAGCCAAAAAAAAAACGGTTTTACACAATACATTTATACCGTTTTAAGACGGTTTTTAAAAGAGTAAAATTGGTCGGTAAACTTTTTACTGTTATACTGTAAAAAAGTGTTTCTCAATTCGAATGTATTTTGTGTATTAAGTAAGGCGATATTTTCGCTACTTATAAGCTCATTTAAATGATCCTTTTATAATTGAATGAGCATTTAAATATTCCACCATGAGAATATTCCACCGCTAAGGGTGGGAAATTAGCTAATGAATTAAAAAAAACAGAGCGCCTTGTTAACGCGACGCATGACCAAAATGCTGGCGTGTATCTGGCTCAACGCATAGGTAAGCATTGCCATTCAACGTGGTAATGCCGCCAACATGCTAGGTACGCTGCCAACTGATAGTGTGCTTGAGCATTTGGATTGTCTTTAGACCTTCAACGGTCTATGGACAGTCTAACTGTTTATGTAGTGTTAGTGTTAGCTTGTATTTTGTTTAGTTAATAAAGGCATTTGCTAGATTTAAAAAAAAAGAATACAGTGAATACACTTCCCATTAAGTCTCTTGTTTTTTTTTTCCTCGAACATACTTATTATTTTGTATTTGAAAATATCACTTGACTAAGGTACTAGCCACTTTGCTTGTTTTTGCTTGCTGCCAGAGACTGAAATATGTACATATAGTTTTTTAATTGAATACACACTTAAATAGATATTAACACCCAGACATAGAACAAACACAAATGTTCATCACATGAATGTTTGCCCTAGGTGGGAATCGAACCTACGCCTCCAAGCGCAGAAGGTTGGTTCACTACCAACTGAGCCACCGGGGCAGTCAACCGTTTATTATTTCAAGGCTATTACAAACTGCATTTAAATTATAAAGAACCAGTTGTATATCACTGCAACGCGCATTTTGCTTAGGGCTGCTACTTTCTGCGGCCTATACTGCATTTTATACTTTATCTCAATTACATAAATGTTAGGTTAGATAGCATAAATTAACCGGGTACATCTCTAGACGCCGGACATATTCAAGGATACCATTGTACGTACCTACTCATAATTAAAAATAACAATTACTTTAAGACCAATCATGATATCGCAAAAAAAACACAGCTGTTTCATAACAGCTGTTGAGTGTTAATGACATTTGACTATGGACTAAAAAAAACGTATTGTCTTTTAGAACGAAGTTTAGGACTTAAAAAATATAAAAAATCTGCAAATTAAAATAATTTAGCAGATAGGGTTTTAGTAAAGAATATGTCTAAGATTTGCCAACCAGCTCGACTGATGAAAAGCGACGTTGTGGCCGAAGATGGAATATTATGTATAGGTAGACCTAGAAAGGACTTATTCACTCAGACCTTGAAAATATTTAGGTATTACGGCGCCGCTGCGACACTGGTCGTTTCGGCGACGATGCACTGGTCAAAATGGATCCAGTATAAAAAATAGTGTTCGATTCACACCGCGGTGCGAACGACTCCACTCAATTAGAGCACTTGAGCTATTCACACCGCGGTGCGAATCAAAATTGCGGTGCGAATCTCAGCACTACCCATTATGATGATGGAGATAGGTAGGTATACTTAAAAAAAACAATAAGGTTATTACATCACCAGATTGCCCTGACTTGTACTGACGCATCGCATCTTGTCATTAGTGACGACAACTTCATTTATAGTAAACCCATATAGTCACTCATGATTTGGAGAAGTACTTACCTACCTAATAAATATTTCTCCAAACCAAAAAAAAAAAAACAAAAGGTTAACCAATATACATAAAGTACTTACTGAATGTTTACATTACATTTAAAAATGTGTATTTAGGTTTATGAACACAAAATAATTGTGAGTATAAAAAAAATGTTCGAAAATAAATCAAGAACTTTCATTATAGATTCCATTATACTATTGTGTGGTACTCGTGTAAATCAAGTTAGGAATGTATGTGCTGATTAGTAGATTGTATTATGAGTGCATAAAACAAGCCAGTAGCAATGAGGTTATATTGTAAAATAGGTTTTATACTCAAGTTATGTACTCAACTTTTCACTTTCATTATAAAGGAATGAAACAGTGACATTGTAAACTTAATATGATATTTCTATAAGACACAAATTATTTCGGTGTTTTTAATAAAACCCTGATCTTTAGGTATTATTAAAAGACCCAGAAAAACTTCCTACTTTTCAATTATTCGAAGTTCAGTTTGGTAACGTATTTAATTTTTCAAATTGAACTTCTGATTTAAAGAGTAAACACTTTTATGCACAATGAAGTGCATAAAAAGCAGTTTTAGTCCGCTTACACCGAGGGTAAACAAGAACTTTGAATTAAAAAAATGACAATTATTTTTTGCTTGTATACCGTAACATAACTTTTTTTTAATTTCTGTGGTGTGAATATACACCAAATGCGAATTAATGCTCAATGGCGAATGTCTCTTTTTTTAAATAATTGGTCAAGAGCGTGTCGGAACACGTACGTATATAGCCAAATTTCAGAGATGTATCATCCCGACATAGCATACACTTTTTATGGTTTTACCATAGAGAAAACTGATTGAGAAACATTCTTTGTCAAGATCATTTCCAAAAAGGTCAATGACCTTTGAGCTAGAACGCCTTGAATTTATTACAGTTTTATCGCTGTTACTCAAAAAGTCATTAGGTAGTAGATCTGTGTGATCAGATAATGTTCGAAATAATTCTGAATGAAGGTTTTAATATATGACGTATCTGTATTGTAAGTTACAAGTTTCTATGTCTTATAGTTTAGAAATGCAGGGGACCACCTTTTTGCCATTTTAGCGGGCCACATATCACAAAGGATAGACTTAAAAAAAGTGATGTATCAAACCTTAACCTTCATTTTAAAATACCTTTTCAACGATACCGCATACATGAAGGTACAGTGAAAAAGTATTTTCATCCCCCAAAAAAAAAAAAAAACATCCCCATTTCACATGTATCAGAGCCACTCCGAAAACGCAATATTATATATTTTTATACTTTTAAAATTGAGATCTATATTACAACTGTCATTGTGCAGTTTCATACACTTATCATAATAATTATAGAAGTTAGGTTCTAAAAAATAGGACGGACGGACAGACGGACGCACAGACAGACAAGTGTTTCAAAAAGTGGCTTCACTTTTCCTGTTTTCCGTAATCCATCTGGCTATTTTTATTTGATCTGAGGGTTGAAATATATTAATTTGATTTTGATTTATAGGTACGCTCGCTTCCATTGTAAACCATACAAAAAATAAAAATCGTACCTCAATTACCTATTCGTAAATGTGTTCGACCCGAACCAAATTTATTCACGAAAAATCCTTTTGAATGTCAGGCCGACTGAACCGAGGGCTTTAGACGATAATTGGTAGCGCAATCTGCTCTGTACTGTACACGGCAGGTCTCGGGTTCGATTTCCGGCCACGCAGATATTTGAATGATGTCTGGCTGATAATTTTGTCTGTCTGTGTGTGTTTGTGCTCCATAGCATCCCCGACGACGCACGACGCGTGACGCAGGGAAACCTATTAGGGAGCTATGACGGTAGACGGTAATAATCCCTCCCAAACGGTAGAACCAATTTTGATTTAGTTTTTTATCACGCTTTTATTAGCTTTGTATGTATGTATGTAACGGAATCTTTGAACTTGATTATCAACTACTTCAAAACGTCGATTTAAATTGAAATTTTGCACACTTATCAAGGACCGATGACAATACTATAATTTAAATATTTAGTCCCATTATTCTTACCAAGGTCTTCAGGATAAGCGATTTAAAAGCGTGTTTTTTTGTATTTGAAACGGCGACTTTTTTTTTTGAAAGGAGACTTGATTGAGTGTTGAAGCTTTTTAATAAGGGGTTTAAAAAAATCAATTTATAAACAAAAACGCGTTGTTTTCAAAACTCCGTAGAAGCCTCTAGTAAATTCTCCACCACTTTACTAAGGCATGATTTGGACTTGCCCGTGTCACTTAATTTGCTTTAATCTATCAGTGATTTGTTTGACGATATTTAATGAAACTTGAAAGCCTTTTAAGTATGTATTTAAAAATATATATGTATGTATATCAGTCTCTGGCAGCCATATTACAAGCTTTGCTTAGTTTGGGGTCAGATGACCATGTGTGCAATAATGTCCCACATATTATTATTATTATTTTAATATTTGAAATTGGCAAGTGCAAAAGACGTGTGACGCCAAACTCCTGTCAAAAAAATGTTGCTTATATACATGTTGGACCTATTATGTCAATGCTAAGGTTTAGTAAGCACAACGAATAGATAATATGATTCACGGTTCACCTTTTATTGAATTTATGTTTTAACATTGACTGTATAGTGGGTGTAATCATGACGCATAACAAAATGTGTGTAGTACCTTTCGCCTATTGCCCATTGAGATAGATAGATAGATAGAAAACTCTTTATTGTTCACACCAAAAATTACAAACGTACATAAAAAACAACTTAAAAAACTAGTGAAACAATTGGCGGCCATATCGCTATAAGCGATCTCTTCCAGGCAACCTTAAGCTTATTGAGCTTAAGGCTCTCGCACCGCCTCTCAGTTTTAATTTCGCTTTCAGTTTTAAAAGTGACGAAGGTTATGAACTATTTTGACTAACGAAATCGATCGAATTGCTTTTCTAAAACTAAGAAAAAATTACAGCGAATAAAAAAAGACATAGACACTAGCACTAGTAGTAATCGGTGGCGATAATTGTTAACATAATACACATGTCCTTGAACAGCATAAGCTGGAGTGAGTTTGATGGACAAATGACCGATAAAGAACAGCGTGATAAGGTAACGTGCGGTGTGGTAGAAGATGTTGTGACAAAGATAGGGAAAGGGATGCTTAGATGGTTCGGACATATAGAGAGGATGAATGAAAGAAGGTAGACGACAGAAATGTATGTGGAGAGCGTGAATGGGCAAGTCGGTAAGGGTCAACGTAGACGATCATATCACGACCAAATTGAAGACATTTGGAGAAAATGACTCGTCAAAAGTACTCGTAACCGACGTAGTGTATTAAAGATGTCTGCCAGGATCAAATGTTCAAAACCCTAGCGAAAGTGATCAGAATTCGTAGTTTTCATTCGGCTTTTTAGAATATTATTGCAGCTTTCAGACCAAATAAATGATTGGATCAAGTTTAGTCCTGTGTAATAACAATGTTGTTATTTTATTTGTTACAAATCACGTTTTATACGCAACAGTCGACAAAAGTATTGTCTATTTATGTGGATTATTTCAAAGCGGATTACTTTTTTGAACCATTGTGAATCATTCCCATCTGACCACAATGAAATAATCCCTTACAAGTAACATGCTTAGTGGAGAATTGGAGATACACAGTATTTAGTCTCACATTTTTTCAGTAGTACTTGTAAGGACCTACTATATTTTTACCCGACGACGCCAAGCAAAAAAGAATGGTGTTGTAATAAGCGTGTATTTTTATAAATGTGCTTATATCCCACATATCTATACATATAATAAAACTATAGCCGAGCTAAAAGTATATTTTTGAAAAGTATATTTTTGGAAGACGAGCGACATGTAAATTTAAGAGAAAAAAAATGCGTTGTTCGTGTAACGTTATGTATTATTATAAATGTCAAATGTCTTTGAACTTTTTAGTTTCTTGGACATTCCGATTTCCTCACAATGTTTTATTCACCGTTTTTGAGCGATGGCATCAAAACTGTACACATTTTTAACACGCTATTATTAGCTTGGTATGTATATATGTATCTATGTAACGGAATCTTTGAACGTGATTTTCACCCCTTTCAAAACGACAGATTGATTTGAAACTTTGCACACTTATCAAGGACCGATGACAATGCAATAACTTAATATAGTTTGTCCCATTGTCCTTAACATGATATTCAGGATTAGCGATTTTAAATTGTTTTTTTGTTTTTTTAACTGCGAGAGTTATTTAAAGTACGTACCAAATAAGTCATTGGTGCATTTATTTAAAGTAGGGGCAAATAAAGCACATGCTACCGCTCGGCGCTCGGTCACCATCGCTCCTTAGTAGGTACGTATATATGATAACTTTACTGATATTATCAACAAAGCAAAAAACGAATCCGGCTTTTTAAACTAATCATCGATTGATGTATTTTTTTTTATTAGGAACCAAATACGTGGGTTCGTACTCTCATATTATGTCTTTGGTTAATCGATACCGATCCGCTTTCCCTTTAGTCAAGATTTAAATCGATTTTTTCGTTAAAACGTATCGAAACTAAATAATTAATTGATCAGCAACCATGCTATGAAAACGAACAGTGGTCTATGAATAAATGATTTCCCCAATTTCCCATAGACCTTGATCGTGAATTGTCAAGCAGTTGTACCTGACGATTTTGATTACCAGATTAAATATTTATACGAGACAGACGAATTCTATTATCGCTCTAGCTTTATTCCTCCTTATATTTTACATTTCTTTTTTTATTACTTATCTACCCTGCTAGCGATCGCCATGATTTTTAATGAAAGTTACCTTGTGATATTAGCCCTGAAACCTTTTCGAACCCGTGAATATATTCATGTAGAATAGGATCAAAGTAAATCAGAGAAGCTTGAAGAAATATCTTGTAAAAATTAGAAATCAGCTTCATTACAATGCTGCCAATTAAGCATACGTACACAGATAATTCACAGTCGATTCGTTTAAATTCGCCGAGTTGTAGCATAAAAGTATGTTTTTTATCAACTAAAAAAAGGACGAGGTACAATCTTTATTTGCTCGGTAATACTTATTCGAATAAACATTTTATTTTAATATTTCTCTCAAATATTACGGGGTACCTGCTCCAGTCTTACTTTCAAAACCCTAGCGAAAGATACCAGAATTCGAAACCAAATATGACCTAACCTTTCCTACGGAAAATTTTTCACTGTTCAAGCTGTCCTGCTGTGGAATGCGTTGCCTGCTTCTATCAAGCAGGCCAAATATCTTCCTTTTTTTTTGTCATTCTATATAATTGGTATGTATCGTACCTATATTTATGTAAATTAGGAAACTGTATTGATTATTGTTTTAGTTGCCATTTAGATTATAACCCGACATTATTTGCATGCAATTGTAGTTTATGAATCTATTATTTTACTGTATTATTGTGTGAGGTAAATGTAAGTGATTATATCGTTTTTATCTCAATAAATAAATAAATAAATGTATTAATTATAGTATGTATCGTATGTAAAATACATAAAATTATTTATATACTTATTAAGTACTTATTTATATGTATGTATATTATATATATTATCTACACCACCGACCCTTACTCCTCTTTCAGCAATGTCCATCCAAAGGTTGCCTGGAAGAAACTGCTTGAAGCGATAAGGCCGTCTATTATACTGCCGGGTTTTTAAAATTAATTTTAAGTTAATATGTATTGTTTGGTGTATAATACAGTGATATTTTTAACTCGTGGTTTTCATTTGGATTTTTGCAATCTTATTGCAGTTTTCATTACAAATAAATGGTTTGTTCGACCGAGTTTAGGTACAATATGTGCCTGTAGCTAGTGATGTTGACATTTTGTTTAGCTGTGTAAAGCCAGCGATCCGTTTCACGTCACGGCACGCTGCCGTGGTTCCGCAGTATAACCGCTCCGTATAACGTTTCTATCCAACCATATGTCATAGCGCTTCAATCATACCTCTCTGAACAAGGAAACAAAATGTTGTTTACAGCTGTTATTATATCCTGTGGTTTATATAGCATCATTCTCGTTATTTTTTAGGATTCCGTCCCCAAAGGGAGTTAACGGGACCCTATTACTAAGCCTAAACTGTATCTCTGTCTGTCCGTCCTACCTTTGAACGGCTGTATATTCGGATGTATCTTTCTAACCTTAAAAGTTAGCCAGTAATTTTTTATAGTATATTTTTTATAGAATATAGAATATGTAAAATTACGGCGGATTAACTAAGAAATAATTATTAAAGTCATAAGGTAAAAAATAAAGCGACCCCATATAACAAACATTTTTTTTTAACGTGTTTTTGCATTTGCTCTAACTAATGTATAAACGGTAATACGAACAAGCATCAAACTTGGCATGATTATAGTATACACTCTAAAGTAAAACAACAAATGTATAAATAATGGCCAAGTGCGGATCGGTGGCATATTTCTGTTCACTACCAAGTTAAGCAACGTCGGGTGCGGTCGGTACTTGGATGGGTAACTGCCTGGGCGTGTTGTCTTTTTGCACTATTTTTTGTATTTTGTGGTGGTACGAAACCCTCAGCGCGCGAGCGCGGCTTGCGCTTTGCCGGTTTATTTTTACCCTACTGCTGAGTATATATAGGTATATACATTTAGAATAGACCTCTCTTGCTGGACCGGTTATCTACTTTTAAATATTCTAGATGCAACGTGACATTGCGGTCTTTATAACACTAGGAAAGTAATTAAGAAAAAGTTATCTATGGATAATTAGTTTTAAAATAGAATTACTTATGATACCTACTACTACGCTACAACATGATAGGCGATTTTTATCTAGACCATAATTCGGGCGTGCATATTTATTTACTCAAATATCAAGATAGTCACTATAGGTACGCGAGTCGTGATGTAAACAAGGAAATATTTGCAACGGGATACGTTATATATAATTGAGACAAGTTGGTAACTAAGTATCACAGATATAAATGCATAAAATCTATTGGTATTTATAAAACAAAGTCGGGTTAGTTACACCATTTATAACTCAAGAATCTTTGTGAAATGATAATCTTTGATTTGTACGATTCCTCTCCGCCCCTAATATCAGAATAAGTATTAAAATATAGGTGTAATAAAATATTTTTTAAACTGCAGGAATCCAAATCCAAACTAATATTATAAATGCGAAAGTAACTCTGTCTGTTTGATACATAATCACGGCTAAACGGCTTAACCGATCTCGATAAAATTTTGCGAGGTAATAGTATGTATCATGAGGACGGACATAGGCTATTTTTTTCATCATCATCGTCATAACCGATTTTCACCACCACGCGGGTGAAACCGCGGGGCGCAGCTAGTTGTCTATAAATCGACATATTACATCTGTAACGTTCATGATTGCATCATAGAAAAAATAATAAATTGTCATCTAAGTTAAAGGAGGTTGCTGTCGCTACTAAGGAGGTGAGGTGAGGAGGAGGTATATATAACACGGGTGAAACTGCGGAGCGCAGCTAAGTATAATAATAAACACATCAAGCTGTTTGTGGTTTTATGGCAAGTTACGTAACTATTAACATTTAATAATGATCACGTTATTCCGTGATTTTGATCAAGGATGATATGCTCGATCGGGCGGAAAACAGTTACAGCAGTGATATTTTTTCATTGTTACAAACTTGTTACAAAGCATTTGACATTGCACGACTAGTTTTTCAACAGAACTTTGGTATACACTCTTACATTAGCTTCATTCTATGAAATTCGATTTTGTATATTCATCGCTTAATATCGGGCAAAAAAGTTATTAAAACCTAAAACTTAAAACCTACCTGCAGTAAGTATTTATGTCCCACTCAGAATACTCTTCGCTGTATTCTGAGGTTACCCATAGCGGCACACTGCTGTGCTAAGGCCTCCCCCCATTTCTATAAATTCTTGTCGTCGCGACCTCCTTGCCAACCTCTTCGGTAAGATCATAGAACCAGAGCATTTCTCAGGCCTTCCTTGGTTACATCAGCCATATTACCAAAATAAGTAAGTATGAATACAAATACATATTATCCACAATCTACGAACCAAAACTGCTACCAAAACTCAGGCGTGTTTGGTTTCTACCAAGAGTCCTGTTGTTCTGACTCCAAGTTTCCTACTGTATCAATACTGAGAGGTGATAATCTTGAGCTCCTAGGGGTCCATCTTACGTCCAATATAAACTTTGGATCGGTTTAATGAGTCCAAAGCCAGAGTAGCTTCTATGAAACTATAGGCATCCTATCGATGGTAAGGCGGTTACTTCACACCAGAACAGCTTCTAACCTTTTATCAAGCACAGGTTAGGTCGTGTATTGCTGCCACCTGTGGCATAGGTCTGCCAAGTGCCATCAGCTTGAGGCTTTGGACTCGATGGAAAGGTGTGCAAAAAAGCTCATCAATGTCGACTTGTTAGTGGAATCTGACCTACAGAGCCTGTTGCGGTTGCAGAATATTTCCGAAAAGGTAAACTTATTCGGAAAGATTGACGCGTAAGGAGTTCCACGCTTCTGCTGTTCTGTTCAGAAAAGTGGATTGGAAACGCCGGTGCAACAGGCTCTGTACGCCAGATTCCACTAAAAACTCCGTATATAATAAGGGGTTGTTCAAGAAAAAAGCGAATAAGTATTTCCTAGGCAAGCGTGCTACGTATTCGACCACATCATCGCTTTCCATCAGGTGAGATTGTGGTCAAACTAATGCCTAGTCTATTGTAAAAATAATAGAACATGCAAACCAAAAATAATGATACCTACTCCAATTTTTAAATGCTTAAGATATTAAAAATTCATTAGCCTCAAATCGACAAAGTTTTATCTAGAATCATAAATATTCTGTCATTGATATTGTTAAGGCTGCGTTCACTGGCTAGAGCTAGCTTTCGCAAATTTGAGATAAATAACTCACTAAGTAAGAATTTGAAACAACCGATTGGACATATTATCTTTAGAATAACATTGCAAATAGGTATAGCAATTTTCGCGTTGATATTTTATAGGATGGCAGAGGAGATCGAAAAAACAAAACAGAATAAAATTGTCTTTTCATTCTCTGCCGCGAAAATAAAACACATCAACATACTTAAAAACTGCTTCAAAATGTTTGCAATGTTATTCTAAAAAGAATGCCAAATCAGTATTCTATACCAATTTAGCGAACTTTTATCTTCTAAAATTATAAATGTGCTAAAGATATCTATAGCTGTGGCTGAACGCGGCCATAACTTAATTTTGGTTAGTTTAGTTCTCTAGTCAGTGATCTAGATAATACTTATATAGGTATTATTGGGTAAGTATGTTTGCTAGCTTGCGTACGGTGCGAATGATACACAAGTTTTATTATTGTCTACATTGAAGTTTATTTAGGCCTCGCTTTATGTTATGACCAAGTTATGACGGACATATGTACCTATAATATTGTCCCCTATGATTAATGCCTAACCTACATGACAGGACATGCTATAATCATGATCAGGGTCAGCAGAAATGTGGAAGTTCATAACTATTTACACGGTTACACGGAACAGTGGAACTACCCCGAAAGGAAGTCGTTGTTTCATCATTGTGCACATCTTTTATAATGGGACCAACCCTGAAATCGGAAAAAAAACTGAAAAATATCACTCAATGAACTGTACGCGTATAAACAGGTGATATTTCTTTGCGATTTCAGGGTTAGTCCTAAAGTAAAAGTTATTCATAATGATTAAAAGAAAGACTACACTTCGCCTTAGAAACACCGTTCCGTGCAACCCTGAATGTCTGACTTAACACACCCGAAAATCTGTCTTATCTTTAGTAGGTAGGTCAACGATTTTGTTATCAACGTCGCGTATCAGATGAAAATACTTTACAATGTTACTGCCTACGGTAAAAGCATTCATAATTCATAACATTTCTTACACAGGTAAAAAGGCTAGTCAAGTAGGTAAATAGCTAAATTGTAATATTTAATTTATTTCTATTATTTTTTTCAATGAATAATTTGAATAATTTACGTTACTGTGACTTGTATATCTGACATTGTACTCGTATAAATAACGCTGTAATGATTTTTGTTTTTATGTCAATAAATAATTTGAATTTGAATTTAATCATATATGTAGGTAGGTAGGTTAAAGGTTCACAAATTAAAAAGTTATTGTACCTCGTGGCACGGCCATGGATGTTTTTCTTTCTTATATCTTTAGATGGTATAAAATAGTTTAGAATTTGTACCATTTTGTACCACTATTTAGCGATTTTATACTCATTAGATTTTGGAGATACGATGATATCTGTCCTGAAAAAAAAATGCCCAGTCTGGTTGTGCTAGAAAGAATGCTTTCTAGCACGACCAGGCTGGGCAATATATATTTTTAAAGATTTTAAGGGTACATGAAATTTTGTCCGTTAAAAACCGATCTAATGAATATGTAGTAGGTAATGTTATGACCTACATGTGTATACTGTATAGTAAGGCTTAGAGTAGATAAATTTTCGCGATAATGTTGGATACTTTACTGCAGGACTGATTCATTTTTTTTGTCTGGAAGTAAACATAGCAGATAAACTGATACCTAAGTATTCACAACATTGATCTAAATCAAATAACTGTTCTGTTACCTGGTTCGACTTCGACATTTTCTCTTGAATTTGAATTTAGGGCACTTTTTGAACACTGAGAAAGACACACCTAAGAATCCCATTATGCACTTAAAAAAATATCACATATTTATCACGTAAGTGTTGTAAAATGCGGTTTTAATCACAGATGGTGTGCGGTGCGGAGGCGACGTGCTCCGTGACGTGACTAAGCTGTTAGCGCGTGCAGGCCGGCCACCACTGGCTGCCGGAGCACGGAGTCTGCTACTCGAGCTAAGCGTGTCACCGCGTGCAATGCGCGATGCACTCCACTGGGCCGGAGACTGGACTTGCTTGCTGCACGGTCAACTGCGAGATCATTACGCGCCTTGCAAAACTTCAACCGCAGTCACAGATGAAATAATAGTATATATACCGGCGCCTCGCAGTTCCTCATTTTATCCCATACTTCTTGAATGCCCATGCGCATAGTTAAAATATACTGACCGCGAATATAAGTAGGTAGGTATGACCTCAGCGTGCTCCTACACACTGGCGCAGACAGCAAGTGACGATTTCAAATGGGTATAATATTTGCTCATTTTGACTCGTCGTGTTGCTTCTATTTAACAATAATGTGTGTGTAATGTAATATGCAAGAACATCTTTGTTTACCTTCATTATGAATATGAATAAAGTTACCTTTTTAAATAACACTTTGGGAAATGTTAGATAGTAATGGTAACGACAGTTATGTACTCCTTTCAGACACGTATTGTTATCATCTATATACGAGTATTACAAGCAAAATCAACTCCCTCCTTGACTGACTCATGAAATCTCGAAACCTACTTGACCTTTGAAGCTCCCGCCGACCGCTTGTTGGGTACCCCGGCACTACGTCTAGACAAACGTGCTCCATCGAAGAATGCATCATCGGCGAGGTAGCGTCCAAATGCAAGCCTATTATTTCATAAAATACTTTTCATTACTTTTACTCGGAAAGTAGGTCTGAAGGTGCCTGAAGAGCGGCTTGAAAGTAATACATTTTAGCCCTAGGGAGAATCACTTTTAATTGACTCACTGTCAATCGAACGTCTGTCAGCTGACAACTGACAGACGTTCAAATAAATAAAAATACTAGTTCTATTTTCATATTTGTATTGAACCATGTACCAACTTTTTTTTCTCCTCAGAGGATTATGGTCCCGCACATCTCGTGCATTTGCCAGTGTCAGTTCATGTTTTGATTTTTAGTGTATTCGTAATGAAAAGCGTAGTGTTTACCTCGAGGTTAAAGACTTATTTAGTCCCTCGAACTATTAGCCAAACCCTGTCTCGGGACTAAATAAGTTACTTTCACCCCTAGGATAACAATGTACTATTGTTGCCATACCTAATCAGGTTCACCTTAATCATGATACCTAGGACTGCATGTGAATTTCACAATTTGCAAGAAATTGTTGATAGATAAGAAAAAATGTGGAATAAACGCACGAGCGTCATATTTTAGTGATTTTTAAGTGCCTCAATACTTCCATTTAACCTCTGAACCTCCACTTTATTGTAGGAATACCGATTACAATTGACATCTCAATAGGAGAGATACCTACTTGTTCATATTTTATACAGGGTTATAAGAAAAGGGTATGCTGAGCCGAAAGGGGTTCGTTATACGAAACTATTTATTGAGTTTCATATGTCAATTGATTCTACCGCAAGTGTTAGCAATAAGTTATGTTTTTAGTAAGTAGATTAGATTTTTTTGATTATTTTTTAAAAAGAGGAAAAAGGGGAATATTATGTAGTGACAGAGCGCCCCCCTCCGCTCCAGTCGTCTCCCAACCGTGGCCCGAGCCGCGCAGTTGTAATCAATGAAATAAATATTGGAAAGTCATAAAATCTTTAATTAAAGTAAATAGGATTAAACCCGAAACTCTATATAACAGACAGGTTTAACATCATCATTATGAACAACTTTTACTATAGGACTAACTTTGAAATCACGAAAAAAAGATCAGTTGTACCATACATTTTATCAAGTGAATAACCGTTTTCTTTGGTACAGCTGATATTTTTTTCGCGATTTCAGGGTTAGTCCCGTAGTAAAAGTTGTTTTCAGTACTAATACTCTGAAAGTAGGTCTGAAGTTGCCTGAGGAGCAGGTTGAAAGTAATACATTTCAGCCCTAGGGAGAATCACTTTCAACTGACAGTGACAGTTGTCAACTGACAGACACTCAAATTATAAAAAACTAGTTCTATTTTCACATTTCTATTGAACCATGTCCAACTTTTTTTTTCTCCTCAGAGGATTATGGTCCCGTGCTTCTAGTGCATTTGCCAGTGTCAGTTCATGTTTTTATTTTTAGTTTCCTTGTATTCGTTATGAAAAGCACAGTGTTTACCTTGGGGTTAAAGACTTTTAGTTAGGCTACTATTATTATGATGAGTATCACTTTCGGCTGAGCATACCCTTTCTTTATTACTCTGTACCTACCTACCTACCTGCCAGATTTCAGCTTCGTAGGTCAAGTAGTTTTCGAGATTTCATGATGAGTCAGTGTGTGAGTGTGTGGGCGAGTGTGTATTAATTCGCTCAGTATGCACACTTTCGCATAACTAGTGAGCATGATAATTATGATGTACAGTAGAGTTATATGCGCATTTAAGTAAGCATTTCTAATTGTAAGTACGAGTGCATAAGGATTTGTTCTAGTTCTACCTACGTTATTTTATTACGATAGCTAATAGTCAAAGAAGTCTTTTATTACAACTAAAAACCCTTCAGCTCAAACGTAATTGGATTTGAAATTATGTCGACTCAAAGGGAATAAGAAGAACATTTCGAAAGTGAAAAACTCCCGGGCGCTATAACTCGCGAGGTTAAGCCTTAACTTACTTAACGTGACCAGGGAAATTATTCTTTTCTTGGGAAAAATTAAAAGAGCAGACATCGTTGTCGCAATTAATTTGATCGGATTAATGAGACGCTTAAATAAGTTTTATGAGACTCGTAGGAGTTTATTGCACGGTGGAGCCGGCGCGGCTGGTCGACTTAATAAACGCTCTGGGAAAATGACCATCTGCCACTTAAGGGTCAGCTAAAAGTACGCAGCTATCTCATTCGGGGAGACACAAAAACGTCGAAAAATAGTTTTATTGTATCTCCTCCAACGTCCTAAAAAAACCCACACCGTCCTATAAAATATCATCACGAAAATTGCTTTATACTATTTGCAATGTAATTCTGAAGATATTGCTCAATCGAGTTTTTTTCATTCTCATTCAGTAATTTTACCTTAAAAATAACTGTTGAAAACATGGGAATGAGATAGCTTTGCCTACTTGTATCATGTTTTCATCAACTGTTCCATTTCCGGGTACCATTATACCCGTTTAAGAATTGAAATTGTAGGCTTCCTATAACCAGTGATGTGCGTTATTATATTATAAACCACAGGTTAGCAATACTGTGTCCCAGGCCACAGTGATGTGTAAATGTTCCGTTGGTAGGTATGTACCTATGCTATGCTAATACATCCGTGTCTGTACACTATTAGGAAACTTAGGAGCTTATAAAAATATCGTATTGTAGACCAAAAACCTCTCCTTAAGGGGGCTCTTCTCGTCTGCAGCTGTCTCGCTCGTATATACCTACATATTCACATTATTGAAGATATAAAATTAGTGAACGTGAATTTCCAAAAAGTGACAACATAATCTCTCGGTGTCTATCGTGACATTAAAAACAAATATATTAACACATTTGATACATTTAAATTTGACGGAGTAAATAACAAGTGTTATTTTTTTCTTATTACCATATTACTCCGTCAAATTTAAATATATCAAATTGACAGTTTCTTTGTTTTTAATGTTACGATAGACACCAAAACATGTTTTTGGAAATTCACACTCACTGATTTTATATCTTCAATAATGTGAATATACGCGAGCGAGAGAGCTGCTTACGAGAAGAGCCCCCTTAAACACGTATCAATCAATACGTGCAAAGTAATTCTTAGTGAATTTGAAAGTACTTATAGGTTTACAAGTAGGTATACTTTATCTGTAACCTCTAGCAGTGTTACAGACAATCCGTATTTTATTCGTGGAATAAAATATACGAATTAAATGCAGACAGAATGTTTGTTGTTTGATTCATTTGCATATTTTAAGATTAGAATAATGATTATTTCATTGAATTGGCTGTATTTCTAGGGTGGTCCCATTTTAACTTAAAGAAAATATTCCACCTCTAAGTGTAAGACTATTACCATAATTACGAGTATATAATAATTTGTATCTAATATTATTATGAACCATAATGTAAAAGTATTTATGCTCTGTGGTGACGAGCATCTATTGACTGTTGACAGATACAATAGTAATGACGTTGCAAACGGTAACATTGACTTTGACAGATACTCGTCATCGATAACTCGTCATTGATATGGAGCTGTAAAACAAATAGGACATTATTGTAATATTATAATAAATCCTCAAATATCTTAATAATCCTGGTTTCATTTCTGAGATTTAAGCGTGGTCTTTTATCAGGTTGGAAATTAGGGGATGATCCCGTCTATTGAACTTCCCGTCGGGTCGGTTGTACATTTATATAGCCTTTCGGTGACAGAACCAAGTCGGGTGACTGCCAAGATAAAGTTTTTTTTTTAAATGACGTTTCATAATTTTAAATTAAGATACTAGTTGGCTGTGAGTTTTTATCCTTAAAGTGTTTTGTTTTTAGTTTTTATAAACACTCCACCTTATTGGAAACTTGTGCTGGTCTAGGATATCATAGACATGAAGAAAAAAATACTCAGTAATGTATTGTATACTAGCGACCCGAACCGACTTCACACGGGGTTTTATTATATATAAATCTTCCGTAAAAAATTATCTAACTTATGTTGAAAACCGCATCAAAATCCGTTGCGCGGTTTAGGAGGAGTTAGGGGATATACAGACAGGCAGACACGGAAAGCGTCTTTATTTTATACTATGTAGAGATTATGAATTTCACATACAGATTCAGGTTAGATATCATATGATGACCCCAATTGGGTAAGGCTTTGTTGCTTTACCCAATTAGGGTCATTATTATGTCATTATTTATTATAACAAAGCATGGTGATCGATTCATTCCGTAATTAATTTGTCTAGGCTAGGCTATAGAACTTTTTGCAAGCAATAGGTACGTCTTTTATATAATTTATCTAATTTATATTTGTATAATTTATCAATGTCCGGGAAAGAAACAAACGGAAAAAAATCGAGGAGATTTTTGCAGGTTGCAGTGGGACAAAACAGATTAAAAACTCGTAACATTGTCCGTAACACGTCGACACTCATGCTTATAGAAAATTTAAATTTAATTATACGGAAAGAACAAAGACAAAATTGAAACACAACATCTAGACAATGAGTGCGAAATGCAAGTGCGGTAGAGTTTTTGCTTTCAAGCTCGACCACGCGGCACCACCATCGCCGCCGCAAGCTGCATTTTCCCTCTGAAAGCTACGGACTGCGGGCAATGCAGGTCGTTATTTTGTTTCAAAAGTTAATTGAAATGACGCACCATAATGACCACGAAGTAATGTAAATTTATTTTTTATACTGCATAATGATGACACAAACACTGAATGCGACAAGTGAACTAGTCTCAGAGACATAAGAAACTTAACTACGATGAACTGGCTGAAGATGATGATAAATGTAATATCTCTAGCTTTTGCCGGCGGGGCGCATTTTGAATATAACATAAGCTATGTCACTTAGGGATAATGTAGCTTGATGGAAAGCTTAAATAGTTAAATATTTTTGTCTTCAGTCATTCCAGAGATAGCAATTTCTTACAAACATACAACCTTATCTCATTAATATTAGTTTGTATGTGGAATGATAAACTGTTCATGAATTAATTTCTCGTGGTTTCCCGGCGCTGTCCATTCCTGGAGTACCGGTGATAACTTTTTTTTATTTCTTTAGTTCTTTTATTACAATAGGGATGTAAATATATTTAATTTTGAAATAGTCTAAAATGTTGCCTACCTACCACACAAAATGAAACGTAAATAATAAGTAAATTTTTGCCTACAAACTGCTATGCAGTTTGGCAGTATAACTTTAATATGTATGTTTTTCATTGTGATAAGTAAATTTAAATTCCTATCGTAATTTAATTAAATTTAGTCGTAACCTTATTGAAATTAAATAACTTATTAAATTAAATTTAAATTACTATGCCTGCCAGCGGTTTATTAGATTCGCTTAGTTTGGTTTTATATATTATTTTAAAACTAGTTTGTTTATATTGGATTTAAAGTTGTTTTCATATACAATGTAAACTCTATAAAAGCGACACTCGATTTAACGACTAACTCCCTTAAACGTCGAAATTGTCGTATTGTCGTTAAATTGAGAGAACAAAAATCAATATAATTATACTATTATAAAATGTATTCACTAGTAAAGTATAAAATTTACAATCAATAAACCTTAATATTGCTACAAATAACAAAAAAAAAAATGCGTATACGTATAGTCTGTAATCTTCGTTTGACGTTATTTGTTGCTACAGTATTTTATTTTAAACTAGTTTTTTTGCCCGCGACTTCGTACGCGTAGATTTTCATATAAGCCTTCAATCCTTTTTTCTTCCCTTAATCCGGCCCTTGCGCAAAATAACATAGCCTATACTTCAATCTGGTCATAGATAAGCATATTCGTGAAAACAGCAGTAAAATCCGACCGCATTTTCTTCCAGGGGTTTAGGCGATGTGCGTGAACAAACAAAAATTCTAAAAACTGCTTAACATGTTCAGCTGCATATGTGTAAAGTATTGATATAAGCATAAAAGTAAAAACACCGTCAACAGTTTTCAAATCAATAAGATAATGTGACCACAGTGCAGAGCATGTTTTGAAGTATTCTTTTTGTCTAAATTATTAAAAGTATATCATGTCATGTCGGGATGATACATCTCTGAAATTTGACTGTCCAGCTTCGCTCGTTCGAATTTTTCTATGACCATGCAATTTCTAAACTATGAATACGATCACAAGTATTTGGCTTTGGCCACGAAACCCTGACATATGCTTGTCTTGACACGCTCTTGGCTAGTTATTTCGTATTTCGCGTGCATTTGTATGTATACCTTGATTAAAAAGCCATGAAATGGAACTACTCTATTTATGTGTTAAAATATCACAGTAAAATAAAATTCTTTCTTTATTCTTTCATCAGCATCATCTAAATGCATTGGATTGAATCACCAAAGAGGTTGTAAAGGCCTATGTTTTTATAACATCCTTGATCTACACGTTCATTCATCTAAGAAGGTTCCTTAATTTAAACAAAAAGTTTTAATCTGCCTGATTATCTGAATGACAGTTGACAGTTTCAAATTTTTAATGGTTTTTCAATAACATTCTGTTTACTTTGGACCTCCTTGCTTGAGGCTATGTGACGATCCTCATATTACGTATCTGGTAACGAAGAAAATAATCATTGATTTTTTAATTTCTTTTGTGTAATAATAAAGAATTAAAATAAATGATATAACATAGCCTATGTTTTAATCTGGTAATTTCTAAGCATATTCGTGAAAACCGCATTTAAATCCGTCCAGTAGTTTAGGTGATGTGCGTGGACAAACAAACAAACAGACAAAAATTCTAAAAACTGTCCTATCGTGTTCAGCTGCTTATTTTAAGACGCCCCGTGTGTTTTTTTTTGTTATCTCGCAATTACAGATTTTTTTATCTCTACGTTTTTATTATAATATGTATATAGATTAATACGGTGTTAAGGTTTTTTATTAAGGTGTTAGGAAGTACTGTTTATTGCTGAATAATGACTTACCTATTGTTGTCGTTATTTAGAGTGGGTGTGATGCTACATAGATTGTGTCATTTTATGGACAACAAGGTAAACCAACCAATGTCAATTGATTTCTTGACGTCAATTGATTTCTTGACCAATGTCAATTGATTTCTTGATTTATTGACGTTACAAGGAGTTTGTCGTTAAATCGAGTGTCACTATATAGAATATATAACACTGTAAATATCTTTCAACAGCATTAAATACATCCTGAAAATTTGCAAGTTGTACATTCTACTGAGTTACCAGCATCTGAAGACTCCTGGGATCGCAGGAAGTTATGCCTACTGACATCTAAATATCAATATGAATGGTATATACTTTTTTAAAGGGGCAAGTGTCTTTATTAACTAAACGAAATACTAGCTAAAACTAACACTAAATAAAAAGTTAGACTGTCCATAGAGAGTTGAAGGTCTAAAGACAATCCAAATGCTCAAGCCCACTATCAGTTGGCAGCGTACCCAGCATGCTGGCGGCATTACCACGTTGAATGGCAATGCTTATACGTTGAGCCAGATACACGCCAGCATTTTGGTGACGCGTCGCGTTAACCAATTCGCGTTAACGTATATACTTAATGGTGACGACAAAAAATTAATCGTATTAACCAAAAAGCCGGCATATCTGCACCATCAAATCAGATTAAACGACCACATGATATTGTACGAGTGGGGCCGAGATTACAACCTATCAAATGCGTTTTATAACCTCCAGCGCACTTATATTGCATTGTTTTGTTAACAGCGAATCAGTTCAGATAGATGCGGTGAATTTTAGTTTAGATAACGGTAAATTAAAGAGATTCATTTATGTATAGGTGGTCATATACGATGAAGCGAATAGGGGGCCATCTACTTACCTACGTATTTTGTTTTCCAGAATGTATAATACCCACATAAATAAATCGGCAGTGGATTTACATTGATTTAACCGCTTATCAGCTTTTTATTCTATCAGATTAATCTGAAATTTATGTTTCGATCTTGTTTCGATTTTATTTTGTTTGTTGTTTTTGTTATTATTATTTTGATTTTATGTTGATTTTATTTTTGTAGCTGCGCCCCGTGGTTTTACCTGCAATATATATTCACCTCAATGAAGCAACCTACATGATAACGACAGCAACTATTATGTAATTTCTCAATATATCAATCAATGACCCTTTTTAATATATATAATAGACTTCTTGTCTTGTTGTTTCTTCTTCTTCTTGTTTCTTGTTATTTGTAGGGAAAATATTAAAACACAAAAAGTACTGTTAACCCGATCGCTACTAACTTTACAGAATCACTAGCTGGGCTAATCAAACAGGATGAATACCTATTCAAAATTCAAGTGGTCTGACAGTTGAGCCGTGTCAAGCGTTTTTGATTGGTAGTACAATTTAATTTTCAATCACGAATGGACGACATTGAAGGACGCATGTGACGTCGGTAGCTTTGAAGAGGACATGTGCTCCACACTCCACTTTACTTTCTATGCATGGATCACAATAGTGTAGATGACTGATGTTTATATCGTTAAAACCAATAGCTCCGAAAGCAGCTGCTTTCGGAGCCTATTCAATGCAAACCAACAAACAAATCTTTCTTCTATATAATATTGGTAATGATATTTATGGGCTACATTTTAATAGGACAATTTAAAAAAAAAAATCCTAGCCTTTTGAATTCCGATTTTATTAGTGTGCTAGCGCTAAAAGAGATCAATTAACGGGACTCCTCCTCAAATTTTGTATCTTAGAAATGAATATTCTCGTCAAATTTCACTTCAAATGGGAGCACCCTCGAGAATTAGTATATTTAATAAAATAAATAAAAAACATTAAAGTATGTTCTTGTTCGGCGAAGATATTGCGCAATGTAGAAAAAAATATGTCGAACTGCTGAAGCTGATATTTTGCCGTCATCGTCGCTTGAAAAATGGTCCATTTCGAGACAGGCATGTTGATATTTTGGCGTAGATCGCCCAAGTGCCGGTCTCTGGTACCTGTTGAGCGACAGCGGCGTGCGTGTCCGGAATGCAAACCGTCTCGTGCCGGATGCCGCCGCACCGCATTGTTCACTTCGCCAGACTGCGCATCGCCCGAGGGACTGCTCTAAAATGGTACGACTTTTTACAGTCTACTGAGATTCCTCCTCACTTCAACTATTGTCAACTTTTGAAACATGACTACGAGTTGATATGAGTTCTAGCGAACTTCTGGACTAGCGATGCTATAGTTTCGGGTCGCAAATCACAAAACAAAGATATACAATTCTAGTCCATTTGAATGAGTAATATATAGAATAGAGTATTCTAAATATACAGAAGATGTAATTATAGATACAATAGGTACGCTTCCAATCTAGCATACTATTTAGTTAAACCAAAGGAATTTTTGTAATTTGCCGAAAAATATTACTTACATTATTCTATCAAGCTAACCGCTCTGATTGCCCAGAGTTTAACTGCGCTAACTTTTGAATAAAAACTCCATTTTATTTGACCTATAAACCCACTGAACCTCAATTTTAAAAAGTTTAGATTCCATCGAATTCGACTTAAGAGCTCTACAACTCTCTACAAGCGGCCTAAAATTCTGTTGTACATTTTAATTAACGGTCCCTATTGACAGAAGCAATTAAAGTACCACATCGAAGAACCTATGATTGGTATGAAGCATATACTGGAATTTCCTAAAGCTTGGTAAGCTGTAATCAACAAATAACAACGTAGATATATGTACCTACGTTGTTACTTGTTACGTAAGTACGTAAACGATACTACCAATAACCACTTATTTGTGTATCTATTTAGTACCTACATGTTAATTATCAAGCGCTAGAGAAGTCTGAATTTAAAAATATACATAACAACACCTAATCGATCACATTCACACAAATTAGATACGACATAACTCGAAAAGTTCCGTTTTTTAAATGGTTAGCCTACTAGTTTCACATTACGTGCAGTTAATAAAAAATGAATAAAAAAGTTCATTTAACAGCATGTCTGCAACTACGTGGATATAGAAGTAAGTATAACAAAATACAAAAATAAAAGTATAATTTCAAATGATTGCCGGGTCAAAATCAGTGTGAAAATTAGATGCTAAGTATATCCTACCTTTAGAGAAAGATACTCGACACGGTCCATAATAATGATTCAACATTATTTACACTAGTTAACGCTGGCAGTTACAGTCAATAGACATCCGTCCAAATACACGTCGTGTTAGAATTGAATAGCTTGGCACCGAAATTCTAAGGGATTCGTAGCCTATTCAGTCGACGACCTCAATCGTCGAACAATACGCTTGGAACGGACTCACAAACCGTCGCCAACGGACCCTGCTTTTGCTACGGCTATAGAATCATTATTTATAATCACACACAGTATACATTTTCTTATTTATACCTAAGCATAATAAGAAACGTTTAAAAAATACCCGACCGCGTCAAACATTTCACTAAAACTAGGTGGTTTATGTGTTTGAAATAAACAATCGACTCACTGAAAGGTCACGCGAGGTTAAGAAGTTGGAATTTATGAGACTGCTAAAGTAGTTTACAGAAAATAATACCGATTCTTAAAAGCTCTTTTCAGCAACACACGCCATAGTACTAAAACTAAGTGTGAAAAGCAGAATGGGAAGCGGACGGACCTGATTACTCTGAAGGCGATTTTAGATTTTCTCTTGAGTCTTATGGCGTGCCGTCTTCGGGCCACGGCGGTGGAGCCCGCGAGCAGCGAGCTTTCAACGGCTTCGCAGTCGGTGAACTCCTCGCTGGAGGGGCTGAGCGGCGCGGGCGGCGGTGGTGGCTGACGGGGCGGGCGCGTCGGCGCGGACGCCTTCGAGCTGCCCGCGGAGCCCCCCCTGCCCCACGACAGCATGGAACTCCGCAGGGACCTGAGCGTCTCCGTTGTACCCCTCTCACTGCACAGCCGCCATGCACCAACATATCGCCGCGCACCGCACACGCACTCTGCTCTACCACAGCCCAGCACTCGATCCGAACACTTCACTCTAACTTCACTGACCGCGTCTGCATGCTACTGAGGTGACGTCAGCACCATTAATAAATTGTTTTGTACTGTTAATTCTAGGTGATCACGTTAAAACTCCTAATTCGTATCAACAAGCGTCGTGCGCGCGGGGCGAAACGAGCTGCGCGCGCACAGCTCCTGCCTTCGGCATCGTTTTATCAGTGCGCAAACAATGCTATCTGTTGCGCATACATTAGCGGTGATCACTCGTGACGTGAACGATCCTATTGTGCGATTACATCATTTGGTTCACTGTTTAATTCTTTCTCACTATGCTTCTAGCAGTCAACATACCGGCAGTTAGTATTATTGATAGCAATCTGTTCTAATTGCAAAACAGTAAAGTTACAACTCAATCAATAAGTGCTGATTAATGTGTCCTTGTCAATTTGGTACAGTGAATGTCCTATGGACACAAACTGAGTCATTATCACGTCGTGACGGCAACATCGACCTTCTAAGCTTAGGGCGATCGAGGATACATTATATAAAAATGTAATATTCAAACAGGAAAATATGTTTCAGTTAATCTTTTATTATTAATGTTATATGCCAGTATGTTATTAATGCAGAGCAATGATACCAAGATTTAAAAAAAAATTGATCAAAATGAATCATCCGAAATAGTACTTCGATCTATATTGGAACTATTAACGTTTACGTTTACAATACATTACAAATCTTTTACGAAAACATCGCGAACACCTGTTATTTTTGTTCTGAAAAGTTTAAAACAACATCACAATATAATTCCACATTTTGTAACATTCACTTCACAGACAAGTCGGGTAGTTGTCACTGTACTAGTGCCGGATCTGATCAGGCGTGATGACAATACAATAACGGGTGTGGACTGGACGTGTTATGTCCGGGAACCATGCGCGTGTACTAATGCTCGTAGAATCGTATGCGCGGGCGCCGGCCGAGGGCCGAGCCGCCGGGTCTCCCGCTAACCGCAATCGCGACATGTGCCGAAATAGAAATACTTCCAGAGGCGCGTCTGCAAGACCGCACTTGTCACCTTGATTCGTACTAACTGTCGCCTAATCTGTCAACAACGATGAAAGAAGTCGCACACGTGGCCACATACATCATGTCAAACATGGATCACATGGTGATTACAAACACAAAGTAAACCATTGACGAAGTATGTCGTTATAATAAAAGCAATATCGATCCGTCCATAGCCCGTGCTCTTATCATATATGTGTCAAAATAGCACGATTTTCCATTAAAAACAAAACACACTATACATACTTAGGTAAAATTCCGTAAAATTATCTTGTTCCCAGACCTGGAGCTACCGTCGCGCCGCATAAAATGACACTTCAAAACTGTTGCATGGAAAGATCTTGGCAACTAGTAGCGGTACTATCAGCTAATCATTTTATAAATGAAATTACTGTTTGAAGCAAGATCAAAGAACGTTAGTAATTAGATGGTTGTGAATGAAGTTTAGTAAGCGCTCAAGGCTAGTGAAGCCATGCGTGTAACAAAACCTTCTAAGTCCAGTTTCCTTGGCTAGCAATTAGACTTGACCGTTAAATGTGGATTATGAACGGTCTTGAACAAACTTTGTTTCTTAGCTGTGCTGTTAGCTTTACCATTAATGTAGATAAACTTTTAAGTGTAATATAAAATACGAACCTATTCTAATATGCGTATTATGTACCTACTCGTGACATTGTCGTTTTTAGGGTTCCATACCCAAAGCGTAAAAACGGGACCCTATTACTGAGCCTACGCTGTCTGTCTTCCGTCCTACCTTTAAACGGCTGTATCTTTCGAACCTTAATAGATATTAGCCAGTCGAAATTTTCGTATGTAATGTTACGGCAGATTAACTAAGAAATAATAAAGTCAAAAACTAAAGGGTTACAATAACCCCATATAACGAATGTATTTTTTGAACATATTTTTGTATTTGCTCTAGTGTAAAAACGGTTATACTTATAAGCGTCAAATTTGGCATGATTCTACACATTCTAAAGTATAACAACAAATAATAAATAATGGCCAAATTTGAGTCGGTCACACATTTTTGTTCATTATCAAGTTAAGCAACGTATATCGGTTACTTGGATGATCTCATCATTTCTTTCACCGAATCGAAATTGCATATTTTACTAATTTTGAAGTCGGGTTTTAAAATTGTATTTTCTGGTGGTACGGAACCCTCAGTACGCGAACCCAACTCGCACTTGGCCGGCTTTATTTATATTAAAATGAGTAAAAAAATCGATTTGTAGTTCAGTAGGTAAGTTTATGCATTGCTATTCAGTGTAGTAATGCCGCCAGCATGCTGGGTAAGCTGCCTGGCAACTGGGAGTTGGCTTGAGCTTTAAACTTTCAAGTCTATGCTATGGCTATGGGCAATTCCAACGGTTTTTTTTAAATAGACCAAGTAGTTTAGAATAGAATAGAAAACTCTTTATTGTTCACACGAAAAATTACAAATGTACATAGTTAGGTAACATAAAAAACAACTTAAAAACTAGTGAAACAATTGGCGGCCTTATCGCTATAAGCGATCTCTTCCAGGCAACCTTAGTATGGAGAGGACATACAAAAGAGGTAAGGGACGGGGTGTGATGTAATAATGGAATAACTGGTATATAAAAACATAGACATACATTATAATAATACACTAATACCTACTGAAACAATATATACAATAATACACATACATAAAAATATTAAATACATACATACTTATAAACATAAAGCGAGTTAATAACGATACAGTAGCTACTCCGAGATATAGTACAGTTTCACACGACGCTTGAAGACTTCCTGTGAGGATGCCCGTTTGATTTCTGTAGGTAGCTCATTTCACAGTTTAACAGCTTCTACCGTGAAAGAGCAGCCATAGAACGAGGTTTTGTGAGCAGGAATATCTAAAGTGAGCATATTAGCTGATCTAAGTGATTTAGAGTGGATTAAATTCCGATATTATTTAAACGCTCCTGAAGGTAGCGCGGGGAAGAAGGATTGAAAAGAGTACTATAAAGAAGAGACAGGATGTGAGCATCCCGGCGACGGCGGATGGGGAGCCACTTGAGCTTAGTGCGAAATTCGGAAACGTGGTCATATTTGCGCAAGCCAAATATGAAACTGATACAAAAATTTTGAAGGCGCTCAAGTTTATTTAGCAATTCTTCTGTGAGATCAAGATAGCAGACATCAGCGTAGTCAAGAATTGGGAGCAATAGGGATTGTGCAAGCGCCACTTTAGTAGTTTTGTAGTAGTAGTTTAGGTGTAAGCTTATATTTTGTAATATTTTTTTTAAACGCATGCACTATCGGTGTTGAAATAATGCTAGTCACTTTGTATCATGTTTTGCCCAATAGGCGTACAAATCTGTAGAATAATCGTATAATATTAGAAGTTTAAATATTGCATATCTACTGGGTTACGCGGAAAAGGTGTACTAAGCCGAAAAGGGTCCATAGTACCCATACTACCGACTGCAGACTGATTTATTACATACAGCGAGGGCGCAGCCGCGCCTCAGGTAAACCTAACAATATAATTATACTTAACAATTATGAACAACTTTTACTATGAAAGCAACTCTGAAATCACAAAAAAACATCAGTTGTTCCTTAATAAACGGCAATTTTGCGCGAACTGCTAGTCTGTGGAATGCGCTGCCGGAATGGGTGTTCCCCGATGTTTACAATCTGGGCGTCTTCAAATCTCGAGTGAATCGGTTTCTTCTGGGCAAGCGTGCTCCATCGTAGACTGCATTACGCTTAACATCAGGCGAGTTGGCGGTCAAACGCAAGCCTTTTAAAGAATAAAAAAAAAAATAAAAAAAAATTACACTCTATAACCTATTGTAGAGTGTAAATGGAACAACATTTTTTTTTCGTTAATACATAGTTGTATGGTTTCATAGAAATAGTTCTTTATAATTATGTGTACTATATGGATCCCCCTCTCGGCTTGGTACACCATTTCCGCGTAACCCTGTATATATTTTTTTACATCACCTGTTTGACAATGTTCAATTATGTAACACATAACCTAACCTAAAGTAGTTAAGTCATTCTGCAGGGAATAGAATCATTCGCGCTCGAGATTCAATATGCGCCTGGACTAAAGACACTGTTTTATCCTCTTAGTGAATACAACTATATGTATTATGTACTTATCGGTGGCGATTGGGTTAAGCTTCTAACATGCATGCAAACTCCAGCAGATCTTTAACAAGTTAGAAGCCGTAAGCACCTCAAATTGTATGAAACCCCAGGGTGCCACATTTTATGGATGTCGCGTGAGTAATTTTGTGATTGTGTAAGTTTTTACGCCCAGCCAACTGTTTTCGAAGGGTTTATAGTTACTATTTGCTATGGTGCAATTTGACATTGTTGTATCGACGTCTGGCTCCTGCCAAAGACGGAGATTGTACTCTGATTTAGGTTGGAGGACTGCTCCAACGAGAAATAGGCACGAAGTAGGTGAGCTCGTGGCATCCAACCTGATACAGATCTGTGAATCCATCAATGTTTATGTTAGACCTAGTTCAATGCACTGTGGTCAGAATTATTCTTAGGCATGTAAACTTAGTCGTAAAGCATAGTTTAAAATGTATGGTTCGCATGATCCATTTCGTGTGTTAATCATTAGTATGCATGGATTGTATGTCAGAAGTTTTCGGAATAATGCCAGAAGAACTCATCACATCACTCAATCTACACGATATGTAAGCCAATAACCTATTACATTAAAATATTATAAAGATTGATTGTCAGCGAATTTTATCCAATTCGCTGGATTGATTGCCAATAAGTTTACCCCTAAACCGGATTTCGTCAGTGAGAAGGAAAAGAAAAAGTTTGATGAACGACTTGAGCAAATAAACGAAGTGGAGTGAAGTGACGTCATTCATGATGCATCCACTACGTAAATAATATCATTAATAATTTATTAACGATGCGAAGCGTATTGGGAAGCAGATTTAATATGTATGATAAATTTATAAGCAAACGTCAGAGTGAGATCCGAATAGAAAATAATGACGGATTCTGATGATGTGAAAATGTTTGTTCTTTTAAAGCAAACAATTTTGGACATCTTTCTGAGAAGAATACATTACCGGCCTAAACCATCAAACAGTATATAGGTAAAACGATACAATAGTTGCTATGATAAACAATACAATACTTACAATAACGCAAATTATAAAAATAATCGTGCTTCATCGAGATAAAAAATGTTTTTCAACTTATATTTAATATAATCTATATTTATTATCCTTTTTCAGCTAATATTTGTTATAACATTAAATACGTAAGTATTTTCACTTACAATTCATTACATTAATTCAATTTTTACTACACGTGTACCTAATTAAACGAACAAAGTTTTACTATGACATGGTTGCTGTACTCAGGGTTGGGTCCTGCCTGACTCGGGAACTCTATTACACCTTACTGGGAACTCCTCAAGGGTTAGCAGCACAGACAGAAAATGTTGTATACGCATTCAATTATGATTATCCATGCTAAACGTCAGTTTAGAGAATTTAGATAAAAGCTAGTTTAAAAAATTATTACTTTTCGTATTAATTTATTTAACTAGGATAATTATTAATGTACAGTCAATTTTTCTCTCACGACTTTTAACCAATTCTTAACTCTAATTCCCAGGCTATTATTATTGTGTATGATAAAACAATAAAATGCTCTTTTCATGTGCCCGTCTGGTGCCAAGTGCTCTACTATCTGCGCAAGAGCACGCGACATTTTATAGAGTGCGCGGGCGCCCGGTCGGCAGAACATCTGCCAAGTGATGAAGATATTTTTACACTACAAGTATGCGCGTGACCACCTCTTCAACATACAGCTATTTAAAATTATCACAATAAAGAAATTTTTAGACATAAACACGGAAGAAAATATTTCACGTTCCTGATATCACTACGCACAATATCTATATTTATCATGGTTTTTTTTTCGCGGTGAAGCATTGGCTCTACATCCACGTTTTGTACTAAATATCACCGACGAGGTACCTATATCAACCGGGTTCGAAGCGTATGAAATCATGTCGTATATTATCTCATCTTCATCAGCCAGAAGACGTCCACTGCTGAACATAGGCCTCCTCCTTTAACCTCCACACTGACTGAACGACATCCTGCCCTGCATCCACTGGATGCCCGCGACTCCCACAATGTCGTCGGTCCATCTAGTGGAAGGCCTATCTACGCTGCGCCTTCCGGTTCGTGGTCTCCACTCAAGAACCTTTCTTCCCCATCGGTTATAGATTCTTCGATGGATGTGGCTTGCCCATTGCCACTTCAACTTGCAAATTTTAATAGCTATGTCGGTGGCTCTGGCTCTTTGGCAAATATCTACGTTCCTGATTCTATCGCGTAAAGAAACTCCGAGCATAGCTCTCTCCATTGCCCGTTGTATGATTCTGAGTTTTCAGTTAATTACATACTTCATCTCCTTGTCTGAGATCAGTCTTTAGGGATCCATAGCTACAAGGAACCCTTATAATTTCGTTCTGTCTAACCGTCTGTCTGTACATCCGTCCATCCCAATTTTTGAGAATCTTTTAACTTTTATAGTTATTAAGATAAGTGCATGAAACCAACCCACCGAAAAAGCGGCACCAACTGGCTCCGAAAGTTCCGAAACCTCTTTTCTCGTTTTGACCGATAAACAGAACATTATAGTTTTGTTGCTTTGCCAACCCTGGCGCTACGGTTGCGTGTAGGTTATAAAATCAAGGTCAGCCGGAGCCGACTTTCTGTACCTATTCTGTGACGAAACTTTGCACAATTACAGTTTAAGTATAGATCTCAATTTAAATGTATAAAAAATGCATTTTAGGGGTGGCTCTAGAACATGAAAGGGGGATGTTTTTTTTTTGGCTGAACCCATCCGTGTGAGTTTGAACTTTTTGAGTTATATAGCATTAGAACTGTAATAAATCCAAGACGTTCTAGCTCAAAGTCATTGACTTTTACGTGAATGTTTCTTTAGTAGCTGATTTTATACTAAACTATAAAAAGTATATGTCGCGATGATACTTCTTTGAAATTTGGCTAAGTCCACAAAGCTTCGTTTGTTTGATATTTTTTTCTATACTCACCTAACCACCAATGTGGCCTAGACTATGAATGAGACCATAATTGGCTTGTGGTGGCTTTAGATACGGAACCCTGCTGTATGCGTGTCCCGACTTGCTCTAAGGCAAACAGGCAAACGGTCTACCTGATATAAAGCGGCGAAGCAGTAATCGGTGCCTATGGAAACCACCAACTTTATGCTGTATTTTCGAGGTTTTGCCAGCACAGATGCTGGTTGTAGTAACCCTTTTTGAAACCCTCTATGTTGAAACTTGACATTGGCGCAGTTCCTATAGCATTATTTTCCATCGTTTTGACCTTCAGCGACATAACTGCTGCCTTTTCTTTTTATTTTGGTCGATGTATGTTCTTGTCTATCTTCAAAACCAATCATAGTAGAAAACGCGTGAATGTACGCGCTCATTACAATAAATAAACTTTGTAAAACAACGCGCTAACAGTAAAAACCAGATGTGGAATTACCAAGTAGGTATAAATGTGTATGTCTATCCTACAGAGAACTTGTAGAAATAAAATAAATAACTTTAGTATTGGAAATGTCTCAGTGGGAACTACTGCAATTATTTCACGTGCAGTTGTGAATTTAATTTGAAGACGCTAATAATATTCCAACATAGAAATTATTTAACGTGAAAGATGTAGATACAATATATGTATATTAATGGAGCAACGTATAAACTTCAGATCAGACAAACAAGGTAGATATGGTAAGGTGGCGTGGCAGGTGCGAACGCATCAGGCCTAAAACAGGCTTAGTTAGCTGGGGACAAATTCTCAATATTTTTTGAAGATTTTCCCCCGTCGCCTAAAAAGGTAGCTTGGTACAAACTATTTTCTATAAATTATTTTATTTTTGATTGTGTGACTCAGTGATGAGCCTAAGTAAATTGCTCACCAGTATAGACTTAGCCACACGACGACTTTGCGGTTATCAAACTTAAGAGTGATGCGACGTAGTTAGTAGAAATTTCGACTGATAGCGCTAAATTTACAAGTGCTAGACATACATTTAGAGATGACCAGAGAATAAAGTAGTAGTGCTGAATACGACCACAAGTATGACTTTGGCCACGGAACCCTGACATATGCTTGTCTTGCAAAATGCATTGGATTGAATCACCAAAGAGGTTGTAAGGCCTATGTTTTTATAACATCCTTGATCTACACGTTCATTCATCTAAGAAGGTTAAGGAACCTTCTTTAAATTTAAAATGTTTGTCTGAATGACAGTTGACAGTTTCAAATTTTTATAATGGCTATGTCAATAACATTATCTTTACTTTGGACCTCCTTGCTTGAGGCTATGTGACCATCCTCATATTACGTTTCGGGTAACGAAGAAAATAATCATTGATATTTTAATTTCTTTTATGTAATAATAAAGAATTAAAATAAATGATATAACATAGCCTATGTTTTAATCTGGTAGTTTCTAAGCATATTCGTGAAAACAGCATTTAAATCCGTCCAGTGGTTTAGGAGATGTGCGCGGACAAACAAACAAACAAACAAACAAACGGACAAAAATTCTAAAAACTGTCCTATCGTGTTCAGCTGCTTATTTTAAGACGCCCTGTGTGATTTTTTTTTGTTATCTCGCAATTACAGATTTTTTTATCTCTACGTTTTTATTATATGTATATAGATTTTTATTATATGTATAGATAGATAGATAGATAGATAGAAGAAGATATCAGAACTTTTGACTAGGTGAACCGATTTTGATGATTCTTTTTTTATTAATTTGGTCCGGATCTGATGAAATCGTTTTTTTATATTGAGAAATATTTCACTACTATTTTGTACTTACTTTAGTATTAAAAATATTATTTGGTGTTAAAGGAAACCCAGTGTTAGTGCACGAGCCTGACTCGCACTTGACCAGTTCATTAATTTACTTTATATTTTGAGCTTAGTAAGAAATTTTTGTAATGTTTTATTGTTTCATTAATAGGTACCTATTTAGTAGAGTCAATTTAATCTTTTTAATTTAGTAATAAGCTTGCGTTTGATTACCAAATCCCCGTGATTTGCGGACTACAATGGAACACGCTTGCGTAGAAGAAACCGATTCACTCGTAATTGTAACTATCGGGGAACACCCTTTCAGGCAGCCAGCGCATCTAGAAGCTAATTACTATTACCTGAGTTATTGTCCAGTTGCGAGTTTCCGCATGAAGCCATAAATTTAACAAGACGCTTCTTACCTTCTTAGCTACTATACTTTTAATTATATTCTTCTTTAATTAACATTTCCCATAAACTCATAGGTATTAATCGTCTTATTTACTCGTACTCGTTACTCGTTACTTCGTTACTTTGTCTTTCAACTTTTCATCCATAAATTATTAATTAAACTTTTTTCTTATATACGCCTTAAAGAAAATCATGGGACTAAGCACTTGGGTACAATCATAAAAAAATGTGTTATTCTTTTTAAGTTGGTGTGTATTTTTATTTGATGATATTTTATATTATAAAGATATCGATTATTATGACGATAAAACAATAAAAATGTAAGTACTAGATTATTTTGTTATAACGATGGATAACCGTAAATAAGCAAGGTGTTCATGAAAATGAACACCTTGCTTATTTATGAACGATAACCTAAAACAGAACTACCCTAGCTGCATTGCATGCTTAAACTTCAATAGATAGTTATATTGAGTCCCATTACCTTTAATCAACGTCATGATCAACGTTAAAAACAAAAGATTGCTCTTTTCCATTTCTCTAGATCATAACAATAATCCATTGTAAACTCGGAATAGCTCTGGGCTTGGAGCTTTTATGAAAAGCACAACGAAAAACTGAACCAACTTCTAATATTTATAGTCTTTTAATACAACTTCTATTTTTAATTTCGCAAATCATTTCACGAAGCTTTATAAATAAACATTCAACATCGCATTTCATGGCTTATTACAATTTAGCCAAATTAAGAGAAGGATGAAACAGTACTTTCCTTTTGAACAAATCGAGAGTAATTCCGTCTTTCCACGGTATACGAAATGCTTTTTTAAAATATAGGCGACGTCCTAAAACAATTTGTACATTTTGCGTCTTTGTTAACATAAAAAATATTCAAGAGACGAGCTAGCGACGTGGAAGATCGAATTATCAAATTATATATGTAGGTAGTAGGTACTTTACAACACGAACTCATCAAAAATTTAAGGAAAATTGGAAATTCTCTCTGGCTGTGGCGGTATTTTGCATATGACGTCATTTGTAGTGTGACGTAGGTCTCGATCGTTCAATTTCAACTTTGCTTCGCGTCATAAGCATGGATATAATAGGTCGGGGAAAAAGTCTTTTCGTATTTTGTATGTATAAAGTTGTAGTAAAAATCTTATCCGTTGTACTGTTTGTATCTGGCTGGTTTTGATACCATTAAAAATATGACATTTTAAAAAAGGAATACTAAACGTAAAAAGCAATTTCCCGCCATTTTTCAATTGTTTTTTTGTTCGATAAAATGAGTGAATCTAACGAACAAATTCGATATATTGTGAAATTTTATAACAAAAAAGGGAAAAATGCGACACACGCCGCGAATAAAATTTGTGACGTTTATGGACCTAATGCAGTGTCATCAAGAGTAGCACAATGTTGGTTCAAGCGTTTTCAGTCCGGGAATTTTGATGTCAAAGATGCAGCTCGCTCTGGTCGCCCTGTTACGGATAAAGTCGATGTCATTTCTGAAAAAGTGGACCAAGATCGGCATATTAGTAGTTACGACGTAGCTGAAGAACTGAGGATTGACCACAAAACAGTTTTGACCCATTTGAAAAAAACTGGGTATACAAAAAACTCGATATTTGGGTGCCACACGAGCTCACTGAAAGAAACCAAATGAATCGTGTACTCATTTGCGATTCTCTATTGAAACGTAACGAAACCGAACCGTTTTTGAAAAGATTGATCACTGGTGATGAAAAATGGATCACCTACGACAAGAATGTGCGCAAAAGATCATGGTCAAAGGGCAGTGAAGCACCACAGACTGTAGCGAAACCCGGATTAACACGTAATAAGGTGATGCTGTGTGTATGGTGGGATTGGCAGGGCATCGTTCATTATGAGCTTTTACCGCCGGGCAAAACCATCGATTCGGATCTCTACTGCCAACAGCAGATGAGACTCAAACAAGAAATTGAGAAAAAACGGCCGGAATTGATCAACAGAAAGAGTGTGGTCTTTCATCATGATAACGCCAGACCGCACACATCTTTGGCCACTCAGCAAAAATTTAGAGAGCTTGGTTGGGAAGTGTTAATGCATCCACCATATAGCCCAGACCTTGCACCCTCAGATTTCCACCTGTTTCGATCTCTTCAGAATTCTTTGGGTAGTGTTAGATTAACATCAAGAGAGGACTGTCAAAACTACTTGTTGCATTTTTTTGATCAGAAGTCCCAAAAATTCTACAGCAACGGGATCATGTCACTACCTACAAGATGGCAACAAGTTATCGAACAAAATGGCACATATATATTATAATTAAATGTAATTAAACTTGAAAAAAATATGTCTTGAATTTGTTTAAAAAATACGAAGAAACTTTTTCCCCGACCTTATATTTGAGTGGTTTGGTCAAATATTTATCTATATAGTATGATATGATATTTATCTATAACTGGCTGAATCCGGCTGTGTTGCCCACGATTTTTCAGTTTTTCCGCATTTATGGGGGTGAAAGTACTCTATGTCCATGTCCTCATGATGCACACTATCTCACTACCAAATTTAGTTAATACCGTTTAGTTGTGAAAGCGAACAAATAGACAAAAAGACAGATCGTATTTTGGTTTTATTATAGGTAGGTATTAGTTAGATGATGTATCGACAAAATGTATGGAATAGCAGTTTTTTTTTTTGTTATTTTTTTTTTGAGTGAGTAATTGAGTATTGGTCCCATAGTAAAAGTTATTCATAATGATGAGCATAACGAACTCCTTTCGGCTTATACCCTTTCTGCGTAATCCTGTAAAATACAATAATTTTTAATCCCGAGAAAAAAATCCGTTCAATGCAGCGAAGGACTTCGCTGGTTCAAAGTTAATTTTGAGCCATACTTCAATTCAATTTCAAAATATATTTATTAATAATCTTAGGTATACAGTTATGTACAAATTACCATTGTACATGGAACCTGGTAGTACAGTGCAATGTGTTATAATAATTTTATCAGGCGCGCAGGCATTGTAAAAAACTTACCTACAGAGTGGAAAATACTTATAAATGAGATTTTTTTATTTTATTTAGATGGCTAGAATATTAAGTTAGTACATCATTATGTGTGTTAAGTAAGAGCATTAAATTTTTATCAATATGTAAATTTCTTTTTTGGGCCAATTTTCCTGGGCTAGCATCTCTAGATGCTATGGCTAATTGTCCAGCAATTAACAAACTGAAGATTGTGACATCATTAATACAAAATGGAATAATTATGATTCAATTAAAATTGTGGCAAGAATCAAGCTCTATTATAACACAATAGTCTCACGTCCCATCACATTACCATAATATTATTCAAAAGCTTCCATGTGGGTAATAAAATTCCTTACTCAACTAGCAAACTGTTTATTAATACAGGAGAAAAGAGGGCACGCGTGTATTATATTTCAAATTCATTAAAATAAATTGACTACATCAATACAGAGATATTTAAGCTCTGTAGGGTTAAGTGAAATCAAAATGAAACGAAATTTTTGTATCAACCAAATAATAATAAAATTGGCTACAAGTTTTTAAACTAAAAAAAGTTTATGGCGAGGTTTTTCTATTTTTTGCATGCATTTTGTATGCATGTTACTATAACACATATGACCATAAGGCTTAACGTATTGTGTTAAAGTCGTATTTAGTGGAGCTAAGCCATGGCTTAGCCATGGCCGCTTACACACAGTCGTTCGTTTCGTTACTTCTATTTTTGAGGTTTTTCTCATATTTTTCGAAAAGTATAGCTGTAATGTAAAATGTACCTTTACGGTTCCCTCCATAAATATGAAATCTGTATATTAAGGTAGGTATCGTACACATCATTTAGTAGATAGGTATTAGAAAGAATATAAAAACAACAGGGAGAAAAGCCCAAATCCGTGTTACCTACTTTTTTTTCTATCGAGCAAAATGTTACCTACTTTTTTTTCTATCGTGTTTCAGTATTCACGGTTTCATAGATAAAACATTCAATTTCGATATAACACCATTTTTATAATTTTAAGCTAGCCATGGAAGTGGAAAAATCTAAACTAGAATGACTAAAATTGCTACAAGTGGGAAAAGAGGGCCTTAAGTCATTGCCATTCAACCAATATAGACGTTTAACGTAATCAAACTTCTTTACACTTTTCAAATAATGTACGCGTGATGTACGCACGTAAAAAATATTAGAAGATACAATAATTTGCCGTCAATTGTTTAAAAGGAGTCCAATTTTATATCGCTTGTCCGCATTTGACCTCAAACTCGTCTGTTGGTAATGTGGTCGAAAATGAAGCACACATACCTTCCTTGCACATACTTAGAAGATACCTATTCACTCTAAAGACAGATATTTTTCGTCGAAGTATGCTCCTTAAGATAACGGAGCATGGCTTTGGGTCTCTGCTTAAACTGTTCTACCCCTATTTCGCCAGGTATTGTGGTATTGGAGACTTGTTGTTGTTGCGTTTCTTCGAGGAGTCTCGACCTAAATCGTATGTCTTCTGTGGCCTTACAATGCAGTAGTACATGCTCCACGGTCTCGTTTTCCTGTAGAATCCTCGGCACAGAGGGCTGTCTGTGGCTCCAATTTTGTATAAGTGATTGTTTAGCTCACAGTGACCTGTGAAGGTATCGTACCTATCATTAGACGAAGGTCCGACCTAGTTAACTTGAGTAGTTTGTTAGTCGCTCTCCTATCTGTCGATGGGTAGAAAGCTTTTGCGTGTTTAGTCTTTTGTTTTATTCCAAATATTTTGCTGTTCTTTTTCTGTGTGGAGACATAGATGATGGACACATTAATATGATGTTTGAGAAACTACACATAAATGTGTATCATTTAGCATTTCAGTAAACATACTATACTTGCAAATAATTTGTGATTGGCACTCGAACTGAATCTCTATGTTCATTCATCAATATTTAATAAAGAGCACTAATGGATCACTCACGGATGGAAATGATTGAATCCACTAAAGGCATTCATATTAACCTGCCACCTCTCTGTCTATCAGTTTAGGGTGATATGAGGTGGCCTACAACGCAGAAATTTCACGTAACTTTGAACCGCCAAAACATGAAGAGTATATGTCTACCTTTTATGTTTTATTTTGTTATCCTACTAGTTTGAAATTTACCGGAAAAAATTGCAAATAGCCATCAATATATCTATACTACGCTAATAGCATTGAGAAAAGAATTTATCCTCCAATCGTTCTGTTAACACGCTTTTATTATTTCTACCATCGAGCTGATCTAATGATGGAATCAAGAATCAGGAGGTGGATAGCGGAACACATTAATATATACATATACTACGTAATTTGGGCTCATTTGCATGGTTTGCGCATACGCGTGTTATTTTAGTTTCATAAACTATAATAATTATTGCGTATAGACTTTAAGGCTGATCCCTTAAAATTAAATATATTACAATTATAAACCTTGTAGGTTTGCCTACGAAACTACTAGATCTAGCTTAGTTATATTTTGTTCGGCGTATTGAGTAATATGTCAATGAAAATGTTCTTATACGCTAGTCTCTATAAATAAACCCTATTTTTTTGTCTCACATCTGGAAAACTATTTTTACTGGCGCTCGCAAAAGAACTCGCCAATTTTTCCCGCCCTAATGCGAAGCTAACGCCATTTGTACAACTAACGCTTCTAGGCCGTATTTTCGACTTTAGCGGGTGGTGGAACTTTGAGGTACTGATTGACATATGTCCACTTCTTGCCCAAAAGCATGATACTTAAGTAGCATATGTTTAAAAACCATTGAAGAGTTTTTATTTTGTTTATCGATGGTATCAAGCCAAGTTTAAAAAAAATCAACTGCCCTTTGACTTTCCATGAGGCGCGGTTAGAACCCCATCTAACACCCCCACACCCTATGAGCTATAAGCGTATCTGAACAGCAAGATTTTAAAATAAGCATGCTTATTGGTAGCAAAAAGGCATGTCTGTCAGTACCTATAAGGCGGACGGTGGTGGGGTGGTCACGTGTAATAAATGCGATTTGATCTCCGCCCCAGTCGCCCCGCAACCCTCTGGAGGTGGCAAACGCGGTCTTGTCTTCAAAGCCTGTAAGTAAATGCCAAATGGACAACCATACCGTCCGGCTCAAGTGCTTTCTGAATCTTTAATAGACACCTTACCTAAAGATCTTTCTCACGAAGAAAATAAAACCTCCCAGGGGAAACTGTGAAAACGCTTGCTATAAAACTCGAATAGTATAAACTTTGACAAAAATCGTTCATCTCTGAACATCTGCGCGAATTTTTGAACTGTAAAATAGGTCGTGGCGCCCGTTCTGAAACGCGGCAGGCTATTTATAGATCACGCTTTTATACCTTAACTGGCGTTGCACACAATTAAACGGTGTTTGCGTAGGGGTATATGTGGTTTACAGCTATATATGTAGTTTGCGTAGGGGTGTATCGAGGACCGATGGTGGCCAAACAATAGCATGTGCGCGCTTTACAATCTGGCACTTAACAACGAACAGCATTTCACTTTTATTTCTATTTATATAGGTTGTAACACCTGCATACCTAATATATTGGATCATTACCTAGCTCGTGTTTTAGTGGCAGTTCCGGAACGCAAAGCCAAGCAATAGCTCACACAACGGGGTGTTGTCAAACTTTGATTAAACCAATCTTAGCCAGATTAAGTAAATATAGTCCTTTATGATGATAGACGTGACTCGATATGCTTATGTAGTAGGTATATAGTGATAATATACGGAACGATGATACTGAGCTGAAAAGAAGATATTGTACTCATCATTATAAATAACTTTTTTTATAATAATTATTTCTTGTGCAGCTCCACGGTCTGCGGGGTCCGTGCCCTTTTTCAACTTATACAATTTATTTTGTCAACTATTGCTAAAAAACATAAAAGCAATGACTTTACAAGAGGAATATACAAATGATACAATCTTATTAAGGGGCCTGTTCCCGTCTGCAGCTCTCTTGCTCGTAAATTTTCACATTATTGAAGATAAAATCAGTAAATGTGAATTTCCAAAAACTGTAATAAAAACATGTTTTGGTGTCTATCGTAACATTAAACACACACACATACACACACGCAGAGACACAATATGACATGCATACTTTACATACTTACTTACTTTTTGTATACTTTAAACATAAAAGTAAAAGTTTATTATAAAGATAAGTAAATATTATCCTGACAATTTTCTACGGAACTTCGCTTTTACTACCTTAATATATGTTTGAAGATTTGACTTTTCACAGATTCTACCACAGAAAAGAAAAAAAAAGTTTTTTTTCTTCTATGGATTCGACGGTAAAGTAAAAAGTAAGCTCACAAGTGCTCGCAAAGGCTAAGTAGCCTGCCGCCTGATGTCAGAGTTAGACCCTTACGCCTCTGACATGTTTCAAATTGCTTTGTATTGTATTTTCCTGTAAGAGATAAATATTTAAACTACCTGAGATAGATTTTTTTCGTTTGAGCTTTATTATTTTATTTGGCGACAAAAGGAAAAGTACGTAGTTCATTACAATAAAATAAAATGAACACTAAGTCACGCGAGGTGATATGCTTTTTCCTGTAAGGACGTTTCTAAGCAAGCAATGGGCTACATTTTCTGATTGTTTAAACCTATTCATATTTTTCTTCAATTGATGTTGCTTTAGAAAGCTATTGAATTAGGCAATAGGGCATGGTTTTGATATGCTTTAGAAACTAAGGGCCGATTTTAGCTACTTATCTATCTAGATCTATACTAATATTATAAAGATGAAAGATTTGATTGTTTTTTTGTTTGCATTGAATAGGCTCCGAAACTACTGAACCAATTTGAAAAATTCTTTCACTGTTGGGAAGCTACACTATCCCCGGGTGACATAGGCTATATTATATTATGTAGCGAGGCCGAAGACCGAGCTTACACCCGTGCGAAGCCGGGACGGTCGGCTAGTCTGATATAAAATTGTAACAAATTTTTAAAAAACAGTTGTATAGTTACTTTTCATCACTATTATAGCGCTCGGTAAGTGGGTCATTGACGACTCAAAATGGGGGCGGTAAATATCACTCCCTAGGGAGTAAGTTGGTAATAAAATGAAACCAGCCAAGTGCAAGTCGGACTCGGGCACGAAGGGTTCCGTACCATTATCTATATAAAAGGCAAAAAAAAAAACGCGTTTGTTGTATGGGAGACCCCCTTAAATATTTGTTATATTTTAATTTATTTATTTTTAAAGCGAATATATAACTAAATATTCTGTGAATATTTCAAGCGTCTACCTGTTGCCATTATCAATATCAAGCAAAAACGAGCGGGCAATAGAAATACATCATCTATGAAAATTTCAACTGTCTAACTATCACGGTTCATGAGATACAGCCTGGTGACAGACGGACAGACAGACAGACAAACAGACGGAAGGACAGTGGAATCTTAGTAATAGGGTCCCTTTTTATCCTTTAGGTACGGAACCCAAATTAAACCTTGTAAAAAATACCGTTAAGCTTACTTTTTCTTCTCTTCGACCATATAGGTCCGTACCATGTTAGAAACTTTTTGCTCTGTGAAATGAAGTTAACAAACTAGGTATGTAAAACCTATGTGGCGTGAATCACGCGGGTGCATTGCTATTTTTTTGGCGGGAAATTAAAAATTAAACTAATTTTTGTCAGGATTTTTTGTCTTAATTCAAATTCATTTATTCCAGGCAATTATTAAATAACCCATTACCTTACACTATAGTGACGAAAAGTATATATACAGGCGAGGCCAGGCGAGGTGATCTTTTACACCCTCAAACTAATAGTGCCCGCTTCGCTCATCGGGTACCAAAATATCTCATGTATTAAAGATATCCTACATACATACCTCGTGTAACAATCTACTATTAAATATCATTGACTTACAGACTTAACGCTGGTGAAGCGTCTACTCACTCATCACGCTGCCTGACTACTCATCTAGTTGGTGGCAACTACTACACAATCATAGGATCTAGCAGTTTCTAACTCGTTCCAAATCACATTCACCTGTCGAATCCGCTACTGATGAAAACAAACGCGCAAATTCAATTCAAATTTACGAGAATATGGAAGTGCCGTTCTTATCGATCGATAAATTAGACATTTGAAATCGACAATTTCTATAAAATGACATTTGATACGTACCTACTCGGGTACGGATCAAATGACATTACAACTCGTACCGACCCAGGACCGTGGTCGACACAATAGCAATTTATCGGATTTGTTGATTTCAACTGTCATATTGATCTATATATAAGAACCATAGACCAAAATTTTTTTTTGCTACCCTAAATCTATGATAAGAACCGTACTTGCACTGCAGATTTCGAACTGAAACTGTTTTAGATAGCAACATTGGCAACTGTAATTGCAGTTTTCATTTCATAATTATTTCTAGCTAAGATATTAAATCTCACTCATTTCTAGTACTTAGGTACTTAGTTTATATTCCGTACTAATTTTAAAATCGATTTTAAACAATTTTTAAATGAGTCTAATCAAGACTTTAATCTTTAAATATCTATAGTTCAGAATTGGATGACAATGCAATAATTATTTATTTTTCTAATTTCTGATGAAAATTAAAACTTATTTAATAATATTCAATTTTATATGTATCGCTAGATAATCGATCATTCAAAGAACAGGCGGTTTTCTGACAGCTCTAGGAACATAGTTCTGCATCCATCGATAGATGGTGCTGGCGAGACATGGCTTTAATTTATTTAAATTTGTTCTCTGAAACCTACAATACAAGGGGGAGTAGACATATTATAACACGGCTACGCAAGGCACACTTATGTAAGTACCTACTAATTTGTCTTGTGTTGTGGAAAAACAAGTACTTTGTTAGCAAACAATAACCACAAATACCATAATACGAAATAAAATAACACAAAAACAAGCATGACAGACAGTGTCAGACAGATTGTCTGTTTATGAGAATAAGCAATTTTTTTATTGACCTTTCTTTATCTGTGGTTTTGCAAAATCTCTGATATCCATGTCTCGACAACCATCTATAGCATTTTTTATGAACTAATATATTTTTTAATTGTCTTTTGGAAAACTTTCCAATGTGATTAAATAGGTCTTACGTACTTTCGGAGTCTATTATGTGATTCGAAAACGTTTTTTTTTTTTGAGTAGTATAATTATATTTTGGAGTAAAGTGATATTTAGTAAACTCTTTTTAACGGAGTTCAGTCATTAGATAGCAAAATTATGGCTAATTATTCACATGATTTGGGTCTCTCATACACATTGCGTGTCATACCTAATTAATTATGTTAATTGATGTACTCGCGAATTGGAATTAATTTGTACCTACGTAACTAGCTCTGATATATACAAATCTTGCATGACCGATCACAGATAATTAACTTGGTAGGATTTACCAGTTAGGTAATTTATGCATACTCGCATCATAATATGAGCGATGCGTAGGGATTTACGGCGTAGTACCGTGAAGCCTGGAGGTATTAGGTTTTTTGTTTATTTCCTCAGACCCTCAGAGAGGATTATGGCGTTGCACGCGACATGGTTTTATACGTTGGCGCCACAATTAAGGCGCCTACTTCTTTGAATAAAATCTCCTCCAATTATTTATAATATATTATCAATGACCTCATCCCTCACTGTTAATGGCAAAATTGCCCCAACAACCGGGGTAGCAGTAGACAAGTTAAAAAAATAAATAAAAAAATACATCTGGAAATGAGTAGAAACTGACCTACCAAGAAGTATCTTCTAGTCTATGAATTATTTCCTCTCAAACGGGCTTTTAAAAAGTAAATTAACAAAGTATGGCTTTTATATACGTCACAGATATACGCCACAACTTAAAAGAACTTGAAATCATTTTAAGAAAAATTAAGGAAAGCTATTTTTAAGCCTCCTGCGTCATTTTTAATGCTTTCTGCTTGTGTCAGGTTTATGTACCGGCATGATATTTGATAAATCGGTCGAAAGTGTTTTTAGACGTGGGATTTTTGAAAAAAACAAAGCTTAAGAATTAACTATCAACCGAATTCAAAATAGGGAGGTTCTCAACTCGACAAACTTTTTTGTGTGTACTGATACGAGTAGGATCGGTAAAAATAATATTTGACAAGGAATATATAAGAATAATAAATATCTGGGACATTATTGCACACATGGTCATCTGACCCCAAACTAAGCAAAGCTTGTAATATGGCTGTCAGAGACTGATATACCTGCATACATATATATTTTTAAATATATCCTTAAATAGATACTAACACCCACACATAGAACAAACACAAATGTTCATCACACATATGTTTGTCCTAGGTGGGAATCGAACCCACGCCCCCGAGCGCAGAAGGCAGGTTCACTACCAACTTTGCGAAATTTGGTATCGAGGTTGCTCGTACCTTGGATAAACGCTGCGTTTTATCCTGAAAAAAAAAAAGGTTTCTGAAGGTAAAACCGCGGGACTCCGTTAGAAACCTTATAATTTCGGATCAAAGTGGAAGAGTCCTTAATTAATTTAAGTTCATTTGAATTAACATGCTTCTAAGGTTCTGATGAGTTTCACTAAGTTTTTCTTCATAATACCCACTAATTAAGTACCCAAATGAACTTCTAGAGAAAACTCGAAGTTTTCCCAGCAATATAACGACTTACTTTATTCGATTGTCGACATTTATAAGTGTACTAGCGACCCGCCCCGGCTTCGCACGGGCTTTTATTATAAACCTTCTGTAAATTATCTAACTGATAGTGAAAACTGCATCAAAATTCGTTGCGTTGGAAGGAGTTAGCGGATATATCTACCGACAGCTCCTCATTTTCAAAACACTCCCCTCAAGGTTTCGGATAGCATTGAAATCCTTGGAGTCGACATTTCTTCAAATGTGCAGTTTCGCGGTCACATTGAGAGTAAAGCCAAACTTGCCTCCAAGAAACTTGGTGTGCTCAACAAGGCGAAGCGGTACTTCACGTCGAGACAAAGACTTTTGCTTTACAAAGTGCAAGTCCGAACTCACATGGAGTACTGCTCCCATCTTTGGAACGGAGCACCCAAGTATCAGCTTGAGCCACTTGATGCATTACAACGTAGAGCTATAAGAATTGTCAACGATCCCAAGCTCTCCGAACACCTAGAGCCGCTCAGCGTGCGCAGAGACGTTGTGTCTCTTTGTGTCTTTTATCGCATATACAACGGGGAATGTTCTGAAGAACTGTTCGAGCTGGTGCCGGCATCGCGGTTTTATCATCGCACCAGCCGCCACCGTCTGAGAGTTCATCAGCATATCATGGATCGGTGGAAATCGCACACTGTGCGTTTTACGCGTTCCTTTTTGCCTTACACCTGCAATATGTGGAATGAACTATTCTGCGGCATTTCCGAGTAGCTTTTAATATGGGGTTCTTCTAAATGGCTGTTAATAGAGTCTTTAAGGGTCGGCAACGTATCTGTGATGCCCCTGGTGTTGCAGCTTTTATTAGCTTGGTATGTATGTATCGGAATCTTTGAACATGATTTTCACCCCTTTCAAATAGACGGATTGATTTGAAACTTTGCCTACTTGTCAAGGACCGATGAAAATGTAATAATTTGTCCCATTATCCTTACCAGGATCTTCAGGTTTTGGGGTTTTTCGGCGTGCTATTTAGTTTATTAAACTGCGAGAATTATTTCCTCTTCAAAAATGTTGAGAATGTGTGAAAACAAGTAGTACCTATACATTGAAATCTTTGATAAAAAATCTGATTATCGGCTGAACAAATTTTAATGAATCATACCTAAGAACACTCTCAATCAAGTCAAAAAAAAAAAGTAAATTAAAATCGGTTTAACCGTTTGTGAGCTATGATGTCACAGACAGACACACAGATAAGTACACAGGTACACAGATACACAGATACTGACATACACAGACACAGATACACGCGTTAAACTTGTAACATCCCTCTTTTTGCGTCGAGGATTGAATTTGCTATGGTTGCGCGCAGCCTTGCGGGGTATGAAAACCACAACCATACACAATATAATTTGGACGTAAGGAAGCACTGTAGCGGCTAATCTCTAACCAATGCTAATGGTGTGGTCACCCCGGCCCGACCGATGAAAGTGTTCTATTTGATGTCTGCTGGCAGACTACGTACGGTATTCACAAGACCATTTTTACCAAAAAACTTAAAATGTTGTTGTGACCGGTACACGGAAAAGAGCCCAATGATATGGTTGTCTTAAAAAATCGGTTTTAGAAATCTTCTGTTGTGCAAATAATCTAATTTTTCCGGATTGGCCCCTGCTCTGTCCCCTCAGAGGGACATAATATAGGAATAAAAAGTTTGATTTGTCCACCATAATTAGTTATCCTCTATCCAATATAAGACTTTAGGAAAAAAAACTTTTAAAATACACCTAGTATATAGCAGATTGTATATTAACTGAAATTCGGTTTATTCTGTTAAAAATATCTTCCTCGTATGTTTTTTTTCTGCTAACAACAATTTAGGAGTACGTATGAGTAAACAGCGTTAACATAATATATCATGTAGGTAAGTACATCGTTTATGCTAAATTAGCGCTCCTATGCTTTAGTTATTCTGAGGGTGATACTGCAATTCTACCGTCCGCGTCGATTGTATTTCTTATCCTTCTTCTGTGGTATTTCTCATTTTCTTCAAACTGACAGGTGCTAAAATAGAAGAGTTGATTCTCTCACGAAGACAGAACGTCTTTTTTTTCTTGTTTATGGAATGACTTAGACTAGTTTATATTCTCTTTGGAATGACTATAATTTGATCCAGTTGTTAGAAATTCTTAAGATATATATAAACACAATTTGGCAGTTCTAAAGGTTTAACCACAGTTGTTCATTAATGTGTTACGATTATAAACGGGATGTTTACCATAATAAATGATCGGGGTATATCGGGAGCTGCATCCAGATCCACAACCTAATTAGTATATATCCCGTTAATTATCATATAACTGTAGTCCTAAAACTGTTGTCATCCTTTGCCTTAGTAATGGAGTGTGACGCAGATAATTTTAAAGCAGTCAGAGTAGTTAAGTTTAGAGGGATTCATCAGAATCGACGTCATTACCAAAATCAAACGATTACAAAAACCACTACGTAAATTCAAGCGGAATTTCCAGATTAAATTACTAATTGGTCGCTCTAATTGTAACCGAAATATGTATACAGAATATATATGCAGTTAATTAACTTATTAACTTCATCGTGGCATGAACCAGATATTATATCTGGAGAGATTACATCTACCCTCCGGTGTAATATCCTGATTTTCCGGGCATGCTTCTACAATTTGAGATTGCTGACATTGGCTAAATTGTGTTAGAACTAATGCTGTACCTCGGCTTTATCTGGGTTCGAAGTTGCACAACGTATTTACCAGCTTTATGATTGCTATCCATGATCTGTCTACGAAAACCAGAAGTAAATTCAAACGAAGTTTGGATGTCTCTGACAAACACGCAACCTTAAGGAACTTTATAGGAGTACAAGGAACGACGGAACGGTAATAATCTCAGATCAAACACACAAGGAAGATATGCAATTATCGTTCGTGATGACATTTCCCAAATTTTTATAAAAAAAAACACTATACTGCTTACCCGTTTACCGCAAATACGGTACGTATGGCTCACTTACTCATTTTTCTCTGAAAAAATATACTTTTTTATAAATGAAATGAAATAATATATTGCTTTGTTAAGCAGTGATACGGTCTACAATAGAGCACAATAGAGTCTCTCTAGAATTTACGAGCTTTAGATTTCATCAAAAGATATAGGTACATGATATGAGGGCAATTTTTAATGCACCCTTGTTTTTCTTATAATTAAAGTTCTAGAAATTTCCACAGCTCTTGTCACATGTCTAACTTGCAGGTCGTGCAGACATACACGCAACAAAAACACATTAAAATATTAAGTTACAAGCAATAAGACAAGTGCTATGTACCTTCTAGAATGAAGCACTTATTTACGACCCTCACTTGAGGAAAATTATTTCGGAGAAATCTATTTCCAACTCTATGTACGAGTATAATTATTTATGTTTTCCTTGAAGCATTTTACCAATGTTGACGTGGAGCGTGTTAGGATTAAAAGTATAACTTGGTAATAATAATAAAAAAGTAAAAAAAGCAAGGTAAGTATATTATTTATACGGGTAATATAGAGAATTTCAAACCGCGTTCACGGACTGAATCACTCAAGTCTAAATCAATTCATCAGATTCCATCACTAGTCAAATTCAAATAGAAATGTACTACCTTTGGACTGAAGTTTTAGAAAATATAGCAACCAATTTAACGTCAGTCCAGGTACTCCAGACTTCAGGGCCCCGATTCTACTAAACCAATTGTTTTTCAATTGTTAATGAAATGCCTCAATTTTTTTACTTCTGACACTTTATCTATACAAAAAGTTTAAAAAAAATACATTTTGTGGCAATTCATTAACAATTTAAAAACAATTTTGTTTTTCACTTTTGACACTTTATCTATGCCAAAACTGTCATAAGGGCAATTTTTGACAAAATTCATTAACAATTCAAAAACAATTGGTTTAGTAGAATCGGGCCCCAGGCTCTCTGCGTAGATATTCTCTTTCATTCTATCTAACTCCGATACTAGTTCCAATGGGAGAGACAGAGACCAAGATAATCTTGCATGAACGCGCAAGAATTATGGTACCATATCCGTGATATTATTGTCATATATCCTTTGACGAAAACAAACAGAGGAAGACAAGTGATGTTTAAACATTTCAACCAGAAAATTTGGAAATTTGACTCGATTGGTTGACGATTGGATTCAGGCAAGCTTAGTGCAAAGATTTCGAATTCTTAGGCTTCCCGACCCCATTGACAGGTGACAAGGATGAACTGATTCGATATAATATTTGCAAGGACGTTATGAAACCTAACAGCATAATGGTCCTGCCATTAGGTTTTATCACGTCCTTGAATATTCGTTTGAGCGTGATTGACGCGTTGTCCATCGGCCGGAATCTGAGACCGTGACATTCACAAGAATACTACTGGGAAATACCACTCTGTCAAATAGGTGGAATTAAATAATCATGTATTTTTCAAATTTACATATTTTTTTTTACTTTTCCTACTAATGGAGTGGAGTGGGTGGATCCAGTGACTTATTTTACTTTGAGAATAAATTTATACACCTATAAACAACACAAGAAGGCATTTTGATGCCTTTTAGGGTCCACAGAAGGACTCACTCGTTTGCGACCATTCGTGTAAAATTTGTGAACAAAACTGAATGCGCTGTGCCGAGACGGACATGCTTTTCACAAGTCTCTCTCTCTCTGTCTGTTTGTTTTTGTTAAAGCCTATATCCGTATTTATCAACCGATCTGATAGTTGTCGCAGGCAGAGCACCGTTCACTAGATAGTCATTGAAAATAGTTGCAAGTATAAATTAATATGTAAAAAATCCACGAACAATAAAATTTTATTGTGACGGTTTATCGTAGATAACATTATGATTATCCGCTTTAGAAAGCGTACCAAAACCTCAAAAAAACATTTTGTTATTAATTTTACATTGAGCTTTGTCTCGCTCTCCCGGCTAATGAAAGAGCAAGACAAAATTCAATGTAAGTTTAAGATAAGAATGTGTTATGGTTGTGGTGTTTAGTTCATCGAGCAGTCTTTTTACAAAATTGTAAAATTTTATTTACTTAAAATATAAATTTACTATTATACAAATATACTTTTAGAATCGTTTGCACATGATTGTATTTTATTATTTTTGAAATGTAATTAATCTATGTGTAATTTCAATCCTTTCAATCAATGAATAAATTTTTGTTATTATATTCTCATTTTTGAAGTGAACGTTTATTGAATTATAAATTTATATTTATTTTATTTTTTAAAAAACTTGTGACCCAAAAATATGTTATACTGTGTTTTTATGATAAGAACTAATCTTGCCAAGTAGCAATCACCGGCAATGATTCAAGTTCCATCAAAGTTTCATTTCCGGCAGAGTAGGTACATATCGTATAACTTACAGGAGTTTGCCGGCCCATTGGCTCGCGGATAATTCGTGGCCGGATAAACAAAACCATAGGGCAAGCAAATTATTTTAGTAGATAACGTACAGCAGACAATAGAACCTGAACGAAAGATCAAAGCAAAGTAACTTTAATCCTCGACGCAAAATAAAGGTGCTATAAGTTTAACGTGTGTGTATTTGTGTATCTGTGTGTCTGACTGTGGCATCGTACGTCCTAAACGGCAAAACTGATTTTGATTTTGTTTGAAAGGTGACTTGATCGAGATTGTTCTTAGCTATGATTCATCTGTTCAGCCGTTTAAAGATTATCAGCACTTTTATCTGGGGAGTATAAAAATCTACATGTAGTATAGTATCGTTTATTCTTCGACACTCGTAGGTGTTTGACACCTATTACTTTTGGTATACATTACACGAACTTAAAAGTTGTTAGCCTAACGCCGACTGGAGAGTCGAGGCGCCAGCGTGTCGTGTGATAGTCAACTCATTAGGTTAAAAATTTAACTTCATTTACTAAAGTTTAAAACAATTGAGACGCAGTCGGGGTGTGATCCAGCGTGGAAGCGCGGCGGGACAATTTACCTACGGAAAAAGGAAAATGTTGATTTTGCTACGGCGGCTACGCCGCGTCGCCGGCGCCTCGGCGCATTTTCGTAGCGCAACGAGCAGTACATATTATGATAAAATCATTTGTAATAAGTATTTAAAAAAAAGAGATTACTCGCAATTTGGTACGATTTTAAATCTACAAATGCTACTTAGGTGTTTTTCTGCTTGTGTGAGGAGCACTGCACTGGTTTTGTCACATTGTATCTATAACATCGCAAGTGTTGCAGGTAGCGATTACCGCTTACCATCAGGTTGACCAGTTGCGCGTTTATTGCTCTTTGTATGTATAAAAATGCCTGGGCTGAGTGATACGAGTGATACGTCTAGTAAAAATCAACTTAGGAATAAAGTTATCGCAAATTGCTAAAAATCTTTTTATTTAAACTCTAAATCATATTATAATCAGAAGAATTTTGATGCAAGTATGAATAGTAAGGTACACTAGCGTTTGTAGTAATATTATTATTAGTAGTAATTTTAGTAGTTATAAGTACTTATTTACTATCTCTTTGTTCATAAAAATTTTACTAATTGTCAAATGTATATTAGTTATAAGACATAAGACTTAATAATATTGTATGTTCGTGATGGACAAAACTGTTAAAACTAGTACGTAATTACTTTACCATAATGTACACAGTTTCTAAAATAAATACTTTTTTATTCTGATTCTCATTTTATCAAGCCAGATCCGATTTTTTTTGCGTGAAGAATGTTGAGTTATTGAATTTCCCTAAAACAATATTTTTGTATCTAGGAAAAAGATCCAATAAAAATCCGAATCGGTTTATAGTAAAAACAAACCGAATAAATACGACGCGTTTGTTAGTTCTCTTTCTGGTCACGTTCACTGGTCATTTACTAAAGTTCGAAACTTTCACAGTCGAGACGCAGCGTGGAAGCGCGGAGACAATTTACCTACGGAAAACAGAAAGAGTTAACCGCTACGCCGCGACGCGGACGCCGGTTAACTCGATTTACTCGTAGCCGTAGCAAATTCGTAGCGCAACGAGTAGCGTATTATTGACCGTCTTCGAAAAAGGCGGATATTCTATGTTCCACTGTTTTATTTTATTTTATGTAGATATGTTCGCCGGACTCGCCGCCAATTATGAATTGATTGTAATGTTTTTTTTTGTTTGATAGGCCATATTTCTGAGGTCCCACATAAATTTCATCAAAATCGGTATAGTAGTTTGGTTTTTAAATCAAAATAACTGAAAAAAATATGTCAACCAAGTAAACGGAATTCCTTATTTACTAATTTTAAAGTCGGCTTTTAATTTGATGCACTTGTATATTAAAAACGTTAAAAATAAGTATATTTTTTTTTACCTTAGTTAATAAGTAGAAATGAGCAACACAAGCATTGTCATTCAGCGTGGTAATGCCGCCAGCATGCTGAGTACACTGCCAACTTAGTAGTGGGCTTGAGCATTTGGATTGTCCTTAGACCTTCAACGATCTAATAGGCAGTCTAAACTGTTGTTTAGTGTTGCTTGTAACTTGTTTACTCAATAAAAGCACGTGCCATTAAAAAAATAATCAGTCGTAGGACTGCACGTCAGAAATGAAAACTTAGCAGTAGGTAATTCATCTATTCCACAAGAGATGGCGCTGTATTCAAAAATAACAGATTCATATTATCACGGGCTCGAATTAGTGCTGAAATAACGCAGATCTCAAAATGACGCAAACGTAAACCTAAAGGCGGTGAAATACTGTTTGCAGTCGCGCAAATTTTCTCATCAACTAAACAGAATCGTTTATCATTGGCATCCTTGCGCTTTTTCCCCATCCCAAAAAGTGCCCAACTTGCCTAAAGAAGTTTTCACTTAAATAAGCAGAAATGACTCGTAAGTTTCTACGATTTTAAACTATATAATAAATGCTAGGGGTTCGTCTGATTGTATGAAAAACATTGCTTTGCACTGGTTTTTTCACATAACATGAATATAATATCAATTGCACATTATCACAAAGTGATTGATTACTGAGTTGCATTGCTTGCTACATATACTTATTTCAAAAGTATGAAATCGTTTTACGTACAGAGAGAATGGAGTAAATATAGGTATACCTAACTATTTAATCGTATCTACGTATTTGGAGTTAAAGACACAAATCACAAAGTCAACGTATACCTGCCGCACGTTTCTCTCTAATCAAGCATCCTTTTAACGGTTCTATTTAAGGGAGTTTGCAACAAATAAATGATTTAACTATTTCACACTGAACTAGCTCACGCTTCACCCTGATTAGCTCCGGTCAGCAGGAAGTTAGACGTCGTTTGTTCGCCTAAATAACTTTTCACCTGCTTAGTAATGACTGTTAGTAAGTATAGTGGTCGTAGGCCTACAATCTTCCTTAAATATCCAGTATCTAAATCCTAAAATATTACTATCCGCCATAAGTATTTTATTCAACAAGGGTTTATGTATTGTATCTGCATGCAAAAGGTAAATTAAAAAGAAAGCATAACCAAAAATATTTATTGAATAAGCTAACAAAACTTTCGAATTACAACTGACCTGGTTTCTACCGCGGGAGGCTGCCGAGCACGTTCCTCTGTAGCTTGAAGCACTGGCGGCGTTGGTTGAGACGCTGTCAACGCCAAGGCCTTGTACCGCGACTGTTCAGCGGTCGGCAGCACTATGTCTACGGAGCGCGAGCGGAGACTGGTCCCAGGAACGGTGAGCGAGTCGCCAGTCCCATTCAACTCTCCCGCTCTAGCACCACCCGACACTTTCGAGAAGCAGGAGTCGACAGACGCGGCGCGATCGCGTTTTAATTCCGGCACAGCTAGGTAAATGTCATGGACGAGCGAGTCCCGGGCCGAGGTGGCCGCTCCTTCTTCGGACGCGCGTACGTTTTCTAGAGAGCTGCCGGTGGGTTCCACGAAGAAGGCTTCCTGGCGGGAGATTGAGCGTCTGCGTTGCGGAAGTTGAGGTGGCTCGTCGATTGGAGGTTGGAGTTCAAAAGAAGGTGCGCCGGGGGAAGGTGGCGGCGATTGGTGGGGCGGCGGCGGGAGATATGTCCGCGGTGGCGGCGGCGGCGCCAACAACACATGCGGCGATTCCCCTTCACTTTCATCATCATCATCTTCATCCTCAGCGGAAGATGAAGCTGGTGCCCGGTCCGGAGTGCCGCGCTCCTCGCTGCGGCGCGCCGCCCATGTCTCCATGTGCCGGCAGTGCACGCATGGCGGCGGCGTGCCCTTGCCCGACCGACGCCGAGACCAGAGGCGCGGGACCTGTCACAAACAACGACTTCTATCATTATTTCTAAACTCAAAATGTTTGATTCAAATATTTAGTTATTATCCCCTCTTCGTTCACGAAGGCGACCCGTGACATCATTTGCAGTAAATTTTTTGTCGCCGTCGCCGTGTAAGATACATCGTACACGGTAACGTTAAATGCCGGTGACACGTGTCATACAAGTGTAAGACGAGAGTCGAGACCATGGTCGAGATGCAACTCGAACTGTTATTTTCAAGGCATCTATATCATATACGAACAGCCAAAGTAAATATAGTACCTAAATATTATACATACATATATAATTTTAGGGTGGCTAATGAATAACCGTCTTCTTTCGTAATGAAGCCTACATCGCTAAAAAGGTACATAATTAAAGAGTCGTTCGTCTAAATAGACCGTAACTAAGTAAAATAGCACAACCCCTCTTTTATATTCCGTAGACAACTTATTTCACTTTGATCCCGGAAGTGGGTAATTTGAACTGGATTGTTTTGGTATGCTAAGTAATTTACACGGAAGTGGTTAATATTCAGCGCTACTGCTTTATTCGAGCTTCTTTGTTTATATAAAGCCCTTTATTAGGCTCTTACTCTCCGTAAAGTAAACAGCACAATAAAATGTACTTAATTTATTTTGTTGGCATTTTTTCTTCAAATATATACTAAAGTTTTAAATGTCTATTATTTCGTTATTTTTTTAATGTAATTATTAATTGTCTGAGTCATACTAAACTATGTACGCCATGCGGTTTCACCCTCCCAAACCATCCCACTCTACTGAATCCGCTACTGTTATTGTTGTTAAGGCCCTCTTTTCCGACTTTTAGCAATTTTGGTCATTCTAATTTAAGTGTCTACTTCCATGGTTAGCTTAAAATTATAAAACTATTGTCATATCAAAATTTAATGTTTTATCTAGGAAACCGCAAAGACCGAAACACGACTAAGGACATTTCGCACGATAGAAGAAAAATAATATGAAAGTAACACTGATTTGAGCTTTTCTACCTGTTTTTTTTCCTTATTCATTTAAATACCAATGTATCAAATGATGTCTACGATATCTTAATATACCTAAAGATTTCATAATTATGGAGGGAACCGCGAATGTAAATTTTTCATTACTACTATTTATACCTACTTTTCGAAAACTAAAATCTCAAAAATTTTAGTAGCGAAACGCACGACTGTGTGTAAGCGATATGGTTTAGCTCCACTAAATGCGACTTTAACTATGGTAATAGCCATTGCTTAAAAGTGGGAAAACCTCGCCTTAACTAAGCAAGCGTGTCTAGTACTCACCATCAGGCGAACGACTGGTTCGTCACGTAACTCAGTTATTTAGAAAGAAAAAAACACTACGCTTACAAACTAACAGAATCTCATTGAACGATGCTATACAATAGTAACCTCGAGGTATGTGCCGGAGTCATCGGAGCCGGCCGAATCGAAGGAGCGGCTGCGTGCGCCGGGCTGCGGCACCGCCAGCAGGCCACCGCCGCCGGAGCCGCGCGCCGCTTCCAGCTGGATCTCATCGAATGAGGCCGACCGGACCTGCCAAGAATACCCCACATCATTTAGCTTTATAATTCGTTGGCCATTCAGGATTTGGATAAAGGAGTTAAACGTAGCCTATTCAAGCATACACTGTAATACTGATGGTAGATGTTGAAGGTAATTTTTACCCGGCATGAGAACCGGGTATGTCCTAAAACTGCGACCAGAACCACCGGAGGATGGGCAGCAGCGTCCTAATAGTACACGGTGAACGTACTGCGATCCCCAAGCCACCTGCCAAGCGTGGGGATTATGGCAACACCCCTCTATGAGGGAGGCCTTGTCCAACAGTGGACGTTAATTGGCTGATGATGTGATGTGATGAGAACTAGTTCTAAAGTAAGACTCTCGGGACACACCGTTAGATGCTTGGCAAAATAGACAGCCAGCTGAACACTTAGAAACAGGTTAGATGGGATGGGGTATTAAAATGGATGCAGATGGCAGGTTGTCGTTCAGTGTGGAGGTTAAAGGGGGAGGCCTATGTTCAGCAGTGGACGTCTTATGGCTGATGATGATGATGATGAAGATGTAGATGGGGTGACCCACACAGACGCGGTGCGTGCGTTTACGCACAGAAAGTAGCCAAACGAGTAAATCAGTTTCTTCTAGGCAAGCGCACTCCATCGAAGACCATATCATTGCTTTATATCAGGTGAGATAGCGGTCAATTGCAACTCAACAATAATAAAAAACACATTGATGGCCCAACGTAAGTTAGCAACTTTCTGTTCACATAAAGGTGTAACAGTAGCATGTCTCACCTGCTTGGGCACCTCAAGGCTGCTCTGCGTCTTCATGTCGGCAGGTGTGGGGGTGCGCGACCGTTTGAAAGTGGTGCGCAGGCGCTGCATGGCGGGGCGGGCGGGCTGCGCGCGCGCGCATCACGCGGGCCCGCCCCGCCGCCGCGCCCCGCACTCACCGACACCACTAAACAACACAACACTAGATAGAAGATAGCTGAAGTATAGATGGGGACTACTTTCCTTTTTACGTATTGGCGTATAAACTTTTAAAGTAAAAATATGCCACGGTGTTAAGCACCTTTTTGTCAATAAAGGTACTTAACGCCGCGCTCACCAACCACAGCTATCTCTTTTGCATAAGTATTTTCAAAATTTTCGCATATAAAAAATCAGTAAATGAGAATTAAAAATTGTATTCAGTAAAAACTAGAACACTTACAAAATTATTTACCCTTGCCATTATTACACAGTAAATGTTAATATTCTAAATACTTAATTACGAAAGTTCAATGACCTTTGAGCTAGATCGTCTTGAATTTATTACAGTTTTATCACCATAACTCAAAAAGTTATAATCAGGATAATGTTCAAAATAATTTTGAATGAAGGTATATCTTAACATGTTTCTGTTATTTTATAGATTAGAAATGCAGGGGGAAATTTTTTGCCAATTTGACGGGCCATATTTCCTAAATGTTACACAAAAAAAGGTATGAAATCTTACCATAATTTTGAAAGACCTATTCAACGATACACCACGCGAGGGGTGCAGTAAAAAAATCAGCCTCATTTCACATGTACCAGACCCACCCCTAAAATGCAATATTATATTTTATAGACTTTTAAAATTGAGACCAACAACTATACCTAAATGTGTAAAGTTTCATACACTGATCTTATTAATTATAGAAGTCAAAGGATTCTAAAAATTTGGACAGACGGATAGATGGACAGACAGACACACAGACAGACAGACGGACATAACGAAATTATAAGGGTTCCTTATCCTACAAGAAACCCTTAAATTGACTATCCTTCCCGTTGATAATTTTATTTATTTTATCTGAGTTCCTTCTAGTAAGCTTCGCTAGAAGACGCTAGTACCTCAACTTAAACACAGGCCTAAATTTCCTTTTGGAAAAGACCTTTGTTTTAGTCGTGGTGTGTTGCCATCTATCGAGTCAATAGGGACTATTTCCTTTTTTAATCGTCGCTCTGAAAAGCTATCTAAATACTTCAGACGGCAGACGGAAATCTAGGTTGACAGGGTGCTGGAAATAGTATAAAACTCCGGAAATGGAAATAAGAAACTAAACTACCTCGTCTACCTTCCACCGAGTTTCGTTAAATCTAAAACGTTTTCGCATCTAAATATATTATGGTACCCGGTAAAATTTAGGTACATTTTTGGGATAATCTATTTGCCTATGTTGTGGTTTGCCATAAGCTGCCGTGTTACCGTAACCTGATGTATGAAGCCTATATAATTATTGACAGACCGCAAATGTTAAACTTACGTCACGTTACCAGCTGTAATGAAGTCGGAGGACAGTAGGTAAAGTTTTTTTTATAACAACTCGGAATCCCTTCCTATATCAATACAAAACACAATAAAAGCCGTTTTATTGTAATATCTGTATTTGTCTTATTCATACATCCCCTGACACCATGTTAGTTATTTTATGTAGGTATTATCTTAAAACCAGATGGGTTACCATTATCTCAAACACATTTTTATAATAATCTTACAATGAATTTTGTCTTACATCTCTCGGCTAATGAGAGAGCAAGACAAATGTCAATGCAAGGTTAGTATAAGAATGTTTTTGTTTGTTTGCCCACCAGTTTGGCAATTCATACAAGGTATTCTATACCTACATTTCCTAGGAGATAGGTTTAATGAAATCATGGACAAACTCGACCGGAGGGATTTGTTCATTACCTAAATCAGTCTGTAATGCTTATAATAATACTTAGGCATTGTGTAACTATTTGGTAGTTACACTCATTTAATACATTTCCGGTAACATATTATATGCAAACATGAGTCGCGGGCAGGTGGATGCAGATGGCGGGGGGTCGTTCAGTGTGGAGGTTAAAGGGAGGCCTATGTTCAGCAGTGGACGTCTTCTGACTGATGTTGATGATATGCAAACATTGCTGTGTTTTATTTCTTCTAATCCCTAATTTTAATTTTAATTTCAGATAAATTATTACTGGAAAAATTTCTCTTGGCTTCAATTGCAGTGAATTGCAAGCTACGTAAGATTATACTGTTCTGAAATAAACGTTTGATGGACAATAAAGCGCCTGATATATTTCGTATATCTTGTTACTCACAGCCGTATGGCTGCATTTTATTGTGTCTATTAGTTATAAGTGGAAATTGTGCTATTGTTGATGTACCAGCAAGAATAGCACAATTACCACTTATCACCTATTTATTTTACTCAGGTACCAGTAGAAGGTAGTTGTCTGTAAATACTTTTTTCTGTTATAGTAAATAAATATACATACATATCAACGTCGATCCTGTTACGTAAATTCTTTCCATCCAATGGTTGCCTGGAAGAGATCGCTTTTAGCGATAAGGCTGCCACTTGTGGCACTAGCTCGTAAGTGTTTTCTGTCTGTAGGTATGTAATTTTTGTTTCTGGTTTACTCAATAAATAGTTTCGATCTATCTATCTATCAACTCGTAAAATATCCCGTGGAAAACCCTTATACTAATTGTGGCTAGATAAAAATCTACATCGCACTGGGGCGATGTAGTCACTGAGAGACAAAACCTATTAAATAATAAAAGAAGTAAAGTAGGTTTTAAGTATTAACTCATTCACTAATAAACAGGCACTAAAAGCTTGCTTCCTGTCTGCTTCCGAGCTACGATATCGACTATGGAATACGCTACCGGACTGGATGTTCTCCGATACAATCTAGCCGTCTTCAAGTCCCGAGCGAATTGCTCAGGATCAGGAATTAATCAGAATTTGCGAATTGCTTTTGAGGCAGGTGTGCTCTTTCATATATAAGGTCGGGGAAAAAGTTTCTTCGTATTTTATAAACAAATTCAAGACATATTTTTTTCAAGTTTGATTACATTTAATTATAATATATATGTGCCATTTTGTTCGATAACTTGTTGCCATCTTGTAGGTAGTGACATGATCCCGTTGCTGTAGAAATTTTGAGACTTCTGATCAAAAAAATGCAACAAGTAGTTTTGACAATCCTCTCTGGATGTTAATCTAACACTACCCAAAGAATTCTGAAGAGACAAAAACAGGTGGAAATCTGAGGGTGCAAGGTCAGGGCTATATAGTGGATGCATTAACACTTCCCAACCAAGCTCACTCAATTGTTGCTGAGTGGCCAAAGATGTGTGCGGTCTGGCGTTATCATGATGAAAGACCACGCCCTTTCTGTTGATCAATGCCGGCCGTTTTTTCTCAATTTGTTGTTTGAGTCTCATCAGATGTTGACAGTAGAGATCCGAATCGATGGTTTTGCCCGGCGGTAAAAGCTCATAATGAACGATGCCCTTTCAATCCCACCATACACACAGCATCACCTTATTACGTGTTAATCCGGGTTTCGCTACAGTCTGTGGTGCTTCACAGTCCTTTGACCATGATCGTTTGCGCACATTCTTGTCGTAGGTGATCCATTTTTCATCACCAGTGATCAATCTTTTCAAAAACGGTTCGGTTTCGTTACGTTTTAACAGATAATCGCAAATGAGCACACGATTCATTTGGTTTCTTTCAGTGAGCTCGTGTGGCACCCAAATATCGAGTATTTTTTTATACCCAGACTTTTTCAAATGGGTCAAAACTGTTTTGTGGTCGATCCCCAGTTCTTCAGCTACGTCGTAACTACTAATATGCCGATCTTGCTCCACTTTTTCAGAAATGGCATCGACTTTATCCGTAACAGGGCGACCAGAGCGAGCTGCATCTTTGACATCAAAATTCCCGGACTGAAAATGCTTGAACCAACATTGTGCTACTCTTGATGACACTGCATTAGGTCCATAAACGTCACAAATTTTATTCGCGGCTTGTGTCGCATTTTTCCCTTTTTTGTAATAAAACTTAAAAATATATCGAATTTCTTCGTCAGATTCACTCATTTTATCAAACAAAAAACAATTGAAATATGGCGGGAAATTGCTTATTACTTTATGTATTCCTTTTTTAAAATGTCATATTTTTAATGATATCAAAACCAGCCAGATACAAACAGTACAACCGATGAGATTTTACTACATCTTTATACATACAAAATACGAAAAGACTTTTTCCCCGACCTATTATATCTACCGCTCAGGTGAGATGCCGTAAACCGCAAGCCTATTACGAATTTAAAAAATTAGGTCCGTAGTAAAGTTATTCCGCAGTTAATTATAAGTGGCAATTTATAATTGTTTTATAGCTCTAAAACCAGAGTACTGGCGTGCTGCCGTACCATTACGTTTGTGTATTTTTCTTGCATGACACGTCATAATTAACACGCGCATACTCGTCACGCATCGTGATAATACAACGAAAATGTAACTACTCGTTTTAGCCGACTTCAGAAGGAAGATTCACTATTGGATCCGTGGGTAGGTACTATTTTATGTACGTACGCCGATTACTCTTAAGTTTGAGAACCGATTTAGGTACTTATTTTTCAGGGTTCCGTACCCAAAGGGGCTGTATACGGGACCCTATTAAGCCTACTTGTCTGTCTGTCTGTCCGTCCTATGGTTATATAAATACAAAAATATACATGTAAAGTTCATTTCTACTCACGTGAATATGTGAGTAGAAATGAATACCTCTATTTCATTGAGTATTACCTAGGTGCTTATCAAAAAATATTATATATATCTGAAATATCATAATATTTATTAAGATAACTAAACATTTATATATTTCCAGACAACACACATAAAATTAATAAAAAATTCAAAGTAAATACCTAACTAAATTAAACATAATACCTATCCTGATCTATTCAAAACTTTATCTGAAGACTGGAATACTCGTCTGGTTTGACTGTATCCTGGTTTAATAAATGTAGGTTCTGTTCAACATCCAAATCCCAGTGTCTCTAACTCTATAGGGATAAAATAAAAATAAAATAGGTACTTACACGTCCCTGCCTCTGTTACCTCGTCATTATCTTCAGCAACGATATCACGTCTGCTCAAACAGGCGTTGGATTATTTTTAAGGGCGGATTCCTATAGGCCGAGTAGGCCCGGGCCTAGGGCGGCAAAACTTGGCGAGTTTTTTTAGTAGTCACCCTTTGTGTATCTACACGTCTGTGATCACTAAAAACACTAAATGAGATAATTTTATAATTTACAGAAAAATGAATCTAAGGTAAAGAAAATGTTCAAGAATATTATGTCACAAAGAGCTTTAGTCATTATACATTTAATTATTAATCTATTTAACTACGTACTTCTTTTGAAGAAATTCAGCTATTAAAATTTTACATCCGTTCTCTTAAAAGCTAAGAGCTTCCCGAAGTTTTGGATATCCGGTATGACAAAAATAATGAAATTTGTAATCTACGAACATTATAGAGTTTATTTCTCGCGTGAAAATAGGAAACTTAAAAATAAAGAGGTTACCATATATGTAGTATATACGGAACTTAATATTTTACCTTGTATCACGTGCTCCATGAAAAGCAGGTTTATTTAGACTAGCCGCCCATCCCGGCTTCGCACGGGCAAAGATTTATTTTAAGTTTCTAGTAATAAATATAACCAATTTTTTTATGCCATGGGTGGCAAACAAGCAAACGGGTCGCCTTATGGTAAGCGATCACCGTCGCCGTTACTTCGGGATAATTTGGCATTCTAATGGTGAAAGAATTTTTAATTTTGGTCTAGTAGTTTTTGAGTTAATTCGTTACAAACGTTCAAAAATACAAATCTTTCCCCTTTATAATATTAGTGTATACATATTTTTTGCGAGTTTTGTCTTGTGTCTATTTTAACTAAAAAAATGAGAACAAATAAATTGGTTTTTTTTGTGAAAGAAAATTGTTAAGATATTATATAGATAGGTAAAACCCTCTTTTTTGCTAAAATCTACGGGTAAAACACAGTTAATAATGCCATTTATAAATCTTTAGATAGCATTTAGATTTGGGTAAAGCCCATAACCTATTACGTTGTCCTCTGCGGAAAGGTTCTTTCAAATTATTTTAATTTAACTATATACAAACTCGAAGGACAACTATACAACAAACAAACTGGCTGCTGAAAATCATAAATAATCTACATATTATTTACTATGGTTTAGATTTCATTTTCGTATATAAAACTATTTATGTTAACACCTGATGTTAAGCCATGATGCGGTCTATGATGGAGCACGCTTGCATAGAAGAAACCGATTCACTCGTGATTTGAAGACACCCAGATAAAAAGGCCTATTATCAACTATCTACTATATTATGTACTACATACCCCGTGGTATATATAAAAGGCGATGTGTGTATTTATGTATGTTGTATGGACGTCGAAGCGGCTGGACCGATGTTAATGAAATTTTATAACCAGATAAAAAGCTTTTTTGGTTTTTTTAATATTTTCAAAAAAGTTTAGTCTATACATTGACATATTACATCATGGAAAAAAACTGTCATCTTTGTCCAAGGAGGTTGCAGTCGCTACCATGGAGGTATAAAACGCGAGTGAAACCGCGAGCGCAGTTGGTTTGTCATAAAGATAAATGGGGCTCAGTTAAAAAAGATCCAAACAAAACATAAAATAAGTAAAAAGCCCATTTGTTGTAGCTCCTCGCTCCCTTCAAGATTTAGGTAAACATTTAAATCCTAGGAGTCGACATTTCTGCAAATGTACAGTTCCGTGGTCACTTTGCAAGTAAGGCAATAAGCTTGCCTCTGAAACTTGGTGTGCTCAACAAGGCGAAGCGGTACTTCAAGTCGAGACAAAGACTTGTGCTTTACAAAGTATGCCACGTGGAGTATTGCTCCTATCTTTGGAACGGAGCACCCAAGTATCAGCTTGAGCCACTTGATGCATTTCAGCGTAGAGCTGTCAGAATTGTCGACGATCCCAAGCTCACTGAACACCTGGTAATATCAGTACCATAAATTAGGAACGGCCATACACCATACAAACCTAACTCGAAAATTAATAGAGTCTGCGGTTAATTATAGTAGAGAATAAAAACGCGCAGCTAATTAAAAAAAACACCATTGCAACCCAATTAGTATGAAATACAAACATTAGTGTGTTACAGCAAAGATAATAATTTACGAGTCAGGTTATTCCAGGAATTGTAATAATTGTATAAGGAATTTGCGACGGTTTTTCTCTCTTTTTTTATATTTCAAAATAGGCTTGCGCTTGGCCGCCAACTCGCCTGATGTTAAGCGATGATACGGCTTACGATGGATCACGCTTGCCTAGAAGAAACCGATTCACTTTTAACTTGAAAACACCCAGATTGTAACTATCGGGGAAGACCCATTCAGGCAGCTCTACTTTCATTAGCCCACACTTAAAAAAATATATTTAAATCTATATGCATTAGCCTATTTTCATTAGCTAGTAGTACATCACTTAGGTATAGGAAATAAAAAACTTTTAAATTAATTTGCATTTACAAATACGTGGAGTAGATGGAAAAAAATGTGCGTTATCGGTTATAATTAAAGTTAGGCATGTTTTTTTAATCATTGCTGTTCCCCCAGCCCTTTTCAAAATATTTGTCATAAGGACTCCAACCGTATATCGGGTTTTAGTGTTCGAGAGGTCGTTAGTGCGACCCTTTTCCACCCGAACTGCGCCGTTGTCTTTATGTAAGGGGACACCTTGGGGCGAATAATATTTGTTTACATTGAATCTACATCGGTAACATCAAGTATTTCCATTTCCAACGGTCCGCACGACGGTTTTACATTCTATGTATAACTTATAACACAGGTATACCTACCTCGTACCTAAAAGGACATACATCTTGGACGAAATAACAGCGAAGTTGGATAACTACGAAATAATTGATATTTCGTTCACGGGTTACATGGTATGTGGTCCTATCTAAACGAAAAAAAAACTAAGATCCTAACGCACCTCGTCACACTTGGTTCGCAGGTTGATGCGTTTCATGCAATGAGTAATGGGCGGTTTTCTGACAGCAGCTGAAGAAACATAGTTCTGCAACCATCGATAGATGGCGCTCACGAGAGATGGTTTTAATTTTTTTCGCTTTTTTTCAATTAAACCTACAATACAAGGAAGAGGAGACATTAATTTATAACACGGCTAGGCAAGGCACACTTATGTATCTACTAATTTGTATTGTGGAAAAACAATTTCTTTGTTAACAAACAATATAACCTAACCACAAAATACTATACTACGAAACAAAATAAAACAAAAGCTTGACAGACAGTGTCAGACAGACATATAGATATTGTCTATCTATGAGAATAAGCATGTTTTTTATTGATCTTTCTTCGTCTGTGGTTTTGCAAAACTTCATAACCATGTCTCGTTTACGCCATTTATCGCACTTAAATGAAAAATATTTTTTAGGATACAATTTAATGTCAAATTACCAATACAATATGAATGAACCTCGAACGAATGAAAATTATTAAATGTCACTTAAAAATAAACTTCCATCAAAATGCCCGTGAAAAACTTTGATGTACCTATTCTGTGCTTTTATTATTGGACCTAGCCCAAAAAATGCTGGAATCGCATAAAAATATGAGGTGTTCCATACATTTCGTTGAGTATGAATAACATTTTCTAACAGCAATTTTTTATTTTTCATTACTTGTGGTGCCACATATTTTCACCATGCAACCCTGTATAGGAGAGTAGTTCTTACCAAAGAGAATGTAATGTTCTTTCTAACTTTCCTAAACCTTCCCTTGCGTACAACTTGCCAGTAGCTGGCTTGCTCAAAATAGTTGAGGTCAGACTATGTAAAATTAAAACACATATTTGGCGAAACCACCTTGGACAGGACAATAAAGTAAAAACAAGGTGATGTCACGCACCCCGCAGGGTGAAGTCTGGTGATGAATAACGAATGAGGTCACATAAAATATTTCTAACACTTATTTGTACGACCAAGGCTGTACGAATTCATTAATAATAATATGGTTAGATATACTTACTTACCTACCTACTATGTTATACTTCTCTGCTTGTAGAAAAACAATTAACTCACCCCTTTTTTATACTGTGTGGTATATATGTACATGCAGGCATTACGGGTTATGAGTCGGTTGTAGATATTAAGGAAGATAAAACAGATTTAATAATATGAAACCCTGCCTCATTTTATTTTCCTGGGTCGGATAGAATACATAATTTATATCCAAATTTGAAGAAATGAAAACGTGTGAATGTAAACTGCGAAAAAGTACATATTACGGCATGTTCCGGCAACCTCACTTGAGAGCCAGTCCCCTTTCTAATCTAGGCGTGATTACCATCTTAGGCCACACAGACATTGAAGATCAGATCAGCTGCTGTCAAACGCCTAGCCTGTCAACTGTACACTAAAGTAATTTCAGGGTTATGTAAATATTATTCGGTCTTTGGAAACCAATATTGTAATGTTGTTTACTCGCTACTGGAATCTTTCAAACTTCTTAAAAATAAACAAGACTCGCATATTTTACAACTTCATATCTAAAATTGCTTTCAATTTACGAAGTTCTGTATACTCACAGTCTGTACACTGTAATACGAACGTTTCAATTTCGAGACGTTGAAGGAAAACGTCGCGTCGTGAGAAGAAAAGGTTTAATGCAGTTGCCATTTGTACTCGATGCTCCGTTTATCCGAGACCGAAGAAGTTTTTTGTCCGAGAAGTAATATAGTTTAGGGGTACAAATAGTGCAATAGAGAGCAAACATGCCAGTGTAGACACGCCTTTGTACCTGGCTATTGTATACCAGATGGCGCGGGTGGCATGCCGAGACGTGCAGACGAGCCGACAATACCATTGTATTAGTCTTGGAATATATACTGCTGAATGAGAGCAAGGCCTCGCATAAATACCTTTACTATCGACTATACGGCGTAAGAATTGCCTAAGATCTTTACATGATATTCTGCGTAACAAAAGGTGGAAAATTTATTAGATGTTTTGCACGTGAAACTTAAAGAAACACACTTTGTGGGAAGATTTTGAAAGTTTTCCCACAAAGTGTGTTTTTTAATACCGCGTGACGTTTTTGTTGAAACGGAAAACAGGGTATAACAAATACATGGAGGAGAAGTATGGCATATTTTGTTTATATTACACGGAAATAACTCATAGTTTCAACTGTATTCAGCGGTCTTTTTCACTCTAAAGTTTCTACAGTGCCAACCAAAGTTTCAATCCAGCTCGAAGGACCACAAATATGTAGGGTGTACCCCACAGTCTTTGAATGTTGATTGTTAGTAGTAGTAACTTGTAATAAAGAGTTACTCGAAGCACAGAATACATATAGTACAAGCTCGAAGTTAAAAGGTATGTTATACTTGTTTATTGCGCGGTGGCGTTGGGTGTACTGTACAGACGCTTGTAACGTCATAAATAAATAAATATTAGGTCTTTGACCCCAAACTAAGCAAAACTTGTACAATGGCTGCCAGAGAATAGTATACATGCATATATATATTTTTAAATACGTACTTAAATAGATATTAATACCCAGATATAGAATAAACACAAATGGTCATCACATGAATGTTTGTCCTAGGTGGGAATCGAACCCACGCCCCGAAGCACAGAAGGCAGGTTCACTACCAACTGGGCCACCGGGCAAATGTGCGGTTTACATAAACCGTACACCTCTAATTACCATAAATTAATCTAGGTATCCTTCATACAATACAGGAGCTAGAAAATGAAAAAAGCCTGCATAGTAAATTATGGCTTATGCTAGTAACATAACGTTCGTGTATCAGTCACAACCAATTTTCCCGTTTCAATAAATAAATAAAACAGTATAATTAATCATTAAGTCAGTAAGTTATTATATACTGTAATTTTAGAATAATTTTTTTACCGAGATCTCGTGATACAAATACAAAACTACAATATTATTGGGGCAAAATTATAGTCAATTTACGTTATCGATACAAGTATGCGATAAGCTCTCGGTAAACAGTAAAAAGTTTACGCAAACAATGTTTCACACAGGCCCTTTGAACGAACGGCTAGGCTGAAAGTGAAAATTGAAGCTTCAATGCGGTTTTACGGGTTGGTATAAACTGAATATTGATACTGGCGTCAAAATAGATGGATAACTTCCTCGACCTTAAATTAATATGCGATAAAGCAATGTTTAACAAATATAAGTAAGAACTTATTTACTTTGCTAGGTATGCTGCCAACTGATAGTGTGCATTTTGTTTGCCTTTAGACCTTAAACAGTCTACAGACTGCCCGTCTTACTGTTTTTGTAGTGTTAAGTGTTAGCTTGTATTTTGTTTTGTTAATAAAGGCCTTTGAGGTTAAAGGTAATAAGCATTAAGCATACCTACCAATGGACCCGGATATGTCCTAAAACTGCGACCAGAACCACCGGAGGATGGGCAGCAGCGTCCTAATAGTACACGGTGAACGTACTGCGATCCCCAAGCCGCCTGCCAAGCGTGGGGATTATGGCAACACCCCTCTCTATGAGGGAGGCCTTGTCCAACAGTGGACGTTAATTGGCTGATGATGTATGTGTGATACCTACCAAAATACTTTTGTAAATTGTTCCAACACATATTTCAAAATACATTTTATAAACGGTTTTATTTTACAATTTTTTTTATAACATGCGCATGTAAGCTACTGAAGTGCCTAATTAGATATAGTCTACAATAATTACGAGTAGTTTTTCTGAACAAGACTACCAAGAAGTTAGTTTCAAGTTGGACGAAAATGAAAATGTGACGAAAACGAATCCAATCAACTAACGGCCTATTTAAATGTAGATACATACGTATTATTATTTTAACGTAAACTCAGTTCCGGGGGCCATTATAGATTTTTAATTAATTCATCCATCATATTCATTCCCAGCAAAATGAGGTAGGGCTATTAATTATGCGTAAAAATAGTTTGAACAAAAATACGTTTCACTTAAATCATAAAGTAGAAGCAGAAAGTTAAAACACAACTTTTTAATTAGAGTCTTAATTCATGAGGCTTTTTTGCCTTACTCCAGAGGATATGCTCTACTTTTTAAATAAATGGTTTAGAACTTTTTCTCATTTCCTGCGCTCAGAAAAAGTTAGGCAGATTTAAATGTGATCGTTAAAGGAAAGTTTCTTCAGTACGTGAAAAATTATATGAATTGACAGCCATGTCTAGATTAAAACAGTGTTGTTGTGAGATACTTAGATATAGAATATAGTCAGTGCCTCCCGCAGCTGCATTGCCGATCTCTCCTTATTTATTTATGCAGTCCGGATTAGCATCCACTTTCTTCTCATTGCTTTAGCGTTAATTGCGAGGGTTTCCTTTGAACGGAATAAAATAAAACATTCGAGCGAGCCACCGCCGCGCCCGCTCCCGCCCGTCGCCGGGTGCTACCCTCCAACGAAATAATTAAGCAGCCCACCTGCCCGTGGCCGCCGCCCGCCCTGTTCCGTACGCGTGCTTTGCGCATACCGAATTGACGTGACTGCATACATTGCCGATAAGCTTTCTATCGATTTTCCGATCCCCTACTTCCATTCACCACACAATCCTGCCTTTTTTTAGCCCCATCAAAACGGGTTCACACACGACCTGATGAAAGTTTCCCGGCTCGTTCCATTTCCTTGTTTTTGTTTAATTTCATGTTCAATTCCTAATATTATTGAAGAAAAAAAACATGTGCCATTCAGAGCAAAACGATGTTTTCAAAGAACGTGTGTCTGGATCAATTGAATTAACTTTGACAGAAATAAACAGACAAACAATCTGACTTGCCTTTGGGATGTTTGCGCATGACGGGAGGCCAAAATTTAGCACATTTGGTTGCCAATTCACGACCCACATCTCCATTTATGTCACCTTTGTTGTTTATCAAGCTCAGTTTAACTCTATTTGGTCTACGCGATAAATTATATTTGCTCAATAATATTGACGCCTAGATATTAAGGCAGGTACGAGTACATCTCTCTGAGATATGGTTAAAGATTCAAAGGTAACAGTGATTCGGAGCTACTCTTGTTTTCGAAGCGTTCAATTAAGAGTTATAGGTTTACAGAACGTATTGTTAGGTTCTATTTATAAATACAGAAGCTTTGGCAATGGTCCCAACTGATATTAATAAGTATAGGTGTGGCCACGCGTTTACTGTTCCTAACATTACAAATAAATTGGCAACTAAGAATTTAAGTACCTGATCTAGTTAATCTTTTAATCAATTTTAAAACCACTTTCCGCGTTTTGTCTATATAGTGTGTTATGCGTTTCTTTTCAAGAAACTTCGGTCAAGGGATATACATATGGGATGAAAGTTTGTATGGAATTTCATCACTTTCGGAAGTGCTTCTTATATGAGGGGGCAAAGTCACGGGCATTTAGCTAGTCTCTTAAGCAAATTGTAATTTTTAAATTGGTACACGCACGATCCAGTATTATGCGATACAACTTAAATGATTTCCTTTTATACCATTATACACTTTATGTGTGAATATATATAGTGTGTACAATGTACATATAGCCATAATCATGCGGAACAACACAGGTGCGGTCTGTTGACTCTATATGACCCTCTAGTTGTAGTACTGTTATTTACTCTGTGCCTGCGGCTTTTAAGACGAAGCGATCCCGAAAACTAAGTTTCCACTCTAGCTTTAAACTTCATGTATTTTTTTGTAAATGTTTTCATATTTTTCTCGCACACAGAGAGGAACAAGCACACACTTCACTTATCTTTTTTATTATTTTTTAAGTTATTCATTAATGATATTCTTTCTTGCATAAAATATAAAAATACAAATATGTAGTTAATAAATTATACCTATTGATATGATTAAACCCGTACGAAGCGCTTTGATTCCACTTTTATTGTGCGTACTGCTGGTCTGTGGAATGCGCTGCCTGAATGGGTGTTCCCCGATAGTTACAATCTAGGTGTCTTCAAATCGCGAGTGAATTGGCTTCTTCTAGGCAAGCGTGCTCCATCGTAGACCGCATCATCGCTTAACATCAGGTTCAGGTCAGTTGACGGTCAAACCCAAGCCTGAAAAAAAAATGTTTTAGACCAAATTGTGTAGTCTCAATCCCTGGCGAAAGAGCGCGGCATGCTGTTAACACATAGGCTTCGAGCCTAGTTCGGCGGTAGTGTATTTATTGTATTATATAAAAACACTAGAAAAACAAGATGTAACTATTTGTATAATGTTTAGAGGAATAAATTATTGTATTTTTAGCTAGAGACGATCGAGACGATCGTAACTTAGCACCTAATTTAACGGGGGCGTTGTGATCGTTACAGGTTCGAATCCTACCGATCGGTGTATTTTTAATTATCAGTTATGTAGTAATTTATGTTTTCGGAGGCAAAGTTGCGTGAAAATTAGTCGCCGAGCTAAATCGTATTTCAGCACAATTTCAGACGTTGAAAGAGTATGTATTGTTGAATACCTAGAAACATTGATATTCGAGAACGTGAGAATCGACAAAAGGTAACGAGAAAAGGCACTCTTCACGATTCCTACTTATCGTAGAAATAATCATTCTTGGAAAAATCTCCCAACATTTTCCTAAACAGCAAACAATATTTTATGATTTGATATGAGAATATTTTTATCTGTTGTGTATTCTACTTGTATAGATAATGTAACTTAATTTATCGTACACATTGTATGTGTATAGGACTGATAGGTGCTTTTTTTCAGTTTAAGTGGGAATATTGAGCATCTATCGACCGATCAATTGAAAAACTACTTCTTAGTAAAATTAACTCTAAAGCTATTTATAGTTTTCACCAAGTAAGTATAGGTAAGTGTTTTAAATTAATCACCGTCTTATCTGCATTTTTATTGCAAACTACATAGGCCTAACAAACTTACTTAAAATACCCTAAGTATTTTAATTACTTTATTTCAAGTATAACGTGTTCACTATGTGTTGTGAACCTTTTTCAAACGTAATTTGAGTCGGTAAAAATAGCATATTTTTTTCCAGAGCCAGAGAAAATTTTGACAAAAATTTCGGTCACGTTATTCATAACGTGATTACCTGGATACAATGGATACAAATTTATGAATTCGTGATACTCTTTCACTCGGTTTCACAGGAAAACTTTCATTATTAATTAATTATAAGCTAAGGTCGTGACAAAGAAGGGTTCTACATAGCTTTTAGCAATTTAGCTAACTTGTTTAACGCTAAAGGACTATTGAATTAACTTCTCGAACTTTTGTTATTAATGAAGAAAGGTACGGCATCCAAGAAACTCTACGCTTTAGACATGTAGGGCGAGAGTTTCCTCAATAAAAAAGGTATATGTGCGTCACAAACGGCAATAATGTCGACACGTCACTTGGCAAGAAATAAAAAGTTAGTGTCGTCTGACGACGTAAAATGGAAATGGGTTGTAAATTTCTCACAACGGAGTAAGCTTGGAGAGTCCCAGAAGTAGCTATTTAAATAATTGCTAGATACTTTTTTCATTACCTATAATCACTATTTTTATTAATACTTTTAGCTCAAGTAGGTTTTTTATTTTCAATCACGATAAAAAAAAGTAATATAATAGTGATAGCGATTTTCGTGATAGAAAAATAGCGTTGTATAAACTTCCGCGAAGAAAACATACCCCATTATAAACCACCCGCTCGTCAATAGGTTCTTTAAATGTGAGAACAAAGCTATTAGTAGGTACATTACCCAATATGTGTCATGTTTTGACATGAAGAAATATAACTGAATGAATTAAAATAAAACACCTAGGTATGTAATGATTATAGCATGATCCAATAATTAATACCATGGATTACAAGCGAATATAATATTGTACCATAATAGCACTTCGGTAGTTTTTTTTAACCTCAAAAGAAACTATACCCTGATTCCCGCGAGGCGACATGTCCCAGAATATTGTTTTATGGCTAAAACTACGACATTCGCACGAATTTTCATACAGACAAGATGGATATCAGAAGAAGGACTTATTTCTGTGAGATGGGTGTTATTTTTATAATTATTTATTTTTTGGTTTAAATTGTCATTTGGCGCACCAATATACGTGCAATAATTATTATATTATATTAGCGGACCCGACAGACGTCATCCTGCCCGACAGGGTCCAATTGTGTTTTCAAACCATCCAGGAACCCATTGAAATATACATACAAAATTTCAGGAGTTAGCTGACAAACACACGTACAGAAGACATATATTAAGAAGATTTATATCGCGCCAAATATACGAGTACCTACAAACCGTGCTGAGCCGAAAAATAGATAGAAACACGCGATCTACCAACTTTTTTTAGAAAGTTTCATCTAAGAAGTTTCTATTGCTTTGTGCTTCAAATGCTTTAAAAAAAACTGCGTTGACTTGAGAACCTCCTTCTATATGGAGTTTGGCGAAAAAAAATATTAAAAAGAAGACATGTCGGCTCGTTGTATTATTTTCCTAAACTTGTGTATTTTCGAGTAATACGTAATAATGGTGGATTATTATTTAATAAGCAATCGTGGACGTGCTCGATTGTGGGAAAGTGATAAAACGTGTTTTGAGTGTTTAATTTCAGTGTGTATTAATAATAGCCGAAACTTAAATAAAAAACTAATGTGTTACACAGAGTCCACAATTTTTTTTTTCTTATTGACATAATTATATAGTGATTGATGCAACGTAAAAAAATATATTTAGAACCACAGAAGAGATTTTTTTTTTGTTTTTTTGTAAGAAATTTGTTGTAGCCACTTGCATCCATATAAACCCATAGCAAGTGTGTTAGCAACTGAGACGCGGAGTTCTACGCGTTGACATAAATAAGAATATTCAATCACATATCTGTCACAATACCTGGCAACAGAGTTTCCTTCTCATTTCCGTTCTATTTACATCTCTTTTCAGTGTTTAGAACTATACATGAGGTCGGTTTAAATCTATGTCGATAAAAAATATGTTTAGGTGCGAACCGGATTTATGGTTTTCACCAAAAATTAACATTCCATCTTTGTGTATAAAGAGTTCAAACTCAGAGAACGAGACGTAGTGTTTTGGCCCGTCCTCACTTGGTTAAAATCTCGATGATGGAACTTTCATAGTGTGGTTTACATCCATAGATATACGAAGTATAAGTATGAAATCTTTGCATCCATAATTTAGGTTTGGCGCCAACGTTGAAAAAATAACATGTCGTCTCATCGTACTAGGTTATATTGCTTCTGTATTTTGAATGTAATAATGGTGGAATATAATTTACTAAGTAATTGCAAACGTGGTTGACTGTGAACTAGTGATATAATGAGGTGAAACAAGGCTTTTCGTGTTATTTTCAAAACTCTACCGATTTAATAAAGTCTCCAGCACGTTACTAGTGCATGTACAAGTTATTATTATTATTCATATATTTATTTTTCTTATTTAATTAAAGTTTTTTTCCATATCTGTATAAATACAAAATATTATTAAAAAAACTTTAATCTAGGGTGCCGCCAGCTGCGGGGAGGGACCAAGCTACCGTTTATTATTATTTTTTATTAACTAAAACAGTTGTAAATTATATAAATTAAATTAACAAGGAGCCGGTGAGTTTGCAACGTGAAAAAAAAACATGTCACCTGATTCAGTGAGATATTAGACCTCATTGTATTATTTCCTATACTTATGTATTTTAAATATTCGGGACATTTCGCAAACACCCAAACTAAGCAAAGCTTGTACTATGGCTGCCAGAGACTAATATACTGTTAACATATAATTTTAATTTTTAAATACAACACAAATGTTCATCACATGAATATTTGCCATAAATGGGATTCGAACCCACGCCTGCAAGCGCAGAAGGCAGGTTCACAAGGTGGAAGGTGATTACAAAGGGGTAAAACATGTATTTTCGTGTTGTTTTAAAAACTCCATAGAAGTCTCTGGTAAAACCTTTATTAGGGCAAGACCTTAACTTGACTCTCTTGTTTGCCAACTTTGACGATTGTATAATAAAACTTGAAAATTTCAATACTTGATTGACACTGACAAATGCACTAGACGTGCGACGCAAAAATCATCACAAGAGAAAAAAATAAGTTGGTTACTATGTGACTAGATTTTCAGTTAAATACAAATATATTAAAATAATTTCAAAATACAAAAGCCAGGAAAAATATTCCATTTGAATTACTATCCCGAACCAATCATCCTCCAAAATAAGTATAGGAGGGATCATTACCTACGTGGTATAATCACAATCAATTATTTCATAAGGATACAAATAACTTGATTTCATTTTGATATTTATCAGGGTGTTCCATTACTTAAGAAGTATTCTTGCTATAGAAACACAGCGGTTCTAATCAATCTTCCTTAACATCCATGCAGTGAGAGCCGACATCATCTCTTCGTGAAAGCCTCCGGTCATCAGTCATGCTCTGTGTGAGCTATCTTCGGTAGTGTTCGCAATAGTGACGTCCATTCTGATGTCCCATTCTGTGAACTATAAAATTATCAGCGACTCTTTTCATTTCAATAAGTCAGAAGAGATATCAATTAATTTAAGAGCAACAATTTAAGAGCTGTCAAATTTCGTTCAGAGAAAAATAATCTAAGAGAAAAGTGCATCAGAATCGGCGTCATACTCTAACAAGTTTGACGTGGATATTGAAAATAACGTAGACATAACCTAAATATATTTACAATTTCAAATTCAGCAAACTTACATCACTGGTCAGTTATTTTGATATAATATATATATAATATAGACATTAATATTGATTGCTGTAGAATTAAGCCACTTCAGGAACTACATATACCTATAATAATAATATAACATAGACATAGACATAATAATAAATTATGTCTATGTCTACCAACTGCGTGTCTCGTTACAGCGGTCGGTGAATAACTCATAAAACTTTAGGTAGTCTAACTTGGTACCTACTACACGTAGACACATTAACACATCGTATATAGAAAATGAGAATGCCAATAGCCAATCAGACAGCTCTTAAGTGTCGCCAGGAAAAGAATTGAGTTCAAGTTTGCTCGTTAGAGAATACGAGAAAGCGTCCGATGATGTGCTAAGACGGCTCTGGTCGATGTATCAAGGGAGACATACAAGCCATTTGCCCATTTATATCGTCTGTTTGTAGACTCGTTACTACTCCCTCGATTCGAGACATTTCCAAGCTTCACGATGGAAAACTCTGATACTATTTTTGCCGCACCGAAGGCACTCATACGCGAATGAATCAATATTTTTAAATGTTCCGAGCTTTTATTTATCTCTGTATTTCGAAGCCTCTTCGATCTGGCATCACATCAATTTTCATCGAAGTTCAGTCAAGTAAGAGAGTTTTGGAGTTAATAAAACAATCATTATCTTGCTCAATCTATATGCGCTCAACTGTTTTTTTTGTTTTTCATGTGTTGGCTCCAGAAACCTTCCCTATTTAGCCAGTAATAAGTAGGTACCTAAGAATAATAGAATTTGCATATTTAAAAGTAGTTGTTAAGAGCTTCGGATCCCTAAACTAAACTAGCTTGTGCTTCAGAGATCCGTGCTAGTAAAAAAACTAATCGATGAATAGTAAAAACCAACTGTATAAGTACGACGCGTTTGTCAGTTCTCTTTCTGGTCACGAATATCGATAATTGTTGCCGTATCATGTATGTTGTAGGTACAAAACTCTATTATTACATTTCTTTGTTTGCTAAGACTATGAGCCTATTTACTTAACTGATATATTGTGCATTTAATGTTATTGGTATCGTTCTGTATTACTTTGTGTGTTAATGTTTTTTTCATGAGTTTTGTTTTACTTATTGAATGACTGCCATGATTTGACTTCTTTGTACGTTTCCTAGAAATAGAACTTATTTGATAGTGACTATGTAACGTAAAATCTATGATAGCCGTTTAACAGGATTACACCTAACGATGGAACTAACCCAAAGGGAGGTCATTGTACTCATCATTATGAACAACTTTATATGTGGGACAAAAATGTGGGCTGTTCCAATCACTGAAATGAGAATTTTTTCGTCTCTTTTCTGTGGTTCCAATAGTCCCTATTAACGTATGACCTGGGGGGGAAAGGTAGTTTTTTTCACCTATCTCTACTGGTAGAGATAAATGGAAATTCTCTTCCACTTATCCCTACCGATTAGTTTTTGTCTTAGCGCCACCGTCCCGTGTTACCTTATCTATATAGTAAATCTTCACTGTATCTTCACTTCATAGATAGGACTAAGGTAGGTACATTAAGTTATGCGGTGGTTCTATCAAGTATGCAGAAGGCATCTCAACCAACTGCATCGTGGGAATTACCTCATATCCTATTATTACCACAGAGGCAACGTTACAGGAAGTTAGCTACAGTATGCACTGGAATCTTTTAGGGTTGCTTGCCTACGAGTATGTGCAAATCCTTTTTTCTGAGAGCTCAAAGTAGTTTAGATCTAAATCTTTATTGAACTATTTTAGGGCTTCTAAAGCGTATCCTTTCTTCTGGTTAGTCAGGCCAAATTTTCTCAATAAATCGAGGCATTAGGCGAAATAATTCTGTTGTTTCTTTACCTCTTGCTGAATTTGCACCCACAAAAATTTAACAACAATTTCTGGCTCCTTGGACAAACGAAGCATACAATATGTATGGGAAAATTAATTTTCTTCGTATATTGTATCCGTGAGTTTTCCAAAATTTTAAATCATGGAAATTGGTCCAGCCGTTCTTGAGTTGACTATATTTTATATATATCAGCTCTTTGACGGGTGATCAAAGAGCTGGCGCTTACCTTGGCCAAAGAATAAGTTTGGCCATTCCACGTGGTAATGTCGCTAGCTTTTTAGGTACCCTACCCGAAGACAGTGACCTTAATGCAGTTTTTTACCTGTAGTTTATAGTTTTAGATAGGTATTCAGTTTAATTTAGATTTTATTTATTTATTTAGCTACTTTATTATTTTGAGTTTTAGTTTTTTGTTAATATTTAAGTTTATGTTAATTTTCTGTTTTTTAAGTTACCCTTGTTTAAATAAATAAATTTCATTGATTAAATCAAATATAAAACATAATCGGGTCAGTGCTAGATGCGCGTAGCAGTAGGTACGCGCGCGCGTAGCACATAATGTTTACATTTTAAATTGAAGTTTCTGTAGAATATCACATAAAACCAGAGATAAATGACTTTGGTACAAAATATTAGGGTAATGCATCAGAAAGTCTTCGCTAATGGTCGTAAATACTTGTTGAGAAGTTGATCTCTGCCGTTCCGCTATGCAAAGGAAAACTAACGATGTACGTAGCACTAAACTTGTGTCGTAAATTTCGTAATTCCTAAGGTTAAGTAGGCTAAAAAATACTTATTATCGAATATAGTATTATTGACCGAGCGTAGCAACGGACTACGTCTACGGGCGGGTTCGGCGTTTATTATGTACGTTTGAGTGTGTATCTTATCTATGATATATCATGAGCCAACGCTCACAAATGGCATGATACGGGACGGCACTGCAAGGCACGCTTCGGCATGCTGAAGGCTCATGTGGCATCTCGCAGCATGCCGGAAGATCCTAAGGCATCCTACGTTGTGACGAAAGACTCTCACAGGAATTATCGCTGAAGACGAGGAGAGACACTCGCGCCATTCGCTGAGATCGCTGTTGAAACGGGTTAGATTTAACCTTGTTTCAATTACTTAGCTCTCACATTCCTTTAACAACATGAACTTACAAAAACATTCTTAGTCTGTATGAAGTTACCTATTATTCGTCTTACGTGATGCAGCGATGTGCCGCGGCATCCCATGGAATGACGCGGCGTGCTGCAACATTCCGCGACATCACGTGATATCAAAGACTCTTTACCTACTCTGTGCGTGAGACGTTTCGGTCTATTCGTGTTGAAATAAAGTAATGTCAGTCCTTATTTCATTGAAATAAGGTTGAAAATGATTTGTCCACGAAAAGCCTTTGCCGCGCTGTCACGTGCCACGCCGTCTGTGAGCGAGGGTTACCGGAAATGTAATTCCTAGGTTTCATAGGTAGATAGGTTCAACCTAATACAATACAAGCCGAGTAAAAAAAACAAGCTACAAGAGCGAGAGAAAGTAATTAATTCCAATACTATTTCTAAGGCGGTGGCAGGCGGCGACGCTCACCGACCTAGTCTCTTTTGCTACCTCTTTTGCACATCAATAGAGATTAATGATTAGAGAAATAAAAAAATCTCTATAATAAGTGAGTGGATGCAGATGGCAGGCTGTCGTTCAGTGTGGAGTTCTAAGGATGAGACCTATGTCCAGCGGATGTCTTCTGCTGGCTGATGATGATGCTGATGATGTTTCATTTTGGTGTAAGAAATCTTTTTTTTATGTTTTTCAATCTCCTCTGCCATCCTATAAAATACCAACATGAAAATTGCCTTACCCTTTTTTTAACGATCACGGTTGTTCACTAGGTACATTTATTTGATTACTAGTCGACCGCCCCGGCTTCGCACGGGTGTAAGCTCGGCCTTCGGCCTCGCTACTATGACCCGCTCCAGGAACACAAAATTTCATCAAAATCGGTCCAGCCGTTCTTGAGTTATAAATAGTGTAACTAACACGACTTTCTTTTATATATATAGATTTACATGGTGCATATAACTGCGCCGAAAAACTGTAAATATCCCGTAAATAATCATAATAGGTCGGGGAAAAAGTCTTTTCGTATTTTGTATGTATAAGGTTGTAGTAAAAATCTCATCCGTTGTACTGTTTGTATCTGGCTGGTTTTGATACCATTAAAAATATGACATTTTAAAAAAGGAATACAAAAAGTAAAAAGCAATTTCCCGCCATTTTTCAATTGTTTTTTTGTTTGATAAAATGAGTGAATCTAACGAAGAAATTCGATATATTGTGAAATTTTATTACAAAAAAGGGAAAACTGCGACACAAGCCGCGAAAAAAATTTGTGACGTTTATGGACCTAATGCAGTGTCATCAAGAGTAGCACAATGTTGGTTCAAGCGTTTTCAGTCCGGGAATTTTGATGTCAAAGATGCAGCTCGCTCTGGTCGCCCTGTTACGGATAAAGTAGATGCCATTTCTGAAAAAGTGGACCAAGATCGGCATATTAATAGTTACGACGTAGTTGAAGAACTGGGGATTGACCACAAAACAGTTTTGACCCATTTGAAAAAAACTGGGTATACAAAAAAACTCGATATTTGGGTGCCACACAAGCTCACTGAAAGAAACCAAATGAATCGTGTACTCATTTGCGACTCTCTATTGAAACGTAACGAAACCGAACCGTTTTTGAAAAGATTGATCACTGGTGATGAAAAATGGATCACCTACGACAAGAATGTGCGCAAACGATCATGGTCAAAGGGCAGTGAAGCACCACAGACTGTAGCGAAACCCGGATTAACACGTAATAAGGTGATGCTGTGTGTATGGTGGGATTGGCAGGGCATCGTTCATTATGAGCTTTTACCGCCGGGCAAAACCATCGATTCGGATCTCTACTGCCAACAGCAGATGAGACTCAAACAAGAAATTGAGAAAAAACGGCCGGAATTGATCAACAGAAAGAGTGTGGTCTTTCATCATGATAACGCCAGACCGCACACATCTTTGGCCACTCAGCAAAAATTTAGAGAGCTTGGTTGGGAAGTGTTAATGCATCCACCATATAGCCCTGACCTTGCACCCTCAGATTTCCACCTGTTTCAATCTCTTCAGAATTCTTTGGGTAGTGTTAGATTAACATCAAGAGAGGACTGTCAAAACTACTTGTTGCATTTTTTTGATCAGAAGTCCCAAAAATTCTACAGCAACGGGATCATGTCACTACCTACAAGATGGCAACAAGTTATCGAACAAAATGGCACATATATATTATAATTAAATGTAATTAAACTTGAAAAAAATATGTCTTGAATTTGTTTAAAAAATACGAAGAAACTTTTTCTCCGACCTTATATAACTGTACGAAAATTGCTTTATACCATTTGCAATGTAATACTAAAGACAATACGGGTACGTTTCAAATTCTTACTTAATTTTTTTTTTTTCTTAAGCAATGTTGAAAGTTTGCGAAAGAAACAGCTCTGGCCGGTGAACGTTTGAATATGAACAAAATCGGTCCAGGGGTCACAAAGATATAGTGGTTAGGGACGACGTTATGGACGAATAACTATATAATTATACTATTGGTGTAGATCATTTGTTTATTTTATAACTGCTGGTTTGCTTTTGACCGTCATCTCTCATGTCTAGGAAATCAAACGGGAGTTGATTTTGGAGCTTGCTATAGATGTTTTTATTTACCTACATGGTACTTAGTAGCATTTGCAACTAATATAGTAGCATGCTTTTGGACTTGAAATGAGCACGTCTATCAGTACCCTAAGAGATTATGATAGGCGCCTGACCGTGACAAAAGGCATGACCGCGTTCGACTAGGTTTTCGTGTCCGGCTTACAACGCGAGGGAAATTGTTAAGATATATTTAGATCGGGCTGCACTCAGCTGGGCGAGAGTTCAGTTAACGTAGAATTGAATCATAAAGCAACATTGACGTCAGAACATTGCTTCACGTATCGACTTTCAGGCAGGGCGTTTGCGAAAGTGCCCTGATAAACACGTAGGGAGCACTTCACGAACAGTAACCGGACGTTGCCGGGATATTTTACATATTGGATTTTTATTATCAACTAGCTGACCCGGCAGATGTTGTTCTATCCAAATTTCAATAAATTTATTTAAAGTTATGGTCTTGAGTTCATACAACAATCTTATAGAAAATGGGCACTCTCATTATTTCTCGAAGGTTTCAATTTTCTGGTTAATTTTCCAAATTTCTTTCCCTTAAAACCTTCTTAAGACTATTAGGAAAATTAAAAAAGAAAATTTATCAAATTGGTTCAGCGGTTCTCGAGTGATACGTTTACCAACGAACAGCATTAAATTTTTATTTATATAAGTAATATTCGTAATTCTAACGAAATTATGAATACTTCAAACCTAATGATCAATACGCACGGTGACTTTTAATTCGGCCTACAAAAAGTCAGTGAAAGTCGGCGAAAATCGGCTGGCGACTTCCAAGTGAAGTTGAGTGTCCCTGGCATATCCAACTTCAGACACAAGTTTAATAAATCAAAGAGTATAATTAATTTTATTTTATTTATTTTATTAAACAACCAATAAATCGGAATTATATAATTATTGTTACATACAACGTGAAAATCGAAATAAATTTACACAATAGCAATTAAATTATGGTAATTTATTTCCATATTAACCGGATGTGATGGTTCCGAACGACAACAACAGACATTAATCCGTTTCCATCCAGGTGCATTGTCCATCTCATCATTAGGATTCCGCTCCAGGGCCAGAGAGCCAGTGCTATCTTTTCCACAATTTTTTAACATTTTAGAAGGTACAAAATTCACTGGAAAAGTTGTAATACAATGTAAAAGGACAAACTTTTAATCTCCTTTGCCAAAAATAAATATCGACATGAAAATTTCCTAACAAAAACAAAAGCCCAATCGATTTCTAAAATTCTTTTTTTGTGATTTTATACCTTCAAAAATGCAGAAAATGTTCGAAAAAGATAGCTTTGACCGAGGTGTGGGCTCTTAAAAGTGATAAGTGACAAAAATACTACTTTATTGCCTGACTATACTTATTTACCAATACGAGTCTGTATGAAGCCTTCATTAGGCTTCGTACACACTCGTATTTAACATCTTAGTTTGTATCATTCTTTGTGCCCATAGATTTACCTATAAAACTATTTGTCGAACCCTTTATTCGATGTTCAAACACTGCATTGCTCTTTGATCTGAAACGAACGATATGAAAAAAATCCTTTTGTTACACGATTGTGTTCACAAACGAGAAATAATATGTATATTTCTCTATTTTTCTATCAAAACTTACGTTACGTGGAAGTATGGATTAATGAGAAAATACTAAAATAGAAAATTATTAGATGCGTACCTGTCCTGATACATATTCGGAGGTTCCTACTTGTGTATAAGATTATGTATATATAACCGAGTTCAGTGGCGTGCATTGGGAGAGGCCTATGTCCAGCACTAGACGGATGATGATCTATAACTCCACTTTTTTTTTCGCTTGACCGCCACCTCGCCTGATGGCTCTATGAGCACGCTTGCCTAATAGAAACCAATTTACTCGCGACTTGAAGATATTCAGATTATAACTATCGGAAAAGGCCATTCAGATAGCGCATGGGGTTTACGGCTACCTGTAGTAAGCGATTTTGTTAAGGTGATGAGAAAAGTTACGCGAACGCAAACCGTATCTCGTAACTGAGCTATTTTAACGCTAATTCGAGCCCGCATTAAGAGTTAGCCGTAAAGCTCCAGCGGTTCACACAATAAAAATTATTCGTCCATCGGTTTGCAATTCACGAATTTGTTAGTGTGTATTACAAGTGGATCACATTAATAACCGACTTAAAAATATATGAAAAACGTATTTAATACGAAAAATTGAGTGTTGCCCTCGATTTCCCTGGGATCCCATCATCAGATCCTGACTTGGTGACAATGGGACCAAATTGGAATCGGTCAACAGTTGGCGGAGAAATCGGTGAAAATACATGAAAAAAAATATACAGTGGAACATAGAACCGTCCTTTTTTGAAGTCGGTTAAAAAGGGAACGTCATTGTCAATGTCCATTTATTGTAAGGAACACTTTGTCTTACGACATAATGTTCCTAGCGACATTAATATTTTCACTGTCCACGTGTTTTGCGAACATTTTCCTATTATTTTCACAAAGATAGATATATATATTGAAAAATCTTGTAGATATAGTAGCTATAGTGAAAAATCAAGTAGTTTTACCTATGTTTAATGTATAAACTTAGTATTGTGCTAATAAAAAAAAATTACATGGTGTTGTGTAAGTCGTGTCCGACCTCCGAGAGTGATTTTCGGTATCCATAAAAGATTCTATTTATGTCATCCTTTGTATGAAATATAATAAAAATTTAGTTAAATAACCTATCTTATATGGTAATTCGTGACGACATCGTGAGAGTCGCGGGCATCCAGTGGATGCAGATGGCAGGTTGTCGTTCAGTGTGGAGGTTAAAGGGGGAGGCCTATGTTCAGCAGTGAACGTCTTATGGCTGATGATGATGATATGATAATTTAATTCCAATGCAAATTGAAAAACAATTATCTACAGACGTGCGTGGCATTACTTAGTACATGATGTAGTTAGTACATGATTAAATAGGTAGATTAAATAATAATTGCCTAAGTACCTAAAATTTGGCTTCGTTTTGGGAAAAAAATGGTTTTAGAAATTGATAACGATAATTACTTTGAAATGTTCTACGTAGGTAGATATATGCGTTTTTTTTTTTAATGTTTACTAAGACGTCTTTGGCCCTCTGAGATCGGACACGACTTATACAACAAGGTGTATGGTGACCGTTGTTAGGCCAACCGCAAGTGAAACTAAGAACGAGTTAAAACATAAGCATAAAAGATGTAAGCATACCATGTTTACTGAAAAGTAATGTTTACCTATACAGACGAGTCTAAACAAAGTCTTGATCAAACAAAGACATTCCTTGGATAAATGTTATAGTACGTTCCTAACTTCCTACCAATATTTATCTAGGAAATGTCTATGTATGCAGTCAGCAGTGTCGAAGGTCAAAAGGGTAAGTAAAACGTTTTTTTAAATATTAATTATAACTTCAAAAATTGTTCGTCGTCTTAGCAAAACTTTTCATTTGATTCCTACGAGTATATCATGATGGTAGATAAGAAAATGTTGTTCGCTATATTAATAATGACGTCATTTTATTTTCGAATTCTTCTCAGAAATTTCTTTCATTTGATACCCATATCATGGGGGTGCATAAAAAAATTCTGGTCCACCATCTTTAGAAGTCCATCATATTAGATTTAGTATAACGTCACTTAACTAATCATGTGTCATCCAAACTAAGCGTGTAGGTATGCCAAATTTCAGCTCAATCGGTTGAGGATAACTGGAGTAAAATTCCATTGCCAGATTTTCCCGACACATAGATAGATTGAAACTTTTTATTGTGTACACCAGAAATAAAAATTACAAACTGATAGAAAACACTTACGAGCTAGTGCCACAAGTGGCAGCCTTATCGCTAAAAGCTATCTCTTCCAGGCAACCATTACACACATACATACTAACAGGGCAAGTTAAATAAAAGCTTGTAATAATTATCAATAAAACCGACTCAAAAATTAAGTTAATAGTACGCAATTTCGTTTAAATAGATGTAATTATTATTTTTCAATTATTATGATTTAAAACCAAAGGACTGAACCGATTATGATATGAAATTTCTATATGACTAGTATGAATAGCTTTCAAATAAAAAAAGAATATTACAAATCGGTTTATAACTGAGGTAAACAACATTAAAAAAACTGCCGAATAGAGAACCCCTTCCTTATTTGAAGTTGGTTAAAAATAGTAGTAAACAGGCATGCCTTTTCGAAACAGACACCCTTTTTGAAACAGACACCCTTTTCGAAACAGACACCCTTTTTGAAACAGACACCCTTTTCGAAACAGACACCCTTTTTGAAACAGACACCCTTTTTGAAACAAACACCCTTTTTGTAACAGTCCATGTTGTTGCTCAGCAGGAAGACCTTCGAGAGAAGGCCATGGCGCTTGAACAACTCGACGTAATCCCTCCTTCAACAAGATAACTCGGAGAACACATAAATACCACCCTTATATAGAAAGATCATATAGAAAGAAGCTACATCAACCTCAAACTATAAGAGACCGAGTACATAACACACTGCTTAGGAAAAGGACAAAAGCTAAAGACGTCATAAGATAAATCCTAAAACTCAAGTGGAGGGGGACTGATCACATCCAACGGGTAGAATCTGATAGGTGGGCAAAGATTGTTACAAACTGGGTGCCTGGAGACAGAAAGCGTAAGCTAGGCAGAGCTTTCCAAAGATGGCACGACGATATAGTAAAAGTCGCGGGTAAACTTTGGTCCAGAACTGCCAAAAATAGAGAAGAATGGAAAAAAATTGAGGAGGCTTTTACCGCTACCGGCGGTTATTATACCGAATTAATAAAAGATAATAATTAAGAAACTAATATAATTGTAAATAAATATCTACTAACACACTAACATAGATTATAAGGCTGTGTTTAAAATGAGTATAAGGAACAAATAAAAGCTTCTTTATTTATTTATATAGTCGACATGCCACCGCTTCGAACTAGCTGGTTAAATTTTACCTTCTTAATGCGAACCGCTAAGGACTGGAATATTTGCCACCGCCCTTGATTCCTGAAAACTATAAACTTAGTGCCTTCAAGACCAGAGTGAATACGTACCTTCTAGGTCTACGTGCTCCATCATCGGTCACAACATCGCTTTCCATCAGGTGAGTTGGTGGCTAAACGTAGACTTAAGTACTTACTTTTAGTAATGATTGTTGTTCTAGAGCAAACAGTCCATTCCATTTCCAGTCATTGAAACCACGATAGCACTCAATTCTAAATGTCACTCGCGGTCACCTTTCCATAACCGGCTAGTTGAGTTACGTGCTCTCGAGATAAATATGCTGTAGAAACTACAATAGAGCTTTCAATACGTTATAGTAGATTTTTCCATTGCATGACTAAATATAAATTTATTTTGACTTTTTGTGAACAAAATTGCATATGACTGTGAATGGTAAGAATATTATTTTAAATTTATTGTAATATTTATAATTGACATGTAACATTGTATATTTTGGACTAATTTTATAATTTGTGACTAATACTTAACTAATTTGTTAATAATGTAAACTAAATAATAAGTGTAAGTGACATTAGCCGTTCTTTATATTCTTATTATTATTAAATAAATAAATGACAATTAAAATTTTCGAGAATGCGTGGTCAATTTCCAGAAGAAAAAACTGCGAAAAAGCCGTTTTGTTTTATATAGGCAGTCACAGCAACTAAGTGCCTTTTCATGTAGTCAGCCTACCAAGCACGACACCGCACGAATTCACGCAGTATTTATTACGTCCAATTGAATCCACATGTTCACCAAAAAACATGAAAAGCTAATTTTCATTTTCACAATCACTGTTTTTTTAGAAACTTTACAAGCCTTCTCTGAGCCATGGAATAGATTAGAGTAAGCTTGTGGAGCAGTGTGAAATTTGTTTTTACAAAAATTAACTGGATATTTTATTTTATACCTAAATAAAGTCGTGTAGTGGCCAACCCACAGACCTGTCTGTGGGCCAACCTCATTGTCCGATATACCACATGACAATTATTGGATAACATTTGGTGGAATTGGCGGATTCAACCGTCCCAAGAAATAATAAATCCGATCTATTTCCAGGTAACAAATATATGCTACCCCAGTTAATAATCTAAAGCCCGGCGCAGAACTGCTAGACCTCAGGAACTCTGGACACCGTGAGCAGCTACTGCGTGAAATGGAAACGTTTTGACTAAACATCATTGGCGGTATTTATAAATAATTTCAAAACATTTCTATTAAAATTCGAGAACCTGTGAACACGGACACTGCAAAGTGTTCAAAACGACAGGAATTAATTGATGTAAAATACACGCGATAAATACCGTTAAACGTATTTAATTTTAATGTATAAAATCGCGAAAACCTAAAAAAAACATTAAAAGTATGCTAAACAATAATTCTCCGATTACTGCTAAATTAAATAAAATTTAATTTTCATTCAATAAATCCATATAGCGACGATGGGTGCAAGGCACTGAGTAATCACGAGACTCAATAACAACCCTCACGTGGACCCAAACGAGAAGAGTTTTTTTTTTTTATGATACTGAGTGACGAGACGAGCGAAGTCGTTCGCCTAATGGCTCTTCACGCTTGCCCATAACAGCTCAACGCCACCCAGAACTTATTAATAATATTTAATTAATAAATAATATAATATAATATTAAACCATATTATTAATTAAATTTTTATTAATTATATTACAATATAATATAATATTTATTTAATAATAATTTTTGTATTAAATAATATTTATTTAATTAATATTTTTAGATATTTGTAATCACGTCATGATTAACGGCAAATAAACCGAATTTGAAAAATTGTTACATAAAATTCATGGATGGATTTGTCTTGTTGAGTGTGGGCTGGACTTAATCACACATTTTCGTAAGCAAATTGATTAGGATTTGAAAACGAATATGATTTTCATAGCAGATTACTAAACATACGTATAAACATGCTACGAATACAATAAAACGGCATGTTTGTACAACTAGACTTGAAAATGTAATAGAGATAAAAATATATCATTGTATTGGAAACGTATATGTACAGGATAGGTATGTTTTCTCGGTATGTAAACAGTGTTTTTGCCAGCCTATATTGTGCCACTGCTGGGCAAAAGTTTCCCCCACCTCCTTACATCTAGATCTCTTTCATAAAGATTTTTATTAATATTCAGTCAAAATATTTCAATATAGGTCATAAAGTATGTCGACCAAGAAAAAAAAAGTATGCCGATGGTGAGAATAAAATGTTAATGTTTTGATTATCATAAAATTCTTAATTGATCACGCAAGCTGGCTAGATAGCTATAGAAAACGAGTTACATCAGCGGCCCCAGGTGAGCGAAGATTTTTTGTAATCGGAACTCTTGGCGTTCACTTCTACCGCTGCTAATGAACACCGAGAAATACCTATTCATGGAGGTAGTGCAGCTGCGAAGTATTCATTTCTCTGCATTTTTCTAGACAAGGATTGATAGCGCGATAAGCAATTGTGGCGAAACTTTTCAAGAAAAGTTGTATATCACTGAACAAATTGTAAAGGAAATACATAATCGAAAATAATTAGGTACAAACTACAGAAACTGAAAATATACTGAAATTGTGTCTCGACATAATGGTAATAAGTACCTACCTACTTACACAGTTTTATAAGCCATTAATTGAGGTAAATAGGAGTCTAGACTCTACGAGTAAGTTATTTTACACAAATGTTTCTTGTTGATTTTTTTATTTTATTTTTTTCATTTCGAGCAGTGAACGATGACAAAGAAATTTAAGGTTATTGTTAGTTGTGCCCAGCTCACGGCATTTCAATTAAATCGGTACCTTTGTGTAATCTTTGATGGGGCGGTAAATAGATTAGATGAAGTACTTCCTTTCATAGCTTGTATTTAGCGTTTTATTTTAATTATATAATACTAGCGACTTTGTATGCGTAGGGCACGGCCTCCGGCCTCGCCTATCCTTAGATAAGTATAATTTTGTAAAGTTCTTTCTTCAATGATCATCTTATATAAATAGGGTTACTCGGAAAGGGTGTACTAAGCCAAAAAGAATCCATTATGATGATTTACATCATTATGAACTACTTTTATTATGGGACCAACCCTGAAACCACGATAATCAGCGATAAGTCCTGACGTCAGTGCAGGACTTATCGCCCCCATCTCGAATAACCCCGAAATCACGAAATAATCTCACCTTTTCTATACATTTTGTCGAGTGTCAATGACCATTTCTATGGAACAACTGATATATTTTTCGCTATTTCAGGAAAAAGTGTTCATAATAGTACACCCTTACTCACACCTTACTCGGCTTAGTACACCCTTTCTGCGTAACCCTGTATAAGGAACACTTGTCACAAATTTCAAACCTCTAGACCCAGCAGTATTTAGGATGTGCATTGTCTGTCAGTGAATCAATGAATCGATTTAAGATTTTCCTTAAGAGCCCTCTCACATTTTTGACGAATGAAAACTGGATTTTTGGCGTTCTCATCTCAGAAATCTCTAGAAAATTAAATTTACTTATGTTATACCTAACTAGATCTGCATTTTTTATTGGAAATGACGACTTCAAATGTCGAAAAATTTCAACATATTAACATAACATATGACAAATGGATTTGGATGAAAGTTGGACATTGCTTATGTCCTGGATTAATACATAGGCTTCTTTTCATCATCATCATCATCGTCATCGATTTTCATCACCACGCGGGTGAAACGACGGGGCGCAGCTAGTGTGCTATTTTAAAACTTTGAACCGATCCATCAAAAAGTGAAAAGCAGGATATAGATGAATTCAAATTAACGCAATATACGCAACTGCTGTTTACCCGCAAGCCCGCAACCAACAACGCAACCGTATTCTTTGTGATAACCTGAGTTATATCCAGTTTATAGACGCCAGTTGTAAAACGTCTCCCGGATCCATGTGCGATAATAAACTCGAAATAACTATGGTAATATGTGCCTATTGTTGCTGGGATTCAGCGACGAAGATTTGAATGAAATCAGCTTTAATTTCAACGCGGAATTTGATCATAATTATTGTACCTCTATGTCTATGTTAAATACATAATAATCAGATATTCATAAATCATTACAACGATACTCATGTCGACTAATTAAATCCGCTACGTAAAATCTAAGTAATGTAATTTCCACGTTTCACCAGTCGCAGGCAAATATATATAGTTATAACTATATACTAGGCTAGCTAATGCCCGCGACTTCGTACGCGTAGCGCAAAGTAGTGGACGGACGATTAGACTGACATAACCGTCCGATCCGTTTTTTTTTTTTTTAATTCGAATATGAACAAAATTGTCATGGGTTGCGAAGATTAGGTCGTGAGTACACAGTTTGAACAACTATATAGTTAGTACACTCACGTTTAATTTTCCGCAAACACATAGCTTTAGTTTCAAGATGTTAGTTGAACGGTCATCGCACTGATAAGTATTTGTGAATATGAGTAATATTTATTTCCGATCAACGCAGTAATTCCTCAAAGCACTGAGAAGGTGTGCAGTGGAAATTGCTTTCATGCATTAAAACATGGACTCTCCCAGAAAGTGTACGATCCCTGTTTGTAATTTGAACTGCAAGGCGCTGCATCACCATCCAGCCATTTTCCATTTTTATTGGATTACAAGCATGCAGCACCTGGTTTCACCCGCGTGCATGATCCCACAGAAACCATACATTTTTCAGAATACAAAGCTAGTCCTTGAATTATACCCATGCATAAAATAACATACCTACTATAGTATAATAAATTTTCAATCATTTAGTTTTGTCGAAAATTTGGTAAGTGAGAAATTTGAGAATGTTAACATAAGCATAGATATAACTTATTTGTAGCAAAAAACACAATTTACAATAAGTAAAACCATTAAATAAAAACTACGCAAGCTTCGACTATTTCAATAGTCCAAGCTTTCTCAACAATGCATTCACCTTGTGACTGCCCGAGACTGGTGATTTTTCACGTCAGTGAACTGCATAATTCGTACTTTCAGCACGTTATGAAAATTAGTGTACCTACCTGCTTTTTTTAATCGAACCCATTTATTCACACAACTTCAAATCAACGAAACTACGTAATTTTTCGTATAGGGATAGTTGGAGTGATGTTATATAATTTTATCGTTGAGTAATGTATGGGCACGCGGGTGAAACCACGGTGCGCAGCTAGTGTAAGATACATGTTGATGGGGTTAAAATATTGCACCACTGCAGCATGGAATATTACTATATTTTAAGAAAACTGGCCAGAGGGGAAGTAAAAATTAATTGCCTAATTAATTTTTGCTATGTAAAATACGTGTCAAATTCCATACAAGTAAATAAAATTTCGAAATACAAAATTTGTATGAAATTCCACATATACGTATTTAACGTAGCGAATACCCGTACTACGCCCACAGTATAAAAATTAATGAAACAATGTATTTATGCGAATTTATGTATTATCATCACCGTACATGAGTACAATTTTGCAAGTGAATTAAACAACCAAGTACCCATACATTTTAGTTTTGTATTTTACACAAAATGTGAAATTGTAAATATTATGTACCCACATAATTTTGCTTAGGTATACAAGATCACAAAAACCGACTTATTACATACTATACAGACCGAAAACATATGAATAACTTCATAAGTGCCTATAAAGTTTGAGGGTTTCCCTCGATTTCCCTGGGATCCCATCATCAGATCCTGACTTGGTGACAAAGGGACAAAAAGAAGTATACCCAATAGAACAAAAGAAAAAAAATTAAATCGGTGTAAAATTGGCGGAGAAATAGGTGAACATACATTTTAATAAATTACAGTGGAACATAGAACCGTCCTTCTTTTTTGAAGACGGTTAATAAAATTAGTTTTAGCTGCGTTTCGTTGTTTCATCACTTGGACATTCCCTCAAGAACCGTATCTCGTTTATTTGGCACCAACATGAAAAAAAATAACCGGCCAAGTGCGGGTCGGACTCGCGCACGAAGGGTTCCGTACCATTATCTATAGAAACGGCAAAAAAATCACGTTTGTTGTATGGGAGGCCCCCTTAAATATTAATTTAATTATTTATTTTTAAAGTGAATATATAACCAAATATTCTGTGAATATTTCAAGCGTCTACCTGTTGCCGTTATCAATATCGAGCAAAAACGAGCAAAAAAATCACGTTTGTTGTATGGGAGCCCCCTTAAATATTTATATTATTCTATTTTTTTGAATATATAAATATTTAGAATATATTTATATTATTCTATTTGTGAAAATTTTAACTGTCTAACTGTCACGGTTCATGAGATACAGCCTGGTGACAGACGGACGGACAACAACGGAACATGTATTTTCGAGTTCTTTCTAAAAATCCATAGAAGCCTCTTTTAAAGCCTCCGCCACTAGGGCATGAGTTTGACCAATTTGACTTTAGCGTGACTTACATTGCTTGAATGTGACTGTATCTATGACTTATTTGACGATATCCAATAAAACATGAAAATATTTAAATACTTGACACTAGCAAATGCACAAGACGAGCGACGCCAAAATCATCTCAAGAGGAAAGAATAAAAAAAGAATGCACCATTTTCTTGCCTATCTTTATCTTCTCCGGCCATCCAACTAAGTCTATATGCAAAAAAACTAGTCGATCTGACCATATTTTATTGTTGCGTGAAAAATGGAGAAGTAACAACCCAACAAACAAATTTCCGCATAATGTTAGTAAGTGCCTAAATAGGAAATATTAGTAGGTGAACAGGATAAGGTAGGTATCGAAGAGAGTACGTAGGTATTTCAAGTATTTTGGTCCATTCTTTGTCATTAAGTATTCGATACCAAGTAACGAAAGTTCAAAGAAAAATATAAAAACCGACCAGGCACAACGATGTTATTGAACTGGAAAGTAGAAGTATTTTCCCGACAACAAATAAACATCCGAATCTAATCATAATGGCAAAGGCAAATAACCTACTTACTTCACCATAATTTCCTATTAATTTTATAGCTTAACCGTAATAAATATAGTTTACGACATAATAAATACTATTGAACAAAACAGTACTTACCAAACCTCGTGGTGATGATAGTGTTGCGATGGGGACGGTCAGCCGGCAGAGGCGGCCGCGTGGTGACCACACATGGCGACCGGTTCCCACCACAATAACAGTCCTCAAGAACGCACACCCACTCCAAATTATTAATAGTTTATCGGGAAAAAGTACGAGAGTCCCGCGGCGCGATCTATGTTTACGTGAGTTTTGGTTCCGGGAGGGAAAACAAGCGAGCGCGCGCGCCTTAGGGATAGCGTCCGACTGACGCTCGCTTCGTGCCGCCCAAACGGCGGGCGGGCGCGCCCCACCGCCCTCGCTCCGCGCCCAATACCTTAAATTCTTTAGATACCGTTTCGCACTTTTAACCGCAGCTAAGTGTTTATCGAAGCTCGTTCGTACTTGACAACGCTTTGAAGAATTTGTTGACTTAACTCGATGACACCTTTGACTGCTCAGTTTTATCATCGTGACATTGAAATAAGGCAGAAACATTACAATTTTATCGAAACAATCATAATCAAAATATTTCTTCTATCGTAAAAATCTAGACCTATAATAGTAAATAAAAAAACCTAATAGCAAATTACACCAAAACGGTTCAGGAATCTTTAAGACGTTCAGCCATTTTTTTTTAACGTTTCTTGATAGTGGCGATTACGATATTTTGTATATATTATACGATATTTTGTATATATATTATACAAAATATCGTAATAAGGTAATAAGCAGGTAATATCAATCACTGTTTACTTACATCAATGGGTAATATTATTTAATTAGCATTACCATTCAATGAGGCAATTCTACCCAGTATTGCGACTATTTTCTTTCCACATTAATTAAATAAACACATAAAAATTTGCTGACGCAGAAATTCAGAATTATTCGCTACGTGAATTCCTTCTTATACCGCAGCAGGATGGTTCTATTAGAAATCAGAATCACGCCCGTCAAATGCCACAATGACATTCAACATCAATTAAAAAAAAATTATAATAAATGTTTTATTTATGTTTAAATTAAAAACTTTTATACTCACCTAAACAAAATACGTGGTTCTAGCTATTTCGGCTGTAATCGCAAAACAATTTTAATTTTGCGCAATATTTTCCTAACTCATTAGCAAGTTAAATGCCCGACTGGTGCCCTAAATCTACTACATATATATAATCTTTTGCTGGCATATTTCTATTGGAGCTAAAGGTAAGGGTTCTCAAAGGTTGAAATTTGAGGATTTGTGAATGATATTCTCGGGATTGGTACGGCTATTGATTCTTGAGTAGATTCAACCAATAACTAAGAGGGCATGTCGATGGCAAAATACAAAAAGTACCTGGACATCAACTCAAGCACCACACCACTATAATAAAGTTAAGACGATGCGACGCATGACCAAAATGCTGACATTTATCTGGCTCAACGTATAAGCATAGCCATTCAGCGTGGTAGAGGGTTTGAACATTACGATTATCTTTAGACCTTCAACGTTCTATAGATAATCCAACTGTGTTTTTGTGTAATGGGCTAAGTTGTTTAGATATTTAGTGTCAGGTTATATTTTGTTTAGTTAATATTACTTGTTTGCCAGGTTCATATTCTTATGTAGAGACTATGTAACCTAGCATTCATTTAAGCTTTCAATTTTTATAAGTTCACTCTGCCCGTTGATTTTTGGTGGAATTGAGGCCCTTATATGTATATCACTGCGGTAAAGTACATTATCTGTGAGAGAGGTTGTTATGTTAAGTATCTACTTAATGATACTCGATATTTTGACTACGTAGATGATTTATGTTTTCGGCGTTATCAATACCTGTCACTATAGCTGTGATTTCGTGGGACAAGCAATGTGATACCAAATGGGAAAATTCGTACTTGTTATTTAAATGTTATAGACAATTTAAAAACGTTTAAATTGTCAATAAAATTTCAATTATCATCATCATTATCAGCCTATCGTGTATCCCACTGCTGGAACACAGGCCATCTCCCGGAGAGAGAGGATGGGCGCTAATCCACCATGCTGGCCCAGTGCATGTTGGTGAATGTCGTATGTCTTTTTGAGGATCTTGAACATACTAGTATCCTCACGATGTTTTCATTCATTCCGGAGAATGTGCATCGGAGCTACATGACCTTATCCTACCATCCCCTTTCTACTACAGGACAAGTAGGAAAACGGCCTATTACCACCCATACATTGTGGACTTTCCTTGGATACGTACCAAACGTTTCGATTCTACGTTTCTAATCCGTACGGCCAAGGATTGGAACAACCTGCCGGCTTCCTTGTTTCCTGAGAGATATAATTTGGGCCTTTTCAAGGCGAGAGTGAATAGGTATCTTCTTAGTCTGCGTGCTTCATCTTCGACCACATCGTCGCTTACCAACAGGCGAGTTGGTGGTCAAACGAGGACTTATTCGCGTTAAAAAAAAAAAAAAAATTCACCGTTGAAAACATTTTATTTATACTTTTTTTTTTTAATAGCGCGTACTTAATTAAATTTCGCCATCCCTGATCTAGATCTAGTTTACTCATTAGCACTCTATCGCTCGTTACTGCAGCTGAGCATATCTAATTTTTATTACGTGACAGCCATAGTGCTTATGTATGTATGTCACCATCATCATCATCATCAGCCAGAAGACGTCCACTGCTGAACATAGGCCTCCCCCTTTAACTTCCACACTGAACGACATCCTGCCATCTGCATCCACTGGATGCCCGCGACTCTCACAATGTCGTCGGTCCATCTAGTGGGAGGCCTACCTACGCTGCGTCTTCCGGTTCGCGGTCTCCACTCAAGAACCTTTCTTCCCCATCGGTTAACAGTTCTTCGAGCGATGTGGCCTGCCCATTGCCACTTCAACTTGCAGATTTTAATAGCTATGTCGGTGACTCTGGTTCTTTGGCGAATATCTACGTTTCGGATTTTATCGCGCAAAGAAACTCCGAGCATAGCTCTCTCCGTTGCCCGTTGTGTGACTCTGAGTTTTTCCAAAAGGCCAACAGTTAAGGACCACGTCTCAGTACCATATGTCATCACTGGCAACACACACTGATCAAATACCTTCGTCTTCAGGCACTGTGGTATCTTGGACGAGAAGATGTCACGCAATTTCCCGAACGCTGCCCATCCGAGTTGGATTCTTCGGGCGACCTCTTTGCCTAAGTTGGACTTACCTAACTGAACAATCTGTCCAAGATACTCGTAGGTGTAATGGTCAACAACTTCGAGAGTATCGTTCCCCACGATTACCGGTACGGGTACAACATGGACATTGGACATGACTTTTGTCTTGTCCATGTTCATTTTAAGACCCACCTGTTGGGAAAGGCTACTGAGGTCGCTGAGCATTGTATTAAGGTCCTCCAGCGACTCTGCCATGATGACTATATCGTCAGCAAAATGAAGGTGAGTGATGTATTCGCCATTGATGTTGATGCCGAATCCGTTCCAGTCCAAGAGCTTGAAAACGTCCTGCAATGAGTTAGTGAACAGTTTCGGAGAGATAACATCTCCCTGTCTCACGCCTTTATGCAATTGGATTGGTTCCGTGCTCTCGTCCTGTAATCGGATCGACATGGTGGCGTTTCTATACAAACACTTCAGCACTTCGATATACCTATAGTCGATATGACAACGCTGGAGGGACTGCAACACTGCCCAGGTCTCGATTGAATCGAAGGCTTTTTCATAGTCCACAAACGCTAGACATAATGACCGATTATACTCCTCAGTCTTCTGTATAATCTGGTGGAGCGTGTGTATGTGGTCTATGGTGCTCCAGCCTTTACGGAAACCGCCTTGTTCGGGAGGCTGGAAGTCATCAAACCTGCTTCCGAGACGGTTCGTAATGACTCTGGAGAACAACTTGTACACATGTGTATGTATGTGGTTTTGTAATATTATTTTTACCTCACATCATCCAAACGGCTAATCGGATTTCTACAATTAAAGTATAGTTGGATTTGTCTTGCCAACTTATTTTTTTTTTATCTGACTGTTCAAAACTGATTTTTTTATGAGTGTCCAAATCGTAAGTTTTTTTAAATATTATTTTTAAATGTGACAATTGGGACACAGTGTTCGAATATATTGTGTCCGAATGGTCAGTTAGAACCAATGACGAAGAAGACTCATTGGTTAGAACTAATGTGTGAAACAATTCAAATATAAAAATAACTTTCGGACTTGCTAGTTTGTTCTCTAACACAACTGCAGACTGTACTGATTACCAATTTTTTTAAATATATTCTTTTAAAGAAAATATTTGTGCGAGTGAAATCGCGTGAGGCGCAGGGGCAGGTCAGTTAGCAGCCATTAGCAAATCAGTCGTACCTGAACGATGAAAAGGACTAACATATGGAACGAAAAATCCACAAAGCGTAAGGTAAGATACCTAATATAAAGAAATGTCTGCTTACACAGTACCTGCCTTAATGTAATCAGAATGGATCAAAATGAAAGAGGTGGCCTTAATATATTAGGTTTAAAGATTGAAACTGTAAATAAAAACGTAATCTTTTTCGTCTTTTACTCGTTATTGGTCCTCCCCTTTTCCCCTCCCTACTTCATCGTCACCGTTTTCAGCCCGTAATACCAACAGCAATGTCCCGGGAATTTTGCCCTACGTTGTATTATTACTTCTTCAGTGCCCCAAGCAACATGTCAGGGACCATCGTTCCGTTTTTATGTCTTCATAAGAACGTAACGATGCCCTCGATCAGGCATAGAAGCCTGCTATCGAGGATGTTTAGTGGGTGCAATCTTACTTACTCGTAAGTAGGTATATAACCCGGCTGCACTCCAAAGGAGTCGGATGTCTTTTGAAAATTTCCGCCATCTCAAAAAAAAGGTAACATCTGCAAGCTTTAACGCCGTGACTTGTGTTAATAATACGACGTTGAAATACTTTAACATTTACGACAAATGTTTTGAGGACTTTACAATGGGTAGACCTTAGGATAGGCATAATTTTATGGCACTTGAGCGCGATGGATATTACCGATATTTTATATCGCTCATTGCTTCTTTAAGCCGTAAAAGAAGTCGGCCAGTCAGAACAAGGTCTCCGTGCGTTTTTGTGTCGTATCCATTTGTTTGAAAAATCATTCTATAGCTTGATTACTTTTGTTGTGGATGAGTAAATAGACAACACAGGCACATGTGGGCGATACCAATACGATATTTTGTCTTGTCAATAGACTACCAATACGAAGTCTTGTCTTGTCAATAGACTAACCAATACTATGTCTTGACATGTCAATAGACTACCAATACGATGTCCTGACATGTCAATTAAACTACCATTACAATGTCTTGTCTTCTAAATAGACTACCAATACTGGCATGGGGGCGTGGGTTCGATTCCCACCTAGGGCAAACATTCATGTGATGAATATGATTTGTATTTGTTCTATGTCTGCGTGTTAACATCTATTTAAGTGTGTATTTAAATATATATATGTACGTATATCAGTCTCTGGCAGCCATAGTACAAGCTTTGATTAATTTGGGGTCAAATGACCGTATGTTCAAAATTGTCCTAGATATTTATTATTTAACTACTGGCGCTAACTACAATCGGTTGTCTGTCGTCGTGAATAAGAGAATTGAGGTCAAAAGGTCTTACGAGAATAAGCAAAAGTTACTATGGAAACGACAAAAATACACTTATTTTTTTACGGAAACGTACTAAAGTATACTCGTAAGATGCTTGCACTAAAATACACAATGTTATAAATGCGAAAGTATGAGTGTAAGCCTACAGGTTTAGACTGTATGTTCGTCCCCATTCAACTCTGTAACAGCTAGTCCAGCTAGTCAGCTAGATTTGAATGAAATTCGGTACCTACAGAGGTAGCTTATAACCTGGATATCAACAAAAAAACCTATTTATTCTGAATAAATATTATAGTTTCTATAAGATAGCAAGTGAAACCGCGAGGCATAAATGTATTTTGTGTCCAAGTTATGCAGCCGTCCTATATCGAGCGTTTATAAATACGATGGTAGGGTCTAAAATGGAATTTGTATTTGTGAATTGTATTAATCAAAACTATACGTAGACAACTCAAAACTGCCAGTCTGCCGGTCCACCGATGCTGACTATAGAGTCAATCTCGATAGAAATTGGATTTATTAAGCCGACGCGGTGAAATGTAACTCACTCGATAAACCCAAGTACCTAATAGAGGCTGAGAGCTTAACAGATTAGATTCTTAACCGAGACTGGTTTCTTTCAGTACAAGATTAGTGACATGATGCCTTTTAGATTACAAAGCTGATAGAATCTGGTAACTGTGTCAACATTATTTTCAACCGACCGCAAAAAATAACATTTGAATTCGACTCTATTGTTTCGTCTATCTTCGCTTTTTTTTTTTTTTACTCATTACGGTACGGTGAACTAAGTATATCTATGCGTTTGAAGAGACGTTATGTGTTAGTGTATGTTATAAATAATAAATATGTGGGACATTATTGCACACATGGTCATCTGACCCAATTGCTTCACAACTTCTCGCTGATGGAAATCGTCACACACAAAAAGGAGACAGACCAATTTTAAGCATAGATTAACTTGAGTAACTTTTTTTTATGTAAGGCCATTATTTGTCTATTAGTGTGTCAGTATTTCTAAATGCAATGCTAAATTCTAAATGCATCTCAATTTATATAGGTCGGCGCAGTACACATGTTTTGTGAATGGATATTTAATTTTAAGCATAGATCAACTTGAGTAACGTTTTTATGTAAAGCCCTATACAATTATTTAGCTTGGAGCAAATGTAGATTTATGCACAGATTACCTGCATAGTTAGTATGGTTTTAGTCCACTCATAGTTCGGAAATTTTCGAACGCAGGCCCGATATCCGTAACCTTAAATCTTTCGGATGTATCATTCTGTTTTTATCTATTGCTTTATTTACTAACATAAGTAAATTTTGACTACATCTTTGTAATCAAAGAATACGAGAAACGCTTTGAAGAAGCAAAGCTAAAATGACAAGTGGAAGTAGCAGTGCACGGGTAACTGGTAAATGTTTGTTTATAACTCGGATTTCATTGCCGAAGGCGGGCTCTACACAGCTGCGTCACAAAGAACTTCGCAGATAAGTTCATTAAAATGCAGTTCTCAAACTGTAATAAGATTTTCAATTCAATTTTAATGTTGATAGTAGTTTTGAAAGCTAAATCAAAGTTGAGTGAAATATTAACTAAAGTGAATAAACAAAGACGAAGGACAATTATTTCTTAGGGTAGGTAGAAATATCCATTATTTACAGATAATAAAAATTAAGAAGATGCATAAAAAATTAAAATCAGTGTCAATTTGTAGAAATGCTACTAGTGCTACGGGCGTAGGCAAGGCTACGGTCGCTACGCCCAGACATATACGAGCAATAAAGTATGTAAGCAAGTTAGTAAATTAGTACCTAAAACAATATTAGAGAATGTACAAATATGACATTCTACAAATATTTTAAAAGGTAGTTCAATTCTATCAACTTTACTAAATCAACTAATTATCTTTAAACAAACCTTCTTTAATCAACGATCGATTGGTCTGCACCAAGAAACAAGAGATCGTTGCAAAATCTACGCGTGAACACAGTAACAAATAATATTTTTTCGGCTCTCTTTCGTGTGATCTTTGGTAAAAAATCTGTTTGAGAATGTATCTGTTATTATAGAGAATTTTTCAAATAAAGTATTTACCCAATTGTAAAACTGAAATGTTAGATAAGAGACTCGCGTAAACTGTGGGTAATGGTACCCAAACGGTCAATGTACAAATAAGGGTAGTAAACAGCCAGCTGACGCCTAATGGGTTTGTATTGACGTCTTTGGACGTCGTCGCAGCCAGGGGGAGAACTAAGGACATTTTTCCGGGTCGGCAGTTGCCAATCAGCATAATAATAAGTATTAGAGTAAAATCGTCCACCTATATTGCAAAACCACATTTTTTTCTGGACATATTTTTTTTCTTAAGTAGGTACCTACTGAATCTCAAATTTTAAGGCAGTTATCGTTTAATACTGACTGTTTCAAAGTTTATAATAAATACTAATCTTAAATTTTATAACTAGTGTATTTTTCTAGTTAACAAATATTTATGAAAATATTGGTAACATTGACTGAAGTTACATTTATCGATTATAGGTGTAAGTCGTTTTGTGATTTAAAAACACATGTAAAATGTGATTTCTAGAAATAAATAAATAAATTATAAAAAAAATAGTTTTCTAAAAAAAAAACAAACAACGATACCTGTTTTTTTTAAAGTTAAAGAAATATTCTGTGTGTATTTTCAATTTACAACCCATTCAAATTTTTAAAATTCTATTCCAAGCTCATTAAACTAGTTAAAATACTTACATTATATCATTTAAGCATTATTCATTATTTAAAACGTATCCACGTTCTTGTTGTTCGTATCAATAAAATTTTATAATGTTATGCTAACATATTTTGAGGCATCGTATTTAATTAGGAAAACACTTCACTTTTTGCACAATTTGCCAAATTGCCACGCTTTTCCGTATCGTAAATGGGCGAACTAAAGTCACTGTTCACCTCCAAGCGTGAAAATTTCACCAACCCCCGCCACGTCCCTAGATACGACCTTACAGAGTACCTACAGACTTGCAGAAAGTCCGTACTCGAATGTGATGGCTTTTCGGTTTCTCACCAAGGCGGATATGTTGTATCAGATAACATGCAGTTTCATACCTACCTCTTTCGTGCACTTACCTGAAAAGAAAAAAGTTATTAAGCCAACATATAAAAGTACGTACGTAGGTTTTACATTTTAAGCAAGTAAGGACGCGTTTTTTTTGACGATTATAAAATCACTGAGGGAGAGTGAAAAAACTAATTTATTAATATTTATAATTAAATGCGAAAGCGAGATAGTCGCGCACTTTTAGTTGCCCCTCAAATTAATTCCATGCAAAATATTATAAACACAAATCACATACCTATTTTTATTACGAATAAATAAATTCTAAAACAAAAAAAAAAACAGAAATAATACATAAATATACATATGTGCTCTTAAAGTTATGGCGGGTCAAAATTGTGTGATAATTGTAGGCACTAAGTTAAGCCCTTAACATCAGGCGATGTGCGGTCAAACTATGCAGAGTTGAAATAAAGATGGCAGTGTACCTAGCATGCAGGCGGCATTGCCACGTTGAATGGCAATTCTTAGATATACGTTGAGTCCACATAAACGCCGGCATTTTGACACCGGCCGCTTCAATCGGGCGTTGTTTTTTTTAATACTATAAGCTGTCATTCCCAGGGAAACCCAATATCCTAACCTAATGGCCAGAAGGGAACTAGATCATGCACATCTGGATCCAATGATCAAAAATTTGGTTATGACGGTTTTTGATAGCTTTATCAAATCTGTCAAAATTCATAATTTATCGAAGTTACACCGTCGATCGTTACGAAAAATGCGAATCGGATCCTGAATATACAAAAATACTTTGATTTTATCGGAAGTAGTTCCCAAATCACCGATCAATCACAATATTGTCAAGTGCCGTAATGTAGCTATTTAGTTGATAACACAATTATTGACAGGTATAATATTATGATTGCTTATCAGATAAGCTTTATCGTACCAAACCAAATATTTAACACAGATTCGGTAATACCAGTAATTTGATATGTTAAAATACCTATTTTGCTTTTTATTTTATATAACTTTGTTTAGATCTCAGATCAGACAAATATGGGAGAGGGGATATGATAAGGCGGAGGGCGCAAACGCATGTAGCCTAAATCAGGCTTGATGCCTTTTGTCGAACTCACTCAGCAGGCGACCTCGGCGCCCTTTTTTACACTATTATTTAGTACATTGGTGTCGCTGCAAGTTTCTTTGTGCGTGAAAAATGAGTAAGTGAGCCTTACTTATAGTTTTTGCGGTAAAAAGATTTTTTTATGTAAGATGGAGACATAAGAACGATAATTGTACTAAGGCATATCTTCCTTGTTTATCATATCTGAGGTGTAGACTGAGCGACTAGCCTCGCTATGTCAGAGTTATTAGGCCGCCCGAAATATTCTAACATAGCAGAACGGTTGTTGTCACAGAATAAAAAGGTTGGTGTTATAAGACAAATAAACATCATCATCAGACAGAAGACGTCCACTGCTGATCATAGGCCTCCCCCTTTAACATCCACAATGAACGACATCCTGCCATCTGCATCCACTGGATGCCCGCGACTCTCACGATGTCGTCGGTCCATCTCGTGGGAGGCCTACCTATGCTGCGTCGTCCGGTTCGTGGTCTCCACATATTTTAATAGCTATGTCGGTGACTCTGGTTCTTTGGCGTATCCATGTTTCGGATTATATCGCGCAAAGAAACTCCGAGCATAGCTCTCTCCATTACCACAAAAAAAACATGACTCAAACCAAGGATTCATTAACTTCGTTCTTGCTCAAACTAACAAGCCATGTCTTCTGCCCACTTTAAATTATAGGAAGCACTCGGACAAAATTATTGATATTTTCAAATCAACAAGAGCTCGAACAATATGTTTCATATTATTGGAGCTAGCCAAAGACATAGATTTTTTTGTGGAAGCTACATAATAAAAAGAACCACGTAAATCCGTTCACGAATGGCGGAGTAATCAGTGTAATACGTTACGTACATAAAAAATAGTAACTAATAATAATTGAAAAAAAAAATCGGACGGAATTAATAAATTTCCTTCTGAAATCGGTTAAAATAAATTACACTTTTCGTCTTTTACGAACACCTAGTAAAATGTACTTACTAGGGTTTTCAGTTAAATTGTAGAGCATAAAGAGGTTTATCAGCTAACATTTCGGAATGGCGAGCACAGTGCAGTTTCAAGTCGTTAAGATTCAAAAGTTTGGATTTAAAATTTAGGAGAATCGAGGAACAATGTCTGCTTGGTACAAAAACTAAGTGCATGGTGAGTGAAAATAATTGCAGCTTATGTGTAAGTGAAGCAAGCATGAGTTGGATGATGTTGTTTACTGTGCGAACACATCTACGTCACAGCTAGATAGAGGGAGATAGACGATGACGTCACGGACACCGAGTCGCCCCAGATCACTGAATGGGAATAGATAACTCACGTTTCTCTCATGACGTCACTCTGGAAACGCACACGGTATCCCAGTTTGGGGGCAATGGCCAATCTACAAAATAGAAAAATCCAATTCAAATTTCGTCGCACTGTTGCAGTGCACTCTACCAATATTTTGATTTGTTTTCGACAAACGTGCTTTCATAGTTTTGAACCAGTTGTCAGTTAGAATGTTTCAAGACAAACTGTTCTGCATTTCTGTTATACTTAGAAGAGTAGGTTTGAAAATTGTTTGTGGTCAAATAGTCATAGATAATGCTAGCTACCTACATGGTTACAAAATCGTAAACATTATGAATGATAAACATTGGTATAGCTTTTAAATGTCTACCTTAATTAGATCTATATACGTATACGGACGTTCAGCGGGTTGTACTTACCCATCATCTCCGTTCTGATTAGCCACGTCAGCGGCTGCAGGCGCCTCGTCAGGTTCGTCCACACCATTGCAATTATTCACCACCACTTCTGGAACTGCACTCATCGCCGCCAGATGCAGCACAAGTCGCCCGACCGAGCCTCGGCACTCCAATACCACACTGACAACCATCGCCCTTGGTAAAAGATTATCATTACTACAAGTACATTATTAAATTAAGCGAAGTTAACTTGCAGACATGAAGCACATAAGCATGCGCCGTCCGCAAGCGGGTCACGAACGCACAGTTAGGGCTTCGGGTAACTAATCCCTTTAAAGAGTAGTTTGCTTGTTATACCGACACAGAAAAATTACTTTGTAGGACGACGTAATTAACATAACGGTCACATGATTGTTTATTTAATAAGAAGATGAATGATCAACCTAAGAGCTGAGCAAACATCAAGCTCTTGTGAAGTCTAGTCTGGTGTTTCTAAATATGAGTGGTGTAAATCCCACTAGCCGCTGTTTTTAGGGACAAAAAAGTCACCGTGTCAAACATAAACGTACCAAAGGAAATACACAAAGTATCTACCTATATGTTGATACCTTTAATCTATGCGTAAAATATCGTGATGAGTCAGTCTGATTGACCCAACACGAAATCTCTAAAATTGCTTGACTGACAAAAGCCGAAATTTGGCAAATAGGTTCATTACGAGGTGTAGAGGTTCACTAGAAGAAACGACAATTGGGATGGTTGGTTTCTAAAGTGTAGACCACGTATCCTCAAACGTAGAGTAGTGCGCTCTACGGCCATAGCAGGTGGAGCGACGACCTGCGGAGGCGGCTGGTGATAAATAGATACATTATAGCAGAAAACCAAGTTGCATACTTTAGGAGAGGCTACTGTAGTATCTCGAGTTGAACCTATAGACAAGATTGGTATAAAACCGGGATGACCGGCGTACAAGATTAGATACCAATGCTAGGGTGATATCGGGTATAATGTGTTGATTATTATGTACTAATATTATAGTGTATGTATGTCTACCGTTATACATAGAAGTCTCACGTCATTTCCCCATTATTGCATACCCCTTCTATAAATCTTTTATATGCTAAACTTCTTAAAGGAAGAGATAGCGATTAACCTATTGACAGAGAACTAACAAAGCTTTAAGCTTACGTTCAGTTTTATTATTATTACAAGCTAACCATAAAATTCAGGTAGTCCCCGTGGACCAACTACACTGCACACCTACTTGTGCTATATAGTATTTCAACAAGTACCTATGTATCTCTACTTATACCTCGTAACACATGACAAAAGTGATAAAATGTTATAAATCTTAATTGGTTGTACGATACTATCTAGTTTCACACAATAAAACTGTATAGATAGGTGCGAGTAGGCAAACAGATAAATTAATTGGCTATACGCTATCTTTGATTAAAGGCTATATAAATTCAACTTATCTTAACACGTTACAACCTTCTTAGCATCTAGAGCTCGAATAATTCCTACCATAAAACTTATTAAAGTAACGGCGAAAAACAAGCATTGTCTCCGATAAAGTGATCTCAAGTAATAAATACTTACGGGTTATGTAGGCCCAAACTCGAAACGTATTTTAAAAAGAATCTAATTTAATTAAAGCCAGCATGTAGATTACCAAATAGACAACTTTTCTGTTTCCAGTGAAATTACTGCGAAAAAAGAGATTGGACAGCTAATATCTCGCGGGAATGAGCGCATTGCAATGCAGTTTTTAATTAAAAATTCACCATTTCGTATTAGCGTGGCGCTTACCATCCGGCGAGAAAAAATATTCTCTCTTCAATTGTAATAGTTATTTTCATCCCCTCGTCTCGAAAAGAGTAAATAGCCGTTTTTATCCGCTAGAGGATAAAGTAAATTAAATTTAGAACATCGTGTGCACTAAGTTTGTGAATACAAAACATCATTAAACCTATTTAATTCTACCTCCACAGTGCCGCATTTATCATACAACCTTTTTTAATTTGTAAAAAACTCAGACTTAGATCCTTCTTGGTGTACTTTATTTAAAACTTGTTTGTTGTAAATGTTTTTTTTTTGCATTTAGTCATTTCCTCGCTAAGGTGGGATGAAAAGTTACGTGTTGCACTCGAGTACAAAGATTTTTCACCTCGTGCTCTTTTGATTCCCTCGCTTGCTCGGTTATCAAAATTGAGGACGCGGTTAAAAAGCAAATTTTTTATCTCTTATATAACAAATAACTATTTCATCCCCCCATCTCGGAAAGAGTATTTTTGGTCTTCGATATCAGCGATATATAGTCACAACCCAACCCTGAATGCAGCAACCATGTTATGGTAAAACCTAAAACCGGCCATCATAATAAAATGCGTACCTTCACAAAATTTTCTTTCTGTGTTTATCTGGAGTTAATCCTGGATGCCGATTCATACCATAAAAATGCATTGTCATCAGAACTGAACCAACATATAAAAATTCAACTCCGTAGGATAAGAGGAAGTGGTTTTAAGTTCTAATTCAGCTTGCAAGATTTGACCTAAACAAACAATTACAAGTTAAATAGCATCTTGTTATAAAAGGTAGAGAGGAACCTTACATTGTTTTTAAACTTGTTATAAATTTTGGATCCTCAGCGTTACCTACCCCAAAAAAACGATCGCGTCCGCCTTGCGTTCCTTCCATTAGTCCCTGGTGACACGTAGAGCAAATAAAATAAGCTGTTCAATCAATGCGGCCGCCACTGCGGCCAACTTTTAATAGATTGCCTTCGATCGTCGATACTTACCGTAATAGCTGGAGCCATTGTTTACACACGGTTTTTGGTCACGATGAGGTCATGCTAGTTGAATGTAGCTTTTGCTTCAAGTTACTGTTGGCGTGTGTTCCTTTCTTAGAACGTTTTTTTTTTTTATGGTGGCCGAGTGCGGTATTTGTGCGATTTACATTCTGACGGTATCCGATTCGATCCTCGGCAAATCAAGTACTCAAATAAATAAATTATGTGCAGTTTTGATGCTCGATCACTCAGTAACAGTGAAGGAAAACATTGTGAGGCAACCGGTATGTCCAAGAACCTCAAAAGTTAAAAGACCTATGACATTCACCAACATAAATTGTGCCAGCATAGAAGATTAAAGCCTTTCTCTCTCTGAGAAGGTCGGTATCCCAGCAGTGGGGAGATCGTATCTCAGAGTCTTCCATGCGAAATTTTATCAACAGAATTAGTCAGTTAATAGTATAGTTAGTACGTCTTAAAACGTCTAAGTCAAATCAGTGCGGTCTGCCTGCCATAACTTACGGTACCATAGCGTGGACTCTTACAGTTGGATCAAAGTCGCTCAACGACCAATAAATGGAAAGAGCAAGAGCCACGCTCGTCGTTTCCCTGTGAGATCGTTTCCAGAATGAAGTGGTTCGTCAGAGAAGCAACCGAACTCGCCGATATAGCTTAGCGTATCAGCAAGTGGTAGAAGACCGGCCATATCTGTCGCAAATTCCATTACCACTGGGGTAGACGTGTTCTAGAGTGTAGAGCACGAATCTATAAACGTAACGTAGTAAGACCCTTAAGACGTGCGTTACGTATCGTCACGTCATTGAGACGTGACGATATACCTAACGCAGTGATTGAAAGCAAAAATCCGCAGATCGTGCTGAGAAGCGTGTCTTGAGAGAGGCTTATGTCCAGCAGCGGACTAAGATAACAAACAAACAGATTTACTTTCGCATTTAAGATTTTGAGTACGATAAATGCCTACACATTTACACGACGACATGCACTAATAATCTACTAAATCTCAAATCATGAAATTCGACACTTGTCCACTGGATGTACGAACACCGATAATAGTATGGTATGATGTGAAGAATACAGAAGTACCTACCTACTTACCTTTCATAAATTGTTTCGGTTTGTATGGTTCGGGTAAAAGGTAGGTAGAGTTTGTCCTCAAACACGTGAGGTGTAAGTAACCTTATCGAACAATTCGTTGAAGTGCCTGTTTTACAATGGAGGGTTCTTTGGCTACTACGAGTACAAAGGTGTAACTTTATCATTAACATTCCAAGCTATTATTCAATCAACGGTTGACAAAATCGAGGAGATTACAGAGAGAGGCAGGTAGGTACCTACTTGCCCAGCCATAGGTTTCTCTTGTGACGATATTCAGTTAGCGAACTGACTAACCTTGACACTGCCCTGTCACATTAATGTGACAGTTACGAAGAAATTTTCCTTATCGACCAGATTAGGAAAGTTTCGAAATCTCTTGGCCAACTAAATTTTATACTGATTTCTGTATCACATCACACCCTTTATTCAGGCCACTAAATTTTTTATGATTTTTAGGGTTCCGTACCCAATGGTTTTCAACGGAACCCTATAACTACGCCTACGCTGTCTGTCAGTCCTATAACCTTTTGACGGCTGCATCTTTTAAACCTTAAGATAACAGTAGAAATATTCATCGTATGTATCTGTAATGTTACGGCGACGGAATAACTAAGAAATAGTAATAAAATCAAAAAGTAACCAAATAAAAAGGGTGTTCCCCATACAACATACGTATTTTTGTCTGTGGTTGGTCTAGTGTAAAATGGTAATACGTACTTCACACTTGCATTCACAGCATGAATATAGTGTACACTATAGAATAAAACAAAAATAATAAACAGCGGCCAAGTGCGAGTCGGGTGCGAGCTAATGATTCCCAACTGAAAGAAAGAAAACACATTGGTTGAGAAACCCTCGGCGCGCGAGGCCCGCTTTGCCGGCGCTGGTACGGTATTTACTTAGGTATTTACATATTCTTCGTAACCCACCCTCACCTCAGTATTTCTGGCCACCTGGTACTGGTTTGCTTTGTTGAAAAATATTCTTCAATGTATAATGTACCAAGTCTAGATCTGATGATGGGATTCCATTCCAGGGAAATCGAGGACAACCATCCAATTTTATAGGCACTTATTACGTGATTCATATATTATTGAAGTCGGTTTTTAATGTAATAAACTGGTTAAATAACAGTTTTCTAATACAAAATCAATAGATTTATCTACGTTGTGCCTAGACATATCTAGGTAATGCAGATAAATCTATTGTTTTTTTTCTTTTACGACTAGCTAATTGCTTTAAAGTTTACTGTGATTTTACTGCCTTTAAAGCCGGCTCTCCTGCACCCGAAATCTAACAAAATATGTTTAGCTAAATTAGCCTACAATTCGGTGCAAGGCATGTTTAGCTAAGTTAGCCTACAATTCGGTGCAAGGCATGTTTAGCTAAGTTAGCCTACAATTCGGTGCACGGCATGTTTAGCTATAGCTAAACATGTTTTGTTAGATTTTGGGCGCAGGACCCAGACCCCAGGCAGGGCAGGAGACCCGACTTAAGGAAAACAATATGTAGGTAGATCATACCTGTAGATCCACTTATGATGACATTTTGTAACCTTGTCTGACCTTATTTCTGTTTTATATGTACTGTTTATAGCCTTTGTTGTCCTTCAAAAGCAGATGCCATGAAGCAATGTGTGCACGGCACAGTCATTGCGATAACAGGATATTCCTCTGGCTCAATGGTTCCCGAACTTTTGTTACGCAGCCGCGTCTACATAGCGAGTTTTTTTTTTTTTTTTATAGGCTTGCATTTGCTTGCTTTATGCTAAGGGATGATGCGGTCTGCGATGCATGTTTGCCTAGAAGAAACCGACTCACTCGCGATTCGCGAAATAAAGAAGCTCAGATTGTATCTATCGGGGAAAAGGATAAACTAGGTAATTTTAGATGAGCATGCTATATCATTGGCCGCAGCATAAGCAGAATTTTCTTGTATAGTATCGTATAGCTTAAGACATGTGTGAAGTGATGCAAGCAGTTTTGTGAACAAGTTAGACTAGATTGAGTAAACAAGTGCTCAAAATATTTAGGTAGACGAGGCTTACCTAATAATATGTGCCCGACATTCAGCAGTGATTTCCACTTTGAGAAACACTGGAGAGATAACGACACAGGTAAGGCACTATAATAGTCACTATACAAGCTTACGTTACATGTAAGTATTTACATACTTTATTTTACAAAGATAAGATACCAACCTATTGTCGATCGAAGCTTGAACAACCACTTAAAAAATATTTGTTGATACAATATTACCGATAATTGATGATTTTGTTATCATAGGGTTTGGCAATGTACAAACACAATATGTGAAATATTCATTTTTATTCGAATATAGCTAAACATTAATTGTCTTCAGGACTTTAAAATAACGCAATTACAATACACATACATTCACAAGATCACAACTAACAAATTAAAAATAATAATACAAAATCAACAATATCCGTACGTGCGATGCTTTGCTGAATTTCAAACATTAATTAAATGCGTATTCCTCACCAAACTATAACTAATTGTTCGCTCATTCAATTTTGCCCGTAATCAAACTAAAAAAAATGCATGTGTCTACAAAATTTCGTGGCGATCCGAGCGTATTTTGTGACAAGAAAAATGGCGCGAAAAACTATATCTTATGATGACATCACTAAATGTAGCCAGTAAAATAATTTATTGTTTGACATTAACAAATTTAACAATAGACAAAATGTGGCAATTTTAAAGAATTGCTTTGTGACAAAATATTCTGGTTTATCTATATTGTCAAACAAAGATCTGCACCTAACTGGAATGCGATGCCCCTCTCGAAAACTAGAGGGGCATCGTTCACCTTCCCGTGCTCACGGCTAGCATCTTCAACGACAGATGCTTGCTTTGATCACCGTGCCAGCAGGGCTATAGAAAGCGCAAGATTTCTCGACTCTTTTTATCTTGCCAAAGCGAGACAGGTGTATACAAAAACGTAGGCGCCTTGTCACGTTCTCGCTCGACATAGTGACGACAAGATTTTGTCGCGGTGCGCATATTAGCCCCGCAGAGCGCCGATATGACATCATCAACGCCAGATGCAGCGTAATATGAACATGTTGTACATAGGAACGCTGATTTGTTCGCGTAGACTGAGACTTTAGCTTCACTCACCATCAGGCGGCCCATCTGTTTGTTTGCCACCTATGGCATTTAAAAAAAAACTCGGCCAATAATAAGCCACAAAATTGAAACAAAAAAAGCTTCTGAACACTTCTGTTTGTAGGTCATCCAAATGTTTTAATTGGATGTCATGTCACACACATACGACCCGAGGACACCACAACACAAAGTTTGGTCTATAAATAGTTAAAAAAATAAAAGGAAAATAAAAAAAAACCAAGCTCAACAAACCACAGCTTCGTACGAACCAATTATAACAATTTGTGATCAATTTACAATACTGAACTGAGTATCTAATAAGAAAAACAATATAAATAAGTAGGGGCACGCGCCGATTTAAGATCTACTACACACAGGATTACACCGAACGGTGATACAAAGCTGAAAGGAGGTCATTGTACTCATCTTCATGAACAACTTTTACTACGGTGGTTTCATGTCCAATCTGGGTCTTTAAGTCGCGAGTGTATCGGGTTCTTTTAAGCAAGCATGCTCCATCGTAGACGGCATTTTCGCTTAACAGGCGATCAAGGGCAAGCCTATTTTTAACCGATTTCCAATAAGGAGAAGGTTATCAATTCCACTGTTTTTTTAATGTTTGTTACCTCAGAACTTTGACTGGGTGAACCGATTTTGATGATTCTTTTTTTATTTGAAAGCTGGTGCTTCCCATTTGGTCCCATTTCAATTTGGTCCAGTTCTGATGAAGTCGGTTTTTTATGTTGATAATTATTACTCACTTTTATTCTATTAGTATGTATGGGACAAACCTTGAAACTGAATTTGAAACCAGTTATACCCAACCGAATTAGCTGAAATTTTGCATAAACGTTAAGTTTGGAAAACAATGCGTTGACAGCTGCTAAGTGACGTCAATCTGAATCCAATATGGCGGACTCCCAAAGATTTTAGAAAGACAAGGCGAACCAGTTATTTTTTATGCACTAATAATATGGGTATCAAATTAAAGTGTTTACTGAAAAGACTAATAAAATAAAAAGACGTCTCCTAAATTCAATATGGCCGAACCCGTAAAAGCTTGTTTTTTTTAAGTATTTTTTTAATTAATAATATGTTAATATAATATGTTTGGTAGTGGTAGGACTCTTTTGCAGGGGTCCGCCTGGGGAAGTACCACACCTTTGCCATGTATTCAACCGCCAAGCAGTAGTGTGCAAACACAACTGTGTTCCGGATTGAAGGGCAATGTTTCGAGCGAAATTACAGGGCACACAGAGATTTGACATCTTATATCTCGGGGTGACGAACGCAGTGCATTGCCATCCAGGGTTTTGAACTAATGAAGTTCAAAATTCTGAGTGGCGTTGAGCTGTTATGGGCAAGCGTGAAGAGCCATCAGGTGAGCGACTTCGCTCGTCTCGTCACCAAATATCATAAAAATAAATATGTATAAAAAAACAGCTATGCTTTAGATTCAGTAAAATGAGAATTATATTATTCTATGGTACATCTAATTTTTATGCGCAATTTCAAGTATGGGCCCATATATTTAAAGTTATACATAATTATGAGTAAAATTGACCTCGTTTCGGCTCAGTACCACCGTTTCTTGCAATCCTGTAAAATTAATTCCCATTATAATTACTAAAATTCGTATCTTAAAATTTACTGGTAAGTAAATATTTAAAAGAAATACATTATTTTAGCTGGTACATACATGCACATTGAAGTCCTAAGCATAAGTACCGCGAGATCCTTGTGGACATCATTTGCTATACGAACTCGAATACTACACATCTGAGAAAACTACGTGACTACAAAAAAAAACACTTCAACATAAAAACGTGACAAACACTCCAACTAATCGTCCATCTTGACAATTACACTTTCTTATTTCAGTCCAGTTGGTCAATCTGTTGTAAATTAACAGTTTACATAAACAAACAAACAAAAAACAAACATTAGTATAATTTTATTATATAGTTACACATACAGGGTATCCTGTACTAAGCCGAAAGCCATAGCCTTTTACTATGGGATCCAACCCTGAAAGCGGTTCAATAATTAGCTTCAATAATTTACAATGACCTCCATTCGGCGTAGTACAGGGTATATGCGTAACTCTGTATAGGTATGTGTAAGTCCGGCCATATTTTGCATAGCTACTATTACTTTTCCTGGTAATTAAAATTATCTACAATTTAAACAATTACGCCACTGATAAACCCACTATTTTTATGGTTGTTTTTATTAGATATCTGAATAAATAATATACATTGGGATTTGTCTGTTAGGCACATTTTAAACTCAAGAATCGATAGTATACGCAGATCGTGCAATTACAGTGCGACCGACTTATATACAGAGATAGTCAAATGGGGGAACCAATGACGATATAACCACTTGACAACACAACCTTTTACCCCGCCGTGATGAAAAGGTACAAAATTTTCAGCATGATCTTTTTCGAGCGGGCCAATCGTATGCGCGAATTAAATGAATGACTTTTGTTTTCTGCAATCACAAGCACCATACGATACCACTTGATTTTGATAATTGACTGCAACACTGCCCCCTTGTTGCCATTTTCACATTCTTCTGAACAATGGTTTAACTTTGATTAATTATGAATTTTGTCAAATTTGTTATGGTAGAACTGTCAAAAACTATAATGATGAAATTTGTGAACAAGGCCCTGCTGTCAGTGATCATCATTTATAGCAAATGGACTACAATTCGGGGATAGCGGTCAGTTTAGTGACAATATATGGGATTTAACAGAAAGGTATGGGTGTTGACCAATCCATCAAAGTGAACAACTTGTAGAATACAAGTTTGTAAATTCGAGAAAAAAAAACGTGTCTTCATACAATATGACCGATCACGTGATACATTTTATATGGGTTACACATTATTTTTCTCAAAATAATCAAACTTGTGTTCTACATGTTGTAGGTACTCTTTGATGGGTAGATCAACACCCTTAAGTATTATTACATCTTTCTGGTGGGTTACCATAATCTCAAAAACATTCTTATACTAACCTTACATTGACTTTTGTCTTGCTCTCTCATTAGCCGAGAGAGCGAGACAAAAGTCAATGTTAGGTTATTATAACAATGTTTTTGAGATTATGGTAACAGGTGGGTTATCATGTCGCATAATTAAGTTAATATGTGGATTGTGGGTCCCCCATTTAACTCTACAAATATATTGGTCACACATACTATGTTTTATAGATATCTTCTTATCATAATTTTTTAAATGGCCGAACTTTATATGTTAGCAAATAAAATTGGTGCATAGTAACTGGAGCTCAATTACAGGTCAAAGAGGGCAGCCATAATAAGCCCTTGACTGACCTTTGTCTAAAGGCATCATTGAATACAAGGGTTACCACCTAAACTATTAATTAATAGGACAATAACATTAAATTACAGGTATTCAAAATACATAACCTATCATTATCATAATTAAGGTAAAAAAAAAAACGATACAAATTTGCATGAAATTATTACGTTATGTCAAATACGTTAAAATAATAATGAATTATTAATTAAAAATGTCTTGTAAAATATAATTGTTTTTGAGTAACACTTTAGAATCAATTATATATAATTTTATTATTTATGTGAAGGTGGCAACCCTAAATAAAGACCTTAATTGACACATCATTCTTGATTCTTTAAATCTAACTAATTACATCTAACTAGCATTATATTCGTAAATGTTATTATTATGTGACTAGTCAGGTGTGGTATTAAAGCAATATAATATTGCTTTAGAACCTTACTCATAAAAAATAAAACGTCCGACAAACCTCCAATAGCTATCAAAAAGGTAGTTTGTTCAGTTTTCATATTATGTAAGCAAATATTGTGTGAAAAGAGATCTAATGAACTAGCAACACGATCGATTTATCTCGTGTTTTATATAAATTTCTTAAGTTATTTAAGCACATTTATCTTGGCTATAGCTCAGCATATTGCCAGTCATGATGCAAGTGTAGGTATAGCAGCTCCTTCTTATTTAACAACATAAGTTTACTCAAAAATGCTTGTAATGTGGTCATTATTTTGAAACCCTACTTCTTTTCTTTCTTTCAAAGTCGACCATCATAATTAAGATGTTATAATTATAAAATTAAAAGACGTTTTATGTATTTTATAAATAAGGGAATATTTTATATGTATAAAACTAAACTACTTACACGAAAAAATACTGTAAATACAGTTTGTTACGATTTAATAAATATTATTTTTTTAAATTAAGGAGGTACTTAGTTTTAATATTCGATACTATACTGGACTAACTGGTATTTTCCATTAGCAGAATTTTTGATGATATTACGCGTTATAGCTGGTATAGTTATGAAATATGTAATAATTTTAAATTATCACTTCGAGTTGTCATAAATTTTGCTCCGTTTACTAGCTAAAATATAACGAATTACCTACTCTTGTGAAATTACGAATTTGTCAGTTTACAATCTGTACCCTTAGTACAAGATTTGATAGTTTTCGAAAACTTTTTTCGTTTTCGTATTGTTCCATACATTTTAGCAAAGCGCCTCTAGCGGAAACGCGGAGGAACTAAAATCGGTAGTAATCGGCAGTATAGATTGCTTCACTCAAATACGAAAAAAGGTTTCTAATAGCTTTTAGCCCAGCAATGTATGGAACAAAACGAAAACGAAAAAAGTTTTCGAAAACTATCAAATCTTGTACTAAGGGTATAGTACACCATCTCAATATATGGAGATTTAAAAAAACTGCATAAAAACAACCTCAATAAACCATTCCAACATCTCAGTGCACAAGTCAATTCACACATTAATAATAATAAGTGGTGCTTGATAGTGCGTGCGCACCAATAACAATGAGACTAGTTACTATTTCTCCAGTACTCAGTTACTTAGTCATCACACTCTTCATACTCATATGATTATAAGCAAGTGACTAACTATAATTACACAGAAATAATCATTTGACATAATCTACCTTTCGTGAACCTAACCTTCGAGTAACTGATGTTAAAAATATACGTCATGTTAAGAGGAAACTCAATGTTGATAACATTTTCCTCCCTACTCATTTCCGTTCAGATTATTAATAGTTTTGAAAGTTTTTTTTTTTTTAAGTATATTGCAGTGTACTTAGTCTTTATGAATTAAGCCTTTTATAGATTTATTACAAGCTCTGTTACAAGGAGAGTACACTTTAAAATAGAACAAAGATAAATAATCACAAAAATATTTTTTGTAATACTACACATAAGATATGTGAAAATATTCAAAATAAAAAAGATCAAAAATAAAATTTGACTTACTTAATAAGCTTCTTTTGCCAACAATTAACTTTCAGCATCTAAATCGAAATAAACATTTTAATATAGAAAAAAACCTAAATAGGTACAAGAATTTAGTATTTACTTACTAAATATTTTAAATTTTTATCACTTTGGTAACATAACTATTATTCAGTCCCTGGTTTATAAATCGAAGCATTATGATTATGTTCACATAGACAACCATAAAAGATCCTATTTGTTATCATACACAGTACACACTTCAATAGTGCAAGATTAGATCACTTACTCCCTTTAAGTATTTGTGCATTTGTTATCTTAAACGAGTAAACCATCAAAATGATATGAGAAATTTGTAGCATAATCATACAGTTATGGGAGTCTTTACTTCTTTATTGACTATGTAAAATTTGTGCTTCTTCCCGACCACTCCCCAGATCACAGCTACGTTTTCAATAACAATATTGAATGGAATGGTAGCGAGGGCCCCGGCCACAAACAATGCACATTTAACTGGCCCGTACCTATGCATAGGGAATGATTTAATTACTCCGAAGATGTACATGTAAATGTTGACAGCACCAATGAACCCACATACCAAGTCTAGCATGTGCGGACACGGGATTGGGCAGATGGCTGCCAGAAACACATTGCTCGTTGATAGAGGCAGAGTGACCCATGAGTAACAAGAAATAGCTAGAAAAATCTTGTGGAGCAATGGTATTTCCTTGGAATGTACTACAAGAAGAATACCTTGAATCCATCTCTTTCTCTGCTGCATGAAGTCCCACAGGGTAAAAGGTGACTTTTCCCACATTTCTCCTTCGACAAAATTAAAGGTGTAGCCTTCTTTGTATGCTTTCATGGCAAAGTAACAGTCCTCAGCTACGGACCCGTCGAGTCCGTTATCAAACGACACCTTTTTTTCGGCTCCCACCTGTAAATAAATACAGATAATGTTGTGTAAACTTGTTTCTCACTTACATTATAAAAACTCAAGTATTATCTGTTTATTACGTTTTGACAACTAAACATCAGGACGCATTTCAATAAAGGCAAGAAAGTAAAGGCTATGTGCTGTAAGTAGTAAAGAAATACATAAACTTACTTGTGTTACAACATAGGATCCCTTCCAGCTGAAGAGTGGCTTATGGAATAAATAGAACTGCAGCCTCAGTTTACCCATATCATCAGCAACACGGAAGCTATCAGCTAGTGTAGTAAGCCAGTTGATAATTTGTTCATTGGCGTAAGTTATCAGCCCTTGTCCAAATTGGTGCTGCCCATCTAATACAAAGTTTAGTATTCCACGAACGGAATTGTCAGTCAATAATGTCTCTTCATCTAAATGCACAATCCAGTCAGTATCTGCCAGTATGTTTACATTGTCCTCTAAGCAGTACTGTAAAGCTCTTGATTTAAACAGGGCACCCGTTTTGGTCTTGTACTCTGCTGGAACCACAACTTCTTTCACTCTTCTATGCTTTGGCAGATTGATAGCTTTATCTGTGACAACTTCAATCATAAAATTCTCCATGCCAGCATCCAAGCACAAGTTCATATTTCTTGTCACATTGTCTTTTACAAGTTTGGGGAAATCCCCTCTTGTTACCACACGTATGCAAATGAAGGGAGATAACAGGGGTGACCCTTTGATTTTCACTTTTCCTGGGAATGCATTGAATAAAGTCAGACCTGCAAAATTGCATAGGACTTGGGGCAAGGTGAGAAGAGTGAATAACCTCAAGATGTATAGTGTTATAGCTCCAAACACTCCGTAAGCCTCCCAGGGATCCACATATTCCTTCTCTATCTCATCCAGATTCACAGCACCAGCGAACACAAGAAAGAAATATATAAAGGACATGAACATTGTGCAATGGAGGACATGCTTCACTCTTCCTCGTAACATCCTGGAAAATGTGCAAATTTATTATTATAGATAAGTCACCATTTCACATTTAACACAAGGTGTACTTTATAGGTAAGTTGCAGTAAGATATAATGAACAATTATCACACAATATAGAATAGAAAATTGATTTGAATGTCATATCTTCAGGAAACCATATCCTCGGACTTTACGTGAATCTCAAGTCGAAAATAAATGAAAACCTATTTTTAACAAATGCTTTGCCAGTAAAAGATTATTAATGCTAAATCATCGAAAAGAAAGCAAACAGAAAGTATTACGATAGGTATGGATTTTCTTTTGCACCACCGACTGTTAAATAAATAATGAATTTTCGAAGTAGATCTCTTTTGAGCCGCCAACCTTTTGAAGATCTTTAGAGCACAGTGTAATTGATTTTTCAATAACAAAATATTTATTGATCGTAGGATAAATCAAACGGAGGATAAACTATTTTACCTAAAGTAGATATTTTAGTAAAAAGATCCAATGGGAGTAATACTCACGTTGATTGTGGAAAAGTAAACAATTGTTTAAGACAGCTGAATATAGGTAATATTATAAAAATAATTACTTAATATTAGAACTTTAATTTGTTAGTAGAACATCACATTTATCGTAGTATTTTCTTATTTCTAATATTTTATCGAACACACCCGCCGCCCCAACAGTCAGATGACATTTTATCAATTATTAGTTTTTTTTTTTATCTACCTTCCATAGACAAACAAAGTAATCGTCTCGCTCTGATGCGCTCGGACTCGGTGACTCGGTGTGCTCCTTACCTTATGATCATTCATTCAATGGCATGGCACTAGTACACGGTCAGACCAGATTAATAATCATCAGTCTTGGTTGACTGTGTAAAAGTTCGTGGTTTTGTCTTTTGTGTGTCTCTGTCTTTTCAGACTACTGACTACTACGCTCTAATCATTAGAGTCTAATGTATATGTGCATAATAGCATAGGCAATGACGATAATGATTATAATTATCTAGACATTCGTTATATCGCTTACCAGAAAAAAACCAGTCAACTTTTAAAGAAAACTTTTTGTGAAGGATCCGCAAAAATAATGTTTTTGCCACGAATTTCCTCTGATAGGATTATGAATGTCTTTAATTTCGAGTATTAATTGTATTTATAATTAATTAAAACATTTTGAATAAATAAATAAATATTTGGAACATTTTTGCACACACGGTCATCTGACTCCAAACTAAGCAAAGCTTGTATTATGGCTGCCAGAGATTGATCACAAAATTTTCATCACATAAATGATTGTCCTGTCCTGACTGTCCTGCAGGAATCGAACCCACGCCTCCAAGCGCAGAAGGCAGATTCACTACCAATTGGGCCAAAAAGGCTATCAAAATTAATTAGTAACATTGAGAAAACTAAACTAATTGAAGATCGTTTATATTATCTATAAGTAACGAAGGCTTATAGATAGTTCAAAAGATCCCTAATTTAAGGCAGAGCGCCTTAAATGCTGGCCGTGTTGCCTCGCTGGATTGCGAGGCTAAGTTTCTGACCAAAAGGCCAGCATTTTGGACACACAAAGAAACTTTCAGTCTCCTCGACAAATCCTATAAAATTTCGAAAGCACTTCTTGGCCCCCATGGTCCAAGTGTTTCTACCCCAAACGGCACAAAATAATTAACTTCTGTTAAGGTGAAACGTTTCACTTTGGCGGGAAATTCAAATTTCAAACAGTTTTTTTGTTCTTGTAGCTAGGCCAAGTAATTATTGTAAACGATAATGATGTTCACGAAAATTGATTACTATTCTTTACAAACTCGCGTAAAGTTATTTATCTCCAATGCACATTATTACATACATTTGCCAATAAACAAATTTATGCTGTTTCAAACGGTTTATTGTCAAATGTAAGTAATATGGTGAGTAACTGATTAATAGCTGTACATGATAATGTAAAGAACGACCAACCATTTTCGCAAACACTGCCATTTCACAATAATTACCCGGCCTAGCTACAAGGACAAAAAAAATGTTTGAAATTTGATTTTCCCGCCAAAGTGAAACGTTTCACCTTAAAGCTGGAATATTAGCACCGCTTGAGGCATTTAGCCGCGAACAAAATATTAATTTAATTAGGCACGTAGCGCCTATCAATAATTTAAGAGCATTAGCTGCTACAAAAATATCTTACAACCAAACTTAGTTTTTTTTTCACCTTCATAATATTTATTCTATGTGTCCAACTTGGTATAAATATAGTTTTAACTTCTTAAAATAACATTCTACTTCATTAAAATTATAAAAGCAAAAAAGAGATTATGTCTCTGTTTCGTTTGTCGGTTCGGTTTTCACGACTAAGAAACTGAGTTTATTCTGTGATCTTACCTTATTAATGGCACTTAATGGCTGCAATGCAATGAAGTATATTTGAGTTGTAATTATCCATCATGTGTTGTAGATATTATTGGCTCCATAGGGTTAATTGAATATCCAAAACATTATCAAAGGAGTTTATCAGTATATTTATCAATCTCAATATATTAGAAGTTTTACCGCCAACATAAAAAAACATGTCACTGTACAATGGTATTGTAGGGCCTGTGAGTCCCACTACATCACAGATTGTTATTATTATAATATAAACAAATTAATGAAGCGCACCGACATTCAACAGTCATTCGCTGGCGCTTAAATAAAGCGCACGTACTCAATCTATCTACCGGAGTTTCAATTACCCATTCATATTATTTAGGATAACCTTCTGTATCAAATCCAAGAGTCAGATACAACTACAATACACAACAAACAACCAACAACTCAAATTATCCTAAAGTATTATTTTCCTGACCCTACGTATCTTCAAAGTTATCATGTAATAATAGTAAATATAATTAAAATTTAGTGTATTAGAAGCTCTTGTGAGTAATATGTTCCGTGATTAAAAGCGTTTGTGAAGGCGCTTGAGTGTGTAGTGAAACGTGTCTCTCCGCTTGGAATAATAGTGTTCTGTGAAAGTATCAATTCGTGTTGTTACTAAAATGCCATTAAAAAACACGACGTTTGCCTAGCTTAGACTGCGACAATGACTCTACGATGGCTCTTCGACGACATTTTAGGACTTGAAAATATATTATGTTAATACTTGAGACTGGCAAATGCACAATACGTGCTATGGTAAATATTTCACAGGAGGAAAAAAAAAACGATTACAAGTGAAGTGTCAAAATGTCAACTGTCATGTGTCAATGAGTCAATGTGTTCTGAATCACACCAATATTGCATGAGACACCAACGGGGTGAACGAAGAAATCGGGTTTTTAGTGCATAATTTGGCACTCAGGCGTATTATGAAACTTTGATCGGGGTCTGTCAGTGTTAGAACGCGTTCAAGTGTCATCTATCAATTATTTCAGTTCAGTCAGAGAGAGATGCAATGCAAGCAAAAAAAGCCAGTCGATGGTGAAATAAATAAGTTTCATTGTTACTGCATTTTATTTATTCAATTTTAATTATCTTTAGATGAGACGCCAGTGAAAATATGTAAATAATAACACCAATTGGTTACAAGTGAATAACACGGTTCTATCATACAATGCTGAAGCTAAATATTGTAGTGGTGACTAGAAGAGAAAGTGTCTCCAATAGTATAACGGGTCGATAGAAATATGTCTGTCCCTGATTTATCCGTCGGGTGTCGGTTTGCTGACTATTTCGCCATATGTGGGCTTGATTTTGATTCTGGTTTAGAGCCAGACAGACTTTGTGGTAAGCAAAAGTATTGTTTCTGTCAGGTCCTGGTGATAAAATATTGTTACCATCTCATAATGAAACATTAATCTTTTAGGTGATAACTTGCATGTTTCTCCACTGGACCGCTCATACAAGGGCAAGGTATTGGCCCACTATCCTGACAATATTCCAAGTAATGTTTTTGATGACAACGCAGTTTGTATGGTAAGTAAAATTAATAAATTGAGACAGCATAATGTACAATAATTCCCATTAAATCTTTTTTGAGCTTGAGCATTTAGATTGTCTTTAGACCTTCAAGGGTATATGGGCAGTCATAATTGTTTTGTAGTGATAGTGTGTATTTTGTTTAGATAATAAAGGCAATATAAGCAATGTAAAAAGAATATACTTCTTTTCGCATATCTGTGTTGCCCCTAATGTTACAGGTAACCCATCAAGCGGCCCTTCTTAAAAAAAAACAAAAAAGAAACTAAAATTCATTCATTCTCTGATAGAAAATACACAGCCTAAACACATGCATGAAATCTTGCAAGTGTTCGTTATATGGGGTTATGCGGAAAATGTGGACTAAGCCGAAAGGGGTCCATTACATTCATCATCATTAATATCTTTTATTATGGGACCGACCCAAAAATCATGAAAAAATATCAGCTGTTCCATACATTTTGCCAAGTGTGAATGTTTTCTATGGAACAGTTCATATTTTTTATGCATTTTCAGATTTGCTCCCATAGTAAAACTTGTTTATAATTATGAACACCTTTCCGTTTAGTACACACTTTCCACATAACCCAGTTTTTTTATATAAAATTCATTGTCTACAACCAACATTTTTTTTCAGTTATGTTTGCCAGCTGGTCTGCAGTTCCGAACTCAGAAACACTCATTAGAACCTAAGTTTCATAGCTTTGTAGTGACAAGAGAAAATGCATCAAGATATTATGGATTTAGTCTTATATTCTATGAGGAAGTCAGAAACAGGAACATTTGTAGTGCCATGCATACATTGCAGGTGAGAATACTTATACTAGCAACGCCCCGTGCGTGCTATCCTACAGACTATTTAAAAAAAAAACATTTTATTATGTTTGCGCGGCACTCCCTTTTATAAAAATATTCCTTTTACTTAAAAAAAAAAACAAATTTAAAAGCTGGTCAAAGTCGCTGGCCAAAGGGCTGGAATTGTGGACACCCAATATTAGAGTGATTAACGAACCTAGAATATATTTTTCTGTTTTCAGCTTTGTAGCTATCTATATAACCAAAAATGTTGCGAAGTTCTTAGTAATAATTTGCACGATTAGCAAAAGGTTTCAGTGTCACATAAGTTGCAGAGATAAGAGTAGTGCATAAGTTGCATAAAAAATGCAATGCTTTTATTCCAAACCTTGTAACCACATCATTAGGTTTAAAATGCAGCTTTCCACTACATTAACTCTATGATGGATGTTGCTAACAAAATTACAACCATAATAAGACTTAATTGAGATGATGTCACCTCAAGAATTCGTGAGATTCACAATATGCTCCTTCTAATTAACTGGCCAAATTGGCATGTAATTAGTTAACTAGGACAAAAAGTTTAATTTTGTACTTCACATCTGATCTGATGCATTATGCTAAAGCATACAAGTTTTTCAGCGGAAAACTTCCAGAATGTTGTAAAAAAACCAATAAATGAAGCTCTATTTATATTACACAGGGTCTTTTCTCCGCCTAGACGAGACCGACTTGAACGGGTGTGAGCCCTATTTTTAACCGACTTTTGAAGAAAGGTTCTCAATTACTATGGTCTATATTTTTTATGTATTACTCCAACATTTGTAAACGAATTTTCGAGATTCTGATAAGCTTTCGAAATGGTAACACACAATTTTCATTAGGCTTGGTCCAGTGGTTTTTAAACCTCAAAGCGAAAAGTAGGATAAGTTTAATGTGGTTATCTGTGTTTTTGTGGCATCGTAGCTCCTAAATGGCTGAACCAATTTTGATTTAGCTTTATTTGTTTGAAAGTTGACTTGATCTAGCAACATCAACTACATATCACATATTTCTCAGCTCTGTTCAGCCGTTTTAAGATTATCAACTCTTTTATTGGGAGTTTAAAAAAAAAGTTTCCCGAATAAATGTATGGTTCCTGATGATATGTGGGTAGATGTAAATAAGGCTCAGGTTTATGTTAAAACAAAATTATTTTTCAGGCAATGTATATCACAGAGTTGTCAAGCGGACAGACACCTCCCGGCCACAGAAAGAACTCTGCGAAAGAAAGTTCCAGATCCTTACCTCGCTCGTTCAAACTGACGCCGCACGCTGGCGCGGCCCTCACCTACTACGATATTGCCAAAGACAAACTATATGTAGCCAAAAGCATAGCTCTTATATGCCAGTACCCTTATATAAGGGTTGCACAATTGTTTTTAGAAAATTTGTTTAGGTAAGTCAAGATTTGTTGTCATTTAAGTGGGTCCAATTACCTCCTGCGATGTGAGCGAAGGTAGCATGTGCGCTTTACAATCTGACGGCACCCGTTTTGATCCTCAGTTATGCACCAATGACTTATTTAGTACCTGAATAAATTATGTGCAGTTTCAATGCCATTGCTCAAAAACGGTGAAGGAAATCATCATGAGGAAACCAGTATGTTAAAGAACCGCAAAAGTTCAAAGACATGACATTTACCAACAAGCACTGGGCCAGCATGTTGAATTAGTGCCCATCCTCACTCTCGAGACGGCTAGTGCCCCAGCAGTGGGAACATGAAAGGATGATGATGATGAATTACCTCCTAACATAAAAACAAACTGTAAACCTAGCGTTTAAAAACAAACTGGACAGATGGATAAGAATGAAGAAGATAATCTTAACAGATAAATACTAAATTTTGACACTGTGTGACATAGCCTATAGTCAATAAATAAATAAATAACAATATCTAAGGCGCTGGCCTCACAGCGAGAGTTCAAATTTTTTTGTAATGTATGCAATGCCTTGTCACCGCACACATAATATGGTTAGACCGCAACAGATTTGAGTCTTCTAGAACTCAGAACTAGACTGCTCGATTTGGGGCGGGTACCTAAATCTTTTCATCGGTTAATAAAAGGCCGTTCAAGTCATGGTTCGCTTGTTTTATCATTAAAAAATCGTTTTATTAGTAAATACAAATTAAACTTGCTTTTATGATAGTAATACAATGTTATTCTGTATTGTAGATCTCTTCCAAGACAGCCGGGCCCAGGACTTAGCCCTGAATCCTATGTGTATAACCTGCTGTATGAAGTGCCAGTGCCGCTGCCGGGCCAGGCGCTGCGTCTCTACGTGCCACCGTCTGAACCTCATCTCGACCCTGTCCCAGTTGTGAGTCAATGGTTTTCTCTTGAATACCTAGTCCTGCAAATGCTGCCTAAGTTTCACGTTAGCTCGCAGACGCGGGCGCGAAATATGATCCAATATGCAAGTGTTACGGACAAAACTCACGTGCGGTGGAAGCAGCGGGCAAGCTCGCGACGCGCGCGCGACCTGCTTGCGGCAATATCAAACATATGGAGATGTTTGTGTGTTCACGCCGAGCTAGCGGCAAAACGCGCGATTCGTGCTTCACGCACGCGCAAACGCCAAGCGGCCAATGTGACCACTAACTCGCGCGCTCCGCCGCGCCCGCGCCTGTGAGCTCGACGTGAACAGGCGCTGAGTCTTTTCAATTCTGCCCAACATTCAAGTTTTTATTCATTTTTTACCTGCCCACTTTTTAACTTGCTCATCCGGTGGGCTATATTGGTAACTTTCGTTCGGATCTCCTCATTTCTGATTCGATCTCGTAGAGAAACCCCGAGCATAGCCCTCTCCATAGCTCGTTGTCCGACTTTGAGCTTGCTATGAGGCTCCTAGTGAGAGACCACGTTTCAGTGCCGTATGTTATCACTGGCAATAGGTACACACTAGTTCAAGTTTAGGGTTAATAGGTTAATAGTGGGCCAACTTGGTTTTTCTTTGACCGCATCTTGGCTTCCTAACAGGCGAGTAGGCGGTCAAATGCACGCCTATTCTTAGATAAAAAAATTAAAATCTCGATTTAAAGTTTAGTCCCTTAGCAAAAGTTGTCCACATTGATATGTATAACGAATCCCTTTCTAACCCTGTATAATATCAAAATGTTACCAAATCATACCCACAGTACACTGTTATCCAAAAGAGTAATAATGTACTAGGATTTCACCTTTTCACTTTATCCTTTATTTCCAGGTGATAAGAATGCCAAATGCCCCTGAAGAGTTACCACTGCTAGACTACCCACTGCGCGTGATGTTCGCCACTTTGGGCGTAGAATGCGTCGTGCAACTGTTCACTTGTGTGCTGTTGGAGCATCAAGTGCTACTGCGATCCAGTGGTGAGTACAGTATTCTTCTGACTATTGTTCCCCAATTGCCCCCACGTGCTACGCAATACATCACAACATATACCTAACAGTTCGGCCGCTGGAAGAATGTAATTGACAACTACAATAACATTGCAAAAATCTGAATAAAAATGTTTTCTTTTTATATTTTACTGTAGTATATTGGCTACCAGAGCTACAATCTTACGTTCAAAAGGTAGTATAAGTGTACAATGTTATGGCAACAGCGACGCATTCTCTCGGCCGCTATTTAATTTTGATTATATCCACACAAAAAAATAAAAATAAAAATAGGTGGTATAAATAGGTGCTACATAATCGTCCTACTCAGCTTAAAACCCAAGAGGGCAAACAAGCGGAGTTGAAAAGTCAATTCTTGCCGGTTTGTCGTAGGTTCAAAATTATACCTCATTTTCTAGACTTGGAATGCGTACAGCTCAGGCCTTTCCATCAATAAATCCAAGACTAAAATCACGGTAGTAGTATCGCGCAAAGATATTGAATTTCAAACAGCAAACAGTGGGGCAGTCCCAATTTCGGCCCCACCCGCCTACGTCACCCACACTGAGTTGGGGTGGATGGCCCGTGCTACCCCAACCACAGCAACGACAGCAGCAACAACCTCAACAACAGTTCCAGCCGCAACAACCCCGAGAGTGGCGCTAGAGGACGAAGCAGGAGCAGGCGGGGAAAAGGTAGAGGCGAGCCACCGAACGCGGCCTCTACCCCATTGCCCCCAGTAAACCCGCCAACCCTTGTACCCCCTACCCTGGTGTGGACAGACCCGGTCACATCATCGAGAGGGCCGATAATGCCCGTCATGGACGACCCTAGATTAGACAGTGGACCAACAGCCAGGGCCGCAAAAAGCCCCTTGGCAGAAGGTCCAAGAAAAACCTGGCCTGCCTTTTTGGCAGCAGAAGAAGAAGGAACGGAGGCCAGCCCCACAGGCCTCTGTCCAGCATCCTGCCCAACCACCAAGTCAGGACCAACCAGCCCCACCAGTGGCACAACATCAGGTGGAGCGGATTGTTGAAGTTGGGCAACCTGCATCTAGGAAAATGCCCCTCCGGCCCAGACCGAATTGTGCCCTTTCGAGAGAACTGCCCTCTCACCCTGCCCGAGAGGCACAGCCAGCTCCCCGGCCGACCCCTCGAGACCCCCGTAGAGGGGCCACCCAGCAGGGACAACAGAGTGAACAAAGAAGACCACCACCTGGGTTCCCTTACGGCCCGGAAGCTACCGGTCCCCCCAGGGATACCCTCAGCACTACTTCCCCTACCCGCCAGCAGGACAACAGTCAATTGGCCAACAAGACCCCATGTGCATTATCATGGGAGCACTTGTTGACCTAATTGCAGCCATCGCAGCAGGGGAAGACCCCCGCAGTGCAGCGATGCGAGCGATGGCCGCTATGGGACCCATGTTTTATGGATAGCGGCCTGCGCATCTTATACTGGAACGCCGGAGGCATCCGGGGGAAGATTCCAGCCCTTCGCCTGCTCGCCCAGTCACAGGATATTCATGTGATTTTACTGGGCGAGACCTAGCTGACCTCCAAACAACGACTCAAAATTCCCAACTACTTCGTGTACCGCCGTGATGAGATCTCCCCCAGAGGAACGGCTTATCGCGGGACTGCCGTCCTGGTGCGGAGGGACATCGTACACGAAGAGTTAGAGGCGCTGCAGTGCGTGCAGACTAGAACCACCGGGGTCTGATTACAAGTGGCCGGCAAGGAAACGAACATATTTGCCGGCTACAGACCTCCGGTTAACGATCCCCTGAATACGCAAGACTTCAGAGACATATTCAGGGGAAACTTCCCTACGATAATGGCAGCCGACCTCAACGCCAAGCATGTGGCGTGGGGGTCACACAGCATCAGCGGACAAGGGAAGGCGCTGTTTAGAGCTGCGGAAACAAAGGCTTCACGGCGATAGGCCCAGATTCGACCACACACGTGCCAACCAATCCGAGGCACCGAGCGAACGTGCTGGACATCGTGCTTCACAGGGGGATTACAGCACCTATCTCGCTAGAGATGCTGTACGACATGAACGAGAATCATCTCCCCCTGCACATCACTGCGCCATTTCCCTGACCGAGGCGATAACGACAGCCATGAAAGCGGCCACAACTATAACGCCCCATGTGTCATGGCGTGAAGAACTCCCTCCGGCCCTAAGAGCGATGCGCTTACGCAAGCGCAAGCTCCGGCAGCTGTGGGCCCGATCACGCTGCCCAAGGGTCAAGAGGAAGTTGAACGCACTGACAGAGAGGCTGTCAAACGAAGTCAAGAGTTGGAGAGGGTCCACTTGGGACGAACACCTAGCCCAGTGCTACGAAAACAAGACCAGTTTGTACAGCCTCAATCGCCAACTGACTCGAGCCAGAACGTCAGTATGCCCGCTGCTGGATGGCACGGGTCAGAGGCGTTATACCGCAGCCGACAGAGCGGAGGTGCTCGCTGACCACCTGAGCGATCAATTCAAGCCGCACCCGATACCCCTGGACGCGACGGAAGAAGTTAAGGAACCCCACAGGCGAGTGGAGAGGGAGGTGTCCCAGTTCCTGACGAATCCGGTTCCGCCGTGGGAGGGGAAGAATTTATTGCCCCAACGGAGGTCGCCAAAGTCGCGAGGATGGTCAAGCTGAAGAAAACGCCGGGTTATGACGGTATCCCGAGCGCCGCCGTCAGGCACATGCCCACGAGAGGCCTGGTATGTCTGACCAGGCTGTTTAATGACATCCTCCGCACTGGACACTTCCCCACCTTATGGAAGACAGGAAAGGTGATTGTCATTCCCAAGCCTGGCAAGGACAGGCGGCAACCGACTAGTTACCGCCCGATCACTCTCTTGCCCCACCTCGCGAAGCTGTTCGAGCGTTTGCTGTTGCGGAGAATGCGTCCCCACCTCACACCGAGGGACGAGTAGTTCGGCTTTCGCACACGCCACTCGACCACGCTCCAGCTCACGCGAGTGATTCACCACCTGGCAAACGAAGCCAACTTGGGGAGACGGTCCGTCGCCGTATTCCTAGATGTGGAAAAGGCCTTCGACCGAGTATGGCACGAGGGCCTATTGTTCAAATTGATGCGCACCACGACGCCGCCTGCGCTCATCCGAGTTGCCGCGTCGTTCCTCGCCGATCGCCAGTTTTTCGTGTCCGTCGAGAACGTCAGCTCCGGACACAGGGCGATCATAGCGGGAGTACCGCAGGGGAGCTGCGCATCACCTGCCTTCTACGCTGCCTACACGGATGACATACCGGTACTGGAAGACCTCCTTCCAGGGTAGAGTGGAGTCATCCTGGCGCTGTTCGCTGACGACAGCGCCTACATAGCATCATCCAGAAGTCCAACCATCGCCGCGGGCAGGATACAGAGTCCTCGACATCCTGCCCGACTGGCTAGACAAGTGGCGCATGGCCGTCAACGTGGGGAAGACGGCCGCGCTACTGACCGGATCGCAGCAGCGTAGATCTATGCCCAAACCACTTCAGCTTCGAGGACAGGACGTCGGCTGGGAAAAGTCGGTCTAGTACCTCGGCGTCCTCATAGACACGGACCTCAGCATGCGCTCGCACGCCTCACACGCCATCCACCAGGCGAAGGCTGCTAGAGCGATGCTGCGTCCCGTTCTACAATCGAAGCTGGCATTGAAAACGAAAATCGGCATCTACAAGATATATATTCGGACGAGACTGACGTACGCAGCCCCGGCGTGGTATGCGTTGTGCTCGTCATCCATTAAGAAGAGACTCCAGGTGGTCCAGAATGTCAGCCTGAGGATGGCCTCGGGAGCTGGCCGGTATGTACGCAACGACGTAATCGCCAGGGACGTTCGCACCGAAACGGTGAGGAAGTTCGTTGTCCGTTTAGCGCGCGGTATGTTCGACCGCGCAGACAACGGACCACACCCTCACCTACACAATATAGCGCCACATCACACGCGCCTCCCTGATGTACATACATGGCATGCTCTCCCTTGAGACCTCCTCCTCCCGACCGACCTAGAAGAGAAGGATGACGAAGAGGAAGAGACGGCGCAGACCACGAGTGGTGACCCACTGACATACAACCACCGGACGAAACCAGAACAGAAGATAAACCACTGGGTTGAACCCAGGAAGAGATCCCGAGAAGGGATCGAAGATGAGTCGTTGGGTAAAACCCAGGAAGAGAGAAGAGAAGAATGAAGAAGACGACCACCGGACCCACCCGGTCCACGGAGGGGGCTGCGACGCCGCCGTCGGTTTCTGACCGATCGGTGTGACGCTCGCCCCATCCCCACCCACCCTGGGGGTTGTTGCCCCCAGAGCCCAGCCTCGGCAAGGAGGGTCATCCCTCGCCGCCGATTTCCCTACCTCAGCAACACAGCTGAGGAAGAAGAACCCTCGATCGATCGTGCACCTAGCCTCAACTTTCCTGTGGGCGTTGGGCTTAAATATTTATAGTGTCGCAGCCATCACTAGACTGACTGAACTGGCCGCCATCGCCAAAAATGCCACCCACACATTGTAGATGCGTGGTAGTCACGCAGTATTCGATTTAATCGATTGTTTTTGCCATGTACTTGTAAGTTGTGGAATGACTTACTATCTTCGGCTTTTTTTCCGAAGCATAATTTGGGCTGTTTTAAAAAAAAGGTTAATAATTAAAGGTAGACAACAACAACACGCACTGACAATGCTCTTAGAGCCTTACGCCCAACTCAAAACGTGGGCCCGAATAGGTGCAGTTTGGAAAGTCACCCGAAAGCAAACCTTAACGCGCCAAGACACGGTTTGTGGTCGCGTGATTTTGCAAACTGCTCCTATTCGGGCCCGCGTTTAGAGTTGGGCGTAAAGCCCCTGGTATTATTAGTGTCTGGCGGTGACCACTTACCATCATGTGGCACGTCGGTTGTTTGCCACTTTTTTAATTTTTTAATTTTATTTAGGAATAGGCTTTCATTTGTCCGCCAACTCGCCTGATGTTAATCGACGATGCTGTCTACGATGGAGCGCACTTGCCTAGAAGAAACAGATTCACTTTATAGAAGAAAAAAACAGGCAATGCCTCGCAATTTTAAAATAGACGATAAAAATATATTTCGGCGGTATTGAACAAGAGTATAAAAACAAACTACCACTTCTTAAAACAGTTGGGTTTCTCTTTTTTATCGAAATTAATACATTAGTTTTTACGTATTTCAGATATAAATGTGTAGTTTAAACAAAGTAACTACATATCTGTATTATTTTACTCACGTAACATTACGTGTATTTCAACGATAATAAAATATGTAAATATGGTAATTTATTCTAAAGTAATGATCACGTTTTATGTCACTATGTATAATCTACATACACAATCATAACTCATAAGTAATAAACAACTAAAGTTATATGATTATTTACGGGATATTTACCGTGGTAAGGTTGTGGAAGGAGCTCCCTTACCACGGTAAATATCCCGTAAATAATCATATAACTTTAGTGAACAACCGTGATAGTTTAAAACAGTGTTTAATAAACAACTGTTGTAATATTTATAAACTCGTGTACTGTATGTTTTCGTTTCGCATTCGTAAAGCTGCAATTACTCCAAGACAGCATCGTGCAATGTTGCAGCATAATTAGTACTTTACTATTAATCGCCGCAGGAATTGGGCGCGGCCGTCCAAAGCGCAGAGCGCAACTGTCAAAAGAATTAATACTAAGGCATAAATAAAAAAGATTATTAAAGCCATTAAAATAAAGTCAGTTTTGCTATTTGATGAAAATATAAAGGTAAAATTATACCAAGCTGACATAGTGCAGAGTTGTGGCATGCTACACAATATGGAATAAATTTGTGGATTATTGCCATAGAAATAATTAAATGAAACAATTTTCATTTCGATAATAAAATAATGCTATGACCTCGATTCGCGTCGTCGCTGTTGTAGCGTGAAAATTCAAAAAGGTGTCTTCAATAGCACTAATATTATATTTGTTTATCCCTTGTTATCTAGCACGTCACAAAATCGTACAATGTTGCCTTGATGTAATTTCTACTTTACGGCTGACATCATACTTACGAATCACTTTGTTTGCGTATCATTTGCAGCCATGTAAAAGGCTACCTTGAACTTTCACTGCCCAACTGCCTACGATAATATTGCCTTAATTGCAATACTAGCTGCGCCCCACAGTTTTAGCTGCGATATTATGTTTCTACCGCATATATCCTATGCTTATCTTAATAATGCATACTACTAAATATATTTAAAACTATGGATATCAGAAAACAACTATATGCGAAACTGTTTTTCTGATGAATTTCTAGTGTAATTCCGCTTCTACGTCGCTTCAAGTACAATAAGGAATTTGTGATAAATTTAACTGGTAAATATTTGTTGATAATGTTAATTTTATTGAGTTTAATTTTGCCTAACCTGATATAAAATATTAATTACATAAAGTGAAAATTAACGTAACCTGAAACAAAAATAAATTAATTCTGAATTATTTTTAATTATAAAATTATTAAAGTAATCTGAAACAAAAATTAATTAATTCTGACACATGAAATATGATAATATTAAATCTGAAAACAAAAATGTATTAATTCTGAAACATAAAATATATATTAATTGAAATGACATGTGTTTTAAGACATACATTCATGCATTTGTTATTTTTTTACGTGTTTTGTGTTTTTTGTTGTTTTTATATATAATAGGTCGGGGAAAAAGTCTTTTCGTATTTTGTATGTATAAAGTTGTAGTAAAAATCTTATCCGTTGTACTGTTTGTATCTGGCTGGTTTTGATACCATTAAAAAGATGACATTTTAAAAAAGGAATACAAAACGTAAAAAGCGATTTCCCGCCATTTTTCAATTGTTTTTTTGTTCGATAAAATGAGTGAATCTAACGAACAAATTCGATATATTGTGAAATTTTATAACAAAAAAGGGAAAAATGCGACACAAGCCGCGAATAAAATTTGTGACGTTTATGGACCTAATGCAGTGTCATCAAGAGTAGCACAATGTTGGTTCAAGCGTTTTCAGTCCGGGAATTTTGATGTCAAAGATGCAGCTCGCTCTGGTCGCCCTGTTACGGATAAAGTCGATGCCATTTCTGAAAAAGTGGACCAAGATCGGCATATTAGTAGTTACGACGTAGCTAAAGAACTGGGAATGACCACAAAACAGTTTTGACCCATTTGAAAAAAACTGGGTATACAAAAAACTCGATATATGGGTGCCACACGAGCTCACTGAAAGAAACCAAATGAATCGTGTACTCATTTGCGATTCTCTATTGAAACGTAACGAAACCGAACCGTTTTTGAAAAGATTGATCACTGGTGATGAAAAATGGATCACCTACGACAAGAATGTGCGCAAAAGATCATGGTCAAAGGGCAGTGAAGCACCACAGACTGTAGCGAAACCCGGATTAACACGTAATAAGGTGATGTTGTGTGTATGGTGGGATTGGCAGGGCATCGTTCATTATGATCTTTTACCGGCGGGCAAAACCATCGATTCGGATCTCTACTGCCAACAGCAGATGAGACTCAAACAAGAAATTGAGAAAAAACGGCCGGAATTGATCAACAGAAAGAGTGTGGTCTTTCATCATGATAACGCCAGACCGCACACATCTTTGGCCACTCAGCAAAAATTTTGAGAGCTTGGTTGGGAAGTGTTAATGCATCCACCATATAGCCCAGACCTTGCACCCTCAGATTTCCACCTGTTTCGATCTCTTCAGAATTCTTTGGGTAGTGTTAGATTAACATCAAGAGAGGACTGTCAAAACTACTTGTTGCATTTTTTTGATCAGAAGTCCCAAAAATTCTACAGCAACGGGATCATGTCACTACCTACAAGATGGCAACAAGTTATCGAACAAAATGGCACATATATATTATAATTAAATGTAATTAAACTTGAAAAAAATATGTCTTGAATTTGTTTAAAAAATACGAAGAAACTTTTTCCCCGACCTATATTATGTTTCAGAATTAATTAATTTTTTTTTCAGGTTCCGTTAATTTTCAATTGATGTAATTAATATTTTATATCAGGTTAGGCAAAATTAAACTCAATAAAATTAACATTATCAACACATATTTACCAGTTAAATTTATCACAAATTCCTTATTGTACTTGAAGCGACGTAGAAGCGGAATTATACTAGAAATTAATCAGAAAAATAGTTTTGAAAATGGTCTTCCGCAAAGTAACGCCTGACTCAATCAACTAACTATATGCGACCCGTTTTGGGTACCTGTCCCTCCACTAATGGTTTTTTAGTTTAAGTTTTTATTCAGTTTCTAGGAAATATTTTAAGTTTTCGTAAATTTTCTGTTTTATAAGTTGTGCATATTAAAATATAATATCAGATAATAATAATAAAATAAATTAACGGCGTACGGCGTACAAAGGGAACTTTTTGATTATAAATCATTGGCAGTAAGTACTCATGAATATAAATAAAAGAAGATGTTTACTTGTATCTTGAAATATCTTACAATCGTAAGTGAATCGGTTTCTTCTAAGCTAGCGTGCTCCATTGTAGACCGTATTAATTAAGTTTAAAAAAAAACTTTGTAATAATGTAATCAAATATGTAGTGTCGACAGTCTTATGTTCGAAAACCTAGCGTAAGTAGTCAGAATTCGTGGTTTTCATTTAGCTTTTTACAATGTGATTGCAACTGTCAGACCAAATACATACCTGGAACGAGTTTAGGCATTTGTCAGCAACTAATCTGACTTATAATGAGATTCGTATACTTTCGCATTTCAGATTACAACAAGCTTATGTTAGTCGCCGAGTGCATAGTTTCCCTGCTCCTGCCGTTCACGTGGGCCCACGTTTACGTGCCAATTCTGCCAGCGCCTCTCTATCACTTCCTAGACGCGCCGGTGCCATTCGTCATGGGTAAGATACAATGCCTTTTGTTTAATTGGCATTGTAAAATGTTTAAAGGTTTTGCGGTCAATGGTGTTTGTACAATTTGTAAGGTTTTATTTGCTTGAAATGGCTTGGGTCAATTCTTCACTTGTCATGAATAGTGTTTTATACAAAGGCCGAAATCAGTCATATTGAAATGGGATTGAGCGGGATATGGGCGTTATGGCATGTGCATCCCGAGTATAGGACCAAGATCTCAAAGCCAAGAGGGAATCTATCCTCCTTTGGTTGTGTTACAATATTTGAAGTGGTGGAGTGCCGAGATTTGTGGATGGAATTGGGGAAATCTGTACCCCCATTTCCATCAAGAAAACGAGATTATAATAAAAAAAAACACAATTGTAAAAGTTTGTGTGTGTATTGGTGTTGGTATGTTTTTTATTTATTTTTATATTCAGTAGACTAGCGTTTAACCGCCTACTCGTCTGATGTTAAGCGATGATGCGGTCTACGATGTTATGTATGTTTGTGCCACTCAACTTCATAATAACTGAGCATTGGTTGAAATTTGGTAATTAGGAATTTTTACTGGTTTGGTTTTGATGATTTGATAGCTTATACCCTGGATTAACACATATGCCACATTTTATCCAGGAAAAATATACAATCCTGTACGGTTGCAGATGCAACCGTGGGCGTTGACAGTCTACACTGATATTATGAAGAAATATAGTTTGTGACTTGGTATGTTGTAGGAAGCAATCACTGGAACTACTGAACCGAGCTGAATATTATTTCAAGCTACGCTATCCTCAAGCTAGTCTTTTATAAAACAGATCTATTCTATCGGCAGGGCTGCACGCGGAAAGCTCGTCGGTGAGTAGTCGTGGCGTGGCACTGGGTTCCGAAGCAGCGTTGTGTTTAGTGGACATTGACAAGCCAGACATACAGCTACCGGAGGAGCTGCCGATACTGCCGCACCGGACGCCCTTCATTGAAGAACTGAACCACGTGTTAGACAAACACCAGGTGACGTATCAACCAATCATAGCTCTACACGTAGTGTTTAGAAGCGGCGGTGTTGCGATTGATCGGCATGGACAGGACTTAAATATAGCTTTAAAGGAAAACATCGCCAGAAAACCGGTATATCCAAATACCTCAAAAAAAGTTCAAGGACATATGACATTCACCACCATGCACTGAGCAACATGGTGGATTAGGACCCATCGTCTCTGAGAGAAGGCTTGTGTCCTAGCAATGGGAACATGATAGGTTGATAATGATGAATCTTACATAACATGGCTGTTCCTCAATGCAGGTGGCATTTAGTGTAAAAGCGACTCTGTAATTGGTGTTTTCAGCAATCTTATTTCTTTACAGATCCAGAGGCCAGAAACAGAGCCGACGAAGCTCGGCGTCCCCATAAATGGAACGTCTTACAAACACATGAATGATATGAGCAGTAGTTGTACTTTGCCTTCAGGTCAGTTGCAGAGAAACTTTTTAGGGTTCCGTACCCAAAGGGTAAAACGAGACCCTATCACTAAGACTCCGCTGTCTGTCCGTCTGTCACCAGGCTGTATCTCATGAACCGTGATAGACAGTTGAAATTTGCACCGATGATGTATATCTGTTGCCGCTATAACAACAAATACTAAAAAAACAGAATAAGTTAAATATTTAAGGGAGCTCCCATACAAAAACGTGTTTTTTTTTAAATTGATAATTATTGTATTTGGTTCTGGTACGGAACCCTCAGTGCACGAGCCCGACTCGCACTTGGCCGGTTTTATTTAAAGTGTTTTATTCTGTACTAATTGGGCCCCGCTGGTTTACTTGCTATCCTAATTTTGACTTATTTTCCTAGGTCCCTGGCATACAGTGGAGTACACAGTGACTTTCAATCTGGTTCTGTCTTGAGCTTCATACATACTTTGGGCATACTCGCTATTCTAGAAAAACCGCATTTTATTCGGTATTTAAAGTAGCCTACGTGTCAGTTCAGAGCAATATAATCTACCTCCATACCAAATGTCATGCAAATCCGTTCAGCCGTTATGGAGTTGAAGGCGACAAATATACACACCTACACACAAACTTTAACATTTATAATATTAGTGTGAAGTGATAGGTTTGCATATGGCTACTATCTTGGTTAAGGAATAATTCAGTAAACAAAGTGGGTGTGCCTAAAAAATCAACTCACTCATGGTTTAAACCAATGACGATATAACCACTTGACAGGTCATCCTTTACCCCGCCGTGATGAAAAGATACTAAATTATCAGCATGATCTTTTTCGAGCGGGCCAATCAGAGGCGCGAATTGAATGAATGACTTTTGTTTTCTCTTATCACAAGGGCCATGCGATAACCCCTCCTTCCTGCGAACGATGTGGGTTGCACATCAAGTGGTTATATTATCTTTGGTTTAAACACAGATTGTATTTGCAATCAACTGGACCTTATTCACAATTTTTGTCATGTCGGATTTTGACAACTTTACCGTAGCAAAGCTGTCAAAATAAGTTATTGAAACGTCACCGACGTCATGCATATGACTTGCTCGTCTATTCTTTGAGTTTTATAAAAAAGGGCATACGTTGAACATTGTTGCTAACAGACAGGAATATAATGTAATTTCCTTCTATTTGCAGGTGGTCTGCGTCGCAAGCACTCATACAACGATGTACTGGACTGGGACGAGAGCCGTCCCCTGAATGCATCTCCCCCCGCCTCCCCCACGCGCCGCGCGCCGCTGAGAATGGACGCTTTGCAGCGGATAGTCGACATCGTCAAACGAACCGGTCCGTTCCAACTATTAATTGATATATTCAATATGACTTCACAACATAATAATTATGTATTAGATACAAGTGCTGTTGCCCGCGACTTCGTACGCGTAGATTTTCATATAAGCTTTCAACCCGTTTTTCCTCCCTTAATCCGGCCCTTGCGCAAAATAACATTACCTATACTTCAATCTGGTTAAAGTTAGCTATGCATATTCGTAGATTATAGCTGATGATGAGGGAAGTGCAGGGAAACCAACATTACGGTGAGGTACTCTTTGGTGAAACGCACTATAAAAAAATACCGGCACCGTACCAAGCCTGGCTCACTGTGGCATTCCTAATCCTAACTAATATTATTAAAGCGAAAGTAACTCACTGTCTGTTTGTTCGCTTTTAATGACTAAACGGCTAGGCCAATCTTAACGAAATTTGGCAGGAAGACAGTGTGCATCATGCAGTATACCACTGACAGCCCCGTTAGCTCAGTTGGTAGTGTACCTGCCTTCTGCGCTTGGGGGCGTGGGTTCGATTCCCACCAAGGACAAACATTAGTATGATTAACATTTGTTTTTGTCCTATTTCTGGGTGTTAGTATCTGTTTAAGTATGTATTTAAAAATATATATGTACGTATATCAGTCTCTGGAGCCATATTACAAGCTTTGCTTAGTTTGGGGTCAGATGACCTTGTGTGCAATAATGTCCCAGATATTTTTATTTTTTTTATTTTAATCGTTCTGCCACAACATTTACAAAATCCGAACATAAAGCCTAACCGTCGTTTCAGGTGTAAATATAGACGACGTAGACGCTGACACAGTAATGCCAACCACCAAAAAGAAAATACTGAATGATGAAGAACAGTACAACGAGGACATTCGCTTCAACCACGCGATTAGAGAGACTTTTCTCAACAGATTTGTGCATATGTTCCTTATGTATGAGAATTTTGTGATAATGCCTGATCAGGTAAGTTGCAAGTGCTAATTATTCCTATAAAATGTTTACAATATTTGCCAATAACTTTCTATGAATAAGTATTTCCTAAGCATGCATGCTACATCTGCGACATCATCGCTTCTATCAGGTGAGATTGTGGTAAAAACAATGCCAGGTCCGAAGAAAAAAAAATACAACTAATGTTTTTATTGAAGTGAAAACTTCTTTAGGCGCGTTGAGCACTTTTGGGTGAACAAAAATCATGGAACTGACGTCATCGTCACGCTGTACCGTGTATTTTAAAACAGCGCCATCTCTTGTAGAATAGTTGAATTACTACTTAAGTTTTCACTTCTGACGTGAAAACTTAGTTTTATTATGGAAACTTACGTGGTTTTCACACATGTTATTTATATTACACGGGAATTACTCACGTAAGATTAGGCCGGATACTCCGACTATAGTTTCAACCGGTGCAAAGCGAGACGCAGCCGCGCTCGCATTCACCTTGATAAAGACCGCCGAATGCGGTTGAAACTATAGTCGGAGTATCCGGCCTAATCTTACGCGAGTAATTCCCGTGTAATATAAATAAAATGAAAACTTAGTTGTTAATAACTATCGATTGTGTACTCCCCAGGCAGACTGCAAAAGTACTTCAACTACAATGTATCTTATTACAGGACAGAGAATCGTGGCTAACCGCCCGTGAGTCGATGGTAAACTTCGACAAGGCATCATTCCTGTCAGACCAGCCGCAACGTCACCGGCCTTTTCTCTCGCGCTTCCTCGAAACTCAGATGTTCGCCACACTAATAGACAACAAAATCATGACCAACTGGGGCGAATACGATGCGAACTTGCAAGTCTTCGAGCACAGGATCAAATCTGCCAGGTATGTTACTAACATTTGAATACCTTTCATAGCAGTCCAATTATGTAAACAACTCTCCGACGTAGGGGCGAAACTCTAAACATTTTACTTTACGTTATTTTTTGCGTATTAATATTAAGTTTTATTAATCACAGAACAAGTTATTCATTAAAATAAACGAAAAATATGAACTAAAATTTTATCCAAAAACTACCTACTTAAAAATAAATATACAGAAACCTTAATATTATCCAATCGAAGTAAATTGATACAAAAATGACATGCGGCCGCATAGCTCGAAAGGCCAACATTTCACCGTAGCATTATACATTCAATGTTATAGAGTTAATAATAGCTAATATCGAAGCGACGTTCTTTACCCTGCAAGTTTTGCGTCAGTTTTTGTCCGACCGCAAACAACGTTTCGGTATCAGCTATTGAATTGATTGGAAATGAGTTTCAGTGCAAAATTGACTAAAGGTAATATTGACTTTACAGCCCATGATGTTAAAGGGATTCCTGTTCTATTTCTTGCATTATTCAGTATGAGTTATGATTAGCTTCCAGTACGCCAATGTTTGAATAAGGCGCGTTCCAAATCTTGCCAATAGCCCTAATGAGAACCAACACGACACAAATATTATATTTTATTTATATTACCCGGGAATTACTCACGTAAGATTAAGCCGGTTACTCCGACTATAGTTTTAAAAAAAAGATTCGGATTGCGTTATTAATTGGACTTCTAGACTTATATGCATGTAGTGCTGTTTAATTATTGACATTGGGGGAAGTGGCCTCTAACACTGGTTTGATTCGAGTTTGAAAACCGATTTTTAACTCTCATTTTATCATTTGATTTCGCACCACACGACATTTACATTAATAGCAAGAGCAATTGCGCATACAATACACGGCTGACGACACTTATCGCCACTTGCAACATTATTAATATTATGCAACATCACTTGATCTAACTTGAAAGTCATTATTGAATTATATAATATTAAGGATATGTTGTTTATTTGCGCGCGTGACTGACATCTACTAAGTAAAACAAAAAAACAGTCAATACACGATACACAGTTGGGGACAAAGCCCGCCCTGTCGAGGGTGCAAACTACCGTCGATCGCAATAAGAGCGGTCGCGCTGTGGTTGCAGACGGCGGCTGGGTGAAGGCGGGGTGGCGCGCGGGTACAGCGTGTGGGCGGGCGGCGCGGGCTCGGGGGCAGGTGGCGCCGAGCTGGAGGTGGGTGCGCCGGCGGAGCGGCTACCGCACCGCGCCGCATACTACCGCGCATTCCCCGCGCGACTGGATGCGCACGCGCTCGCCTGCCCGCCCGCGCCCGACTCCAGGTCAGCTGTTCCACACCCAGACTTAGCGCCCCAACTATAGTACTTAACTACAGCCGTAGGCGCTACCCCATGAGCTTCCACTATGTTCGCATATCTGACGTCTGAATCAAAACCCCGGTCTTCCTTTCTATTCGCATATAATGTGATGTCGATATCTTCCTTTCGCATATAAGGCGTCGGCCTTATTGCGTATTACGCCATAACTATATTACCTACTAAAATACAGCTGTAGGCGCCATCCCTCGGGCTTTCGTTCTGTTTCATATGTGACGTCTGAATCTTTCATTTGTGTCGTTGCCTTTGTTGTTTCAATTCATGGATTATATGGGTGGATTCGTCGTAAAAAATTAATCCCTATCCCTGCGTACGATATTCATGAATGAACCACATCTTCTAAGAAATGAGTCGCAAAAGACATTGCACCTTGTACAGGATGTAACATAAACCCTATCCGATCTGCCAGGGCTAATTTGATAGAAAATCTTATATGGTAAATCAAACTACAACCATTCAACTTGCACTCGTTTTTAGAAATTTGAAATGATAACTGTTTTTAAAATTTCTTTGAAAGTTATACTCATTTTAATTTCAAGAAGTGTTCCCAATCATACAAAATATATTTGAATGTCTACTGGAACATCTTTGCTCCATTCGGATTGGGCAACTGCCCAATCCGAATGGAGCAAATCCGAATGGAAAGTTAGCTAGTTGATTCGTGTTTACATTTGTTATTAAGGGTAAGTTCCGAATCAACCCCAATAGTACGAACGATGCTAATGTGAACTACTGCACGATTTTTTTTCGTACTGTACCGTTTTTTATTGGCGTGACTTTCTCATAGTCTTGCATAGTTTCTTCGTTTTACTTTATTTTATATTTACGAGTACATAGGCTTTCTTATCGTGAATATCGTGATCTGACAGACTTTTCTTTGAATTTGGTTTAGCGTCCTACGAGCTGTAGTTTATTACACTGGTCTAAGTGAAGCATCTGCAATGCGCATACGCTTTCCGCCTGTATACAGAAAAATCAGACCTATACATTATAGTATGTATTTTTAGTGTACAGTCAGTGACACAAATTGTCGGATGTTTTATTAATTGAGGGTTTTTTAATGTATGCAAAAGTGGCTTCCTTTTATTGTGTAAACACTAAATGACTTACGTTGCTGACTGTACTTATATATCATTTTGTATACTTACGAGTATACAAAATATACTCAAATTCATTGGCTGAGAGAGAAAACTTGCAATATTCAACCATTTTCGTTGCATTCAAACAATAAAGCTGTTGTTAAGTTTTCTCTATCCATAAAGTCTCGTCAAAGCTGTAACCAGTGCAGAATTTTGCGGCATACAATTCTCTATTTCGCTAAACAATAACAGACAAGGACAAAACATGAGCTTGTTTGCATGTCGCATGATTCTGCACTTAATATAGAATCATCGGTGTTCACCTGCATGTCACCGAATAGAATACCACCAAGATAACAGAGAGACACTACATATATCTTCTACTTAATCTATGAACAAGTTATGTATAGAATTAGGACTCTAATACCTAACTTGTGTAGTAGAAAGTCTCTATTGTTAACTCTTGGTGTTGGTTTATCGTTGTGTTTGGTATCAACCTCAGATCAGACAAACAAGGGAGATATGGTAAGGTGGCATGGCGGGTGCGAACCCCTCAGGCCTAAATCCGACTTGATGCCTTTAGTCGAACTCACCCTGCAGACGACTTGCCCGCCCTTTTTTTGCACGTTGACTATTAGTTCATTGGCGTCGCTACAAGTTTCTTAGTGTGCGTGAAAATCAGTAACTTGTACTAACTTACAGTTTAACGTCAAGCGGTTTAGCGATACTTATTGTGACAATAAAATGATACACACACATTTGAAGATAAACGATAATTGTACTAAGGCATATCTCCCTTGTTTGTCTGATCTGCGGTATCAACCAATAAAATGGCATCACAGATGATAAAACAAATCAGACTCAACACTGAAATGCGGGACTTTTATCGTATCTGACGTATTACATAATTTCAAGTGAGCGCATACGCATCAACCACTGCTCTCGATGTTCGTCACTTGAAACTATGTTGTATGGAATATGACATGTGCGCTCATTTAAAACGCCATAAAAAGCTATCAGACTCCTAAAATGTCAGTTATGCCATGTTTTTGCCTAAGTATAGGTATTAGTTATTTTTGTGATGGAATGGAATTATTAAAAGGAGTATGTAATTACATTATACTCAGATTGCTTTTCCGTGTAGCATGTGGCCGTTTGTTTGAAATTGTGACTCATGGGTTTTACAATTTAAAACCACCTAACCTATTCTGAACGCTATCAAGTTTTAATCTTATTGGATCAATAAAAACTAACTCGGGTATTTTCAATCAACGTTCTTCATCCGTCCAATGCAATTGAACTATGATGGCATTCAGAATCGGGTTACCAAGCAAATACGAAATTTCGTAGAATATGTGAAATTATATATGTATAGGTTTTATTAAAAATGCCTGACCACAAGTATTATATTTATAAATTCTCATGATAGCATTTTTTTAAATTATTATTTACTATATCCAACGTTTGGTATTAAATTTATTTGTAGCTAAACTAATTCGAATCTCACTATCTCGGTGGCTCAGTTGGTAGTGATCCTACTTTCTGTGCTTGGGGGCGTGGGTTCGATTCCCATCTAGGACAAACATTTGTGTGATGAACATTTGTGTTTGTTCTATGTCTGGGTGTTAATATCTATTTAAGTATGTATTTAAAAATATATATGTATGTATATCAGTCTCTGGCAGCCATATTACAAGCTTTGCTTAGTTTGGGGTCAGATGACCATGTGTGCAATAATGTCCCAGATATTTATTTATTATTATTTATTTACTATTAAGGTAACTGCACACATTTTTGACGCGACAAAACTTGGAAAGTACGACATTTTTGTTTTATTTTATTATCATACTAGTTTCTCATAATAGGCTATGGGACAGTTGTTTGATTTAGTTAAAAATATTAGGCTTAGTGACAAATATAATTAAATGTAAAATGTACACTGAAGAAATTATTTAAATCTGCTAATAAAACTTTGAGATATACGCGTTTAAAATTTGTGGATGGATTAGGAAGGTATGCTCTGTCCCTTTCCCGAAAATTTTGTGCCAGTATGGAGTTTGTATGGCATACCACTAACGTCATTAGAAGTGTACGATATTACAGCTGTCGAGCATAGCATAGGTAATCACTCAGTATCCGGACTGTAGTAGGCTAACAAAGTAAAACAAAAAAGGTATAGGTTTGCGAGTTTGCTGGGTCAAAATTAGTGAGGTTTTCCCACTTTAAAGCAACGCTTATTACTACAGATGACCATTAGGCTTAATATATTGTATCAAAGTCGCATTTAATGGAGCAAAACTATGGCGCTTACACACTGTCGTGCGTTTCGCTACTTCTATTTTAGAGGTTTTTCTCATATTTTTCGAAAAGTACTTACAGCTGTAATCTAAAATGTACCCTTACGGTTCCTTCCATAATTATGAAATCTGTACAGTAAGATATCTTAGACCTCATTTAATAAACAGGTATCTGAAACATAAAAAAAAAAAAGAAAATTTCAAATGAGTGTTACTTGCATTTGTTCTCTATCGAGTGAAATGTTCTTAGTCGTGATTCGGTCTTTGGGGCTTGCTAGATAAAACGTTAAACATTTAAATTTTGATACGACACCATTTTTATAATTTTAAGCTAATCATGGAAGTAGATACACTTAAACTAGTATGACCAAAATTGCTAAGTCGGAAAAGAAGACCTTAAATGACAATAAATCGATAACTTGAGTCTTGATAAGTATGACCAAGAACGATCATATAAATCATCCTTGGTATGACCAAGCTCACCACACACCCTGTGATACCACAGAATAAGAAACTGTAATTAATACTCAATCACTCAATACAATGATCAAAATAAAATGTAAATAGTATCCGTGTTCAACACATTGTCTTTTTTATATCTACATTTTTACAAAGATCTTATGGCAGGATGATATTTTTTAGTTTACCTCAGAGGACCTCTACTCCATAAAAGTTTATTGAATAACAATATTTTCTTAGTATGTATGAACATATAAGTTATGATAGGTATTAATATTTCTAATTTGAATCTCATTAATTTCTTACTGTCTGTAATATTCTTTAACTTTAAATTATATTATGAAATATAATCTTATACTCTCTGTAACTCTGCCTGATTTGTTTACTCTTTCAGAACAACAAAAAATTAGTTTAATCTAAACCAATCTTCATGAAATTCAGTTAGAAGGCATCATGGATATTAAAAATAGCGGGTAACACCACAAAGCTCTACTGTGCTCGGTCCGAGTTTTTCGCCAACCATGTAATCTAATGCAAGTATCAAAGCTAAAAACAATTAGACCAAGTATTGTATTCTATAACTAATTCATATTAAATTTAATGTCATTATCGCAAATATCTTCATTAAAAAAAAGACAATATTTTCAAAACTAAATTATTTCATATAGTTACTGGCCCTATATTTCTGTACTGCCTAAAGAAAATAAATAGCTATTATTTACTAAAAGTAATGTGAAATTATTTTTTTATCATACAGTTTACATTATAGTAATTTTAACTTTCGCGATTTGAACACATGTTTTCATATTTATCGGAACTTATCGCGCACTCGTGGTCAGTGCGCGATAAGTCCCGATAAATATGAAAACAGTTTACATTATGCTGTAAGACTAACTTTTAATTTAGGTTATAGTTATATTTGTTGTGATTGTTTAGAATTTATACTAAAAGTGCATGATTTAGATATTCTATGTTGCATGTATTAAACACTTTTTAGTATAACTTTGTGTGACTTATGTTTAGCAAAATATGAATCTCATCTCATAAAAACTTTGTTGAGTTCTGAAAAACATTTTTAATACTTTTGCGTTTGTGAATATATTCATTAAGTAATTTGTTTATTTAACATTCCTCATAAGATGCGTACGATGTTATGGGCTAGAATCTGCACCCAATTTTACACAACTTTGACCCTTAAAATTTGGAAAACCCATCCCCGTGTGGGTGGTGTGTTACTTGGAAACTTGCTACTATTTTAACCGACTTCAGGAAGGAGGCTCTTAATTCGGTTCGTATTTTTTAAAATGTATGTACACTTTAATGCGATTACTCCGACATTTGTTTACTAATTTACGTCGTAAATTTTTATTATATAGAGGTTCTTAATGTGATCCCACAAAAATTTAATTTACTTTGGCTCAGTAATTTAACCAGTTTTAATAGTATGAATAACTAGCTGCGGTCCGCGGTTTCATCCGCGTGGATTACTCCTTACATCGTCAGCTATCTGCCAGTAAAAGTCGCGTCAAAATCGGTCCAGCCGTTTTGGAGTCCATAGGGAACATACACACATCGCCTTTTATATAATACTAGCGGACTCGGCAGACGTCGTCCTGCCCGATAGGGTCCTATTGAGTTTTCAAACCATCCAGGAACCCATTGAAATATACATACAAAATTTCATCCAAATCGGTCCAGACGTTTAGGAGGAGTTAGGCGACAAACACACGTACAGAAGAATTATTATATTAAGAAGATATATAAGAAGATAAGATTTTGTACAGACACCTGTTAATTTGGCAATAGCAATAATTTTGTTCGAGTATTTTACTAATTTTGAAGTCGGTGTTTTGTATTGATAATAATTATTGTTTTATATTGTTATCCTACAATTTGTTGGAAGTTGTGTGAAAATTAGGTACCGAGACTTTAATATGCGGGCCTATTACGGAAGTTTGAATGTGGTCGCGATTGCATGCCATTCTGTTCGCATCTACTTACCCGCAACACGAGCGTGAGCGAGATGTCACGCGATCGCGATCATAATACGAATCACGAACTGATCCATAATAAGCCCGCGGGTTGTTTTCTAATCCATAATGAGAAATAAAGAATTTATTAAATTAATTTGTTAAAAATTGCAATGTAATGTTTTTACTAAACAAAAATAAGGCAACTAGAATTTATTTATATGTAAATAAGTATAGATAGTTAATCAGAATAAATTTATTTATTTGTTATTCGCAGTTTTTGAATGTACCTTTGTCCTTGTAATGTGGTTGTCCTTGTTTGCGTCTTGAATAATGGAGTTTGTGCAATCGTAGGCTAATACGATACATATAAGAATACATATATAATATACACTAAAACAGGACATGACAGGACTACAATTATCTGTCTCTTTTCATTTTAATATGTGAAAGCAGGATGACAACAATTTTAGAGCTGTCGAAATTTAGTTTAGTTTAGATAATGGTACAATAGAATTGACACCATTATCTCTTTAATATCTAACATTTCTTAATAGTCTTAGTTAGAATCCCCGCATATATTAACAAGTTATTTATTCAATACATACATAGTTTTTAACCATACAATTGCACAACACTCCAGGCATGCACACATCTTGCTGGTTAAGAGCTGCATATCGTGTTTCATCAAACACAGGTTGTTTGCTTCGCCTGCTTCATGTGCTTGCTTCATTGTTTTATCCCAAAAGTATATAAAAATCATATTGTACTTGAATTTTTCAGAACGAACAGTCTGAAGAGAATTAAAAACGCCAAATGGCAAGTGAAAGATTGTCCACCAGAGTTGTTGCTTATAGGAGATATAAGTAGAAGGCTGTCCACAGAAGTCACTCCGGCCGCAATTGCTCAAAATAATAGAACTTTTGTGGAAAAACTTCTGAAGGTATACATAATTATTTATCAGTATTTTTTCTAACTACTGACAGGTTAAAAAAAGGTCAGTGTGATCGAATCGTATACCTAACCTGTCTTGAAAACTGTAAAGAACCATTTCACTAGAGGGTCTAGTGAGGGTTTTTCCTATGGCGTTTACTTATTCGATCGCGTGAAAGATAACTACCATTTGTATGAAATAAGAGCAGCGCCATTTAGATGACGCTAGGTGGCGCTGAGAGTATAATGCCACCTAGCGTCATCTAGACGGAACTGCTCTTCATACAGTTGTATGAAATAAGAGCAGCGCCATCTAGCCTCATCTAGATGGCACTGCTCTGACTTCATACAAAGCGTAGTTAACGTTCATGCGTTCAATTAGGTAAACGCAATAGGAAAAACTTGCACTAGGCACTGTGACCTTTTGACGGGCATTTTTACTAAGCTAGTCGATTGCCGTATTCGACAGCTAGCCATGTGATGGATAGTCTTTATTTACACGTCGGCTTAGCAAATGTAAATGTAATGTGTCGTCATAAGACTAGCCTAGCTATCCAGGACACCGCCAGAAATTAATCTACAAATAAATGATTAGATTTTTTTTGTTTTTTTTATTTCAACATAGGCTTGCGCTTGGCCGCCAACTCGCCTGATGTTAAGCGACGATGCGGCCTACGATGGATCACGCTTGCCTAGAAGAAACCGATCCACTTTTGACTTGAAAACACCCAGATTGTAACTATCGAGGAACACCCATTCAGGCAGCGCATTTCACATACTAGCAGTTCGCACAATAAAAGTGGAGTCAAAGCGCTTCGTACGGGTTTTCGGAATGTCAACCATAAAGCGGTGTCTATTTTTCGTGCCCGCTCTGGCACTCCGATAGAAGAAAGGGCAGGAGGGAATTAAATCATACAGATCTGATGCGCACTCTCCAAAATGTATCCGATAAAAAACCGATAGACTAGCAACTTTGCGCCGATGCTCGAGACTAAGAAGCGTAGTCTGAACTAGGGCTTCGTTGCTGATGAGCCTCTTGGCACGCTTCTCAATTGACTCCAATGCCCTGAGCTGGTACTTAGCTGATCCATCCCAAAGGTGAGAGCAGTACGCCATGCACGACCGAGCTTGTGCTTGGTACAGTGTAAGCAACTGTTCCGACGTGAAATACCGTCGCACCTTCGATAGGATACCACGCTTTTTGGCAGCCAATTGAGCCTTGTTTTCAATATACGAGCCAAAGTTGAGTGTAGGAGACAGAGAAACGCCCAAAAGCTCAAGCTGATCAGATATCGGAACGGACACATCCCGGAGAGTAGGAGCCAGTTGGAATGGCGTCCTTTTTGCGGAGAACAGACAAGCCTGGGTCTTAGCGGCATTGAACTTGACCAGGTTGGCATCGCCCCAATCGGAGACTACCTTAAGTGACAAGCTCATGCGCTCAACCATGGCCTCTCTGAGAGACTGTATTTCAGGTCCACTGGTTCGTGCATTGGATGTATAGCTCTCTACTACTGTGCTGTCGTCTGCGTACCCAAAGATACCGGGCTTTAACAGATCGTTAATATGCAGCAGGAAGAGCGTTGCAGAGAGCACCGACCCCTGGGGGACACCGGCATTAATTGCCATTTGATCGGACGAGCAGCCATCAATGACAACTCGAATCGATCTATCCCTCAGGAAGTCCGATATAACCGCAACAAAACCTTTGGACTTTTACTTATTACTATGTTTCGGTTTCCTGACGGTGCTTTACCACCGAAAGGACGAGCTTATTGTTCGTATTTGAACTCGTATCTTGCGGCGTAGCGTCCGATAGTGCCATCCACAGAATAGAGAAGTAAATAGAACGGAAATGAGTTAGCAAAAAGTAAACTTTTTGCACTAGAGCATAAAAAGCAGTTTTATTCCGCTCAACAACTCATAAACAATAACTTTAGAAGTGAAATAGTACATTGTTATCCTAGGGGTGAAAGACGTGAGGGCGTTAATAGTTCGAGGGACTAATTAAATCTTTAACCCCGAGGCAAACACTGTGCTTTTCATTACGAATACAAGGAAACTAAAAATAAAAACATGAACTGACACTGGCAAACGCACGAGAAGTGCGGGACAATCCTCTGAGGAGAAAAAAAAGTTGGAACATGGTTCAATACAAATATGAAAATAGAACTAGTTTTTTTTTTGTAATAATTTGAGTGTCTGTCAGTTGTCAACTGTCAATATCAGTTGAAAGTGATTCTCCCTAGGGCTTAAATATATTACTTTCAACCCGCTCCTCAGGCAACTTCAGACCTACTTTCCGAGTATGAGTAATGAAAAGTATATATGCTGACTTACATTAATGTTTCAGGAATGTAAAAGTAAAACTAAAAGGATGCTTGTAGAGAAGATGGGAACCGAAGAATCGGACCTAGGATTGGGGTGCGAAGTATCGATAACTGGTGTGGAAGAAAGCACGATGATCGCATCACTATGCGACCTTCTGGAACGGCTGTGGTCTCACGGACTCCAGCACAAACTGGGAAAGTCGGCGCTTTGGATGCACCTCACCAACTACCAAGAATTGGAGCAGTGTAGTAATTCTACCAAACCTATCGACCCGAATTATCTTACTCCCGGTATGTTTTCTGAATTTCATTCCAAATTTCATCTAAGGTCGTCAGCGTGAAGTAGTATCAAACATACTTGCACACAAACTTTCGCATTTATAATATTTATGTTAAGTCTGATGATTTATAAATATTTGCGTGTACATAACAGAACTAATGCATACACTTACATACAACAGCAAAATGATTTAACACATACCTCCGTGGGCTTATATAAGGAGGGGGTTAGGGGGTCCGGAATTGTGGAATGTTGGACAGATTATCCGTGCCACAAAATATAATAAATATGCATGGGCACGCGCCGCTTGGTTGTTAGCAACGGTTCTTTACTGTGACAACGAACTATACCTCTAGGAGAGAAGCTCTTAAAATTCTGCCTTTTTCTGCGTGAAGTCCGGGCAAAAACTACATTTTCCCCCATGTTAAAGCTAAGCTACGCCTAAGCATACCTCAAAGCTATTTCCATGCTATTAGAATTTACACTAGAGTTTGCGATTTCATACCTTCCTAAAGAAACAGCTCACTATTGTATAATCCTTTTTATTCTCCCCGGAACATGCAGCTTTGGCTTGGTGTGTGTTGCGCAAACGACTGGACTGTAAGTAATCCATCGCTATTTTCATAAAGCCCGTTTTTTTGAAAGATATCCCACAGACGCAGCGCAACAGTCACGCGACGAAATGTTTGCTAACCTATACTATACTGTTTCAATTTAAAAACGAAAACATAGGATGAAATCGATTTTATTATTTTTATATACTGGGTGACTTAGACAGTGGAAATATTCGGGGATATCATTGTACTATACTCATTATGAGAAACTTTTACTATGGGCAAGCCTGGCGCACTCCGCACTTTAGGTATGAAGCTACAAGGAATCGTCTTGTCGGACTTGCTGAGCCCGCTGACGCGCGATAGACAGAGATATCGCAAAAAGAGTTACGCGATAGACAGAAGCAACTTCTAGGTTAATATAGTTGTAGGTAGTTAGCGCTCGCAAGTCCTGAATTGCACTTTAATGTGTAGTAACAAGAGTCGCTACTTATTTAAATGATTTTGCAGAGTTAATCTTCTGTACTTATGTGTATTCTGTGGGACAACCCTGAAATAGCAACAAAACAGCTGTTCAATATAAAAAAAAATTGACCCTCGTCGAAATGTATGGAACGGCTGCTTTTTGCGTGATTTTAGCGTTCTATAGTGATGAGTACAATGATATCCCCGAATATTACCGATAATTTACCACAAGTATGAAATCATTGATATATTTTTTTTTATATTGACTTCGTACTAATAGTAGTATCTAGACGGATTCTATTCTCATATTGTAATACATAGCACGTTTTGACTTACCTTAGGTGAAACGTTTCACTTTGGCGGGAAATTCAAATTTCAAACAGTTTTTTTGTCCTTGTAGCTAGGCCGGGTAATTATTGTGAAATGGCATAGTGTACGCGAAAATTGTTGATCGTTCTTTACATTATCATGTACAGCTATTAATCAGTTACTCACCATATTACTTACATTTGGCAATAAACCGTTTGAAACAGCATACATTTGTTTAATGACAAATGTATGTAATAATGTGCATTGGACATTACTACGCGAGTTTGTAAAGAATAATAATCAATTTTCGCGAACATCATTATCGTTTACAATAATTACTCGGCCTAGCTACAAGAACCAAAAAACTGTTTGAAATTTTAATTTCCCGCCATACGTGAAACGCTTCACCTTAACACCATATCGTACCCCATAAAAGTTATATCCATGTATCTTGTTATGCGAAAACGAGTCAGAAGTACATTCGTAGCCTTGTTACGTTATCCTACGAAAAAAATTAGCTTTGACGCGCGTCCTATGCTAACTGATCTCTTTGCTTCTCGCTCGTACACATAGCACGGAAGTGAGAGGCACCGACGCGACGTCATTTTCAATTTTGAATCCATATTCTAGATCTATCATCAGTAGGCGCCGAAGTGGAGGCCCAACAGAGCTCCGGCTCCAGCAGCCGGTCCCGGGACAGTTCCCGGAGTGGATCCCGGGACAGCTCGCGCGACCGGCTCAGCAACTCGGGCACTCTGGAGCGCAAGTCACTCAAACCGACATGTCCGCTGCGACCGCTGCCTGAAAGCCTCACCTTTGATATGAGGTAAAGTTTTTCAAGTTATACTAAAATCAATTTTAGACCTCAGTCTTTCATCCATTAAAAAACCGACTTCAAAATTAGTAAATACGTAATTTTGTTTACTTAGATGATATATGTTTTTTTCAATATTTTAATTATAACATTGATATAATTTAAATTCATTGTTTTCAACTTCTTGCTAATAAACATTTGAATTTGACTTGGAAAACGAAACTAAAAATAAATTGTAATAGCGCAAATAAGTTAGGTACTTACCTGACAATGTGTAAGTATGTAATTTCTTCGAATATACAGTTTTCGAGCAAATATTTGGCCATTAACTGTTGTTTAATTAAATAAAATGTTATAAAATTGTGTAGTTATTTTTACAAAGATGTTAGGAAATTCATTGATATGAATACTATTTAACAGACTTCAATAAAGGTAGGTTCTCAATTCGTATTTTCTAAATCTGATATTATTGTAAATGGTTTACCCCCGAAAATGCTTTCATTTAATGACTCTTGATTAATTTTCTTACAGAAACGCCCAAGCCATGACAGACATAAAGACCGAGATAGGCTACGCCCGCGCCTGGGTCCGCCTGTCTCTAGAAAAGAAACTTCTCTCGCATCACCTTCGAGAGTTACTCGCCGACACCACGTTACTGCGCTCTCAATACAAACGTACAGCATTTCTGCGTTGTGAAGAAGAAAGGGAACAGTTCTTGTATCATTTGCTTACTCTGAACGCGGTGGATTACTTCTGTTTCACGAATACTTATCCAACGACTAGTAAGTTTTGCTTACCTACTTATTAATCTTGTTCACGCGCTGCTGGTTGTAGAGGCCGCTGCCTGCTGCGGCGCCCGCTATACACGCCCGTATTATCTAGAAATATGTGGAGTGATATGGTGCGCGCGACTCCGGCCTGGATGGCGAGCGCTTGCGCATCCGTCATTCATAACATACTTCGCTCGCTTGGTCTTGTTGTTCATTTATTACCTACTCAGCGCCTAGCGCTTTATTAATCTTAATTTACCTAACCCCTTTCGGTCAGCATTTTTTTATTTTATTTTTTTATTGTAGAATAGGCTTGCGCTTGGCCGCCAACTCGCCCGATGTTAAGCGATGATGCTGCCTACGGTGGATCACCCTTGCCTAGAAGAAACCGATTCACTCTTGACTTGAAGAAATACACCGAGATTGTAACTATCGGTGAACACCCCCATACTAGCAGGTCGCACAATAAAATAAATAAATTATCCAATAATATATCGTAAAGATGTAATACTATTCCTAAAGGTTATAAGGTAATTTAATTGATGCAAACATAATATTTGAAGTATAACCTATTTATTGTTTTTACCTCACCAGCTATAAGCTTATATAAGTGTTGAGCTTGAAAACGTATTTATGTATTATTTCTTTGTACCTCTAGGACTTAATTAACACTAGAGATGTCCAATGTATAAAAATGTTTTATATGAAATAAAGATATTTTTAAAGTGAAAAGTGAAACGCGCTGGTTGTAGAGGCCGTAGCGGCGGGCTGAAGAGATGGATGGATTGATCGATGTTCTTAGCTATGTTTGAAGATTCGTTAAGTTTTCTGAAGTTCATCAGCTCTTCTATCGGGGTTTTTAAAATGTTTATTGTTTATGTTAAACGGAAATTATGTCAGATTAAGTAGGTTACTCCGACTATAGTTTGTCGTTTAGTTTTCTATACAGGGTTATGCGGTAAGGGTGTACTAAGCCAAAAGGGGTCCATAGTACCCATCATTGTACCCATCGTAAAAACTATTTATTAGCTTTTCTATAGAATACGGTCATTCACCCTCTAAAAAATTATGGAATAGCTGATTAAAGTTGCTCCCATACTAAAAGTTATTCATACTTATGGGTATTATGGACCTCTTTCAGCTTAGTACACTCTTTTCTTGTAACCCTGTATATAACCCATATAACAGAAGCACCAGGATTCAAATAAAAAAATAATCATCAAAATCGGTTCACCCAGTGGAAAGTTCTGAGGAAACATACATTAAAAAAACAGTCGAATTTAGAACCTTCTCCTTTTTGGAATTCGGTTAAAAATGACGCCTGTGTCCTACATTAGGTATACGTTAATGTCACAGAATTGCCGTATCGCGTGCTGATCGCGCCGTCTCGCAAGGCCAGTCAGACGACCGCCAACTGTTGGATATCGATATCCGGCGCCCACGGAGACTCCACGCCTAAGATCCCTATTCCTAGAAACACCAACGAATTCGTCTTCCATGTGAGTTACAACAGTCCACCTAAATATTAAGACAGGTCAACATTTCGGCCACTGACAGAGTTTGGACCTGCGTTTACCAGACGTAGACTTCGAAAATTATACATAGAAGTCACAACGCGTAGAAAATTATAGTCAATAAACGTCCGCAGTTTCATATATAAACATAGCTGTATACAATGTACATATATCGAAACAAAACTATTTTACCAAAACCAACTGTATATTTATACATTTACGGCTCAGTTCTCTAATATCTGTTCGAACAACACACACACAAAAACTCGTGAACCGTCGTTGAGCAAGCGAGACGGCGATTATGTCTGAATCGCAAGTAGGAACTTCTCTCCCGAGAGAAAGAGAATTCGCTTTACCTCCCGTTGCTCAGACGGTGGTCCGCCAAGTTGACGGCTCTTACGGTGTGTAACGGCTTGTGCAACTATCGCGTGACTGGGGATCCAATCTGGCTGCGTATTGAGCCCAGCCAGATTGAGTATTGCCGCGATTAGCGCGTCATTGTGGCATCTTTGTATTTTTTTGATCGAAGGACGTGGTCCTTAACTGCTAGACTTTTGGAAAAACTCAGTCACACAGCGGGTAATGGAGAGAGCCATGCTCGGAGTTTCGCGAACTGGAAGACGCAGCGTAGGTAGGCCTCCCACTAGATGGACCGACGACATTGTGAGAGTCGCGGGCATCCAGTGGATGCAGATGGCAGGATGTCGTTCAGTGTGGAGGTTAAAGGGGGAGGCCCATGTTCAGCAGTGGACGTCTTCTGGCTGATGATGATGATGATAACCTCACGAGAGCTTAACTCCATTAATGGCCAACTGCATTATGTTGCAATTACACATTTTCGTAATAACGTCTATCGTGACTTCGTGATGTGACGTTATAAGTATATTGCGCTCTCTACCGACTCTATCTGGCAACACCCATTCACGCAGTGCATTACACAGACTACCAGTTCGCACAATTAAAGTTGTTATATTGATTTTGTCGTTGCGACATATTTTTTCAGCACAAAAACTTAGGCATTCTGTCGACGCTACGCATCGGGCACGACAACTCTGGACTGTCACCGCGGTGGCTGCTCGACCAAGTCTACGTGAGGAACGAAGTTACGGGACACACGTACACGTGAGTGCTATTCCATAATATCTATAGAAGCACATACCTTTATCACAATATACCGCGAGGATGTTAAATCATATGAAAACGCATCGTGGCGCATTTTTTTACCTACCGTTTTCACGAACCTTCATAAATTGTCTATATTGTAATAGAGCAATCCTGTGATTTTATCGTCATAATTTTTAGTATTTGTTTTATAAATGGACAAAACATTCAAATTATCATATTACCGCGTAAAATCTCCCTTTGACATTTATGATATTTATGCCACATGACTTCAGTGACCTCACAAGCAAGTAAACAAGTTCTTACTTGCCATTAAATTCTTGCCTCTATTACTTGCCTGTGACGACATAAGGACATTCGACCTAAATAGATCGTTTGCAGTCAAGTAACGTGATCAATATAAATATATTAGTATATTGACTTTTTCTGAAAGTTATGACAATATTTTTTAATTTTAATAACTTTTCTTTAATAATAAACTTTTTTAAAGTATAAATAGGCTTGCGTTTGATCGCCAACTCGCTTGATGTTAAGCGATGATGTGGTCTACGATGACGATCACGCTTGCTTGCCTAGAAGAAACCGATTCACTCTTAACTTGAAGACACCCAGATAAGACAGACCACAGACATGCAGAGTAGGTGAACTTGCGGTGTCTCTCCTAATAAAGTTTTGAGTATTAAAAAAATACTCATAAAAAATCTATTCTTGCTACTTTTGTATTGCTTGATTCATCACAATTTAAAACGAGTCATTTTAATCCAATCCTTTTGGTATTTTCAGTATTGGAATTAATTTACTCTACCCTTTGTGTTATCATTGAAAGTGCCTGGCCTTTTTCGCTACTGTTATTGTAAGAACTTGCTACAGTTTGGAATTTTTGTTTAGGTTTGTATTATCGGTAAATTCAACGAGGATTTATTTTCTCGCAGGTTCCCTTGCAACCGGTGGCTAGGCACGGGCGTAGACGACGGTTCAACAGAGCGACTGCTAGTCGCGGCCCGCATTAGGAACAATGACTCCACCCCGCGCACCCCCGCGCCTCACGCCCCGCATGCTACTCCCCTAACTCCGACCACCACGCATTTGTCCACTTCCACCATACAGCATATGATTGGTAAGTGCTATCTTTATAGTAAGGTCGAGTGGCTAGCCCAGAGGTCTTACTGTTACCTGTTTGAAGCGATTCTGTTTAAGTGATGCGAAAAGTTGCGCGATCGCAAAGCTCTGTTTCAGCGTTGTTTCGAGCCAGCGTTAAGGTAGCCGTAAGGCTCCTGAGGTTAGGGTTAGGCTGCGTTCACACATGCGTGAATTTTTTCGGCGCGACACCGCGTGCGAGTCGCGTGCACGCCGCTTGCTGTTCAGAAAATTTGGAATTTATAGTTTATGTCTTTTACATAAAGTACATATTTTATCGATATAAATATCGCGCGCACGCTCAGCGCCCGAATAGAAAACGCTTCGAACACGGGCACGGCGACGGCGCGGGCACTGCGCGTGCGCGACGCGGCGCACGCGCAATGCCCGCGCCGTCTCTATTCCCCTTATGAAAAGCTACCCGAACGCGTTCAGCAAGCGTTCAGCGTGATCAGTTGCGCGTGTCGTATGAACGCGCTCTTATTCATAATGATAAGTACACTGACCTCCTTCCGGCTTAGTATAGTCTATATGCGTTACTTTATATATTGGCGAGACCAAAGACCTACGCGTATAAAGTTCCGGGTATTAGCTAGATAAATCTTCTTATTGTTCACAGGTGACTGCGTAAATGCTATAGTGAAATGGCACTATCAGTCGAAAAGGGACAAGGATGCCAATTCGCTAAGCGTGCTACTGTGCGGCGAGAACGGCCTGGTCAAATGTTTGGAACAGGCCTTCTTGTGCGGGTTCAAATCGGCGAGACTGTTTGGAAAGAATCTCTTTATCTGGGACTATTTTGGTAAATAATCTATTGTAATTGTAACATATATATACATTTTAAATTTCACTAGACAATCTGAAAACTAGTCGGTCGGCAGAATTTTAATTCGAACCCCAGTCACAGAGGAAAGCACAGAAGACTCACTCCTTAATAAGGGACTTGATAAGGGGCACTTACATACGGGGATACAGCTACTCGGAAAGTATTATTGTCTAAAAGATTGCCAACATTTTTTGATACAGCCAAAGCTACGATTCCCAGATTGATATAGCGAAATGGTTGACAAGCACGGCCACCACGCACTGTCTTGCACTAAGAGCGCGGGGCGCACACCGCGGCATGCCTCCATAATACCATTTAGTTAAATAGAACCTCTGCACATTGCAATACAGTGTTAATACGCTCAGTGAAGCATATCTATATTTCATACATACCTTCAAGCGCTTGAAGCGTGCGTGCAGGGTTTTATTTATTGTATTACTACGCTTCAAAGCCTCTTTTGCTCAGACACTGGATGATTTCTAATTTCTAACAGCTCAAAAAAAATGAAACCGTAGCAGGCGCGGATCCAGCCCTCAAAAAAGGTTGTGGTCACAGCCACCCGAAAATCGGGCAAGTGAGAGTCAGCGTATGAACCTTGCTCATGCATGATCGATATAGTGCATTCCTACAAAGGAAATGTATATAAAAATATATATTAAATGGCCTGACCAAGGTTTTGTACAGCGTATTATAGTTTCACGCTGGTAAATCTGTGGGGCGTCACAAGTCACGTATAGGGTTGTGGGCATGCCATCGTGCCCACAACGGTGGATCCGCGCCTGAACCGTAGGCACTATGTCGCGTTCTCGCTCGACAAATTGACGACAAGATTTTGTTGCGGTGCACATGCTAGCCATGCTGGTATGTGATGGTAACTGTATGCGCATTCGTACCGATAGTACTCTGTATCAGTCAAAGAAGATGGTGGACAGTGACTGACTTGATGACTACTCGCTTTTTATCAGGTAATTGTTTGCAAGCTAACTGTAACTAACTGGGTCATTTTGTAAACTTTTTTTAATCGGCTGCCGGAAAATCTCTTACATAATCGCTGTCACTTTCGTACTCGTTAGGTAAGATGTGTGACCGGCGCCTACTCCATGGGAGGCTTGAGCTGGATTGTTGGATGTGGATTATGTGGAATCGTTTATTGCCCCTGTTGCTTTACATTATACAAACCAACCTCATCCGCCTGTCCCTACCAGACCTTAGAAATTCCTGATCTGTCCGACTGTGAAAACCTTCGAAAAATTATGCATAGAAGTCACAACGCGTAGAAAATTAGTCAAAAAACGTCCGCAGTTTCATATATATATACATAGCTGTATACAATTTATATCGAAACAAAACTGTTTTACCAAAACCAACCGTATATTTATACATTTACGGCTCAGTTCTCTAATGTCTATTCGATATGCACAACATCGTCAAAACTCGTGAACCGTCGTTGAGCAAACGAGATGGCGATTATGTCAGAATCGCAAGTGGGAACTTTTCTCCCGAGAAAAAGAGACAATGTTCTCTTTCTCTCCCGTTGGTCAGACGATGGTTCGTCAGCCAAGTTGACGTGTCTGTTACGGCTGTGGATCCACATCTAGATCTGGCTGCGTATTGAGTCCAGCCAGATTGAGTATTGCCGTGATTAGCGCGTTATTGTGGCATCTTTGTATTTTTTTGATCGAAACAACATACCTATATTTGAAGCAATTGCAAATTGACAAAAATATCATCAACCTAGCTTGTCAACCATATAAAATATCTTAAAACCTTCACATCCAAATGTAATTTCTATTACAGCTAGAGTGAAAGACGAATTTAAGATGAGCCTGTCCGACGAGCCAGCGTCCCAAACAAACAAGAGCTGCGGAGTGGCGTACAACTGTCGACAGGACCAGGAGCATCGCGCCATCTGGCGGTGCTACTGTCATCTCATGGATGAAGTCAACTCTGTAGGACGCACACTCGGCAAGGACGGAAAGTTCCAGCTCTTCATATGTCTCAGTTTGCGGTAAGTTACTGAAGTTGCCTCAGTTTTCTTCTGCGTTAGTTTTATTTACTAAGAGCCTTATTTAAAACGTTACTCGAGTTAATCTATGCTTAAAATTGATCTTTCAACATCTCGCTGAAGGCAATGGTAACACGCAAAAACGAGACAGCAATTTTGTGCATAGATCTACTTGAGTAACGTTTTTAAGTAAGGCTGTAAAACTTGAATTTGAATAAAAAGCTATCTTATATACTTGCGGAGTTGGGGCGATGGCCTAATCTCAGATTAGACAAACAAGGGAGAATGCCTTAGTACAATTATCGTTTGTGTTCAAATGTCTCCCATCTTTATCCCTATACCTCTAAACAGCTTAACGCAAAAACTGTAAGTAAGACGCACTTACTAATTTTTCACGCACACTAAGTTACTTGTAGAAACATCAATGAACTAATAGTCCCCATGAAAAGAAAAAACTGTTAAAAAATTTAAAAACCGATTTCATAAAAGTGTCAGAACTGGACCAAATTAAAATGGGACCACACGGGAGGCACCAGATTTCAAATAAAAAAAGAATCATCAAAATCTGTTCTCAAAATCACCCAGTCGAAAGTTCTGAGGTAACATTTAAAAAAAACAGTCGAATTGAGTACCTTCTCGTTTTTGGAAGTCGGTTAAAAAGCTAGAAGGTCTGCAGGTGAGTTCGACTGAAGCCATCAAGCGTGATTTATGCCAGATGCGTACGCACCGCCACGCCTCCTTACCATATCGTTTGTATGATGTGAGCGTGCATCGACTACGGTTGGCCTTAAATGTTCTAATCTTATATATTTTTTACCGACTTCCAAAAAGGAGGAGCTTATCAATTCGACTGGTTTTTTTTTTAATGTTTCATCATCATCATTTCAGCATAGGACGTCCACTGCTGGACATAGGCCTCCCCCATCGATTTCCAAAAGGGCCGGTCGGAAGCGGTCAGCATCCAGCATTTTCCTGCGGTCTCTATTAGGTCGTCTGTCCTTTTTGTGGGTGGACGTCCTACGCTGCGCTTACCGGTCCGCGGTCTCCATTCGAGAACCTTTCGGCCCCATCGGCTATCTGTTCTGCGTGCTATGTGCCGCCACTTCACCTTGCTAATCCGGTGGGCTATGTCGGTAACTTTCGTTCGTCTACGGATCTCCTCATTTCTGATTCGATCTCGTAGAGAAACCCCGACCATAGCCCATTGCTCCTTGTGCGACTTTGAGCTTGCTAATGAGGCCCATAGTGAGAGACCATGTGTCAGTTCCGTATGTCATCACTGGCAACACACACTGGTTGAAGAATTTCACCGTTTTAATGTTTGTTACTTCATTACTTTTGACTGGGTGAACCGAATTTAATGATTATTTTTTTATTTGAAAGCTTCCTGTGTGGTCCAATTTGGTGACATTTTTATGAAGTCGGTTTTTTATATTGATTATTATTAATAAAGTTTATTATATCTGCAGTGAGCACTGGCTCCACCGTATGCTGGTTCCGATGTCCATGACGCGTGTAACGGCTGAGATGTACGAGGAACAGAGTTTCCTCCGCAAGCGAGGGCTGCTCACCTTCCTCAAGCAGATACTGGAACCTCTCGACGAATTTGATATTGTTCTAGAGAATTCACTCACTCAAGGGATTTAGATAGACTAGACATTGGTAATACAGATATTGGTACCTGTTAAATACCAGTTATGAACGAATAAACCACCGGACATGATAATTTACTCGATGCGTTTAGGTTGAGTTTACTTTAGTTTGGGTATCAACTATCTATAATGATTTGAAACTCTTGCATTAGTTAGTATGAATAAAAAATTGGTTGTGTAAAAAACTGTAAAGTCATTTTACGAACGATAATTTTACGTGATAACGTATTCGTCACAAGCCGAACGCTTAGGCCGATCGTGCCTCTCTATCGCTTGTTCCGCGCTCTCGATTGCACGCTCGGCTCAGGCGGAACGTGAGACAATGAGTCATGCTTTTTCGTGCGTGCAGCCGGCGTTCATCCATTTATAAGACGATATCACGTCAAAAAAGACGTAAGTCATATCGTTAAGATGCGGGTGTACTTTATTACCTTCGAGATTTATAATTGTCCATGGTACTAGACTTTGGTATCCATAATCAAACAGGTTGAGTGATTTCTGTTATATGACAAACAATGTAAGAGCAATCAAGTGTCGTGTCCTTGATTTATTCGTCCATGATCCAAGCTAAGCTACCAATCTTCTATAAACGTGCCATTCTTCTCAGTTATTATTTACTACAAAATGAATGTATACATATTTTCTAAATCGTTTAATATTTTTCAATTCCATGCACCTGTGCTTTTCACATGCATTTCAGCATGTGAAAAGCACAGGTTAAGAAATACTCATTTTGTATTTGATTTTTGATACATTATGAAGTTTGATATTAGTATTCAAGGTCTGATTTTATGTACCTATTATTGTTAAGTTTTGACAAATGTGATTTTTTTTATACTTGCCAGTTTAATCCAAAGATTTTTTTACTAACGGTGCTTATGAAATTCTTATTTTTTAAATGCTTTTTGTGTTTCTTTATGCGGCGTGACATGCTAACCAAATAAGAGACTAAAGCTAAATTCACACTGAGGCAACATCTTGTGGCTTTGTAGCATACCAAAGAGTTGCTAATAGGCCTGTATCCTAATATCTTTGTTCCTATGTTTTTTTTTTTGATGTTTGCATCTGTAATAAAAATTGTAGAGCATTAAATTCTCGACAAATTTTGTTTATTTTTTTTACGTTTTTTTTTTAGATATGGCGCGGAGAGCGCGAAGCGTTTAGACACACATAATTAACAAGGCCGTTTTTGTGCCTCTAGCGAACGCGAGCGAATCTTTTCGTTTCGTTTGCTATCGCTAATACTTCCACACAAACTCTTTCGTCCGCGTACTAAGCATGCGCTTTGATTCCACTTTTATTGTGCGAACTGCTAGTTTGTGGAATTCACTGCCTGAATGGGTGTTCCCTGATAGTTACAATCTGGGTGTCTTCAAGTCAAGAGTGAATCGGTTTCTTCTAGGTAAGCGTGATACACCGTAGGCTGCATCATCGCTTAACATCAGGCGAGTTGGCGGCCAAGCGCAAGCATATTCTACAATAAAAAATATAAAAAAGCAAGCAGACTACTTTTGGTCGTTCACTAAGTCGTTTTTTTTAATGCCCTAGGTGGCAAACAAGTAGACAGGCTGCCTGATGGTTAACGATCACCGTCGCCTATGGATACCTGCAACACCAGGGGCATCACATACGTTGCTGACCCTTAAAGACTATTAACAACCATTTGAAGATATTAAAGCTACTCGGAAATGCCACAGGAGGATCTCATTCCACAAATTGCAGGTGTGAGGCAAAAAAGAACGCGTATAACGCACAGTGTGCGATTTCCACCGATCTAATGTGGATGAACTTTCAGGCGGCATTACATTATGTAGCATGCCACAACACCGCACGATGTTGCCTTTGTGTCAAGCTCATATCATTCTAACGTTCCATGTGTCATGATTGAGTAATAATTCATACAGATGTTTTTTATTTACTTGCTAGATTAGCATTGCGTTATGTATATTGCGTACCTACTTTTTCATTGTAGGCACCCCAAATCCATTGAAAATTTGTTGGTATTTTTCAAGATTATCGAGAGGCGCGTGAATAATTATCGTGAATTTAAAACATAGATTATAATTTAAGATTACCATCGTGCATGTAAAAGCATTGTCGATGTTACTTTTTCAAAGTTATTTCCATGTATTTGTATGATATGTCTAGTTATTGTAAGATTGAAATGACCATCCACCGCATAAATTAAATTGTAACATTCTTTGTGATTCCTAGCTCTAAGAACTTATGAAATATACTTTTGTCTAAGCTTAGGTGTTCTCATGTCGAATTTCCAGATTTAGATATTTGAATGTTTGTGAAAATGTATTTTGTTACGAGTCTCAATGGGTAGCATATCGCATGTAGACATTGCAGAATGTAAAAAGCTGCAATATTATCTTATTTTTAACACATTTACTGTGTTTTAATGAAAAATCTCTATATAATGCTGCAGCTACATCGCGCAGCTTGGGCTATTTGTGTTGAATGAATGAGATTTGAAAAAAACATAGCAGCCACAATTGATATAAATATAAAGCCGCGTGGTTTGCGGCAAAACTTCAGGCAACTCCATAATCCAGCCATTAGCCATTTTTCAATCGGAAGGGCACGATAAGGCTACACCGTTTAATGGTTGATATTTCGTAAACCCGTACGAAGCAATTCCTTTGATTTCTATGATTCTATTTTTAATTCTTTCCTTACTGCTACTTTGTGAAGTGGGCTGCCAGAAAGGGGTGGCCGATAGTTATAATCTGTGTGCCTTCAAGTAGCGCAAGTGAATTGGTTACTTCTACCTGGACCTGGGATCCGACTGTTATAGACAATATTTTATTTGTAACAATAATCTACACCCGCATATTCACACACACACACTCGCAAACACACACGGAGAGCTACACATATATTTAAAGTTCAAAAACATTGGATTTTTGCCACAAACCGGCCCCAGCTCAGCATGATCACAGGCATGATGCCGTTTGTTATCAACCGGCGCTGATCTTCTGCTTGGTGGTGCCCACTCCGTGAAGACCTTCGCTCACCTGTCCGGGTGCATTCGGCTTGCGTAGCCCGCCAACTCCCATTTGACAGATTTAATCCCTACGTCTGTGACGCTTGTCATCCATGGTGTCAGTATGGTGTTGCGGCCGCTAACCGTGAGACCTAAAGGTGGAAAATTAGGGAATAAATCCTGTTTATTGAATTTCACTTCCCATGGAACAGATATTTATATTTAGTAAAAAATCTATTCCTTTTTTTTTATTCAGTAATAGGCTTGCGTTTGACCGCCAACTCGCCTGATGTTAAGCGCGAAGCGGTCTACGATGGAGCACGCTTGTCTAGAAGAAACCGATTCACTCGAGATTTGAAGACACCCAGATTATAACCATCGGGGAACACCCATTCCGGCAGCGCATTCCACTGACTAGCAGTTCTTGAACTTTGAGCGTAAATTATTTGCGCAAGCATGGTCTCAGTAGGGTTTATCGAATAACGGTTACAGTTTGCATATCCTGGCTTTACTTCACTCCGTCGCGAGCACAGCGTATGAAACTATTGCAACTTTAATTAAAAATGAGGCATCGAAATGATGTAGTTTAGTTATATTGGGTTAGGTAATAATATTTCATCATTTATTAAAAGTTAGAAGATAATTTTCTATAATGTGCAATAAGGCTATGGATATTAATTTGATAAATGTGTTAACCTAGGTTTGTATTAGAAATATAGGTTCTTTTAATTGAATGGTGCACTGCATATCGCTAATGGATCTTTGAAACAAAGGAGATCTAAATACTGTTGAAACAGAGTCGAAAATATAATAAACTCGACGATTAAAACGCATCCACCTATCTGTAATGTGAATGGGTAAATGGTATTTTGTAAAGTAGCTAACAGACGTGACGGATTTGGTTGACGGACCGCCGTCCAACCAATAGGAGGGAGGGATAAATTTTTATCTTTCTCTCCCGTTGGTCAGACGGCGGAGCTGGCTTTAATATGCGCCAGATTTTCACGGCTTTATCATGTTTACAAAAAGCAACTGACATTCAATGGGAAAATAATAATATTCAATACGGTAAATACGGTATCAAATTCCATACAAATAAATAAATAAATCATTTTCGAAATTAAAAATTTGTATGGATTTTGATACGTATTTTCACCCACTGTTTATTCATGTGTAATATTAAAATGTTCACCAAATACCAGGACCAGTGGTGATAATCTTGCATTGTATAAACATTTAGTAGTTTTTTTTAAATCTTAAGTTTTTTAAACGATATTTAAAAAAACTCATAGATCATACATAGTCAAGAGATGCTGTTATATAAAACCCTTTGCACACGGTTTATAGTAGCTTGCGCAGTTACAAATCTAAGTAATTTTTCCAGTGTTTAAAATATGTTTACTGAGCAGAATATGCTCACATAATGAAATTTCATGCTCATTAGAGTAGTTGGTAAATAGTACTCGCGCAAGCTATTTCGTTGTGTGCAACGGACTTTACTTTGTGACAAGGTTTATTCCTTTCGTGATAATAGGTCGGGGAAAAAGTCTTTTCGTATTTTGTATGTATAAAGTTGTAGTAAAAATCTTATCCGTTGTACTGTTTGTATCTGGCTGGTTTTGATACCATTAAAAATATGACATTTTAAAAAAGGAATACAATACGTAAAAAGCAATTTCCCGCCATTTTTCAATTGTTTTTTTGTTCGATAAAATGAGTGAATCTAACGAACAAATTCGATATATTGTGAAATTTTATAACAAAAAAGGGAAAAATGCGACACACGCCGCGAATAAAATTTGTGACGTTTATGGACCTAATGCAGTGTCATCAAGAGTAGCACAATGTTGGTTCAAGCGTTTTCAGTCCGGGAATTTTGATGTCAAAGATGCAGCTCGCTCTGGTCGCCCTGTTACGGATAAAGTCGATGCCATTTCTGAAAAAGTGGACCAAGATCGGCATATTAGTAGTTACGACGTAGCTGAAGAACTGGGGATTGACCACAAAACAGTTTTGACCCATTTGAAAAAAACTGGGTATACAAAAAACTCGATATTTGGGTGCCACACGAGCTCACTGAAAGAAACCAAATGAATCGTGTACTCATTTGCGAGTCTCTATTGAAACGTAACGAAACCGAACCGTTTTTGAAAAGATTGATCACTGGTGATGAAAAATGGATCACCTACGACAAGAATGTGCGCAAAAGATCATGGTCAAAGGGCAGTGAAGCACCACAGACTGTAGCGAAACCCGGATTAACACGTAATAAGGTGATGCTGTGTGTATGGTGGGATAGGCAGGGCATCGTTCATTATGAGCTTTTACCGCCGGGCAAAACCATCGATTCGGATCTCTACTGCCAACAGCAGATGAGACTCAAACAAGAAATTGAGAAAAAACGGCCGGAATTGATCAACAGAAAGAGTGTGGTCTTTCATCATGATAACGCCAGACCGCACACATCTTTGGCCACTCAGCAAAAATTTAGAGAGCTTGGTTGGGAAGTGTTAATGCATCCACCATATAGCCCAGACCTTGCACCCTCAGATTTCCACCTGTTTCGATCTCTTCAGAATTCTTTGGGTAGTGTTAGATTAACATCAAGAGAGGACTGTCAAAACTACTTGTTGCATTTTTTTGATCAGAAGTCCCAAAAATTCTACAGCAACGGGATCATGTCACTACCTACAAGATGGCAACAAGTTATCGAACAAAATGGCACATATATATTATAATTAAATGTAATTAAACTTGAAAAAAATATGTCTTGAATTTGTTTAAAAAATACGAAGAAACTTTTTCCCCGACCTTATATTTGTAGTTTGTATTACGTCCTCTGTGTTTTGAACATATACCTAGCTAAGTATATAGTATTGAACATCTATGTATAGATGTTATATCTTCAATTAATGCTGCTCTCTTATTATGGTTGTTTGTAGCTATTGCCGTCCTGCATGATTGTTGCCAATGTAATACGCAAAGCTATTATCCGATTCCTATGTAAAATGTTTGAATACTGAAAAGTGCAGCTCATGTTAGGCATAGAGATGAAATAGTGTTTTTCAAAAAATGTGCCAAAATGCACCCTCCTATGCTAGTACTAGAGTACTCTTACCCTAGGCCTAGCACTTCGTCTCTAATTTTTTATTCAAGTAATACATTCTTGTCCAATATGCATACAACATTGCTAGGAAGATGCATATTACATACATAAAGATAAAAAAGGGTCAAAACTAATAAAGTATAATAATATCTATTAACAACAAGATCACAAAACAGACAAGGGTCAAAATGGCCAGATTAAACTAAGATATAATGGACACTGACTAAAATAATAAAAACAAAAATAAAAAATTGAATTCGCGCAAAAATAAAAATAAAGTTTATTTTTTACACTGTTGGCTATAAATAAACTTTTTATTTACTCTCAAACGGCGCAAAGAAAAAAAGGAAGTTTTTTTTAATGTTTTCCCACAGTCTAAATGCCTCAACTGATTTTGATGAAGTGTCGATTGATTCTTCTAAGTTCATAGATGGTCAGCATGGCTAGCATGCACACCGTGACAAAATCTTGTCGTCACTGTGTCGAGCGAGAACGCAACAAGGTGCCTACTCTTTCATATACGCCTGTCTCGCTTTGGCACGATAGAAAAGGTCGACAAAATTTTGTCGCGGTGCCCATGCTAGCCCCGAGTCTGGTTTGGGCAGATGACGTCATCATAAATACAAGATGGCGACAAGGGAGTGAAAATTAAAAAATAAATTTGACTGCACTCCCTCATGTGAAGGCACTTATAAAATGAAAGTTGGGTTTGGTACATATTTTTTTGTTTATGTTTACAATTTGTAAATACCGTTGTCGGATTTAGAAATAAACTTTTTTTATGTATTTTTATGCATCTTGCTTGTAATTTCGCTGATGTAAGGTTGACATATAAAGTTTGAGAGATGTTTATTTTTTTTGGAACATTTATCAAACTGCTTTTTAATGGTAATGTGATTACTTAAGAGAAATTAAAAGATTACTGTATACGTCAAACAAATGTGTAAAATTGGCTCATGCGTGTTCGTAGATTAAGTAGGTAGGTACCTACCTATACGTACACCTATTCATGACTCATCATTTTTGTTTTAGCCTGCGGTCTTCCGAATTTATTTCATAGAAAGCCATTACCAAAGATTAATAATATTTTCAAGTTTCATTAAGAAAACATGTGAAAGTTAATAAATACATATGTAATAAATTAAGGTTTTTAATTTACTTGACTATTCCTTTATTGTAGGTGTTCTAGGTTTTTTTTTAATCTTCCTAAAAAACAATTCTAAGTTTTAGGCTAAGATATTTTGACCTGGTATTAGGTATATTCTGTGATAGCCATTGGCACATTTGCCCCATGGCCCGGGGCAGCCGCGGTAGACAAAGAGGAGGGATGCCGGACGGGGGAACCGTTCTCGTAAAAAAAACTGCAACGACGTGTTTACGCAATTTTTTGGGCACGTGAAGTGATTCCAGAAATAGTACACAGCTAAATAAATATCAACATTCTCTGTTCTGTGACTCTAATAAGAATAAAAAAATATTTAAAACATATCAATGCACATAAACTGTATTAGTAAAAAAGTTTTCCAGTTATTTTGATTTAAAAGCCAAACTAGATAACGGATTTTGAAGACATTTCTATGGGACCAATCTGAAAGTATATCCTTTCAATTAGAAAACTAATCTTCAAATCGGTTCATGAATAAAAGAGTTCTGAGGTAACAATCATTAAAAAAAACTGATTGAGAACCCCTTCCTTATTTTAAATCAATAATATATATATCATATCATATATCATAATAATATGTATATCATATCATATTTTTATAATACAGGCTACAAAGATAATGAAATTATTCCATTACCGAGCAAAGTGCCAGCCAATAGTCAATAAAAACAAGCCGATTCTCATCGTTCATATTTGAAAAACTTCCGGTTTTTCCAGTGTCATGTAAAAATATCTTAGCATATTAACCATATAACATCTTAGCATATTAACCTTATAATATAACCATAATGCAGCTCACTGGGATTTTCCAATGAGAGATTTTCATATTCCCGCAAAAAAAACTATATCTTTCGTTTCGTTTGCATGAAATAAAATGACAGTGACAGCTTGTAAATTTTTCTCGCGCGTTTTATGGAAAAAATATTTGTTTTGGTGAACCGCAGAGAATATAACTGCTACAGATTATACATTGATCCTCGATTTTAATCGGCTGGGTAGATTTGAGATCTATATCAAAAGATATTCTGTACAGTTACAGATTATACAAAAGATCCTCTTTTAGTCCAACAAACATGGTAACTGCTTTGCGCACTAATTTTTTTAGTTACTTTCGAGAAATAATTATAGGTATACATAGAAATAACAAATGAACAAATTCGTGCCAAAGCCTTGAAGAATGCCTGAAAAATAAAGTTAAAAAGAAAAGTTTTTCGAAGAAACTACTAGATGGCGCTAAACCAATGTTTGGTCATATTTTCATTCGTTCGTTCGACCGACAGACCGATTCGACAAGTAAGATGGCGGCGATTAATGTGAAAGGCAAAACGTTGTCGTATTTCTACTTGTAAATAAAGTGATTGGATTTTTGATACAATATTAATGATAAATAAACAAAGGATCATCAAACCATTTGAAGTGCAAACGAAATAGTGAGCTATATGTGTATAATATACCGTTTGGGTTAGTTTTCATTTCACAATAGACAAAACCCGTCGCAGCGAGCACTCGAGGAGTCGAGGCCATATTTATGATGTTATCTGTCCTGTGAGCGTCCTCCGAAACCACATTTACAAATGCTGTTGGAAGATTATGGCGATGGTACGGTTCTGCCTATATGTACGTTGGTTTAGGTGATAATTTCATCATCGCGCGGACTGGGTATTGTTCCGTCACCCAACGACGCTTCCAATGATCAATGAATAGCGGCAGATTATTTCGTATTACAATTTGTTGTTGATGCTATTTTCATCCCAATTTGTTTATCTTTATTCATTATCTACTATTCAACTTCAGTTTTCCACTTAAATCACAACCACTATTGTTGTTTTAGTAGGTACTAATGATCGTCTTCGTTCTTTTCAGGATTGCTGCTTCTGTGTGATAAATGAATAATCACAGTAAATTGTTCTCAATAAGTGATAAAAACTATAAACTGAATGTGTAATACAAACTATGGATGAAAGTGTGGACTTCTGTTGACATATTACCTGTATTGAAATAAAAACATCACGGAGGTGGTAATGGATCCAGTAGGACCATGGTCAGCATATGCTTCGTACAATCGGCTAGCGGGCGTTCAAGCTGGTGCTGCAAGCGGAGACTTCCATCACCACTTAGCCGGAGGTGGCACGGGACTTGGCAGCCAATCAGTTCCCTCCACCACAAGTCAGCTGTTACTGCAAGCTGCTCATACGACTGCGTCTCTAGCAGGACAGCTAGGATCATCAACAGCATCTCCTTTTAACCCTGGAGGGTTTCTTTCAACGCCGGCAGTGGGATATGATGCCGTGTTTTCACCACTGTTTCATCCGGCTAATCCAAAACCAGCACATTACAGCTCTTCCCTTCAAGCGCAGCATCGGCAAGTTATAGCACAAGCGCAAGCAGCTGCTGCTTCCAAGCAATCTGCGGTAGAATCCGAACTATCATCTCTCAGAGAGAATTACTCACATCAAACATTAGCCGCACAAGGCTCCTCGTTCTTTGACCAATCAAGCGCCGCAGGAGGTGCAGCGGCTCTGAGCTGGCAGGGTAACAACCAGCTTCCCAGCCCCTTTGGAATACTACCCCATGAAAGTGTTGTGCCCTCATCTCCGAGTCCAGCAACTACAAAATCTGGATCTGGAACGTATGATAACTTCAATGCCCATTTTGCGGCTGCACAAACTCTAAATAATCACCTTAATTCTCAGCTATCTAGTGCCGGAAAACAAACAAATAGGTCTGCGTCACCAGCATCTGCACCGAAGCAGCCCGCATCTTCCACATCATCATCAACATTTTTTCAATCTCCTTCATCATTTGGGAATCAGACTGAAAATTCATATAGTACAAGCAGTGCAAAAAGTGGTCAACTTTCATCACAGCAGGACTATGCTGGAAGTAAGTCATATTCAAGTTCTGCAAGTACAACTACTCATTCTCAACAATCATGTATAGTGTCAACTCCACCAGTTACCTCCTCCCCTACCCCATCCAGCAAAGATTACCGATCAACCCCTAACACACCTGCTCGGCCCACAGCCTCCATTTACAACTCACAATCTCCCAAAAGTACAAGTAACGAGAAATCTTCACGATCCACAAGCAGTAGTAGCAGTTTTATCTCTCCCACGCCGAAACCACCACAAGTCCAAACTAAAGCACAAAGTAAAATATATCCAGATATAAGCAATGAACAAAGAAAAGGTTGTGATTCTAGTGATAAACAGCAACCTCAGTCTTCCCCTATCAGTTATTCTATAATGGATGCCCCAGGTAGACTGAGCTATAGCGGCAGTGCATCCAAGTCCAATAGACCTGGTGGTTCACAGTTTACTTCCCAAGGTTCTAGCTTCCGACATTATCAAAGTGGTAACAATGTTGAATCGGATTATCATGTTCGTGCTAAAAGCAGCTCAAGTACAGATACCGGTTACTCTAGTAGCAGTTCTCAAAATGGTCCCGACTGTGGAGTGGCGGTCGCGAGAAGACAGAGTCCATCACAAGCTCCACCCCAGAATTCCCCAATCGGTCATGGTTCTAGTCCAGCTTATCCTATGTATCATAGCCCTATGAATTCCACAAATTCGCCACAGCAGCATGGAGATCATTACAGTAAAGTCAACAGTGCAGCTCCACGGTCGCCTTTAGACGCATCAGTCACAAGGCCTCCATCACAAAATAGTCAAGTAGCTTATCCATCTGTTATTACCAGAGCTTTAGGTCTTGAACAAAACAAAACATACAATGAAACTAGATTTGACCGTAATCAAAGTCAGTCTTCCAGTCAAAGTTGTTGGGAAAATGAACGCCAGGCTTCTCGGAAATATTCAACCAATAGTACTAGTAACAATTACAGCAGCAGTACTATTGCCGAGAATACCACTCGCAAGGAAGACCCCACACCTCAACCACAAAGTAGAACTTCAAGTTCTACTGAAAAGCAAACTTATTTTGACAGCAATAATATAGCATTACAAGATTTATCCAGTTGTCGTGGGGATCCTATGAGCATAGTTAAAAATTTGCAAAGTCTACAACAAAGTTGCCAGTTACAGGAGGTAAAAGCCACCAAAAGCCAACCACCTCCTGTAATACCTCCCGCTCCAGTAAAAGCTGTTGTGCGACGAAAGAGTACAGAAAAAGCGGTCCTTCCTACGAGCATGAATGAGATATCCACTGCTGTGATGGCCGATTATCTTGCAAATAGAATACCTCCACCTGCACATAGTTCCACTAGTAGTCAACAGCAAAATGGCACCTATTTTGATTTTGAGAGATGGAACCTCCCTCCCCCACCACCAAAAATGTTTCCTGGTACTTCTGCTTTTGGGTCACAGGCTCCGTTACATGCTTCAAACTTTGCTAACCAACATCAAGCGCTGGCCATGCAGCATGGGCATGCACTCGCGTACTTCCCTCCGTTCCACTTAGGTCCACACCCTGACTTTCAATCCTCAGTGGAGTTGACACCTCTATCGTCATTTAGTGAAACTCCACCTTCGGCTTCCTCATCATCTTTTTCGACGCCCGAGACACGTGAAGAGGAACAGCCTAAGGTGGTGGTACCTAATATAGAGGAAGAACTTGGTTTCCTTGCAGAACAACGGACAAATACTGCATCGTCGGTAGCACCCTCTTCACAACAGCAGGCCATAAACAACACATCACAAGACGCGAAAGTAATGGATAAAAAATTCAATGTTCCCGTCACGGGCCCGGGGTCGGGTTTCATGGCTTCTTATTTGAAATTTTTACAAGGAGAGCGAGACACCTCTCCTCCGCCGGCCGGCAGGGGCGCCAGGAAATCGACTTGGTCGAGATCCAACACCAATAACAACGCCAACAATAAGACTTACCCACACAATGATCACAACAAATGTGATTCCACTCAGCAGAGTGCGAACGGCGCGATGGCATCCGCGAACTTAATGAGTGCCGGCATGTCGCTCGGTAACCCGGTGATGAGCACCTCGAGTAGCATGAGCACGGCTGGCTTGTTGGGCGGCCAGTTACATGGCGCGACATCGAATCTTCTCAGCTCGCAAGCAAAGCCCGTCGAGATGGAAGATCCGCGTTATTATAATTTGAACAAAGACAGAAAACGTAAATATGAAGGTGGCGAAGAGGCCGCCGCCGCCGCCGCCGCCTACGAGGCGGAGGAGGAGGCGCGGCGGCTCAACAAGCCAGTGCTGAACGTGCCGAGCACGCCGCTCAACGACAAGAACAAGAAGGGTCGCGCGCCCCCCATGAATAAGCCGACGCCGTCGGCCGTGGTGGCGCCCCAGCCGGCCGCGCCCAAGAAGCCCCGCCCGCCCGCGCCGCCGCCCGCCCCCTCGCTGCACGCGCCGCCGCAGCAGCAATACTATTACCAACACCAGCCTGATGAAGGTGCGTTCAATTTGCTCGATTTCCATCTCCGAAGTAGAGCGCGATGGTGAAGAGCTAGCCCTGAAGCTTGTATGACAGGAGCAAGCTAGCTGCCGCTTGGGCAGTATCCCGTGAAAACTTGTTACATTTTAACTGTGATAATGTACATTTTCAGTAGATAAAATCTATGATTTATTCAATTTTTGTAAATATATTTTTGAAAGCATTGTGATGTAACTATCTTAGTGACCGTCGACGTCTTAGGGTTAGTCTGTAACAAGATTTCACTTCGTTTTGTTGTTGATGACACAATTTTAGTGCCATTTTATTGTAAATTTTAGAATTTGTGACTCTTGTCATACTCGCTACTGAAGGGGTGCTACCATTAATAATTCCAAAATTATGGTATATTTTTATATGGAATTCATACCAGTGGGTGTCTGTTGTATATAATAATCTAATGTATTTTACAGTATTGGAGTTTAGTTAGTACTTATCCTAGTGTACGCCGATTTCTAGCTGACATTGATTTTATATTGTAAGAATGAAATGCATAATACATTGACAGCTATCAGTAAGTGTGAGATACTGTATTAGAAGGCCATGTCCTTAACGTATTTTTTTGTATCTATTTAATTGTTATTTTGTTTATGCACAAAATTCTCAGTATATTATTATGTAAATAATTTTGTATAATAGGAGAAGACCTAAAATAAACACAAGTATATTACTGATAATGTGTTAAATAATTTTTATCTATATTTTAATTATTCCTGGTAGCACCCCTCACGTCGCCACATAGGGATGACATGTGCAAGGTTGTTTGAATAAATTGTAAAACGAATACTCAAATATTGTACTAAGTTATTAGCTAAATATCAAATGTCTTTTGCTCTAACTTTGTACATGTTGTCACTCATGTGACCTTTGTTGGTCGGCTGACACTCCTAATTCCTAATCACTCCTTTCCATTTCTTTTTTAACGTCTATCCTTTAGGAATAAGACAACCAATTGATTGAGGTAGGTTCAAATTTTTAATCAGTTTTATTCTGTTAATAATTTATCTTTACCTTATAGTCTGTGATTTTGCTTTTTAGCCCACGCTGGTAGTCTGGGTTACGGTCTCTATGGGGCATCGGAAACTGAGAGCAACCCAAATAGGAAACTGCATCATATAAAATCACATGTGCAATCCGGACAGGCTGACAGCACGAGACCCATGGAAGAAATGCCATATCAGGTAATCAAAGTTCCGATTTACTAATTCAGTATTTTTTACCGACTTCCAAAAAAGAGGAGGTTATCAATTCAACTATTTTTTTGGTTATTACCTCAGAACTTTTGACTGGGTGAACCAATTTTGATGATTCTTTTTTTATTTGATAGCTGGTGCTTACCGTTTGGCCCCATTTAATTTTTTTTAATATTGATTATTATGTTCAGTACTAGCAGCGCCCTGCAGTTTCACCTATTCATCACGAACCATTTATCTTACCAGGATAAAAAGAAGCCTATATGTTATCCAGGGAATTAGCGAGCTCTGTACCAAATTTCATTCAAACCTGTTGAGCCATTAGAGACTTGACTGGGTACTAACAATCTTTCACATTTCTATTGTTAATTGTGATTTAAAATAATATACCTATTACAATACTATGTTAGAGAAATTAATCTATAGATTAATTTAATTTTAAATGAGTTTGGACTCTGCTCTGCGAATTGTACTTTTAACATATGAAAATATATTTCACTTTACTACAGTCTGGAGAATTTATTGCACTAAAAACTGAACTAAACGAAATGTGGCCTGCGATATGGAGGGTAGATGGAAAAACACTATTGCAAAAGTATGAACCGTTTGAAGAGAATGGAAAAGTTTTATACCGAAACATATCTACAGTAAGTACTAAATTTTACCTCTGTACCAAACCTAAACCTTATATTTATTTTTCGAGACATTTGTATAAACACTGTTTTTGAGTTTTTATTAAAAAAAACAATGAGTATGTCACTACAAATTGTCAAACGTATCCTCTGCTGACACCTTTGCGGTATAAGGAGGCCGATGGAATATCAACATTGACAGGTCACTATTATGTATATTTGTTTATTTCCCTTACAGTATACAGTGTGGAATCCGGACAACAAGAAACTATATACACAAGTACCTGTAAAGGTGCGATCACAGACACACTTGGAAACCATCGTAGAACTAATAAGAAGCGAGCTTCCGGCCGATGACTGTGGCTTCATAGAAAAGAGAATGTTGGAGATGCAGATGTACCAAGAAAACTTCGAGGTCTACATCCAGACATTGATCTCACATGCTTTAGACCCTAACTTTCTCATGGAAATATTTCAGGAACAAGGTACTTTTATGTTATTTATACGGTTCATGAGATAAAGCCTGTTGACAGACGGACAGACGGGCGAACAGTGGAGTCTTAATAATAGGGTCTCGTTTTACCCTTTGGGTTTGGAACCCTAAAAATATGAGTATTGTATTTTATCATTTCAAGCTTACATGCGAAACGACTGCCATGCATATTAGCCGTAAGGTACAAAGAATAGTAAAATCATGTTCATTTAAGATTGTAGAAAGCTCGCCTCAACAATATTTTGCTAACTGTCATGAAAAATGTGGCCGTTTTTTTTCGTTTGGGTACAAAAAGAATTAAAAAGAAATATATTTGTGTGGCGCAGATCTTACATCGGTAGGGCTAGTCCCTCAGGCATTATCGTACGTAAGCGACAAATGCGGCAATGTGACATGATGCGATACCACAGAATAATTAAGTTTAAATTATCAATATAAAAATCCGACTTCTAAAAAATGTCAGAACTGGACCAAATTGAAATGTGACCACACGGGAAGCACCAGCTTTGAAATAAAATAAAAAATCATCAAAATCGGTTCACCCAGTCGAAAGTTATGAGGTAATATACATTTTAAAAAAAGTCGAATTGATAACTCTTCCTATTTGGAAGTCGGTTAAAAATAGCCTCTGTGTTAATCCAGGGTATAAGCTACCACAATTTCATTCCAATCCGTTAAGCTATTATGGAGTAGAGTCCCGGACAAACACACAAACTAATATACGCATTTATAATATTAGTGTGATGATATGTAATGATGATGAGTTTTGATGCGCATGTTGCATTGCAACTTACCATTATTCACTTATGACATGCAAGCGAGCATTAACACTATTGTTCCAGACGAGTACTTCCTATCGAATGTGAAGACTGTAGACGAGGTGACGGAGTCTGTAAAAGCGCGCGTGTCGAGCGCTGTAGCAGGTGGCGGGGGCGGCGGACGGGCGTTAGACGCGGCGTTGGCTACATGGCCCGGGCTGAGCGTGCTAGGTGGTGCAGGCGTTTGTCGAGCGTGCGCCCGCGCAGCTGTTGCAAGGCTCCTGCTGTATGGACAACCGTACAACCCCGCCACGCTCGAGCCAGTCCAGCCAGATGCACGACTCGCTTATGAAAAAGTAAGCTTACTAGAACGTTCTTAGTACCTCTTCATCTCGGGACTGGGCTCTGACGTTGGGACGCTCAACCCCGTGCAGGCAGACGCATGACTCACATTTGAAAAAGTGTGATTTCGCCTCTACATTTTCTTCTGCATCATCATTGTATACACAGCACTTGCTGGATGTGAAATGACCTCCTTTGGTCTACCCGCCAAGCCTCCATGTTGGCTTGGTATGTTGGCGCTTTTAAACAAGCAAGCAAGGATTAAAACAGTTTTTTTTGTTTGTTTCTTTACTATAGGCATCCTATCCATTCTGGGAACGTATCAACAACATTGTCTGATTGGTTGCCGCTTTATAAAGAAACAAAAATATACATTTGTACACTGCCAAAGTAAGCCTCTCCGAATACCACTAACATGAAACTTTGTTTAATATATAGATTAGATCTACGTTTGGTCACCAACTCGCCTGATGGTAAGCGATGGTGTGGCCGAGGATGGAACACGTTGATGTAGAAGAAATTTGTTTACCCTTGAAGATGCCTAGATTGCAGTTCTCAGGAAACTTGGAGGACGGCAAGGAGTTCCATTCTTGGGAAATACGTATCATAAATGACGACCCAAGTCGATGTGTGCGAATCTTTGGAATTACCACGAGGAAGAAGTGATAGTGTGCAGTCCTTCTACTTGTCCTGTAGTAAAAGGGGGAGGATAGAATAAGGTCATGAAGCTCTTATATTCTTATAAGAAACTTGTATATTTTCAGGAATTCCTCCTGTGCGCGTCGTGTTGTGGGAGAGTGCAATTATATTCGAGGATATCACATCAAAAGTACTTGATGTTTGCGGAGTGCAGTAAACGGGTCGCCGACAAGAGGATTCAGAATCCGGGCAAAGACACGACGGTGATACTCAATGAACTGCTGGCGGACGAAGTTTGGGTCGCACAGGTAAGAACTATATTCGTTTATGAGCGTGTTCCGAATCACAACAACAACGCTATTACGAAATTTAAGAATCTACACGGCACAAAGTTTTTTTTAGTGCTGTGTTGGTTTTCATTAGCGCTATTGGCGTCGTTAGCGTTGTTTCGGAACACCCCCCTTAATCTCGCCATCGAACGACATAGCGTGCTATTTTTCCAACTATCCTACTAAACCGTATTTTTTTTCGGTATTTCAAGTAGCCTATGTGTAAGGTATACGCTATCAGCTACCTTCATACCAAATTTAATTCAAATCTGTTCACCTGTTATGTAGTTGAGTGCGGCCAAACACACACAAACATTCCCATTCTAATTTATAAGATTTGTGTGACTCAGTTTTGAACTAAAATACTTGAGAATGTTTGCAGAAAAGTAAAAAAAAAAAAAATAGAAAAAAATCGAATGGACCAATAGATATACGAATTAAATAAGTATTCGGAGCGATAAACTTGGTTTTACCAGCCGTCCTTACTTTGTAACTGGCTGCTTATTAAACACACACATTTTTAAGTACACATCTTAATTGTATTCTGACGCGATATAGCATCAAGGTCGCAAGGTTTATACCGACAATTTTGAATAATTACCATACTATTCATATTGTAATGAGCCCGAATGTGTTAGGTTTGCTTGAAAAATTAAAACTATTTCGAGAAGTCCCGACATAAATATAACTATATTCTATTCGATAAGCAATTAAAACCAACTCATATATGAAAACTCCATAGAAAACCTCATAAATGAAAACTGCATAGATGAGTAATATGTGTTCAATTCCATGTGTGGTCGGTCAGTCCGACTTAGTACCGCGGATTTTTATGGAATAACGAACTTTGTGGACCCTCTTTTTAAAGTGACGTATAAAAGCTGTTTGCCCGCGACTTCGTACGCGTAAACTTTCATGTAAAGTTTCAACCTCCGTTGGGCCCTTTCGCTAATTCCTTTCTTACACAGTGTACAGTGTTAGTACAGTGGCGTTCTAAGCCCTTCGGAGGCCCGAGGCAGCGCCCACGCCGGCGCGGCGAAACTATTGTCTTATAAAAAGGCTGACCTGATAAATAAATAGAGCCAATCACCGGAAACTAAATTAAAACGCACCTGTCTTTTAAGCTAGTTTGATTTACCCACGGCATGCCTTATCCAACTCTGGATCTGTTAGAAGATCGCTTAGATTGTCTCCGAATAATCATTCAGTTCAACAACCTACTAGGGCCCCAGGGCACATCCCTTCTGAAGTGCCAGGGCAAGTCTGATCCCCCACTCCCGGCGACTGTCCAAGCCGAGGCTCGTACCTCCGAGGTGCCCTCGCCCAAAATCTAAATCATGTTGGCCCAACGCCTTCTGCGTTCACCAACTAGTCCGGTCAAGCTATAGAGGCCGCAAGGCCAACAGCAAAAGTCACATTAGAAAAAAAAAAAACAACTCGTGCTCTAAGCTGGATTTTTATATCTTAAAACATTTGCAAATATGCTGTGTGAAAGAGGAACAAACAAACGCATGATTCTGACTCTGTTCAAATTTGTTTGGAATAAAAATCTGTCAAATTAAATTAAGTTAAAGGGGTGATGAACCTCAAACCTCACCTCGTTCCCCCGAACGACGTAATTCTTGATGAACCTCCCCCCCTTACTAGTGGATACCTGTTGATCACTCGATGATGTGCTTACACCATTGCGCATGAGTCATAAATTGCTTGTGCACGTCGTAAGCCACATCGGTTGCTTGGGGGGGTTCATCAAGAATTACGTTGGGGGAATGAGGTGAGGTTTGAGGTTCATCACCCCTTTAACTTAATATTAACTTAAGGGGTTATGGTTATTCATTCAATTCGCGCCTAGGATTTGCCCGCTCAAAAAAGATCATACTGAAAATTTTACACATACCAAGCACTCGGCCGAGAGCACTGTCTCGCCGACCTACTCGGAAAGTGTGATCAAGGCATTACAGGTGGAATATTTTCATCAAATTCTAATTTAAAAATAAATTTAATTGAGAACCTCTTTTTTGTAAGTTTGATATAAACGTACATACGACACAAGTACGACATGTAACGTAATAGCAAATAAACATTGTTTCAGTTGTTCCGGGACGTAAGACATTCCTGGGCGGAAGCAGAGTCCTGGGAGCGCAAGATGCGGCACGCTATGTCGCGCCAAATGATATAACATCTGTGCACACTACCACGCTACTTAAAAACACTCGTCAAAACTGTGTCAAGTTTCATTTGTACTGTGACCGTGCTGGACCATTGTCTAAACGAAATATGCTTTCGTGTTGTGCGAAAACTGGGACAGGATTTTATGTGGTTAATTATACAACCAGTTATCTTAAGTTGTCGAATTTATGGTTTTTGTCTGACTCAAGACTCAGGGCCTTTTTTAATGTGTTAAATTTTTAGTTAATTTGGTTCCGTACTGGTGGGATTTCTTGTAAATGAGGACAATTTTATAACATACGCCGCAGGGTTTTAGAGCGTATATTTCAATTATGACAGCTACAGAAGCATAAATTAAGAGGCCCTCTTTTCCCACTTTTAGCAATTTTGGTAATTCCAGTTTTAGTTTATCTACTTCCATGGTTAGCTTAAAATTATAAGAAATGGTGTCAGTGCCGTAACTAGCCTTTTATGCGCCCTGTGCGAGCTTCTATAACTGCGCCCTTGAAAACAAAACTTGGTCCTGGTGTGGTCATTTCTGCGTCCCTCCAGAGTCTGCGCCCTGTGCCTGGGCACCGCTGGCACAGCCCTATTTACGGCACTGAATGGTGTCATACCAGAACCTCAATGTTCTATCTAGGAAACCATAAAGACCGAAACACGATTAAGGACATTTCGATGGATAGAAAAAAAAAAGTAACACTGATTTGCACTTATCTCCCTGTTTTTCTGGATTCATTCAAATACCTATTTACTAAATGATATCTACGGTATCTTTATATACAGATTTCATTATTACGGAGGGAACCATTAAAGTACATTACAGCTATCTTTTTCGAAAAATATGAGAAAACCCCAAAAATAGAACTAACGAAACGCATCATCTTTGTGTAAGCGCCATGAAAAAAAATACAATATATTAAGCCTAATGGTCATCTGTAGCAACATGCTATGCTTAAAAGTGGGAAAACTTCGCCTCAAACAATGTCCGAAGTATGAATATTTACGTAGGTACATAATACATATGAAATTCCATACAAAATTGAAATTTGTATGTAAGTCGATATGTATATACGCATGTAAATATACTTCGTCCTCTATCTTGTATGTGAGATTGATTGCTTCAGTTAGTTTGAATGCGGTTGTACATTTCATAAGAGGTTTATCAGCTGTTACTTAGGGCGTATTCTGTAAATTCCGGTGCCATTTATGCTCTCAATTATAAATAGATATACATTAAACTTGTAAAGTATTTCAGGCATTTTGCATTATTTTCTTTAAATGTTTGTAAATTCGGTAAACATGCTAGTGCTAAATACTAGTAATTGATTTTCTGCAAATGTCCGAGACCCCGAGTCAAAATATTGTAAGCCCGGCCAACCGTGATAAATGGCCCAAAGTTTCTTTTACAATTTTTTAATACTATCGATTTCATGCATCTATGTATAATATTTTTATTTTATTAATGAAATTGATTTTATTTACACTATATTTATTTAAACCAAATGAGCAGCCTATTTTTCTTCTAATCAGAGTTCAATTGCAATGCGATTGATGTAAACACCCCACTCTACCTGACTGCACTGCGCTCGTGGCATTGTTTGAATTGTCATCATATTATCAAGTAAATAGGTGGATACATATTTATAATCTGTCCATTATGTTGATCGCTTTTTGACAGCTCATACAAAGTTGACGACATAACTTTGTAAAGCGTCTAGCAAATTATATCCCACACAAATATGTTTGATCTAGCAATACCTCTTTACAAGGTTACGTCAAGTTGATATTGCTTATGTCGTCAACTTTGTATGAGCTGTCAAAAAGCAATTGACATAATAGACGCAGTAGTTCGGTTGTTAGCCCGATTGACCAAAGTAGTGCAATTTTTTAAGGGCAATAGTCCAGCTGGTACAACACATCAAACTATCAATACCCTTTAATAGCAATAGTTCGGTTTGTAGTGTAAAGAAAACGAAACAAGCTAACACTAACATTACAAAAACATTTAGATTGCCCATATACCGTTGAAGGTCTAAAGACAATCCAAATGCTCAAGCCCACTATCACTATCAAGGCATTACCACGCTGAATGGCAATGCTTATGCGTTTAGCCAGATACACGCCAGCATTTTGGTCACGCGTCGCATTAACCCGGCGCTCTGAAAGATTTTTTAAAATGAGTTGAGCTCCTGGTCCCCAAGGGCCCAATGTCTCGACCATATTAGTTTAGTCTGTTCTTATTATTCTCTCCCAGCGTAGATGTTTTCTTTATATCACTAACTGAACCATGGCTACTAAAGGGTACAATCAAATTGATGGTTCGGTCATTTGTACCAACTGGACTATTGCCACTAAAAAGTTGCACTAGTTCGGTTAACTGGACTAAGAAAAGATGCGCTACTAAAGAAATATTTGAGACGTTCTATGTTAATCGCATTGCAATAGAACTTGACAGCTTATGAAATCAGACTGCTGTTTATGTACGTACGATTTGTGATGATAAAAACTAGTTTAAGGCCTATGATGAAGTGATTTATAATGTAGGTAACATCAATTTTCACAGCTGTTTATAAGTGAATCTCTTGTTATAGTTTACATAATCGTTTTCAACTATTTTCCACCCGATGCTGAGCATAGGTCCCTTTCGCAGGCCATCTACTGTGCCACTCTTGTCCACTGCTTTCCTGATTAAGTATCCCGTCCATCTCAGCTTCCTACATTGGTCATTGGTTTCTTCACCTTTGTGTTTAGACAGCAGGATCCATGACTAAAAACTTCTTCCAGTTTTCCAAACAAAGCAGCTGACCTATAGATTCCTCTAGCGACCTTAACCGAGAGCTTTCTTGTGGCCAAGATGACAGTCACTTATAACTTCTATGGGACTATCATCTAGAATACCTAGATTTTAGGTACGTGAATGTCGTGACTTTTTCATGTAGAATTGGATTTTGTCATCTTTAGCCCTACCATTAGTTTTAAAAAGTTGTGTCGCTGACCCCCTATTTTGGACAGTTACACAACTTTAAAAAAAACTTATCACAGTCCACTATTGGTTGTTAAGCGGGTGGTGGACAACGGGAATGATCGCCATAGTTTATATACGGATGTAAGGGACCGTTCAAGTATTACGTAATCATTATAGGGGGCGGGGGTCTATGCTTTGCTTATTTTTGATGACATGGGAGTGGGGGGTCTAGATTGTGATTACGTCAGCAGTTATTATTTACTTCTTTACACATCATGGCACTGCTGCTCATGAATCAATAAAAAAAAAAAACAGAATACTAACATTAAAAGAAAAATGCATATACCAATTTTTATGTAAGCATGGGAGGGGGGAGTGAGAGCTTTGCTTACTTTTGCTGGGAAGAGGGGGGTAAATAATTGTAATAAATCTGCTTACGGCCTAACAGGAAGGTGTAATAATACTTATGGATGTTAATCTACATCAAAGAGAAAAATTCTGTCATGGAACGTCATCAATCATATTGTATGTACAATATGATTTATAACGTTCCATTTTGTAGGTAACCATCGAGATACAATATCTATATCATACCAAAAATGTCCGAACCAAAACTCGACGCACGCATCGCGCAGACTTTTTGATTAGTTGTAAGGCAACCACGATCCGACTACAACGCCGCGCGATGACATAGCGGACAAGCGACGTTGAACACTATGCAAGCGACATAACGTCTAAATTGAAGTAAACGTGGCATTGTGAACTATATTATTGATGTCTAGGTAACTAGGTATGTACAATGACGCTCGGACGTTTTTTGACGGTTTTCATTTAGAGATTGTGACTCTATAAGTATTGTATCTCGATGGAGGGGGGGTAACATGGGGGTTATTCGAATTTATAAAACTTGTTTTCTATAAGTTGTTCACTTTGATGGGTAAATCAACACCGTTAAGTCTTATTATACCTTTCTGTTACACATTGTATAAACGCGTAATATTTTATTTTAGACAGTTGGAAGTTATACATTTAATACGAAAGTACTTCATTTTTCAATTTATTATAGGCTACAGTGGACAATTGCAGATGCCTTCTCTACAAAAATTTAACAATCTTGCACTGAATTATTATCGTTTGTGGTTGTTGATATAATTTTATTACCGAGTTTTCTTAAGTAAAGGCTCACATTCCTTGACTAGCATGAACTAGTCTAATGTAAAAAATTAAATCAAATTTTAGATCTTATAAATACGTCCCCATACGTAATAGCATTAACGCGGCCGCTCGGTCTTGGTGAAGTGCAGCGCGGTTTTTAATGCCAACTAGATGCATACGCACTCTATTTACTTTGAAATAAGATCGAAGTAAATCAGGGGTGAATTTGATACCTTAACTGCCCTAGCCCTATGTAAGATTTTTTTTCGTGTTCTACAGGGAAGTGCTGTACTTCCCAGTAGAGCACGAAAAAAATTATTATCTTAAAATATAAAATAACTAAAGTTTTTAAATGATATAATTATCAATTAAAAAAACCGACTTCATAAAAATGACAAAACTGAACCAAATTAAAATGGGACCACCAGGGAAGCACCAGCTTTCAAATAAAAAAATAATCATCAAAATCGGTTCACCCAGTCGAAAGTTCTGAGGTAACAAACATTATATTAAAAAACTGTCGAATTGATGAACTCCTCCTTTTTGGAAGTCGTTTGAAAATTATCGCAATCAGATCTTTAGATGCTTAATTTAATTGTGAGTCACAATGAATTTTTATTCACAAATTGGCTTTTGCCTGGCCTTCTGAGCAGTGTGAGGGTTCACAGTGGGCAGGACTACTAAAAAAAGCACCAAGTTTGCCGCCCTAGGCTCGGGCATACTCAGCTAATAGGAAAATTTGCCACCGAAGTAAATAAATAAAGGCCCAACGACCACCGCAGAGGCGGCGTACAAGTGGGAGTGAAAAATGGGTTGGGTTGTTTTCAAATTTTATTATGCGTCTCGTCTAAGCTTTTAGTAAATGATGTACAATTTTGAACCTAGCGTTAACAGAATTCTACGGCCGCTTGTACGCCGCCTAGACTAACCCGTCGGCGTTGAGCCTAACGCACTTGTTCATACTTCCAACCGAAACTGACCCGAGTCGGGTAAAAAATAGTTGTTAATTTTCAATCGCATTGATGACATACGTAGTAAACTGCTGGTTCTTAGATGTTGGTAGTTTTATTTCTAACTTTATTGTAGTCTACTTAGTGTTGATATTTGGTTGTTAGTGGAAACCTCTGCTGCACATCTCCCCCGGCCGTGCTGAAGTCTTTCCAATTTTATGTGAACAAAAATGGCGATATTGTAGGCTCTACTTAATAAATAAGTACATTGGAGGAAGAAAATATTTTGTATAATTGCATTACTTAGGTTGTATAGGCTACTTACTACTACAAACGTAATTTATAAGTATATAGTTAAGTAGCAATGTAAAAAAACTGGTTCTTATTTCTTATAAACAGTTGTAAGAGAACTTTATTTATTTTGTTCAAGTTGGACAAGTTAAATGTTTTTAAAACCAATTTCGTAACTCGTACATACATTCTAATAAATGGCAATTTTATTGAATAAAAACTTTTATTAGCAAAGTACATTAATATGGTTTTATTACTGTAATCTACTCGGTCTACTTATATTTAACTGTAGATATTTGCATAAAAAATATGCTTAGGTCTGTGGGTAGAACAGGAAAAAAATCTTAGTTCAGTGGGTAGAATAGTACCTAAAGTGCGACCATCTGTAAAGTTTGTCAAAAAATGTGGAACTAAAAAATTTCACTCGATATTGATTTGTTAGACCCGTAACGTAATAGACTTATCGAACTTGGCTGACGAACCGCCGTCTGACCAACGGGAGAGAAAGAGTGAGAATATAATTCCTCTCTTTTCTCTCGTTGGTTGACGTCAGCCATGTTGACGGCCTGTTACGGGTCCTAATAAAATATGATGATAGCACCACGCAAGTATACAGAGATGATCTCGCACTGTCATCATCATCATCATCAGGCAGAAGATGACTACTGCTAAACATAGTTCATAGGCCTACTCCTTTGACCTCCACACTGAACGATAACCTGCCATCTGCATCCACTGCATGCCCGCGACTCTCACGATGTCTTCAGTCCATCTAGTACGTTGCGTCTTCTGGTTCGTGGTCTCCGCTCAAGAACCTTTATTCCCCATCTGTTATTGGTTCTTCGAAGTGGCCTGCCCATGCAGTGAGTCTGGTTCTTTGGCGAATATCCATGTTCCGTATTCTATCGCGCAAAGAACTGAGTGAAGGTGAAGTGAGCGATGTATCCAGTTCATACATTTTGCTATCGTTTACGGAACGAATACTTTTTCGCAAGTGCTCGTACTAGGGCCACTGTTAAATTTTTCATGCATTTTGCTATCGTTTACGTAACGATAACTTTTTCGCAAGTTCTCGTACTAACCCCACTGAACCTAGATCATACAAACAAGGCAGATAAGGTAATGTGACGTAGTTGGGTACTCGCCCTGCAGACTACCTTGCCACACTTCTTTTTGCGCACTAACTCTTGTCTATAGTTCGTTTATTAGGTCGCTGCACAGTTTCTTACTTAGAATATGTGAAATATGAGTAAGTGTGCTGTCGAACACGAACGATATTAATTGTACTATTTCCCTTGTTTGTCTGATCTGAGATTCTGATCCAGTAGACCATTGTGAAGCAATATTTAGTAGTTCTGGGACTCTAACCGCGGGCTCGAATTAGCGCAGTTTGCAAAATCACGCGAACGCGCGCCGAGATACGGTTTGCGGTCGCGCAACTTTTCGCAATCATCTAAACTGAATCGCTAATAACAGGGGCCTTACGCCCAACTCTAAATGCGGGCCCTAATAGATGTAGTTTGCAAGATCACGCGAATGCAAACCTTAACGCGTCGAGATACGGTTTGCGGTCGCGTGATTTTTGCAGACTGCACCTATTCGGGCCCGCGTTTAGAGTTGGCCGTAAGGCCGCTGCGAAGAAACTGGTTGCGGCGTCTAATTTATATAAAAACTTTAGCGTCGCTCACGGCGGTGTAAGGATCGCGATCTTTAAAAACTTGCTAGTGTTTTGACCTGTGCCAGTCTCTAAATTTGGAAAAACCGGTTTCAAGGATAAAGGTACTATCAGTGGCGGACAGTGCCGTAACTAGCCTTTTATGCGCCCGGTGCGAACTTCTATAACTGCGCCCTTGTAAACAAAACTTGGTCCTGGTGTGGTAATTTCTGCGCCTCTCCAGTCTGCGCCCTGTGCCTGGGCACCGCTGGCACAGCCCTATTTACGGCACTGATGGAGGATCCAGGATTTCGATTTGGGGGGGAGGGAGCCAGAGAGGTAGCCAGCTGAGAGTAGGCTTTGTAGGATAATATCAGGTTTAGCGCACCCTCTGGATCCGCTACTGGGTATTATAAAAATGATAGTAACAGAACTTTGTAGAATACTTTTAATTTGCTTGCACACAGCCTCTATTGAGAATTTAGAAGGGTACATTCATAGAAGCTTTGGACGCAACAAATGAAAAATAAGGCAACCTAAAGTATGGCTGTTAAATCTTACATAGAACATGTCTCATTTAATGGTAATTGGAAGAACTTTCCACTATACAAAAAGCTCGATCTAACCGTCTCGACGAACCCTTGCAATTTGAATATACAAACGTACTTAATTAAAAACAAACTCATCAAAAATTTACGCAGTAATTATAGAAAAATATACATATTACCATGAAATGAAGCCTATGTTTTATATAAGAAACAAATATGCAATAAAATACCTTAACATATAATATTAATTACAATTCATTCAAATCAACTGTAAACGCACATAGGTCCGGTCGGGAAAGTCAGCGAGTTGTGTGCAGCTCCTGTACTTAAATTATCACGAGGAGACGCGCAAGAGTTGCAGCCCCGCGCCCCTTCACACACACCGGCACATTTCATTACATCACCTATACAAGAATCTAGAATTACGTAACTTACAATAGTCGCATATATCATATCATACATCTAAATTCCAGTAACTTATTTTTATTCCATTTCATTTTGTTTTACTTTTTTTTTTTAATTTTCTTTTTTTTTTAATACCATAATCTCTCATCTCCTTTACCACAGCGTGTTGTTGCCGGTGAAATCTGCCTTGCACGAATGATTTTGTCCTTGATAAAGTTACGATGGTGCGCGGCCGAAGGCGTGCGCACTGTCGACGTTATAGAAATCTATTCGACGTTTTCTGGTTTGCGGTTGTTGTAGTGGTGGGTGCGGGGCGGGCGGGAGGAGCCACGGGGCGGACCGCGCGGGCCCCGGCCGCGGCTCTTGAACCCGCCCTGGTAGTTCTGTGAACCTTCGGCGTATCGGTCGCGGGCGCCGTTCTCGCCGTGCTCTGCGTCACCGTTACCGTAGTATCCATCGTCGGCCCCTCGGCTCTGGTAAGAGTCCTTGCCGTGCCGGCTGTTGTAACCGTCGTGCTGTCTGTTCCGGTAGCCACCCTCCTCCTTGTTGGGCCTCCCCTGGTAGTCGCCGCCGTGCCGGCCGCGATAACCGTCTCCGCCTTGCCGGCTCTGGAAGGATCCGCGCCCACCGCGGTACCCGTTGGGGGCTCCCCTGCCGCCGCCGCCGCCACGTCCAAACCTCCGGTACCTACTCTGGCCGTCTCCCTGTCCTTGCGTTTTGCGCTCGCCGCCGTCATCTCGCTCGGGACTCCTGCTCTCGACCCAGTCATCGTCGGTTTTGTTCTCGGCGGGCGAAACCGGAGGTCTGTCTTCGGGCTGGTCGAGGGGAGCGGAGGGAATGGGTGCGACGGAGGTCGGTGGTACAAGGTGCGGGGGGAGGGAGGCTGGCGCGGGCGGCACTGGTTGCGGCATCATATGGTGATGCGGTCCCGCTAACACGGGCTGGTGATGAGGGTGTGGCAGAGGTACTCCGGGCGGGAAGCCCGCGTGCTCAGGGTGCGGGGGAAAGTGAGGTTGTGGCGGCAGCGGCATCGCGCCGCCCTCTGGAACGCGAGGGTGCACCTGAATGAACTGCTGGTTGGTGAACGTCTGCGATGGGATGGGTCCCGGAGGTGACGGCTGTCCGGGGATCATCGGCGGCTGCGGCGTGCCTACCGGGCTGTCGATCTCAGACTCTTGTAGGAAAAAGAAGTTCTGAGAGCCGATCACTTCGGCTATGGGTCTCTGTTGAGGGTACTGCTGTGCGAAGTACGCATGCTCAACTTCTTGGAGTGTGATTGGAGGCAACGGGCGTAGCGGGTAGGCGGGGGCTGGTACCACGGCAGGCGCGGGTGGCACGGGCAATGCACCAGCCGGGGGATACACAGGGGGCGCCTCGGGCTCCGGTTCCGGCTCGGCGGGCTCGGGCTGTTCTTCCACCGCCGGTTGAACCTCCTCCACTTCAACCACTGTTTCGACTGCAACTTGGTCGAAATATCCACATTCATGTACAATGGACGTAATTTCCTTAATCCGTGTGTATGTAGTTCCAAGTATTTCTTTTGGTTTGCCATCGATAATCGAGCACAGATGTTCCGCCGCCTTTGATGTATGAGCGTGGAATCCAGGTTGTCCCTCTTCATTTGGCTCATGTTTAGGCGTCACTTCAGGGTACCTGAAAGTTTAACGATAATTTAAAACTGGAGTTTAAGACAGTTTTCAGAGTCAAAAAGAGTGACTGGGGGAAAGTTCTGGGGCAAAAAATCTGGAATTACTTAGTGGGCAACTGTTATATCAAATAAGAATTGAATATCAGGGCTGATCCAAATTCTGTCCGGTTAGAAGGCAAAGGCAGGAGCAAAGCTCCTGTGGTTATTTTTTTAAAACAATGCAAAATCTTTCCTGCACACCTCTCCATCAGGGCAGATTCAAATTCTAGCAGTTAGGTTACATCGATTAGGATATAATGCAGCATTTTGAAATAAAATATATGCAAAATGTTTATCATAATATTTGTATTCGCCCACAATCTTTTGCCCAATTAATATTTCAGTAAGACATATTCAGTATATTTGACACCTTTAATTTGGATTTATTTTCGTTTGTTTAAATACTACCCTCCATCCTCCAACGAGACTTAAAAGGAAGATACCCCAAGACCTAACAAAATAAGAAAAATTATGAGGATGGATGCGTCAATGGGCGTATTCCACACAAGACGCGTCACTTAAGACAACAGTTCAAAATAAAGCTTATTATCTTCAAAAGACAGATTGCTTTAAAAAAAAGGGATTTAAAAAAAAAAAAAAAAATACTACCCACCAGTAAATCATTGCCATAATCAAAATTCCTAATGTTTATAATTAAATATTTCTATGATAATGTTGAACAAAGATTGCAATTAATAATAGGTCGGGGAAAAAGTCTTTTCGTATTTAGTATGTATAAAGTTGTAGTAAAATCTCATCGGTTGTACTGTTTGTATCTGGCTGGTTTTGATATCATTAAAAATATGACATTTTAAAAAAGGAATACAAAAATTAAAAACCAATTTCCCGCCATTTTTCAATTGTTTTTTTGTTCGATAAAATGAGTGAATCTGACGAAGAAATTCGATATATTTTGAAGTTTTATTACAAAAAAGGGAATAATGCGACACAAGTCGCGAATAAAATATGTGACGTTTATGGACCTAATGCAGTGTCATCAAGAGTAGCTTAATGTTGGTTCAAGTGTTTTCAGTCCGGGAATTTTGATGTCAAAGATGCAGCGCGCTCTGGTCGCCCTGTTACGGATAAAGTCGATGCCATTTCTGAAAAAGTGGAGCAAGATCGGCATATTAGTAGTTACGACGTAGCTGAAGAACTGGGGATCGACCACAAAACAGTTTTGACCCATTTGAAAAAGTCTGGGTATAAAAAAAACTCGATATTTGGGTGCCACACGAGCTCACTGAAAGAAACCAAATGAATCGTGTGCTCATTTGCGATTCTCTGTTAAAACGTAACGAAACCGAACCGTTTTTGAAAAGATTGATCACTGGTGATGAAAAATGGATCACCTACGACAAGAATATGCGCAAACAATCATGGTCAAAGGGCAGTGAAGCACCACAGACTGTAGCGAAACCCGGATTAACACGTAATAAGGTGATGCTGAGGTGGTGGTGTGTGTATGGTGGGATTGGAAGGGCATCGTTCATTATGAGCTTTTACCGCCGGGCAAAATCATCGATTCGGATCTCTACTGCCAACAGCTGATGAGACTCAAACAAGAAATTGAGAAAACACGGGCGGAATTGATCAACAGAAAGGACGTGGTCTTTCATTATGATAACGCCAGACCGCACGCATCTTTGGCCACTCAGCAACAATTGAGAGAGCTTGGTTGGGAAGTGTTAATGCATCCACCATATAGCCCTGACCTTGCACCTTCAGATTTCTACCTGTTTCGGTCTCTTCAGAATTCTTTGGGTAGTGTTAGATTAACATCCAGAGAGGACTGTCAAAACTACTTGTTGCATCTTTTTGATCAGAAATCCTAAAATTTCTACAGCAACGGGATCATGTCACTACCTACAAGATGGCAACAAGTTATCGAACAAAATGGCACATATATATTATAATTAAATGTAATTAAACTTGAAAAAAATATGTCTTGAATTTGTTTATAAAATACGAAGAAACTTTTTCCCCGACCTTATATTTCAATCATCATACTGGACTGACCAGAAACATGTAGGTACACTGTAAAGAACTTACAGATCATCCAGAATTTTGAGGTCTTCTTGAGTGAGTTTTGCAGCTCCGTTAGTTCCATTCAGGAAGTCTTCTCTGGCCTCATTACTGCCCATTTGAGTGAGACAATCCAAGATGAGAAGCACTTCCCGAATTTTGCTGGTTTCTGTAGCATTACGAACCCATGCATCCTGAAATCACCAATTTGTAAATTTTTATGCATAAACCAGAATTTTGACTTATTTTATTTGTAACGATCAATTCTCACCCATTAGGTAAGACATGAATTGAATATCTATTCCATTAATTTTCAGGGTTCACAACTAAAAATACTATTTAGATTATTGTGTATTTCCTTCTCAGTCTGTCACAACTTCTACATTTCTTAACTAAAATAGACTAAATTTTTATGGAATAAAAAAAAATGTTATTTATTTCAAGTATGTGATGGTGGCCAAGCTGTAACATGATACGACGGTTGTGATGTTACATGGTTGTTTACGACCACAACATGCCAAGTTAGAGAAGGTTTGTGACAAAAAAATATATGATAAGCTTTAGTTTAGTTTAATTTAAACTTTTTATTGTTTTAATTTCTATTGTACATTGTTAATGTCTATGTAGACTCTACATGTGTGCTTCACAATCAAACATGTACACAGTCACACGACGTATTTAGTACCTAAATAAATTATGTTGAATCGATGCCATTGCTCAAAAACAGAAAAGGAAAACAAAGTGAAGAAACCGGTTTGTCCAAAAACCTCAAAAGTTCAAAGACATATCACATTCACCAACATCAATTGGGCCATGGTGGATAAGGGGCCATCCTCTATCTGTGAGAGAAGGCCTGTGTCCCAGCAGTGGAACATGATAGACAGATAATGATTTCAAGAATAGCACCCATTCATCTTTAGAGATAAAAAAAATTGTCAGCACCCCTTATTTCATTGAAGTGAAATTTTTAAAATGAAGGTAAAGATATTTTTTTTTTTAAAATGCATTGAACAAAATCTACTGTTTCTGCACTGCAGATGTGGCACACAATAGCAGGTTTGTTTTCATATTGCCACTGTGTGCTAACCATGATGTATTTTATTGTGAGAATCACTTTTGTACAGAAACGTGGCAAAAGTATTTTCAATTTCAGAAGTTTTTAGTTTTCTGACCTAAGTAAGTACCAGAGACCTTTGATCTATAAAGAACAGAATCGAACAGCATCAATTTTTTTGTGGCAAAATCACAAAGTTTATTTTAAATCCACAAAATGCAATCAAAGTGTTTACATAGAATGTCTTCTCAGACAGTTTTCATGTAGCTACATCGATTAGGGAATAATAGAATGAGATAAGTATCTAGTCATATGAAATAATAATTCTTTTTTTAAAGCCCTGATAAATGAGCTGATAATCTTCAAATGCCTGAACAGATTTTCGAATACCTATTTGAGAAGACTCTTGATCAAGTCACCCTTTTTTTATGTAGAATAGACCTACCTTTTTCACCACCTTTCAAACAAGAAAAATTTAATCAAAATCAGTTCAGTCGTTTGGGAGCTATGATGCTACAGACAGACGCATAGATACACACATTAAATTTATAGTACACCCCTTTGTTTGCATCCGGAGATAAAAATCTTGATGACTCGTTACCTTCTTTGCTTGTTTCTTTGCATCGCGCTCAGCTACAGTGGCAATTAAAGCTATTTGCTTTGCAATGTCACGAGCAAAGTCAAGAGTTTGCACGACTTCATCATATTTTGCAACAGCTACCCGCTGGTCACTGTTCAATTCTTTGCCAGCTTTTTGCAGGTCGCGGTACTGTGTTAGTTTGCTCTAAAACAAAAAGTTACAAAGTGAGTTAGTACATTGGTCTAAGATTAGTTATAAAATTAGGGTGAGAAAACAAACGTTTAGTCTTCTATTGAAACAACGTTATTTTATATTGCAGTTTAAAAGTACTCAAGTGGGCAGGAAATATTAGTTTACATGTAGGTAGCATCCTGAAGTTTCACCCACGGTTTTTTTGATATGGCGAAGAACGTTAGCTTGAAGGTAGCTAATGTAGCTTTTAGACCAAATAAAGGTCTTATACAAACGGGAAAATTGTCGGCATAGATTTTATAATAAAAATTGTATCATCGAGAGTAAGTGTAAGTAAACTTAGAGGAGGGTGTCATGGTCTCAGTATCATCAACATTGTAGGAGCACATGGGCGAAAATGGCGTCACAAGAGAGCACCCAACAGCTTTATTTACACACAAACCGATGGTATTGCTTGAGAAATTTCGGTTCTCATCAAGTCTAGAGTCTACATACATAGTTCTAATGAATTGCCGACAGCAATTGCGAAAGCATCACCCATTTTGTTGATGTTGATACAGCCGCATTGAACTTACCTTTCTTTTCTCCAAATTGCGGATTTTGTGTTCAAGAATCGTTATAATCTGTCGTACGGGTGAATTATCCGTAGCCTCCGAGGAGGCTGGTTTATCCGACTTAGCATTCGCAGCAGAAGGCATCCTTCACAGGCAACAACTTTTCCTGGATCGCGTATGGTGGTGGTTGTTGAAGAGATAGAATTTTCTATCTATCCATCAAATCTACAATTAAAACAACTGTCATTCATTCACGAAAGAATGAAGAGGAACCATTTTGAATTTGGATTTTTTATGTTGGTGTCTCTGAACTCTCTGATGTTAGTGTCTATGGTAACTAGTTTACACTACAACGATTAAGGTAGACCTACATTACATTGGGTCCAAACACATGTCTGAGACGTCGCACACGTGTAAAGGGCTAGAGAATATAGGCCAAATTTTTTGAAGATAACACCAGATAACACCTTGGACATACAACTATTATGATTTGTGGATAACACTATAATATTATAATAGAATATAATATGGGACCGCAATAATTACGTCAATATCACAATTCCTAAAAGTATTTAAAAATTGAATCGTTATATAGAGCTATCAGGGCCCCGATTCTACTAAACTAATTAATTAACAATTGAAAAACAATTGATTTAGTAGAATCGGGGCCCAGGGCCCTAATAAAGATTGTGATATTGACCTATTGTGGTCAGCACCCTAAATTATAGTCAGTCGCCTCGTGGCTTTGATAAACTGTCTTCAATATGCAAAGAAGTCGCTGTGACCAAAATCGCCTTGGATTACATATTTTTCATCATCTTCATATTCTTCATCACAGATTGACCGATTTATATATAAGGCGATATATGGAATCATCCTAAAAAATATATTAATCGATTGGTCAACTTTTCTATGATATCTTCGTCAACGATTTCTTGGATAATACGATTTTCTGCGAGAATTTTATAATCTGTGAAATTTATTTAATTTACACTTGTGGTTGGTCTGTGGGTCGTAAAAAAATATAAAAAACAATAGTTTCATGGTTTCATGTTTGTTTTTCTTTGAAATTGAAAGTTTCGGTTAATTCGTATTTCGGTATGTTTTAGTTGGATCTTGAACGTGATATTGTAGTTTTATATGATTTGATACTGCAGACATCTTTATCATCATGTCTTTTTTGAGCAAGGTAAGTAGTTAAAATGTATATTATCCATTATCTTAAATTTTACTGGTTAACTTTTTTTTCTAACATAACCTAATTCAATTTTCAAAATAACCTTTTTTCCGTCTTTATATGTGTTATGATTGAATCGGTATCTCTTAATAATCAACCGGCTTAATATTTTCTAAATACCTCATTTATGTAAGTAAAATACTTACATACATTTTTGTTTTCTAACATAACCTAATTCAATTTCAAAAATAATCTTTTTTCGTATACGTATATTCGATGAGTTGTAATTAAATCAGTAGGTTCATCATTAGGAGATCCTAATAATCAACTGGTTTCATCTACACACATATATTTTTATTTCTTAACATGTAACCTTTGACATACTTATAGGTACGCAATCAAAGCTTATAACTTACTAGCTGTTGCCCGCAGCTTCGCTACCGTAGTATAGAAATCAACTTTAGTCCCTTCCTGCCGTTTAAGTCCGTCCTTCGTGGAATCCACTCCCGTCCCGCTAATTCCACACCAGACCCAAATCCATCCCGTAATACACTCTACTTCAGACCCGTCCCTTCCGTTGAAGTCCCGCATCCGTCCACTCCGATACTGTAATCCATTTTATTTCAATACTGCCCTTTCTTTTTCAGTCCCGCATCCGTCCTGTATTCCTTTTACTCCTGCAGGGCTAGCACGGAAAAATTGTCTTTCAACCGTTTTTATCCGCGCGTAGACGAGACAGAGCTAGAATATGTATACATTTGTCTCTTTCTAGCGGGATAAAAACGGTAGTGAGACAATCTGTCCACGGTCCGTGCTAGGCCTGCTCTCTGCCGTTTCCGCTCTAGTTTCGCATTTTTCCGAAATTCACTCTGCTTCTATGCCACCGTTTCAGTTCCAGTTGCACATTCGTTCCGCAATCCACTCTACTCTCATCTCTTTCTACTCTAGTCTCGTATTGCCTCGTAATCTACTTAACTCAATCCCATTCATTCATTTGAGCAGGACGAATGTTGGACTAAAGTCAGATTATCCCTCAGCCCGTTCCAGTCTCCTCCCCGTTTCATGTCAATGCACGCATCGTACCTATCGGACAGATTGGACCGCACTGAATTCCAGCATCTGTGGCTAGGCTACAGAAGAAATAATAGTACATCCACAGCTTAGTAGTAAGAATAAATTTGGCAATATCGGTCCGATCTATTCGATGCGGATATGTGTGTGGTATGGCTAATTATATAGTGTTGTTTAGCACAAAACCATAGTTTTTACAATCTATTAAAATTTTGGTCAAACTGAAAACATTAGATGATAAAAATACCTGTGACGCAGTTCCACTGCAGCATACCATTATTGAAAGTAGTCTGGAAGAGGTCGCTCTCAGCAATAGTAATTTTGACAGCCCGTTGGCTCATTTGGTAGTGAACCTGGCTTCTGCGCTTGAGGGTGTGGGTTCGATTCTCACCTAGGACTAACATTTGTGTGATGAACATTTGTGTTTGTTCTATGTTTGGGTGTTAATATCTATTTAAGTATGTATTTAAAATTATATATATGTATGTATATCAGTCTTAGGCAGCCATATTACAAGCTTTGCTTAGTTTGGGGTCAGATGACCATGTGTGCAATAATGTCCCAGATATTTATTTATTATTTTTAATAAGACCGCTTTTGTGTCCATATTTAACGTATTCTTCTTGTAATACGTTATATATGGACTAAATATTACATTGACATCCCGCTTGGGGTGTATTGTGCATTTGCCCCTGACAGCCTAAACAAACCAGCCGAGAAGATAACAGAGCACGGCCTTGGGTCTCTGCCTAAACTGTTTCACTCCTATTTCGCCGAATTAGCTTTTAACTAAGATTTGTTTTAGTTTATTGCTTACTTTTTAACCAACTTCAAAAAAGGAGGACGGTTCTATGTTCCACTGGTCCAATGGTTGCCTGGAAGAGATCGCTTTCAGCGATAAGGCCGCCACTTGTGGCACTAGCTCGTAATTGTATATCTACATAGTATAAAATAAGTCGCTTTCCATGTGTCTGTATATCTGCTAACTCCTAAATCACGCAAAGGATTTTGATGCGGTTTTCACGATCAGTTGGATAATTTTTCACGGTATGTTTATATAATAATTATAATAAAACTTACACCCGTGCGAAGCCGGAGCAGATCGCTAGTTTATCACAAAAACAGGCGTGCGTAGGGCTTGTCATAATAACTATAGCAAGTTATGACGTCAAGCCCTGCGCGCGCCATGTGAGTATATGTTGCGCTCTCTGTCTAGCATGCAATTGAAATACTAATAGCTTATTCATTTTTGAACAATTTTGATTTTGTTTTCATTGATGGGCTCTATTTATGATCAGCTTTTTTATACGGTAATAAAAAAATATTAGGATGCCTATTTTGAGTGCACACTGTGGCTTTCTTGGTTGTTTTTTTGTGCACTAGATGTAAGGGTGTGTGTGGTACTTATCATCTAAGCGACCAAACGTGTAAGTATGACTAACATTTAATTTTGATAATTCATTTTTGGTAGGAAAACTAACATGTATCATTTCCTTGTCTCGAAATAACTTTACTGTACTAAGTTCATTAATACCTGCTTCATATCCTTGATATTCAAGAATAAACAGAATATTTTTGAACAATAGTTTTTATATTTCAACTTTTTAGATAACTCTTAACTCATTTAATTCAGAATAAGAATTAAGTACATAATTAGGTACAATGTAAAAATAAGTATAAAATATTTTTACCATCTAGCTTATTCTTGGTTCCATTTTTTTTCTTCAGAATTACAATATTTTTGGGTGATAGCTTTTTATAACTTATTTATACTCAACAAATCAAAGTTGTATTCAACTTTTTAGATAGCTGATTTATATAAGATTTAATTACAATGTAAAAATAATAATATTTTAACCAAGTTTCAATTTATATTTAAAAAGATAGTCTAAATGGATGTTTGGGTCCAGCGAGGACAGATACTAACTGTTTGTTGGGTTTGAAATAAACACTGTCCTTTCTTTATTACTTTGTGTCAAGACAGGTCTAAGATTCGCCAAATTGATATATATTCCATGTACTTAACACTTGTATTTTTGTTTTAGGTGCCGAATATTGCGCGGCAGATAGTCGGGAGCCAGGCCATCCACACCACAGCTTTAAGACTAGATACACAAAAAACTGAGAAAAGTGAGGACCTTACTTCCAAAATAATATAAATAAATAATGATACATTATTAGTTAAGACCGCGCTCACTGGCTAGAGCTATCTCATTTGCACATTTTCAACATTTAAAAAAAACGTACCCATCGATTAGAGAACCGCCTCCTTTTTTTCGTCGCTTAAAAATAACTGAGTGAGAATAAAAAAATACTATTAGGCCATTATCTTTAGAATAACATTGAAAATGGTATAAAGCAATTTTTATGTTAATATTTTGTAGGATTGCGGAGGAAATCGATTCTGCCAAAATAAAACATATTAACATAAAAATTACTTTAAAACGTTTGCAATGTTATTCTGATAATAATGCCCGATCGTTTTATTCGTAATCCGCGAATTGTTATCTTTTAAAATGTTGAAAATGTGCGAATTATCTGTTAAGTTCTACATTACTATTGTAAACTGTCAGTACAATGCATCGAGATAAAAAACCTATAGAGTCACAATCGTGCCGAAAAAACCGAACCATAACTCGGCACACGCTACGCAGACTTTTTGGTTAGTTGTAAGGCAACCGCGATCCGACTACAACGCTGCGTGATGCCCTATCGGACAAGCGACGCTGAAAACTATGCAAGCGACATAACATCTAAATTGAAGTAAATGTGGCATTGTGAACTATATCATTGATGTATAGGTAAATACAACGACACTCGGATGTTTTTTTGACGGTTTTCACTTAGAAATTGTGACTCTATGCATTGTATCTCGATTGTGCAATGCTATTAATGAAGAATACTCCACACGATCACCTATCCCCCAGAAAACCAGTTGGATATTCGTATATTTTTTCATAAGGCACGGAGTAAAAGACGGCAAGCAGTCATTGCTTCACTCTCGGCCCAAATTTTGAAGCAAATAGATATTTCTATTGAGGACGTTCTTCAATAAACCATTGCGATTGTACTTACATTAAAACTACTGTACCTATTTCCAACCAACTATCTCATAAATTATGTATTTTTTCAGCAATCAATCAAGTCACTCTCTTGGGAAGAGTGGGCGCTGATCCACAAAAGAGAGGATCAGAGGAACATCCAGTTGTCAACTTTCCTTTAGCAACGCATTTTAGCTACAAATATGAATCCGGAGATATCCTGCAAAGGACTGACTGGCACAGAATAAGCATTTTCAAACCCGGACTGCGAGACACAGTGTATAAATACATGAAGAAGGGCTCTAGAGTGTATGTCACTGGTAAAATATCGTATGGTGAAGTGAAGACAGATGATGGTCAAGTCAGAACAGCTTCCACTATCATAGCCGATGACGTCATATTCTTTCAGTCACAGCCTGAGATGCCTAGAGAATAGATTTGAAAATATTCTGCTAAAGACTGTTTACTAGTTTTAAGTTAAAGTGCAAAGATGTGATTTAGATTGATTAAAAGAATACAGATTACCTATTGCTTGGAAAATGTGTACTTTTTTACTTACAATAACTTCTACCTATCCTGTTTGTGTAGTGTTAGCTTACTATTTTGTTTAGTTAATAAAGGACTTGCTCAGAAAAACAAAAATCTATCTTAACATACCTTTAATAACCTTTTAACTACAATCACTTTTTGCCCTGAATGGCCGAATTTTCCAATGTCCTCATAATGGTGTAAAATATATTACTCTTGTCTTTCTTAATGGTTACCCTATTTAGTTATCAGGTCAGGGCCTCAGAGGCCTTATGGCTAACTCTTAACGCGGGCTCGAATTAGCGTTGAAACAGCGCAGTTCGGAAAATCACGCTCAACCTTAACGCGCTACGACATGGTTTGCGGTCGCGCAACTTTTCTCATCACCTAAACAGAATTGCTTATAACAGGTAGCCGTAAGGCCCCAGAAGTTTAGTGGCTAAAAGTGCGGCGTGCTTCAATGTTTAGTTTTGGGACCATTATTGGCACTGCCTGAATGGGTGTTCCCCGATAGTTACAATCTGGGTGTCTTCAAGTCAAGAGTGAATCGGTTTCTTCTAGGGAAGCGTGATCCACCGTAGGCTGCATCATCGCTTAACATCAGGCGAGTTGGCGGCCAAGCGCAAACCTAATTTGCAATAAATAAATAAAAAACATTATTTTCATTTCGAAATTGCATGATAGGTAAGGTACGTAGTCTGATAGGGTTTAATAAAATGAAATTGAGTAACATTATCTTCATTTATTTAAGTTATAATGATCTGACACAATTTTAAATCTTTTTTACCGTATTGTGTACAAGTTGGAAGTAATGGCTCCAGCGCCAAATAGAAATAGATGTAAAAATACAAACTCAGTTGTTATTGAACTTACTTTAATATACTAGGTACTTTGATAAAGCTCCACATTTTGTTTTACAAATCATACATACACTCTCTTTACAGTCATTTCTTAACCTAACTTACACGAGACCTAAATTACTATTTACAAAGAGAACGTTCTCTATACTATAACATATATCTACGTTGATAAAAGAGATCACAGAAAATTGTAGCTGGAAATTTTTGAGTTAAGAGTTCTAGCGTATTCTACATTTTGTCTACCACTTTACTTTTTTATCACAGTGGATGATCATTTATACTTTTTCAAGGCATTTGAAATATTTTTTGATTAACCATCATTATTGTCTTTTGATTAGTATGTACGATTGTTGAATCTTCTAAGTTTAGAGCTGCCAATATTTAAATCAACTTATATTGTGGTAATGTCAACTTGCTACAATCGAAATATTTGCCAAAAAAGATCAAATGGAAGACAATTCAAACTACTATTTCTATAATTATAACTTTTGTTTTTAAATCCAGTTTTCGCTTGTCAGCACTCTTTTTTTGCAAATTCAAAGTATATTATAAACCATTCATACATCTAACTTATTAAATTACGCAAATGCATTAACAAGTGCGTACGCGCACCTGTACGGATAGTTTACAAGTAATGTTTTGGCAACAACTCTAACTCTTACTGCAATAGCAATACCTTTAGCCATCTACGTAGAAATCTGCGTCGATGCCTTTAGCAGGAAAGTAAATGATGTCAATTGCACAAAATCTATTAATATACATATTTAGCTCAAAATATTTTCATATTCGAACATCATCTTTAACAGGTAATTGACACTAAGTTATAAAATCACTTGGCACAAAGGCAAAGGTCCATACCCTGTTAACTCCAGTAACCATTCTAAATCTGTCAAAGTACTCTCAGTAATTGTTTTAAAATTATAATAATCACGAAATAATATTTTAGAGGAAGACTGATATCCTTTCTGAGAGGAATTTGACTAGAACTTTAGTGGGTGGAGCCGGTTGCACACTATTCATATGTAATTTTAGTCGTATTGCACTGTGAGTGTCCCACGTATAGTCTTAGGTAGTGATCATTGTTCACATTTTTCACTTAGATTGAGAGCATAGTGGTCGGCCGTATATTCAGACTCTCGCTTCATCATCATGTTCTCCCCGATGAGGGCACTAATGCGGTGCTTGTCATGCTGTGGTGGCGGCGCGTTGTCAGGCCGCGCTCGTTTCCTCCACGGCTCTGCAGCGGCCATACTAAGATCAGTAGGCATGTCTTCGTCTACGTTATCTTCTTCGCAACGTTCTTCTTTCATCTCGGTCTTAACCACAGCTTGCGGCACGACACGCGTAGGACTCATTTGCTGTCTCAGCAACGAGATATTTTTAATATTTTTTAATTCCGTTGGATTTCTTAGAAATCTGGAAGGAAAAAACATTGTGGTTATTATCAGTTTCGTTGATAAATGCCGGTCGTAAGGTCGCAATCGGTATCTTCAATAAAATACTTACTGGTAACAATGACGTTCGCCTTGGACTTTCCGGAGAATGTTGACACGATAATAGTATCTTAGAGCACGTGACATCTTGTCGTAGTTCATCGATAGATGATTCTTCTGAATTCCCCATAGTTTCGCCAATCCAGCAGGATCTACTATTTTGAATACACCAGTTTCTCGGTTCTTCCACGCGATGTAGTTGGTGTAACGTTGAGTAGGATCATTGAGTAGTTGCTGGAGAAAATCCCATAACAGCCTGCCATCTGAAAATTAATGAAAGTTGGTTAGTCATCAAGTTAAAATAAATGAATGACTGATTAAAGATCATTATTTTATATTTTCTAAACTTACTTGTGTTGGATTCGGGCATATCGTTGGGGAAGAATTCTCTATGTTGTGTACGATAGTGCGAATGTTGTGGCACGATGTGATTTTGTGGGGCCGGGCTTGTCAAAGGAGTATCTTTAGGAGAGCGCGGCGTTTGAGCAAAATGTGCTTCTTCATCCGAATCCGAGTGGTTGCTTCCAGAGCTTGCTTGAGTATTAGTAGCAACTACGGGCCCGTAGGATTGGCCATAACTAATTGTATCTCCTCTTTGCGGGCTTCCTGAACTGTCAACTGAGGGCGCAGGACTTAAGGTAACAGAATTGGGTTGTGCAGCCGCTGCAGCAGCGCTGTGGAAGTGATGGAAAGTATCCACTGCCCATGTGGGCGTAGGTGGATGTGAATGAGGTGACGGTGGGTAAGGAGCGGCGCGCGCTGTTGGTGTCACTGGGGAAGAGGGAAGGCGTCCCAAAAGTGCTGCATCGCGCACTAGCATTTGAAGAACGTTGTGTAATACGTCTCCAGCGCCTGGGCAGCGTTCACCCAAATCCGTTTTGGTCAAAAGACACAATGCCTTGCCTGCGAAAAAGAAAACATGTTTACTTAAACATCAATCAATAGATTATTACACCATATTATCGGCTCGAAATATTAAATTACCGTTCATTTGGAAAAGGTCCATGTCGAAGTTCGGGAGGTCGAATTCTCTTTCGCACCATTTCAGAAAGACGACAACGTCATCTCTTGTCCATAGTCTGGGTTCTGGGGGAAGGCCTGCGGGCAGTTGCGCCTTTGTATCGCCGAGTGGCGACGGGGGCGGTGGAGCCCATGGCAACGGGTATCTCCACAAGAGTTCTGTCGGGCTGAATGGCAGCGGTAACCGCTCCATACTTGGCCCTGAAGGCAGTTGAAGGCTGACCACTTTCATCACGATTATCTGTAAAAAAATATATTCTTCTATTAGATAATATATTTTGACGCCCGACTATGTTGTTGATATGACTCCGTTTCTTTCCTTGAATTGGAGCTATGACTTTGATTTTGTTGTAATATTTATTTGTATTAAGTGTAATAGATAAGTGGTGTGACTATGACTCATGTAAAACACACGTGCATTTTTCCTTAATAGCTATCATAAACGGTCGCATCGCTACTCGGTCACAGATGGCGCTATTGATCGAATCACATTCTGCTGGAAAAATTCGAAAAGGGTTATCAGCTTCACCTTGTAGCTTATAATAATATAGAAAGAAATTGCATCTCGATAACATTGTGTTATATAAACCAATATTTTTACGGTCGACTTCATATAATTTTACTTGACCGTAAAAATGCCTATTTCTTTTATACATTTGTTATTTACAGCCGATTATATAATTTGAATTGACCTATAAACGTTTTTTACTCAAATAAAGCAAAGCTATCGATTTATATAATATTCATTTGTGGTTCTATTTACGTACGAGGTAGGTTTTCTATACCTAAATTTCTTAGTCATCGGAAGTATAAATTATCCCTCAAAGGACCTAGTCGGCAAAATTTTGCTTTTATATGTATATCGCATTCTCTTATCGTAAAGAAGACTTGAACTAAACCAATTCATATAATGCGTCTATAGACAGATGCTAAAAAATAGATTAATTATAAACCTAACCTTAGTCACTATGAAGGTAAACGTAAAGAATTTGCAGTTCAAGTTCAGGCCATAAATTAGCAACAACTTAAGTATTAGTTGTTCATTCATATTTATTTTGCTAAATAGGTTCCAAAACTAATCCTATACATATCTAAACCTTCGCCTATTCTCATGCTTTTAAATATTAAATAAGTTTTGTAATCAGTTTCGTAATAACTAGTACATTACATAGGTACGTTAGCGGTAATGTTGTTTTAATTAGTAACAAAGTTATATGATTCATACCAACTCGTATTAGATTTAAATTAATGTATCTTAAGAGTCAGTTTCCATTCCAGGCTATGTATATTTACCATATTCCACTACATCGTCACTTAACATCTGGTAAACTCAAACGTCTACTACCTATGCCAACTAATTTAAAAAACTGTCAGTAAATAAATAATTTAATTTGATTATTACAACATGGGTGTTTCAGTTCTACTTTAACCCCTTGACAAGGATAATGTAACATAGAACCATGGAAATCATGGTTGCGGCAAGGTTCTACGGACAGCCACCTGTTAGCATTTTTTATGCAGCTCATTGAACAAAAGCCGAGAAAGGGAATCGTTGTATTAGGGGAGGCCACAATACAATCCCTTGCTTTGATTCTTTAGATTGTGATGTAGGTACACTGCACCATAGTCGGTTGTTTAAATATCTATTCCGGTGATGTGTTTACGTTTGTGACGTATAAGTTTGTGTTGTTCATTAGATCCCCAGCCTTAGTAACACGAACATGCCTATGTGGTTCTTCCTGTTTGCTGAGTTCTCATTTGGTAGGTATAATCGCTTTTTTCCTAAAGTTATTAGAGGTAGCAGCGATAATGGACATGAGACCGGGTAATAGAGTCCCGGGTTGTATGAAAGCGATGACACGTTGATTTGGAGTTACTAAGGGGCCGTAATTCGTATAGGATTCAGTTTAGTGGTTGTGTTGGATTTCAAAATCTTTAGGCACTATATAGTTAACCTTATCGGGCGCGGTCGGAAATGCGCGAGCCCGCGATAGCGCGTTCTACGATAAGCACCGCTACTTACCGGCTGAGTTGATCCGGAACTGGTTGTGTCGTCGCAATCCTTTAGGTAGACGATGAGTCCAAATATCAGCACATGGTCTTCACAACACTAAAAGCACAGTATCCAGTGTCCACTGAGCACCAAACACACGCGATGCAGCGGCGGTCCCTCCAAACGTGTCGTGTTACGGCACACCGTAAACCAGCAGCGTATCTGAGGGATCGAGCACGCAGACTAGCGTCTCGGGAGGCTCTTCGACGCGGACTGATGTGATGCGGTGGTGGCGCGGGTGGACGGACGCGCGGCCGCCACTCCCCCCGCGCACCCGCCCGCCCGCGCCACCTCACACACTGAGATAAAACTTCGGGAGCCAGACCAAGTCCCATTTTTAACTGAACGCATGAACATTGTTTCCGCAAACCGTTATCGCGGTACGTTGACGGACGGCGCCCAGCAACTGGTGGCATTCATTACTGATTATGAAAATATGTAGTACCTGTTGTATCTATCAATAGACAGCTGTGTCTAAATAGGATACTAATATTTTGAACTCGCGTGTTCTTGCCTAGGGCACGCGGAAGTGCTTGTGTGGCAGGATTACGTCAGCGCGCCAGTTTTTAATAACTCAATATTTCCTTGTTTGTAAAGTGCCACAAGATTCGGCTGTGATACCGAATGCCTGAAGTAACTTTGTTGAATTTCCGGACAGATTATTTTATTTTAATGATAGGTACATAATTAAATTAATTGTCTCGTATTCATGACGAAATTTTATAACAATGTAGCAAAGGATACCTACGATGATAATGAAGACAGAAAGACAAATAAGTCTTTTACTGTTATACCTACCTAGATCCTAGCCGAGTTTTTTCAACAAGGATGCAACCTAAGTAGGTGGTACTCGAAGATAATTCCGTGATTTCACAGCAGCACTGAGACAAAGCACAGGAAATGTCTCAGCAGCCGGCCGGCAGTTTCCTGGTGTAGAGTGAGACAATATGAGTACTAACCGGTTTGAGCTGAGCTCATTCGACTCGGCTACTTGCTTATAGTTTGTGGTCATTGTGACGTTATAGAATATCATTATGAAGGTATCGGATGTATATCGAGGCACATTTGAATTCCTCGAATCTTATCTTATTTTGGCCTCTCCAAAACGGCTGGATGGCACAGACATTCGGGAGATGCGATGTTCGTGAATCATGGCAGGTGAATAGTTACATCATTTGGCTAACGTTTCTCGTTTTAGACTAGCAGTAGCAGACGAAACGTGTTGTTATAATATGCGAGTGTAGGTCGAGATAATGTTGTGTGCGCCCTGGCCGCCGTCCCACTACCGGTTCGAGACAGAAATATTCGGCAGCCAAGACGGAAGTGGCCTCGGAATCTTTACCTGTTGCTCCCTTCGCCCGCCGCGCACTCTCCGCTATCTCCGTCTCCCTCTTGCCCACAGGTTGTGATGCTATGTCGATGTCGTCAACACCACAGTTCGTCGAAGAGTTATGTACAGTCATTTGGGGAATAAAAGGCTGATGTTCGGTTAAACGTGACCGTGACCGCAGATCTTGCTTCTGCTTTCTTTGTTAGCATTCTTATACCTATTACGCGTTTAGTGTTGCGTGAACATTATCTCAGCTGAGACGTTATCATTATTTAGTATTGTTTACTCAACTCCGTGTGGAATAAGGCTTTCATGGATCTTGCATCAAACAAATTTGTTTTCCGCGTTTTTACCTCGTGTTGGCGTTTTGGGTTTAATAAACCTAACCGATGCTATATTTAACAAGCAAGTTTTCGGGAAACGTTTTAAGTTTAAGTTGTCATTCGTATCATATTCTTATAACTGTTTCTTCAAGTAGAATGTCTAGTCTAACTATATTTGTTGTTTTTAGCGAATTGTACGTTTTCTTTCTTACTTTTGCGATGAAAGAAGACAAATATTGAAGGTATTGTAGGTAGATATTCATTACGGCGGCGGCTGGACGTTCGCTGTCGACGATATGCGACGTGATGACCCGTACGGAATGCAGCGGGCGGTCGGACTCAAATCCGAGCACATGCGGAAGTGCCAGAAATATAAGTCGCTGCTTGTGAACTCAGTTGCAAGACACCTATCGGTGTAGCTTGACTAATTCAACCTAATTTCTTTGTATTACTTAAATTCAACCTTATGTCTTAACAGTTTTACTGGCTTTATAAACTTGTAACTTGACTTCTTAACATAAATGAATTTCGTACCAAATTTATCAAGACTTAGCTTAACTTAGTTTTCAATGGACATCAAAGGTGTTTCTCAAGTCTTTATATTTTATAGTTTTTTTTTATTGTGTGCTTTTAGTGATGGTAATACCATTTTAATTTGAATAAAATTTTCCACCTTAGAGGATGGAAAATGTATGGATGAATATCGTTTATTGAATTTCACCTAGGCATTACCCGTGAAGTAGTTTTTAATGTTTTTTGAAAAAAATATACGTTATCTAATAATTATTTAATGTATATTTTTTTCATTAGATTCTAATTAGTAATACAGCTATTCCTTAATCTGACGGCTAGTCCCAGTCCCAGTGCATCTTTTTTTAAGTTTTATTACAGAATACACCATATTAAGAATCTAACTGTTATGAAATATTGACATCGATTCTGTTATATCATTTTCTATAATTATCAATTAAAAAAACCGACTTCAAAATGAGTAAATACGCAATTTCCTTTCTCGGATGGCATATTTTTTCACTTATTTTGGTTTAAAAACCAAACTACTAGACCGATTTTGAAGAAATTTATGCTTAAGTGAAGTGACCATCTCTGATGTATGGCCTACCAAACAAAAAAGGAAAAATCAAAACCAATTCATAATTGGCGGAGATATCTGTGAACATAAATAAATAAATAAAAGTGGAACATAGAGCAACCGCCGTTTATGAAGTTGGTTAAATAAAAATTAAATTTGACCGCTTTCAAATTTTAGCTATTCTTTTTTCACTTAGTATTGAAATGAAAAGAGACGCAGATAATTTTAGTCCTGTTTAGTTCAGCGAGTGCCACAACAGAATCGATGCCAGTGGCATCAATTCTGTCGTTCCTAATTTGGCAGGACTAAAATTATTTCTTCTCTTTTCATTTCAATACGTCAGAAAAGGATGGAAAAAATTTAAGAGCCATCATATTTTGTAAAAAAAAATGCTACATTGTCAGAAGAATATATCTTTATTATTCTGTGATCAGAATAGACGTCATTATCTTTCATAATTGTCATGCTGTATCATAAAATATAGTGTATTGGTAATTCAAAATCAGCCGTGAAAATTAAGGTGCCGTGGGAATTGTATTTAAATATGCTGAGGCAATCCTATGCTTGTACCTAGTAAGTACCTACTCAACTAAAGTAACATACAGTTATAAATGATTATTTACGGGATATTTACCGTGGTAAGGTTATGGAACGAGATCCCGATATTTCGGCGCAATTACACGCACCACGTTCACGGGAAGACTGACGAAAGTAATAAAGTAACGTGTAACAAATTTCAATATATCAAATTACTTGATTACTTGCTGTATTGTACGAGTATCTAAATTCATCCGAAACAATAATGCTGAAAAAAAATCCCGTTCGTAGGCAGAATCTGAATCAAAATATGGGAATCATACCTATTAATTATGACAGAATAAACATAATGTACGCCTACATACTCGTACTATAAATGGATATAATGAAATCGTGTATGGAAATTCGTTAATAAGTTAAGCAAAACTTCTGATAAGTAAATAAGATTCTGAGAAAGGAAAATATTCGCACTTCGTGTGTCTAATAGATTTTCCGTGACTGCCGATACATAAAAATACGTATATATTTAAAATTACAATACCTACTCCTTACCTTAGCAATAAGCATCTTAATGGCATATGATATAGTATATCATATACGAATATACGAAAATTCAACGGATATTATTACGAAACGAAAGACAGAATAGTTTCAGCCGGAAATTAATACATGCGGAAAAAGGAAATTGGACAGCGAGGCGGTGGTTGCCTACTGGTACCGGAAACGGGGGAACGGGAGGGGGAGGGCAACCTCTTCGTACTTCCGGTTATGGTCGTGCCATAAAAGCAACTAACTGAAATATTTTCATACACATTACACTATGACCGAATTACAGATATGTTAAGGCAAACCAGTATAATTTGTCTCAAGGCATTTTGTTATTATTGGCCACATTTTTGTCTATCATCGTCAGCCAGAATATGTCCACTGCTGAACATAGGCCTTTCCCTTTGATCTCCACACTGAATGACAGCCTGCCATCTGCATCCACTGGATGCCCGCGACTCTTACGATGTCGTGGGTCTATCTAGTGGGAGGCCTACCTATGCTGCGTCTTCCGGTTCGTGGTCTCCACTCAAGAACCTTTCTTCCCCATCGGTTATCGGTTCTTCCAGCGATGTGGTCTGCCCATTGCCACTTGAAAATTTTAATAGCTATGTCGGTGATTCTGGTTCTTTGGCGAATATCCACGTTCCGGATTCTATAGTGCAAAGAAACTACAAATATAGCTCTCTCTATTGCCCGTTGTGTGTCTATGAGTTTTTCCAAAAGGCCAACTGCTAATCACCATTCACCTCGTCTCATTACCATATGTCATCACTGGCAACACACACTGGTCAAGACCCTTGTCATTAGGCACTGTGGTATCTTGGACGAGAAGATCTCACGTAATTTCCCGAACGCTGCTCATCCGAATTGGATTCTTCGGGTGACCTCTTTGCCTAAGTTGGTCTTACCTATCTGAACAATCTGTCCAAGTTAGGTGTAATGGTCAACAATTTCAAGAGTATCATTCCCAACAACTACAGGCACGGGTTGAACATGGACATTGGACATGATTTTTGTCAATGGTTAATGTAAACTAATACGCGTGCTCTATCGTAGACCGCATCATCGCTTCACATCAGGCAAGATGGTGGTCAAGCCTAAGCCAATTAATTGATAAATAAATAAAACAAGTGTTAAAATTGTTTAACTACATTTAGTGTTGTCGATTTAATTTTTATTTTGGTGCTTTTTCATGTTATAAAATAAGCTAGTCTGGCTCTGGTTTGGCTTTATATATATGTAAAAAAAGACAATTATCGGTACCTACTATTCGTAACAATACATACAATTTATCATTACCTATGTTGGATATCTCTTATCAATATCCTGAACAAATTTTGATATGAAAGAGTTGGTAGATACGGATATTGATAAATATATTTGTAACTAGTGTTGTTGCCCGTGACTTCGTACGCGTAGATTTTCATATAATATTTTTTAACCCTTTTTGCCTCCCCTAATCCGCCCCTTGTGCAAAATAACATAGCCTATACTTCAATCTGGTCATAGCTAAGCATATTCGTGAAAACCACATTTAAATCCGTCCAGTGGTTTAGGAGATGTCCTAGGGCAAACAAACAAAGAAACAGATAGACAAAATTTCTTAAAACTGTCAAAACGTGTTCAGCTGTTTATTTTAAGACGCTCTGTGTTTTTTTTTTATATTTCGCAATTACGGTTTTTTTATCTCTACGTTTTTATTAAATGTCTATAGTATAGATAGATATAATTATACACACATTTTTACTAAGAAATTGGTGGCAGCAACAAGTAAATATATCAATCGCTACATCAATTATCGCTTATCTGTGGACATCATGAAAATCAAACCACTTTTAGGAACGTGTTCCCTTTTAAATTATTTTGATATAGGTATTCATTCGTTTAAGAAACGTGATGAGACACGAATATCTTATCGTTATCGAAGATGGAAAGCGTTGCGAATATGTGCCGGAAGCGCAAACCGGACACCGCGTCATTAAAATTGCAAGCGTATGGAAATGGCAACGCTTCCTATGTGGTGACCCGGTTCGCTAATGTAGCTAGACTGGTTTAATTTAACTGCTGAACGGTTAGGCACTCATTACTCAAGACGTTAAAGATAATTGCGCAGTCAATACACACGTATTAACTGTGGATTATTATTACAGTTCAGCATATGATATTGTTTTGCATTGTAAGGTGTAATTTAATCTCACAAAGTACACAAACTTGTTCCAAGTATTTTAGCTGGGCAGATTTTACAAATGTAATTCCCCAGCAAAAATTCTTTTTAAACTGACTAATTTCGATATTAACCTAACGCCGGTCACTAAAAGCGGGGTTTCCCAAAAATGCGTGACTGAACGGGTGTGTTTACAAATTCTCAAATCGCTCAGAAATTTTGCAAGTTCTTTAATCCGAACGCACTTCCGACCGCACGTTGCTATAGATAGTTGCTAGTCCGCGACCCCGTTTCCACTGTTGTTATTCTCGCATTACATAATCCTGTGCCAGTCAAAACTAGGCAACGATGTCACGCCGAAAAATTGCGCCACTTGCAGCCTAAAGAACAAATTCGCAGGCCGGTTATTATATTTTATTATTGGGTAACAGTTACGGCTTACGACCTTTTATGGTCGTACAGTTGAATGTATTGACCTTTTCGATGCATATTAGAAGTTAGGGTTTTAAGTGACATATCTAAAATATTCCTATGTTTGTTAATGAGGTTTAATTAATGTCAGCATAGCAAATTGTATGCTTTCTTCCGGTTCCTTATTACGTAATAGGTCGTGACACCAATTGTTTCATTCTGTTCACAATTACCGCAATAAAAGTTGTTTTCCATAATATATATCCACGTGTGGTTAATTGTATTGAGTATAGAGCAGTCGTAAGTTTTGACTTAAAATGTTGAATGTGCACTTTATTGACTATTAAATATTTATTGAATACATGACTTTTTTATGTACGTACCTCGACGATCTTATTGTGTTCTACTGTCCACTTTAGATCCTCCGAGGTTAAAGGTAATTATGGTGGGCTAAGAAATCGTTCACTTCCGTCGACCTCAGTTGTGCTGATTGCGATGGCAACCACTTGAAGTCACGCAAATCAAACAATATTCAAATACAACTTCTGACTCATTAGCATTCTTACTTAGCACATAAAAATCAACATTTTGCAGGATGAATTTGGAACGAAAATTAAATAAATTTTTGAATTTTGTTACTTATTGCGATCTAGACATTTTTTAAATTCTTTTTTTATCCCATAGGTGGCAAACAAGCAGACGGGCCGCCTGATGGTAAGCAGTCACCGTCGCTTATGGATACTTGTATCACCAGAGGCATTACAAATAGTTTGCCGATCCTTTAAGACTCTATTAACTTGCCTTTAGAAAAACCAGTTTTTTTTTTGCATTTCTGTAAAATAGTTTTAAGTAAGTAACATAGGTAGGTAACTAGGTAATTATACTTAATCGGATTATCCGGCTAATTTTGGAATCTCTAGTCTAGTTTATTTTACATACCTATTATACATAAAAAAGTACTTATACCTAATTGTATTATTTAGGTAATTTTGGAATCTCTTGTAACATAAAAGTTAAGAAAAATATTTTTCTTATGTAGATATAATATCTACCTTCTTATATATTTTTTGTCTACTAGATGCCCGACAGATTACTCCTTATAACATCAGCTATCTGCTACTGAAAGTCCTGTCATAATCAGTACTGCAGTTTTGGAGTCCATAGAGAATATACATATAAATACACACATCGCTTTTTTTATAGATAAGATTAATATAATATATTTTTACAAGACGTGCTTCCCCTAAAATGCAAATTTTATGAATAATAATAAGAATTAGGCATATAGAAATCAATAGCAGCGGCAGAGCTCTGAATGGACAATTAATCCATGATTTTAACGAGCATCCCCCTGGGCAAGTCTGAGCGCACAAGTGTCACATGACAAAAAGACCCTCCGTTTATTCCAACTCGACCGTCAACGAAAAAACGGGCTCAGGAGAAGGGAATGCACCCTGTATAGATGAGGGCACAAAACGGCATTAAGTTTTTGTGTGCCTTTTACGTATCGACATTGTGTTGTAGAAAATTTAAATGATAACAACTAAAACAGCATGGTCAACAGCTTAAAAAAAATCCTTCTTCTTCAGTATTTTTTATCTTTAAGTGCATGCATGCCTAGACCATCAAATTCTTGTGTAGAAGTTTAGTCCATGGCCGGTTTGTTTTTTACTATATTTGCATGCCTACATAATTTTGAATACATATTGAATGTATTCAAAGTTGCGCTTAATTGTATTGTTAAGACTGCAGAAGATGATGCTACTTGAGTTAGAAGCCATAAACATATCTCGTGACACATAAAGTACGTGTCGTAAAAAGTGTATCGTCTGGGGGCTCACTTGGTATGTCCCAATCAGGCCATGTGCGCGCGGTCCCACGCATAGTTGACGCACAAGTGTGCGCCAGCGCCACATATCTACCATGGATGTAACGATGTATCTACCTAACAGTTGATATAACAGCTTCCAATGTGTGCGTGAGCTGCTACTTCCTGGTACAGCGCGCGAGACGCTTTATTTAAATTCTTCCTTTGTGTGCGTACGCAATATTATTTATATTCTGCCACTACTTGCAGGATAGCACCTCTACGATACAAATATTACATTAATCTTGCATGTGTGTATCGAGTCTTTAATCTTCATTGTACTTCCTGATCATGTGTCCGTGTGTGCGTGAGCCACTTGTTTGAATGCTAGGGCGACTTTATCTCAGTGAGGGATACATACAGTGCAGAGTCCAATTACAGTAAGGTGGGGCATGGTTTAACACATTCGATTTTATATTAGGTTTGCAAAGCAATGATTACTCATCTTTCACCACTACTTCCTTTAGTTAACATTTCGGATGCTAATCAAATACATTGAATAGCAAGCCGCGACATTTACGAGCATCATTTCTGCCCATATCGATATCACAATTGCATATTAGGAAAGTAACATACTACTTCGAGCAAACAAAACAATGAACGTTTGTTTATAATTCGCATTGGAAACAGGAAGTGTAAAGTCCGTTGTGGTGTGTCTCAAGCATGCGCTGTTCGCGGTATGAAACAATACAAGTTCCGCTGTATTTGCTAAACTGTACTCCTTTCAGGAAGTGACCACAGCTATTGAGTTGCTTAAACTATTTGCTGAGAACCGTAATATTGCGTGGCTTTAATAATGCCGGCATTCTAGAAGGAAGTAGTTACCTACATCTAAATATGACTTTATACTGACATTGGAGCAAGCATATCTCATTGCCTACTTAGAAAAAGCTATACTTATCATGATCTATTTTTGGAAATCATCAAAAGGTCATAATATTAAAAAAAACATCCATGTCATGTCGATTGTTGAGCCATCGCATTGCTCGAATGACCACATAATTTTGGAAGCATCATATACTAAACTTTGAAGTTTACTACGGTTTATGTGATTATTATTAGGACATTTACCGTGATAAGGTTGTGGATGGAGTTCCCGATATTGCGGCGCAGTTAAAAGCACTAAGTTCACTAGAAGACTGATTGCTGAAATATCGGGAGCTCCATCCACAACCTTATGACGGTAAATATCCCGTTAATAATCATATAACTGTAGTATCCGTGAAGAGTTGTGTAAAGTTACATAGTATAAATCGTAATTTTCCACCAAGTCGCGCTCTGCACTAGCTATGCAAGTGGACAGATGCACCTCATGCACGAAGCTTGCACAATCGGGAGGGTCCGTCCATTCGCACTTCGAGAGGGAGCATCTATGAATGCTGCCCCATGTAGCTCCCATCTGTCGCCGTCGCTCGCTTCGGATTAGATACATCGTCATTAATTGATTCTGTTAAGGGTTAGGGATTACTTTTTGAATGTGCTCTGCACATGTCGTTTTAAAAAACTCTTATTTTCTGTGTTTTTGTTTTGTACTTGTCATGACGTTGCGGAGAATATTCATAAGCATGGTGTTTTTTGACGTCAATATGAGAAGGATATTTATAACAAATCAAGATTGTTTTTGAACTGGAATTCTTTCTTTAATCTATCTATATAAATTTATCGCCGAAATGTATGTACGCGCATAACGAATGACTGCACCAAATTAGATAATTCTTTTTTTTTTGTTCGTTATTGTACAGAATAACGCTTGTATATTTTTTTTTAAATCTAATATATTTTTTTGGTCTTATACTACGCGAGTGACGCCGCTGACAACAGCTAGTAGATAATAAAATATGATTGGCATCCAACTCTTAATTGAATTTGTGATGTGATCGAAAATGGAGCACGCTGATCTAGAACAATTCTATTCACTATAAAGATGCTTATAATATCGTTTCAAGGAAACGTGATAGGTTATATGATTTATTAACCGGGTTTTTTTCTTTTAGTTCGAGTTTCAGTTATAGCTTTAGCAAAATACTAAGAAAGAGGGTAGATCGCTTTTTATGCACCTAACTTTGAACTTTTCGACCAAAGCACCCGCATGCTTCAGTCTGGGAAGAACGCTGAATGAACTAACTGCGCCGAAATATCGGGAGTGCCATCCAAAACCTTATCACGGTAAATATTCTGTTAATAATTATATAACCTACATAGGGTCCTTCAAAAAGCGAGTTAATAGTCTTAAAGGGTCAGCAACGTATTTGTGAAGCCTCTGGTGTTACGAATAGCCATAGGCGACGGCGACTGCTTACCATCAGGCGGCCCGTCTGCTTGTTTTCCATTTATGGCATTAAAAAAATTTGTGAACAACCGTGACATTTTAAAACAGTGTATTAACTTTAGGAGGTAGAGAGTAGGTAGAGTCCTCCTTCGGGAGATCCTTCCTGTCAAGGTATTTTTAAAGGCTACTATACGATTAAACTATTTTCATGGGAAGTATTATTGTCTTGTCTAACTGTTTGTTTTGAATTTCAAGGTCATTGATCCGTGTTGACCTTGGTTGAAATTGTCTTATATTGACTTTAATGTTTAATAATCGTTGCTGTATTGTACATATCCATTCTTCTTCCCCCATTTGTGCAGTAGATATCACGTCAATAATTAAATATGGATATTGTGGATGTTGAAATATACTGGGTGATTGGTTAGAGTGTAACCGTTATTGAAATATTCGGGGACATCATTAGACTCATCTTTATGAATAATCTTAATATGGGACCAACCGTGAAATTACGAAAAAATGATCAGCTGTTCCATACATTTCGACGAGTGTCAATGTAATTTTTAGAGTTTCGTAAGGGTTTTGTACCCAAAGGGTAAAACGGGACTCTATTACATACTAAAGCTCCCCTTGTCCGTCTGTCTGTCTATCCATGCGAAGCCGGTGTGGGTTGCCAGTTATGTAATAAATAGGCTTGCGTTTGACTACCACCTCGCACGCGTTTGATATACCTATTACCTAGTGTCTCAAAATAATAAAACTCAGTTTTACAGCTGGTAAAGGTTGTTTCCGGATACAGAGCCAGATTAGTTTGCAGCAGTGTGCAATGTACTCGATAATGCAATTACTGTGGTTACGCATGTTTGTTCTCGATGGAGGAAAGTCGGGGGACCAACTTTGTGGGGTTTCATGTTTGCGCAGTGACGTAATCACGAGCAAACAACTTCATGGCTGGAAGATTTAGTTATGCAATATTACTGAACCAAAAGCAAATATCCTAATACATAACTCAGTAGGTTTTTTACCGAATCAAACACGTGCTCTGAAAATTATAAAACAAGATAATCTTTCCTCTTACTAATATTATAAATGCGAAAGTCATCATCATCATTTCAGCCTACCATGTTCCCACTGGGACTCAGGACTTCTCTCAGAGAGAGATAGGGAGAGAGGATAGGCCTAAGTCGACCATGCTGGCCCAATGCATGTTTGTGAATGTTGAATTTTTTAAGTTCTTGGACATACCAGTTTCCCCACGATATTTTCCTTCACCGTTTTTGAGCGATGGCATCGAAACTGCACATACTCGTAATTTATTTAAGTACTAAATAAGTCATTAGTGCAGGGTCGAGGATCGAACCGGGTGCCGTCACATTGTAAAGCGGACACGCGACCCGGTCAACCACCGTCGCTTTTAATACGAAAGTGTGTTTGATTTGTTCATTTTTCACGCAGCAACAGACTTTTTGCATATTGATTTTTGGTGGCTCGGTGAATGTCATAGGATATTGACTACCCCGGTGGCTCAGTTCGTAGTGAACCTACCTTCTGCGCTTGGGTGGGTTCGATTCCCACCTAAGACAAACATTCATGTGATGAACATTTGTGTTTATTCTATGTCTGGGTGTTAATATGTATGTAAGTATGTATTTAAAAATATATATGTACGTAATCAGTCTCTGGCAGCCATATTACAAGCTTTGCTTAGTTTGGGGTCAGAAGACCGTGTTTGCAAAAATATCCCAGATATTTATTTATTTTTATCCTATACAAACGTGCGGTTCCTGAAGGATTTACAACGTGGCTGAAACCGCTAAACGTAGCTAGTATCAATAAATAATAAATAAATAAAGATTGTTTGTGAGCATTGCTCCGGAAAGGAATTTCGTTGGCGGATAAACGTTATTATGGAACAGGTACCTCGCCTATAGAAAGCTAAAAAAACTTCTCGGAGCGTGAGAAGAGGGCTAAGTTCATCCCCTATCCACTCTCACCAAGTTTAACGTTATTGCAGGTGTCTTATTGTGTTGGGTTTTATATTAAATACATAATCAGGTTATACCTACCTACATTTTTATAAGTACCTACACTAAAACCATGTACCTAACCATGTTTTACACGGTTTTTGCAGGCTTGTGTGGAAAGGGTGTACCTTGTCAAAAGGGGTCCGTTGTACTCATCATTACGTTTTTTTACAATGCGACCAACCATGAAATCGCGAAAAAAATATCAACTGTTCCATACATTTTGTCATATATGATTGACCGTTTTCTATGGAACTGCTTATATATTTTCCGCGATTTCAGAGTTGGTCCCATAGTAAAACTTGTTCGTTATGATGGGTATTATGGACCCTTTTCGGCTTAGTTCACCCTTTCTGCGTAACCCTGTGTTAGCTTCACTTGTAACCAACTACCAATATAAACAAAGCGTTGGAAGTCTATTTTAACCTACTTCTAAATATCGTATAGATTTGAAACTTGCAAGTTAGGTATATAGGGCCTTCCTTTAAAACGTTACTCAAGTTGATCTATGCTTAAAAAGTCTCTCTACTTCTCGCTGACGGCAATGGTCACGCGAAAAAACGTGACAGCGCAATTTTAAGCATAGATTGACTTTGGTAATATTTTTAATTAAGGCCAATTTAGTACAATGGAGTCAGCTCCATAGTACTACTGATGGTGAAAGAAGAAGCAGCTATCTACATAGCGGAACTCTTCAATGGCTACTAGTAAATCCGGTTTTCGTTTTCTAAACTAAATTAATTATTTAAGGGTTAGCAATTTTTTTTTTTTTTTAGGATACGGGGTGACGGGACGAGCGAAGTCGCTCGCCTGATGGCACTTCACGCTTGCCCATAACAGCTCAACGCCACTCAGAATTTTGAACTTTAACAGTTCAAAACCCTGGATGGCAATGCACTGCGCTCGTCACCCCGAGATATAAGATGTCAAACCTCTGTGTGCCCTGTAATTTCACTGGAAACATTGCCCTTCAATCCGGAACACAGTAGTGTTCAAATTCAATTAAACAAGAAGTGAGATAAAAAAAATAAAAGTTTCAATTTTATTTTTGCAATTAAGTTCAAATCTAACGGCAACACTTACTAACCACAAATTATACCTAACTGATGATATACCTAATTAATTATATGTATAACCACGTATCCGCCGAAAACCCCCAAATTAATGTACTTGCATTTACGTCAGTTCTCAAAACCAAAACTACCAAAGCAGTTCAAAAGAACGCTATACGTTTTCCTTGTCATTACCAGCAGCATCCCATTCCGCAAGCAACATTAACAAAGACGGACGTAGTGAATTCATGTCACATCACCCGTGAAACCCTGGCTTTGTCCAAAGTGTGAAAGGGTTCACTCATTAGGAAGATTGCGAGGGCGCGGAGCAATGCGAAACATTGTCTTTCCTCGCATGCCACTGTGCCTTGCTCAAGGCCTCTTGACACTACGCTATAATAAACCGTATCATAACATAATCCATAGTTTTCCCCGCAATGGGTTCATCTACCTCGCCTTATAGAACAATTTATAACTAAAGCCTTAAACAAACGTATTGGCAGGTGCCTAGAGTAAGAAATAGCTTGGATATCAATATGGATACTCGCTCTTACAGTAAAATATTTAAAAAACGCGTAGTTTTTTTTTCTTACGGAAAATGCATTGCATTGCATGCATGCTTTTGACCACAATAACACGTGGTGGGAAGCGATGATTTGGTCGAAGATGTAGCTTGCTTGCCTGGGAAATAACTATTCACTTTTTCATGAACAACCCCGGAACCCGGAATGTACTTGTTCGGAAAGCTGCAGGCTGCGTCTGTCTTTCCGGACACCAAGGAGTTTACACCTCTAATGTTCGGTATAATCGAAAATAGGAGGAGGAGGGGGTGTAAACACTTAGTGCGTCTGAATAGAATTTCCACCATGAGAGAGAGTCTCCTTGTTGGCGTCTGGTACTGTTATGGAAGAATTATGATCGCTGGATTAGGTTTCCAGTTTTTGTGCACAGTGCACACTCCCTGTAGTGCATTCTGTAAAATCCGGCAGGCTCGCAACTTGACGCCGGTGCGACACTCTCAGTAGCCTGGATTCCACTAACAAGTCGTTATTAATTATTCTTTTTGCACTCCTTTCTATGGAGTCCGAAACCTGGCTTGGTTAAACGCTCAATGCATTTCCGAGTATTTTAGAGCATTTTCTTCTATAAGTCAGTATCCAGGCGACTATCGATGCTCTAGGAGCGAAGTAAGATACCTGCCATATACCAGTGCGGTTTCGGTTCAAGATTGGATGTGTCCAGTCCATACAAAATGTATACTAATCAGCAATAATATCGCGGTATATGTAGAGGTTATCATACATTACGGAGGCTACATTACGGATCAATCATGGCAGTGCTGGGGAAGCAAGGATGCGATACATTATAGCATAGTCTGAAGAAGCCTTCATTGTCCCTGGCCCGCTACTGTCTCCAGCTCTACAGCCACAGTTGCTTATTCCCAGGAAGTTTATACGGGAGCATTTTCATAAAAGAAACGAGGCTGTGTCGTGTCAGAAAGATAGTGCATTCGGGTTACGTAGACTAAGCGTGAATGGAATAACGTATTATTCCTGCTCATCAGTAATATTAACGGTGTTGATACACGGTCTGTTCTAGCAAGTATATTCAAGCTTAGTTATAGCGTCTGTCATGCTACATGTCATCTTTTTGAGCCTATTCATACAATGCCTAATGCAGCGGCCGGCAAATGAAGCGTTGATGGACGATCGTGAAAATGTACGCAGAAGGTAGACAGCATACATAATTCCACCAATGCGAAATATTTACTTTTTATTTAGCATATTTGAGAACTTATTCCGTTGGTGTAGGTATCTTAAGTAGCATTGGCCTTCGACTATAGAGAACGCCATCGGTCGCCATACCGCTGTCTCTTGCCAGCCCGCGATGTATCAAGACTTTACTTACGTTTCACTATGTATTTTATGCCATTCATTACCTACGTGCAATTCTACAATCTTCAATCTTCGTATTTTTTTTTCATATGTTACAAAACAAAAACAGATAATGTCCGTCTCCATGTCAAATTCATATCGGCTCGAGTCACGTTTTGAATGTGAACAAAGCCTGATAATGTGTGAGGCGCCGTCCAACTCGACTTGAGTCGTTCCAAGATGGCATCGAGCAGGAAGTGAAGTAGGAAAACGTTCTCGCGTCATTCAAGGTCGAGTACTCGACGGCTTCCATCCACCACATAGGCAACAGTGAGACCAAATCACCTGCAGTGTTGAATCGTAGAGCCTCTATCACATATACTTAACCGACTGACAAGTCTCTTCGAAAATGTTTAGTTCTTTCATTTTCCCACCTTTACAGATAAATTTGTCGTACGCTATGAGGCAGTGTCGTTTGACATGCCTGCATTGTTTCACAATTTGAAACGTTTCGGTTTATTAGCTTACATAATAAAGTGTCACGTATGTTACTTCCTCACTATTTGACATGGAGTTACATGTATGTACTTTCGCAAATACCGGGCGATAAAAACTTCGATTTTTTTATTCTTATAAAGTGTTCATTTAGATAGAACTCTCGTATAATACTGAATGTTTTCAAAAAGTTCGTGATCAATTTTATCGTTCCCTACCCTCTTTGCATCGGACATACTATTGATTTGACACCCTCCACGTTTATCTCTACGATACAAGTTTTTATTTATTCTCAATGGCAGGTAACGTTTGCGGTGCACAATAGCTGCGAATTTCTATTGGCTATAATATTAACTTTGGCACAAAAAGGAACATTATATTTCCAAGTACGGAGCACTTCTTCACTTCACAACAATAGATTGAATAGGAAGCGAAATGGTAAACAGTGATTCCTTTGCAAATATCACGCGAACTGAGGTGGTCAAAAATGATTATGTTGACGATATATGGAATTGTCTAGCTAAAATAGGTATGTTTGTGTAGGTAATAAAAAGGTTAATTATAGAATTCAAAATAACCCCGAAATAAAATATCAAGTATACAAAATATTAGTAGTTACAGCTGTACCTACTAGTATTTGCACTGTTTGGGTAAGCCATTTCTGTGATCACTTGTTGGTTCATGCATAGGATCAATGAATTCAATGTACCTCGATCAAAATTCGTAACGTTTCACTATAATATACGTATACCTACATGTTTACCGTACGTACATGTTTTGTAATTTGTTATGTGCCTAATAAATAAAGAAAATGCAGAAAATATTTGTTACCTTTTTACTTCTATTTATACGAGTAGGTATTCAACCGACGTTTATCTTTGACAAGGAATTAGTGCATGAGGTAGAAAAAACAGACGCGGATTTTTTTTAAAGGCTGTTGAAACTCCGGGATTTGTTTGGTACATCTACGTAGTTATATTACACTCAATGTTTACAGCATTCATCTTTTTCCCTTTCAAAATAACACATAATGCACACAACAAACAATCTAAAACTACTTACTGTGCGTTCGTAATACGGAATTCAATTAAAAACCTTTTTCGTAGAACTGGGCAAACTAAGCTCTAATAGGATATTGACCATTTCAAATCCACGAAACCATAGAACCACGCAAGGAAATAAAAGTTTCGAGTGCTTTTCGGTTATTCCTTTCTATAGATGGTACAATAGGCATTGAGAAGAAGGCTCCTTTGCGAAGGCATTACGGTTATGTAAACGCCGGCGTTTCGTATTATGCATAGTTTACTTAGAAAAATAATGATAAGCTATCGTGCTGACACCCCTAACCCCATTACATTTAGTTGATTACTGACTTTCTTACAACTCTCTTGCCTACTTTACTAAGAATGTTTTGTAGCTAGAATTTAGTAGTAGTAGGAACTTAACTATAACTATAAAAGTTATATTGTCCTCATCATATTTTTGTAGTGGTAGGACTCTTTTGTAAGGGTCCGCCTGGGGAAGTACCACACCTTTGCCAGTTATTCAACCGCCAAGCAGTAGTGTGCAAACACTACTGTATTCCGGATTGAAGGGCAATGTTTCCAGCGAAATTACTGGGCACACAGAGATTTGACATCTTATATCTCGGGGTGACGAGCGCAGTGCATTGCCATCCAACTGTTGCAGTTCAAAATTCTGAGTGGTGTTGAGCTGTTATCGGCAAGCGTGAAGAGCCATCAGGCAAGCGACTTCGCTCGTCTCGTCAACCAGTATCATAAAAATATTAAAATTGCAATGGTAAGGCATCGATATTTTTATTTATTGACAAACCAGTATATGTTGTCACAAGGAATTTCTTTGTAAAGACCAAGTTTTTGTCTATGGTTAATGCCAAACAAATAAACCAAGTGTCAACATTGTTTTACTGACTACATTCAGTGTCGTCATTAAAGAGTTTTAATTTGTCCGTCGTCTTCTTTTGACAAATACGCAGGTTTGACTATAGTTACTAAAACATTTTAACCCTTAAAATCGACATTATTGTATTGTTTCTGGTTGCAGTGCATAATATAAGGACAAGGTCCACTACGTAAAGTAAAGAAATGACGTACAATACAATTATCATAAAGCATGCTTGTCCAATTGCTTAGCGTAAAAGAGGCAAGTGGAAAGTAGGGAGGCCTATTATAGGCCTTCCTACTGTCTTTCCACTTGTCTCTAACCAGGGCCAATCCTGGTACTTGTCGAAGTCGTCCTGACAAATATAAACAAAAACATAGAAATAAGTACATAAAAATGTAAATTTACACATTTAGATAGCACTACCGATAAGAGCCGAACCAAGCATCACCTACACTCACCTTTTCGTTTTCGCCGACGCATTGTCTGCTCGCTCCATCACATCCCAAAAGATTCCTGATCATAATAATTCCGGCGAGTATTTCCATAAAAATGATTCTGATCGTTATCGCACTGAACAGGTCGGATTCTTTTTTTTTAAGTGCATCATTTATTATCTTAAAGGGTACAAAAAATGTAAGGGTCTCTAAGGCGCCGCTGAGTCCCTTCTAGGAAGCGGTCTCGGATCCGTTTGACACTCATCTGCGAGATATAGAGCGGCCACGAACACTGGACTGAGTTTTTAGATGAATCCAGTCGTGGCCGATTCGTTTTCGGCGGAGACAATGAGGTGTGAATTCACATCTTTTGCATGGACCAAAAGCACTTCAACAAGATCTTAGATATAAAAGCAATAAAGATTTCGGACCTGATACCGTCTCTGTATCTGTCAAAAGACATCAATTCTTTGTACTTTTTTTACTCTAGGTAGATCTTACCGAAAACTGATGCTGCCTCACCGTATATTTTGTTTGTTAATTCACGTGTTCTCGGGCTTTTATAAACTTTTTACGAAGGCAGCTTATGTTTGGGTTAAAAAGGGTTGTTAAAAAGGCTTTCGTTTTACGCTTACTGAATATCCTTCGACATGATACTGCCTTAATAAACGTTGGATCAAAGATTCGTACGTAACTGTCGTTCGTTGCGCAATTTCCCACAGATTCTCAAAAGCAAATACCTTTTGATACAAGACACAAAAGGTAGGGCAAGAGTCAGGTAAAGCGCCTCACGCCGCGGGGTTCCATCGCAGAAGTTTTATATTTCCGCTTCTTTGTCATGACGTTGGGGCCAATTAATAATTTCTCTGGATGACCGGAGTCATTGTCGAGCCACCTCCCTCGTTCTCCGAGCCTTACAAACGGCGAAGATTGATGAACTCCCATGCAATTGTCACATTTATCGTTTATAGACTGCTTTTTGCTTATAACATTGAATGACTTCAGATTTCTTTGTTGTGAATGTCAATTCATGCTGTTTAAAACTTTAAAACGAACTAACATAAGCTTTGGATATGATTTGCCTCAAAGCTTGTTTAAGCTTAATATTCGTTTTATGGTATGATTTGTCTTAAAGCCAGTTCAAGCTTAATACTCATTATTATGGTATCGTTTGTCTTCAAGTCAGTTCAAGTTTAATACTCTCTTTATGGTATGGTTTGTCTTAAAGCCAATTCAAGCTTAATACTCAGGTTATTGTATGATTTGTTTTCAAGCCAGTTCAAGCGTAGTACTCCCTTTATGATATGGTATGCCTTATAGCTAGTTCATATTTCTAATAGACCATTACCAAATACCAAGTGTACCTATTTAATCAGATTATTATGAGAAGGTATTCTCGATAACGAAATTAATACTCATGCAAAGTATTTATTTTTGTGTCTTGATAAGATAATGACAATTCTTGGTGTGCGCATGCAAATTCACGTTCTCGATTGACGTCAGTAATGGTTTTATATACTTACCTATTAATAGATAATGGTGACAATTACCATAATCATGCAAATAATCTGTGATTTTGGACTAGAATGTCAAAACCAGGTTAAAAGTAGACAATACAATTATATTTTCTGTTAAGTAAGTTCTTTTACTAGTAGCTGTTTCCCGCGCTTATACTCGCGATTTTAACATGTTTTCCCGCATTTTTAATCGACTGCGAAAAGAGGTAAAAAAATATTCCACTTCTAAGGGTGGAAAGTGTGAGGATGAATCCCATTTATTTAGATTTGCCCACTTTATATATAAAGTAATTCATCATCAGCTCGCCAAATATTCCACCACCATCGTATATTTCAAGCTAGTTGTATCGGACAACAGTACTTATATTCATTTAACCTTTTGTCTTTATGTTCTGATCGTTCGCACCGCGCGGCGCTTCTTGGTATTTCCTGTTTGCAAAATTAAATTCAAATGTATGCATACTTTTTGTCGACCAGTTTACGACGCGCGGCGTCTGCGCGGACGACATCAAGACGAACGCGGGAAAAAAACAGGTTCTCGAGATTGCTGGTATCTCTATCTTGCGCACTTCCTGGCACCGCCCATCGCTGCTTCATGAGCCATTCAAATTAATTACAAGTGATTAACTCTTATGATCACTCCGAATCTCCGAAAATAAACCAAAAGCTTGTCATCTCACGTTTGGAACAATATACCTACTTAATGTGTTCCCATCATTATGATTTGTTATGTATGCTCTATCAGCTGTGCTGCACCCCGTGGTTTTACTTGCGTGAACATTTCCTCACGAATTGTACATTATTCCGGGATAATTCCGGAACATGCCTCTTCAAGTATTTCTTTGCAAAAAAACACGTCGGTCCGTTGCTTTATTGCTGCGCGACAAAACTAACAAACAACTAGCAAACTCTCGCATTAAAAGTTATTAGTTTTACGTTATATTAGCAAACGCGGTGGTCAAAAGCGGAATTATTCGTGCATTTTTTTTTACAAAATTAATTGTATAAGTTGACAAAGGGCACGGACCCTGGAGTCCGTGGAGCAGCAAAAGAAAAATATAAACTTTCGCATTAAAATATTGGTAACTCTGATTAGAGTTATGTTTTTGTCGATTTTACACTGCAACATAACCATAAGCACTAACCAAAAGTGATGGTCTTAGCTCCAAAATCTTTATTTTTAAGGAGTCAGCAGTCTACTGGGGCCTTACCTGTTAGCTGAGGAGATTGGGAAAAGTTGCGCGACCGCAACGGTTTGCGGTCACGCAACTTTTCCGGCGCGTTATGGGTCGCGTGATTTTGTAAACTGCGCGTATTCGAGCCTGCGGTTAGAGTTAGGCGTAAGGCCTACTGGAGTGAGTAAGTCTCTCGTGCAATGTGTTTTGTTTTTGCTGCAATCACCGTAATAAAAGTATAATGCCGAGTTGTTTTTATACTTATTTTATAATTTTATCATAAAAGACTTTGTCTTATTGACGTGCGATAAAACACTTAATTTTTTTAAAGAGTTTTAATCATATAATCATTTTCTGTTAGATATATGTATTATTAGTTTTATATTGAAAGTGTGTACGCTATACTATACAATACTAATAATAACTGACGCTGGTAAAGCAAATTCCAATCATTCCATGACGTCATATTGACGTTAGTTTATTATTCGAAATAGTTGACAAATTAATATTGATGTCGCCAAAGATCACCGTTGGTGGTTGATAACCTCTGATATTTGCTAAGCATGTGTTGTGCTACGAACTCTTCCTCCACTTAAATATATTAATTCTGTGATGACTCACCTAAACTTAGTAAATTACTCACTCAGCTAAAGGTAAGACAGGGCGAAAAGGTAAGGGAAGGAAGGGCTAAAGGTAAGGGTGTTTTGGCGTGAACGTGAAAAAATCATGTCGCGTTGTACCATGTCATTGTATTATTTTCCAAAACTTATGTTTATCGAGAGTGTAATAAGGTCAACTCGGCGAAGACCGTCTGTCGGGAAAGATCGTACAACAAGAATTACCACGAATTCAGCAGAACTACGCAGATGGCAATACCATCACCGGAACAATAAAACCATTTAAGTTCTTATTAATTGATATAGATGGCGGTATTTATAGTGTGAACGGAAAAAAATGCGGTTGTTAATTTAGTACGGTGAGCACCTTTGCATTGGAGTGTGCCACGTGCTTACAAAAAAAAGGATTTAAAAAGAAAATTCAGATATTCAACAGATCTATGCAAATAAGTTTATTCTTCATTAATTTATCTATTTGATTATTAAATTACATTAGTATTATAGACGTTTTTTAGTAATTTATGGTTGATGAAAATAAAAACTAACCTCGAAATATGTTGCGGGGAAGTCCGTATAGGTCTTGGAGGATAATAAATGTCATATGCCGGTCTTCGCCTCTTACAGAAATCGTCAACCTTTGGTGTTTTGTTAAGCCTTTCTAGAATACCTATATAAATTATCAAAGTGTCCTAAATATAGAGTTCTACAAAGTAGCACATACTATAAAATCAAGAATATATGTCCGGATTTTTTTTAAATATAATGTTATGTATCTTGTATAATCAAAGTATATGTGTAACATATGTGTAGGTTTTCAGTTCCGTACTCAAAGGATACCAAATTCTGCTCTGTCCATTCGTCTGTCACAGGGTCAGCACAGTGAGCACACTCTCGTGAGTGACGGTGAGTGATTATTTCAACCACTCAGATTTGCTGTTATGGTCACGTGACCGATTTTCTATTGATCTGATTGGGAGAGATAATTAATTACTTATAGTCACTCACGATAGGGTACTAGGCGTAATTTATTTCAATTTTTAGTTTTAATTTATTTTAGCCATGGGAAAATATACGCGAAAAACGGAAAAAGGGTCGTATTCGAAAGAGAAATTAAAAGAAGCTATACTAGAAGTTCAAAGTTTTGCACCCCTGGAACTGCAACGTAGCCGGTCTTACCCGACAATTGCAGCATCTTGCGAAATAAGCGTAATAAAACCTTATTCCTGAGAGTTAGGGTACAAATATTAAGTTGTTACAGGAACTGGCGTTCGTACACTGATTCATTCACACAGGTCTTCGTATCTATAACTACGCCAACTACCGCTAACCAGGGAAATTTGCCACTAGACGGTCTTAACCGACATGGGAGCCAAATCCGTCTATTTCTCTGTGTTTTCAAAAATCGTTTTTATTTTCTGAACTGATAGTTTCTTTGTCATTTCGACATATTTATTGTCAGATCATCTAAATATATTATTATATAGTTTAACCAAATTTGGATTTAAGATTATAGAATAGCCACAATAAGACCATTTGTATTTTTTGAAATTTAGTATGCCGGTCTTTGCCGAGTTGACCTTAATTAGAGATGAAACGGGTAGCAGGTAGAATATTCGTCGGCCGAATCGGCGGAACATTGCCGTTTGGTGAATCGCTAGAAGCAAGATTGCGTAAGCGGCGCGCGAACGATTGGGTGGTCTTGGTTTGAACCTTCGGGTCGGTTCGGGTCTTCTCCAAAAATATTTTTTTAATCCGTTATTCGGCCGGATAGACGCTTGTTATCCGGTATTTGGCCGGAAAATATTTAGGCGGCTGGAAAGGCCGGATACCGGATAATTACCGGATATCCGTAACATCTCTAGTAATAATAGTGGATATTTAATTAAGCGATTGATAATGTGAACGAGTGTAGAGGTATATAATATAATACAAGGAAACGTGTCTTCATGATCTTCCCTATTCTGCATAGAAGCCTCTGGTAAAGTTTTTACCATTTGACTGGGCTTGTCTTGGACTTGACCGTGATTTACTTTGAATGTTTCTATGACGTATCTGAAGATACCTTTTAAACCTCGAAGCAATCGACTACTTGAAAATTATATTCTTTTGGACACTGGCTAAATAGATAATATGTGTAGAGCCAAAACTTAAGGTAAAAAGGTAAGCTAGATATAGGAAAGAAGAAAAGAATTAATGAAAACAGCGAATCTTCTCGATATTTTCATGGGCATAAACGATTGCGCGATAAGAGTTTCAATTGAAACTGAAAACAAGGACGTTTATTGCCATTTTTATTATTTCTATGTAACATTCGAGCTTTTATTGTGATTTGCCCGTGTGTGACGTTATTTTGTGGTACTGCCATGGCGCGGCGTGACAGTCGTACTTAGCAGATACGAGTACTAAGTCGTCCAACAAGCGCAACGCTGTTCACGGCATGTGATGCCGTTGCCTTCCAGCCTGCTTCATAAGTGTCACCCAGAGTAGCGGTCCACCTTGCACTCTACTTGTGTTTTTAATTACGTTTCGTTAATGTGCCGCTGATTGCTACTGGAGGTATTAACGGTAAATAAATAATAATCGGCAGTCAGTACTTCCACTCGTGTTATTGTATGGGTAAAGTGGATGGTAAGGTTAATGCGTCGTAAACTGTTAAATAGACGGTTATAATTAATGTTAAATTAAATCTTTATACTCCTGAATTAAGCGGATAACGATTATGCTACGCAATTGATTGGCACTTAATTTTATTGCAGCTTGCTTACGCTCTGTATTAATACAGGAAAGTAATTCATTTCCAAATTGTATAACCAAAGTAAAAATCTATAGTCGCGTCTAATACTGTTCTTTCTAGATAAGTATTTTCCACCGTAGACCCCATCATTGATTAATTATCAGGCGAGATGGGATTAAACGCAAGCCTGGTTATAGTCCTAAAAAAATTACCTACTCTTACTACCACGTACTGCTAAATATAAATGAAATGCTTCGAATGGAAGAAAGCTTTGATCTTGCCGCAAGTCTTCACGATGCAGTTTCCTCGAAGGTCCCAGAAGGAGATATAGGTAATAAGCGGTAGTTAGCGAGCTTTTTCTCCAGTATTTACATCGTATCGTGTTGAATCCGGGTCACGAGCTTCACGTAACGGGCTCACCGATAACGGGGAGACCTAGGCCGGGCTAGGTCGCGCAGCGGGATGAGCTACGCGGAAGTGGGATCGCGGACGCCGATTAAAGCTTGTGGACAGTGCGAGTCAGTGTACAAGTTAAATACAAGACGTCTTCTTTACAGTGGTAATCTTAGCTTCGCTTAGGAACATTAAAACTACCACAGCAGCTGAAACGTTTATCTAGTCATAAAAGCAAAATACCCAGTTATGTTTTGTCTGGAATTTTGTCCGCATGCTTTTTTTAAACTGTGTTGTACTTGTATCAGGTCCTTAGTAACTTTGTGTGCTTGTTCACAGTCTGATGCCATAGGCACGCATTGGTATAGATGCCTGTGATGGTAGACTTGTAGCGTGTAAGTGTATGATGCGTTCTTGAACACTGGCGACGACTGCCTTTTTGCTGTAAAATGTGCGGCTATGATTATACGGAAATTGTATCCCGTTGGCGTTGCGTTGCAACCATTATCGCCTATCTTTTAGTTTCGTAGATATCTACAAGGAACCGGATCTTTTCGTCAGTGATAGCCATAGTTATCGGATATTTAATTGATATAATGCAATTATGATTGAATATAACGTAGAAATTCGAACGTAGAAAATCAATGTGTGAAAAATTGATTAGGTACTTGAATAACATAATATAACCATACCTTTCAAACGCCCCATTGGCTCAGCAATCTCTTTAATTGAATAATCAATGCAGCAATCACTATAAGAGTATGGCGTTTCTAAAAGAGTGTCTACAAGCACATCTTTGGGCTGCCAAAACAAAGCATAGACACCGCTTGTGTTTCAGGTGTCTACTGTCATATACATTTATCAGTCTTAAATGAGACGTAGCTGGTTCGGTAATAGGTATTATTTAACGAAACGCGGTTCACGGTTGGTCGGCGCGAGGTGCGGCGAAGAAAGTAAGTTCACTGCCACGGCCGCAGAGCGACAACCTTGCCGACAGACTTGTAACGTAACGTAACATTTATCTACTGCCGAATCGCGCAAATTACACCATATCGTGTGGTCGCGTTATCGTTTTATAAGTTAACTATTTTTCTTAGCTTCGTCACTGAGTACAAGAGGATTTGTGTTTGTTCTACGTCTGGTTGTTAATAACTATTTATGTATAAAAAAAAGTATCTGGCAGCCATATTACAAGCTTTGCTTAGTTTGGGGTCGGATGACCGTGTGTGCAAAAATGTCCCGATTATTTATTTATTTTTATTTATTTACTTAGAGTTGGCAATAATGATGTGTCAGTCAACTCACGATTATCAGCAGTGGCTTTTATCTTATTTTATTTTTTACGAATTTGGATTAATCGGTACATTCCGTAGAGATTGTTTACTATAAAATCTGCCCAAGGGACGTTGCGTCAATGCACCGTTGCTTGGAGAACGGATCCGGTTCGTGAGATGCGATGAAACAAGTTAAATTATTTTGTACTTTACCGCTATTCGCATCGGATCCTTTTTATTGATGCGTATATAAACGTGTGGAATTTTAATAAACAAAATTATTGAAAAATTCAGTTTGTTGCCTTAATTGTTCTCAAAGTTCTGTACCTGAAGGGTAAAAACGGGAGCCTATTACTGAGCCTACGTTAACGGACAGACAGACTGTCTGTCTGTTCGTCGGTCCGTCCGTCCGTCCGCCCTACCTTTAAACGGCTGTATCTGTGGAATAGTAACCGATAGCCAGTTGTGTTAACAGAATATGTAATGTTACGGCGGATTAACAAAGAAATATTAAAAGTCTAAAAGTATAACGTAATAGGTCGGGGAAAAAGTCTTTTCGTATTTTGTATGTAGTTGTAGTAATTATCTTATCCGTTGTACTGTTTGTATCTGGCTGGTTTTGATACCATTAAAAAGATGACATTTTAAAAAAGGAATACAAAACGTAAAAAGCAATTTCCCGCCATTTTTCAATTGTTTTTTTGTTCGATAAAATGAGTGAATCTAACGAACAAATTCGATATATTGTGAAATTATATAACAAAAAAGGGAAAAATGCGACACAAGCCGCGAATAAAATTTGTGACGTTTATGGACCTAATGCAGTGTCATCAAGAGTAGCACAATGTTGGTTCAAGCGTTTTCAGTCCGGGAATTTTGATGTCAAAGATGCAGCTCGCTCTGGTCGCCCTGTTACGGATAAAGTCGATGCCATTTCTGAAAAAGTGGACCAAGATCGGCATATTAGTAGTTACGACGTAGCTGAAGAACTGGGGATTGACCACAAAACAGTTTTGACCCATTTGAAAAAAACTGGGTATACAAAAAACTCGATATTTGGGTGCCACACGAGCTCACTGAAAGAAACCAAATGAATCGTGTACTCATTTGCGATTCTCTATTGAAACGTAACGAAACCGAACCGTTTTTGAAAAGATTGATCACTGGTGATGAAAAATGGATCACCTACGACAAGAATGTGCGCAAAAGATCATGGTCAAAGGGCAGTGAAGCACCATAGACTGTAGCGAAACCCGGATTAACAGGTAATAAGGTGATGCTGTGTGTATGGTGGGATTGGCAGGGCATCGTTCATTATGAGCTTTTACCGCCGGGCAAAACCATCGATTCGGATCTCTACTGCCAACAGCAGATGAGACTCAAACAAGAAATTGAGAAAAAACGGCCGGAATTGATCAACAGAAAGAGTGTGGTCTTTCATCATGATAACGCCAGACCGCACACATCTTTGGCCACTCAGCAAAAATTTAGAGAGCTTGGTTGGGAAGTGTTAATGCATCCACCATATAGCCCAGACCTTGCACCCTCAGATTTCCACCTGTTTCGATCTCTTCAGAATTCTTTGGGTAGTGTTAGATTAACATCAAGAGAGGACTGTCAAAACTACTTGTTGCATTTTTTTGATCAGAAGTCCCAAAAATTCTACAGCAACGGGATCATGTCACTACCTACAAGATGGCAACAAGTTATCGAACAAAATGGCACATATATATTATAATTAAATGTAATTAAACTTGAAAAAAATATGTCTTGAATTTGTTTCAAAAATACGAAGAAACTTTTTCCCCGACCTTATATAAATATAAAGTATATAACAAAAGGATGGTTCTCCATACAACAAACGTGTTTTTTTTACGTATTTTTGTAATTGCTCTAATTGTAAAAATGCTAATACTTACAAGCGCCAAACTTGGCATGATTGTACACACTCTAAAGTATAACAACAGATAATAAATAATGGCCAAGTGTGAGTCGGTGACAAATTTCTGTTCAATGATAATTTCTTTCACCGAATCCAAATGACACATATTACAAATTTTGAAGTCGTTTTTTTTAATTGATACTTATTGTATTTTGTGATGGTACGTAACCCTCAGTACGCGAGCCCGACTCGCACTTGACCGGTTTATTTCAAAGGATATGCATTAGAACCATTGTACCTGTATACTTCTATTATAATATTTCTTGTTTTATTGTTTTTATTTCGATGTCACAAAATAAACTTTTCTGATTTCTGATATATTGAACTCATTGATTAGAAAAATGTCTTTTAATAATTTTATTTGTGTCTTCAATTTTACCATCAATTGCTTACGCTGCTTCTACCTTACATTCTATGTCTTACATAATATTAGTTTCATACCTCTAATCAATTTTTTTAACCATAAGTACACAGTTTTTGTTCTGTTGTTTGTTTTCTAAAGAATTCATAGTGACTGCTATTCTAGCCTTATAATTAAAAATAGGCTATTCTTAATTATAAGGGCTTATAGTTTTAATGATTTCAATTGATCACATTCTTGTACAAATGTTTACATTCTAGACGATGAATTCCTACGCAACTCTGTCTGCGGTCACCTACCTACATGTTGTATTAAGACTGAATCACAAACCAAAAATGCATGAGCAAGCCAGAGTCAGTCGCCATCATAATATGTGAATCAGCGCGACCGGAAACATCGCCATGTTGGCTCGCAGCCGCCATGTTTATCGCCACTCCGGAAGTTGCGCGCGCGCCGTCCGTCTTTAGATGCCATTTTCACGAGTCGAGCGGGATACTATGCCAGTCGGAAATATTCAGCGGTTATTTTGGTTGCCGACGTTTTCCGCTTCACGGAGACATTCACTGGAGTTAATCACGTTATATGACGTGACGAGACCGTTGTATTTATAGAAAAATTGCTCGCCCAGACAAAATTAAATTTATAGGGAGTCGTTATTTTTCAGACGCTTAGGTACATCTACATACTCTACCTGTTTTCGTTAAATATCTTGAAATGTAAAAAATTTAGTCGTATTAATCGAGATTTAGTTTTGCCAAATGAGTAAACCTGTTTCGTGTTGAAATAACAAGTTAAAACATCAAATATAAATATTTATAGGGCAAATAAATATCTACGAAAAAGTGCTACGACAGAAGTGAGTTACTCACTAATGTCATAACTGTTATGAGGAAAAAAATTGTATAGTATAGGTAACAGCGAGAGCTTATAAATAAAAATACTAATAGTTGATTGAATCAGGCGTTACTTTGCGGAAGTCCATTTTCAAAACTGTTTTAATGATGAATTTCTAGTGTAATTCCGCTTCTACCGCTTCTTTAGAAGCGGAATTATACTAGAAATTCATCATTAAAACAGTTTAAAAAAATACTAATGTCGCTATAGATTATAATAATGTTGCTATACAAGATATTTAAAATATGTACCTATAAAAACCGACTTTGCTGATGATGAATACTGTTAAAAGGACAGGTCTTCTCGTTTATTTGGATAAAGATCCATTTATATTTTAAAAGAGTCATCGTTACAGTTTCGAGAAAGGGTGCGCGCGCGCATCTGAGGCTTTAAAGGAATGCGGTTGAACGAGCGGGGAGCGGGGTTAGAGCGGCGGAGGGCCGGGAGGTTGTGAGGGACAAAGGCTCTGGAACTGGTTTTGCTTCCTGTACGTGTCGGATGTCCTGCGGCTTCCTGCCCCTGCTCGCTGCCCCTCGCGCCGCTGCAGCCTCGCTTAGCTTCTTCCAGGGCTGTAAAGCTTAAAAACTCTTGAATCTCAGACGTTGCTGCTGACGCTTTTTTCAAGTGTTTCCACATTTCATTGACCTTAAATGAAATCGTGGTAGTCCTTTTGAAATGAACAGTTACAGTTTAAGATTTTGGAGATCAGTTCAAGAAGTTGGGGGGCGTTTACCCTCGTCGTCGGGAACCTCGTAAATACAAAGCCGTTCGATCAACAAATTTTTGAATACTTTTAATTCTGCCTAAATGCGAGATGATACATTTTAATCAAGTCTATAGATTATTGTAACATAACAATCGATTTCAGTTGAACGAATCAGTTTTATTGCAGAAATTACCCACCAATGTGTTGATGTAGGTATAAGTCGTTTATTATGTACGTACGAATGAATTTATCTGATATGCTTAGTTCGACTCACACGGAAATTCAGTACAACACATATTGAGGAAAATCATACTAGTAATTATTTGCAAAAAATATCTTCGCAGATAAACAGGGAAAGAAGATACGATATCAAGACGGTATTAAATTCATTCGGTACTGATGACTCCTCGTTTCATACAACCAATATAACTATTAGGTATATAGAGAAAACTGTAACCAAGTAAAACCAACTGGTAACATTACTTATCAAGACTCGATTGTTTATGAGGAGTGAGGACCCTGCTGAAAAGGCGTTGTCATATCTACCTCACCTCTGCTGAGTGGCCGGTGACATTTGCCGCCAAATCATGTCGCCTGATTGTAATATTTTCGTAAACTTGGGTATCTTTAAGCGTTATTAGTATTACGCTCGAACCCACCAAAACGAAAAATCGAAAGAAAAAATAAGAATTTATCTAATATTAATTAGATTATTGTTTATGAACGTGCGAGTTCTCAAGTGCAGAAAACTAATAATGAGATGAGATGAGTATTTTCATGGTACGAGTAGTTTCAAAGTGGCATTAGTGCCAGGGAAACCTCTATTAGTAAAGCACCCATCACTTAGGCATGACTTGGACTAGGTAGTGACTTACTTTTCTTTCTTGACTTTCTTTGACTATAACTTGTTTGACGGCGTTTACACGTGTTTATGTTTACAAAAAAATTAAAATGGAATAATAGTTGTCACTGGCAAATGAACAGAAGTGCAACGCCACACTCCTCACAGAGGAATGATAAAAAAACATCAGTGCAACTTCTAACAAGCGAGTAGGTAGCCCTACAGGCGAGCAGAGCAGTAAACCCTAAGGCAGGACACGCACGATTGAGGACACTTGACTTGTTTTTGTTCTGTTGCGGTCGCCGTAATACAACACGACACCAGCGCTTGACCACTGCGGCTATCCTTCGGGATCGAGAGTAACTAGGTACTAAAGTATGTTCTTATGGTGTCGGGTAAATACTTGCTTTGTAACTCGACCCAGGTGCAATCTATAAGTTAGTAAGTATTTAGGTATGTATATTTTTCGTAATTTAGATTAAATTAAATACGCGTATCCGTTCGATAGTGATCTATTTATTATCATAATATTGAAATTGATCTTGTTTTTAAACAATCGATATTGGTTGTATTATCAAGGTATTTATAAATAACTGGCTGTGCCCCGCGTTTTCACCTACTTGGACATACCTTTAGGAATCATATTTTTTTTGGAGATAAAAAGTATATCTATGAGACTCCGAATCTCCGCCTGCAAAATAACACGTCGTCGGTCAGTTTATCCGTTGCTGCGTAAAAAAGCAAACAAATTCACTTTTGCATCTATATCTATACATATAATAAAAACTTAGAGATAAAAAAATCTGTAATAGCGAGATAACAAAAAAAAAACACAGGGCGTCTTAAAATAAGCAGCTGAACACGATAGGACAGTTTTTAGAATTTTTGTCTGTTTGTTTGTTTGTCCGCAGACATCTCCTAAACCACTGGACGGATTTAAATGCGGTTTTCACGAATATGCTTAGAAATTACCAGATTAAAACATAGGCTATGTTATATCATTTATTTTAATTCTTTATTATTACATAAAAGAAATTAAAAATCAATGATTATTTTCTTCGTTACCCGAAACGTAATATGAGGATCGTCACATAGCCTCAAGCAAGGAGGTCCAAAGTAAAGAGAATGTTATTGAAATAGCCATTAAAAAGTTGAAACTGTACTGTCATTCAGATAATCAGCCAGATTCAATCTTTTTAAATAAATTAAGGAACCTGATTAACGCGACGCGTGACCAAAATGCTGGCGTGTATCTGGCTCAACGTATAAGCATTGCCATTCAACGTGGTAATGCCGCCAGCATGCTGGGTACGCTGCCAACTGATAGTGGGTTTGAGCATTTGGATTGTCTTTAGATCTTCAACGGTCTATGGACAGTCTAACTGTATATTTAGTGTTAGTTTTAGCTAGTATTTTGTTTATTTAATAAAGGCACTTGCCATAAAAAAAAAAAAAAGGAACCTTCTTAGATGAATGAACGTGTAGATCAAGGATGTAATAAAAACATAGGCCTTACAACCTCTTTGGTGATTCAATCCAATGTATTTTATTCCCTAGAGAATATAATACTCATACGGAGATTTTATTCTATGTTAGCATTTAAAACACAAAATATACCGCATCCTATTTTAATTCAGTCCCGCGAATAGAAATATTTAAAAAAGGCCATTTGTATGACAATAAACCTATACAACAAAATTCCGGACGCAATAAAGAAATAATAGCACTTTTCCAGAACCAACTTCGTAAGTTTCTAACCCATTTTTTTTTATTACGAGATAAAAGATTTTTTCGAAGATAAAATTTATAAAATTATAATTAGAAAATAAATATCGATCTATAAATAGTTAAGAAAGTAGCGCCATAAGTTTTGCATGATCTCATATATAATTAAGTAACCTATCACACTAAGTATGTTTTTTTGGTAAAATTACTTCTGCCTGTGGTGTGGTTTTGTGACCAGCCACTACATAAGTCATTGCTGCACCCTTTATGCAGGGTATATAAACTTAGCTTCTAGAAGAAGAAAGTGTATATTTGCAATAAGAATAAAGAATGAATTTTACTGTGATATTTTAACAGATAAATAGAGTAGTTCCATGTCATGGCTTTTTAATCAAGGTACATACAAATGCACGCGAAATAAGAAATAACTAGCCAAGAGCGTGTCAAGAAAAGCATATGTCAGGGTTCCGTGGCCAAAGCCATATACTTGTGGTCGTATTTATAGTTCAGAAATTGGATGGTCATAGAAAAATTCGAACGAGCGAAGCTGGACAGTCAAATTTCAGAGATGTATCATCCCGACATGACATGATATACCTTTTATGGTTTAGACAAAAATAATACTTCAAAACAGGCTCTGCACTGTGGTCACATTATCTTTTTGATTTGAAAACTGTTGACGCTGTTTTTACTTTTATGCTTATATCAATACTTCACACAGGGCGACTTAAAATAAGCGGCTGTTTTTAGAATTTTTGTTTGTTTGTTCACGCACATCGCATAAACCCCTGGAAGAAAATGCAGACGGATTTAAATGCTGTTTTCACGAATATGCTTAGCTATGACCAGATTGAAGTATAGGCTATGTTATTTTGCGCAAGGGCCGGATTAAGGGAAGAAAAAAGGATTGAAGGTTTATATGAAAATCTACGCGTACGAAGTCGCGGGCAAAAAATCTAGTTTATAATATTAGTATGATGCCAGCGACATTTCTTGGAAATATTATTTAGTAGCGCTGCGCTCGATTTCCGCTTTTCATCTTGATTCCATTTAGAGTTTTATATGTAAGTAGATTTTTTACTTGCTAAGTTACAATAACTTGATGGACACAAAGTATTATGTTTCATTGGTAGTTTTTCAATGATTTAGGAAAATATGTCCAGCTTTCAGATTTGCTCTTAAAAATTCACAGCTTGTACAGGATTCATCATCATCAGCCAGTTTCTTAGTTCACTAGTAGGTGTAGGCTTTTCAGTTATTATGCCACTTACCTGGTTGAACCTGTGCTTAGCGGGTTTGACCCGTGATTAGAACAAAACCGTCGACTCATCTCGTTCTTTAATATATTAATTTTATTGATATAGTCAAATGTCGAGCAAACTCGCAGGCTCTTCTCAACATTTAATTCTCGAAGGAGTAACTAACACAAATACAAGTCGTTAGATGTTACTACATCCGTTTCCTCCACTCCTCCCCCGCATCTTGACTCTTCGCCCCTCACCTACGTAATCTGCGTTGAAACAATGCGCCGTTGCTTCCGTATCGTCAAACGTTTCCACGGCAAGCGCAAGGCTAATGCCAAGGTCTCGACTTTCTACAGATCTTGGGCATTCAATCCATCTTTTTTTCTGTGGTTTTTGTACCGCTTCCAATTGCACCATTACAATTCGGCAACTCTACGTAGAAAACAATTTATTGAATTTTAGAGGGGATACAAAAGTTGGTCGATTTTGTTTTCATGGCCAAATGATTATGTGAACTAGAAGACGCGCAAAACCTGTGAAATGTTACAGGAAAATTAAAATATTTTACATATTGGGTCATAGGATAATACAATATTCATCTCAAAATAACCTAACATTGTCCTGATGTGGATTTCCAGTTAACATAATTTTATGTATAAATGCTAATTATACCTAAATCAAGTTATAAAGTTTCATAATCGAGTACAATTTACAAAAATATTCAGACGTACGATCAGTTAATTACAGAAAAGACTTTAAAATAGCAAATGCATGATATTATACAATAGGTTGCTAAGGAGTCTAACAAGCTGACATCCGCTATTGCGTCAGACGATGCGTGAAAAACTCGAGGCGAAGGAAAATGAATGGAATCACAGCCGGATGTCGGGGGTTCACACGATCAGCTAATTATCAGATGCATCGGCAGGACGTAGCCAGGGTACTATGTAGGGCCAGACAAACCAATTTCTTCACTTAACTTTGGTATCGAACGATTTGTGGAAACTCAGGATTGACACGAACTACTAGTGTCTCTGCTTTGTTTTACTAAATATTAATCTTGTAAATTGGCACAGCAATTTACATAGTTTGATAATTAATGGTTTATCATAATATCATCAGAAGAACACAACTGAACGTAAGAGTATGAAGATGATAACAGAGGCACCCGTCTGACCGCTTGCCTCCTCGCACTTCCTCGATCATCTCGAAGAGCAGGATGCAAACAGGCTTTGCGACATTAATTGTGTGTAAACACTGCTCTGATGATATCACGGTTCACATCTGGATTATATTAACTGTAAAATGACACAGCATCAATAGTAATTACTGAAATAGGATACCAGTAACACAAATAGCTGCTTATTATATAATTGACAAACTTTTTTTTGTCAATTTACTTTAATGCGTCTGGGCAAAGAATCTATCTTCTGGTGGTATTTGGTACACATGCCACATAAATGGACTGTATTAGAGCCAAGTTAGAGCACGACAACTGAGGTAGACCACAGAATAAATAATGGTATAATGCTTAACTAACCATTACTAGTAGGTACCGCATCAAAGTTTATAATATAAACTAAAATTTGACTTTGCCCCTGTGGTTCAGTTGGTATTGAACCGACCTTCTGCGCTTGGGTTCAGTGGCGTGGGTTCGATTCCCACCTAGAACAAACATTCATGTGATGAACATTTATTTTGTGTTTGTTCTATGTCTGGGTGTTAATATCTACCTAAGTATGTATTTAAAAATATATAAGTATGTATTTAAAAATATTACAAGATGCTTAGTTTGGGGTCAGATGACCGTATGTCCAAAAATATCCCAGATATTTTTATTTTTTTAACTAAATATTAAAGCCTTTTCTACAGCTACTAGCTATCAGTAACATAGGCAGATATAAACGTGCCCGAATTTCAATGCAATTTTCTTTACGACCATCTAGTCAAATATTACATCAATGAATAGAACAAATGCATAGACATTCAAATTGAAGACACATGATATCAAATTGGTCACGCGTGTTGCGCTTAGAAACTGGGGGCGTCGACTGCGTGCACGCAACTTCGCTGTCACTCTCTTCAGCCCGAGAGGAACAATGTGATTTCTACGTTATTTATCCAGAAAAAATTTCCATCATGCGAACGTTGCGAGCAATTTCATGCGTAGGTAATGGTAACAAAACAACTCTTGCTTTCATCTAGTATTATCTAGGTGTTAATAATAACGCATGGCGTCATATTTTTTTTATTTCTACTCTACCTACGCTCAAGTTCAAATTTTTAAAGTGTAATAGATAAGAGATAAATATTAACTAGTTGAAAATTATTTAGGACCTTGTTGCTAGACCCAACTTATGATTAGATTAGTGTTAGTGTAGTTTATACCTTTTTTTTTATTAATCTGTTTTGTTTCACAGTCCACTTCTGCGCAAACATTTCCCCAATTTCTTCCGCTTGTTTCAATATTTTTAAAATTTGCTAGGATTTTACGTCGCGCCATTATCGTTTTGGGGGCGGACGTGGAGGTCGACTGTTCAGGGACATCCTCTCTGCGATTCATTAAAAAAATTGTGTACTTTGTTATGCAAGTGTTGGTATTTCAATAATCAGATAAATATGTAGTTAGGTTCTTATATTATCAACTATCAGCGTGGGTGGATACAAGTACTCAGGGGTCAGCAATCAGTGCTTTGTGTTGTGATAATAAGTTCCGTTTTGTTTTTCCGCTTATCTTGTATTTATACGAGTATGTTCTCGTTTATTGGCGTATAGTAAAAATGCCGCATCATAGTTAATTGCACAAATATTATTAACTTTTATATTACATGTATATAGGTAATGACTGGAATTTGGGATTAAAGTTAACTATTGAAAATCGCGAAAGCAAGTCGAGTAACCCGACCGCTGCGATTTTATCTTTGCCCAATACAAATTTGGTGCTAGATGGGAATATGAGTAAAGCAGCCTAGGAAGGTATTGAAAACGCTGGGCGGTGTAACGATCGTGATCCATTCCGGAAGGGTTGGCATTGGCACAGGCCACAGACTAGGTAAAGCTACTACGTGGTTGGCATGTGGTGACCGAAGACTGGGACTTATGAAAGGAACTGGGGAGAAAGGCCAAGAAAAAAGTTAAGGGATTAACTAACTATGGCAATATAACGGGATAACATGGCAAAGTGGGGTTATATAGAAGGCTCTGATACCGAATGTCTTTGTGGTGTGAACCCTCAGACAATGTCACACTTGATGGAGTGTGCACTGTGCAGCGTGCCCTGCAGCCTGCACACTGGACGACATGAATGAAGCCATGGAGAGTGCCATTGGAGTGGCGGAATTTTGGTCCACAAACTGAATTTAAAATTAACATAAGTGGCGAAACATCGACTCGAAAGAAGAACGCCTAACTTTCACACAACATTGGAGTATCCAGATAAATTATTACATATATGAATATAATGTATTATAATTATCTCATTTTTGCGTTTTATATAGTTTTGCAACTAGTTTCATACTTCGTAAATAATTTTTTGATCGAAGGTTTCACACACAGAATTGGGAAGTAGGACTCTATTCTGTGGTTTCACTTGATAAAGTCGCCACGCCAACTAAAACTGAATACAAAAATTTCCAAAAGTTTTTTTTCTATTGGTGACATGTTCTAGATTATCTATGTGTAAATAGTAGGATGATTAAATAAAACTAAAAAAGAATTGTTACTCCAAAGTAGTGTAAAAATTGTATAGCCCCAAGTGGATAACAAAACACATAAAACGAAATTGAATCCTAGAGATAACACTATATTCAAAACGACTGTACACAATTTTATCATTTTAATAGTTTGACCGCGAGGAATGGTCTTCCCTCGTGGTCAAACCAGTTGGACTAAATACTCGTAGTTTGACTACGAGCAAGCAGCACCGGGAATTTCGGGACATGACGATTTAAGAAGCTCGTCAGTATGGTACTTTTGTAATTTTTGAATAGTCGTCATAGTGGACCCCTAGTCATTTTGAGAGAGGACATTTCGGGACTGGACGATTTGATAAACTGGTCTGTTTGGTATATTAGACGATTTGATACTCCAGTCAATTTCTTAAATATTCCTAAGCCTTTTTTAATTCATGTCATTGTATATTGTACTAGCGGTGCTAAGATAGTATTTCTATTTACCTAGACACCTAGTCTACGTGATATTTTTTACTTAGGCACCCAAAATAAAACTCCATGCAAGCGCATTAGTGTATAGAGTAAATAAGATACATTGCAACTAACAAGAGACACACTTGCATTCGCGATAAGTGCCGCTAGTGCCGTACTTCCACAACAATATATCGATCAACCACCTCGCTGCTGCGACTGATAAGGCATATCGCGCCGCGTCCAGCTGTCCCGGAAGTTGAGATAGGCGTCACAGTGCAATTTACTAGCTAGTGAACTCTGGCTTTTGCAGCGTTTAGTGATGTAACAATCGTAATCGGAGACGTTTTGCGGAGTTAGAGTTGGTATTTTCTGTAGTTAGTCACCATTAATTACTTTGTAATATTGGACTATTTTGTATCTTTCACCTACTAGGGAATCCGAAAGTTTACGTACGTTATATTTTCTAACCATGTGCGTGTTTTAAGTCGGTGTTACATGTTTATTTATGGTGTGTGTTCACATGAGCAGGATTTTATTTTGCACGTGCGTTTCTTTGTAAATTTGTGCTATGTCGTATGCGTTTCCTCGCCCTGCAAAAAGTCGCAAAAATATTTGCTGGTTATTGAGTCTCGTGCGATTAAATGTTAGCCGTATGTTAGTTAGAAGGTATGAGCCAAATTCACCCGAGAATTCGGACAGTGATACATTTTTATATACCTACTCGACTTTCCTTTTCACCTTCATGATTATAGGTGCTCTATGCATTCCCTTGTCAAAGCTTTATTTGCCACCTTTTACCCTACTGCAATCTGATGTTTAACTGTGGCTTAGTATCATGTCATGCCTAGTCATGCTATACGCCGTGACGTCAGATATTGCGCTTTATGATAATAAGGAAGGAAAAAACAAAATGTAGATATCTACATAAGTATTGCTTATATGGGAATTAGGTAAGAAGACATTACCATTGCCACTGCATCCCTCCAAACTACAACATACATACTTAGTTTTAGTTTGAAAGGATGCAGTGGCCACAAAATAAGGACTTTACAAATTACTTACTTGTTTATTTGAATAATCATTATTAAGTATACTTACTTATGTTGTATTACGACATGACATCAATGAAGCCGACACCAACGCCGCTAAAAAAAACATTTTTAGAGCTGATTTTTCAGAACCAGATTGAAAAATGCGGTTTGAAAAATCGGCCCTTAAAACTCTTTTTTTAAAAACTATTTTATATATATAAGTAAGTGTTGACTACCGCCTTCTATTTCAATGTCGAATTTTTGGGGTTCTATTTTATCAGTGGACAGTTGGACATTGACAGCAAAGTTCGATCATCGATTAAAAGTCGTTTTGCGAGATATGCTCGAGGTTGGCTTTGACAGATAGAATCAGAAATGAGATTATCCGACATAAAACTAAAGTAATCGACATACTTGGCTCAAAGGTTTAGCAAGCTGACATGGTACTGGGCTGCTTATATCTGTAGATGAACCGACTACTGCTGGGATAGAAGGCGTCTAAACTGGAGAACGCGTATTAAACGTAGAGTAGGGCGCCCTGAGGCCAAGAGTAGCGACGACCTGCTAAAGGCGGCTGGTGGCAAGTGGATATTATGTAAGTGTAAAGCAGACGGAGCAGACGATCATGCCATGTGTCGTTCTATAGAAAAGCCTACGTCCAGCAGTGGACAAACATAAAACAATTGGTGATGATGATTTTACTAGTGTTATTTTTTTAAATAAAAGACACGTCACCGACAGTTCTGGCGAATGGTAGAGCAACTGACCAACACAGCTGGTCATAACCAATTGAAAACAATTGTAGCACTTGCAAAATCCCGCGTGCCAGTCGCTCTCCACTTGTTTAATATAGTGGCATTAGACAGTGATGCAGTTAAATTGGTTCAAATTAATACAGTGACACGGGGTCGTACGTATTTATATTCATCTATGTAGAACCAACTTTAATAGATTATTTAGAAAATTATTTTGTGTTTGATTGCATAACATCATAAGATTTTTTTTTGGAGTTGTACTTACTACATAATATAGATGTCGATCATGAACCTGCTTAGGTAGCATAATGCTTGACGCCGCTGCCGCTGGGGCAGAGTGTAAATTTAAATCCAAATCCCAAAATTAAGCTTCAAGTGATAGCAAATTTGTGCTCATCATCATAATCAGCCAGAAGACGTCCACTGCTGAACATAGGCCTCCTCCTTTAATTTAAATTTAAATTTGTGCTCGCCAAGCTGCAAGTCGATAATCTGCCGTCAAGATACTAATGTTGTGTTACGAGTAGATTGAAAGTCAAGTTCCACGTGTTTTTACCCTCAATCACATCACATCACATAGTTCATAGTAATTTATTAATAAGAAATTGCAGTTACAGATAAATATAAACTCTTCACAATACAAGGTTCAGTCATAATAATATAATCACAATTATTAGAATAAAAAAAACATAAAAATACAAATAATAATAAAAATATAAACACCTCAACTGACTTTTATATAACTATCATCTATCATCATCATCATCATTTTGACATCAGCTGAAGTCCTTTGTCAATCATAAAAAATATCTTCTGTCATGTTCTGCATGCTCGGGTAGGTACCTGCATAACCTACCTACATAAGCATTTCGTGGTTAATATTTTGGGTAGTATAGATAATGCTACTATAAATCTAATTGCTAAAGTTTTTTGTCGACTTAAAAAAAGAAAGAAATGTTACGCGATGTCTTCGCCGAAAGTAAACCAATGCTATTATTGTTTATCATTTATTGAACAGGGTATATCCCGATTCCTGCCCGAGGGTGATACCATTTAAAGAAAATATTCAACATTGGGTAGACAATTAGGGGATGAATTTCACCCACTTCCTTCATTAAGGTTTGAAGTCTATTTATTTTTTTCTGTAAAATACACAATTTCATGGTAGATATTTCGAAAACCCAAACGAAGCACTTTAATTCAAAATTTCATTGTGTATACCGCTCGACTGTGTATTGCGTTGCCTGTTTGGGTGTTCCCCAGCGAAATAGTTATTATTTCGCTGGTGTTCCCCGATAGTTACAATCTAGGCGTCTAGTAAATTGGTTTCTTCTAGGCAAGCGTGCTCCATCGTAGACCGCACCTTCGCAACATCAGGCGAGATGACGGTCAAGCGCAAGCATATCTTTCAATAGTAATATAAAACTACTAACCGGATTAATAAAGCGATTAACACAAATCGTTTCCTCATCTGCTCGCTCAGATCAGAATACAAACGAAGTCCGCAAGAGTATTGCAAATTGCAATACTTCGCCTTTGATCCGAACGCAGAAGTCCACGTAACCACCTAATTAAGATTCTTACTTATAATTAGCTCCGCAACGCAATATTGTCGAGTAGCCAGGAAGTGAGATCATAAGCGGGAATGTGTTATTTATGTAGAATATTATTGTGTTTACTATATACATACCTGCATACTAGGTGAGGACAGTTCAGTGTTTTATTGTATGTTGATCATTGTGGATATTTGCTTCATTTTTATACAAAAGCGACTTTAAACTTACCGCGCTGGACTGCCGCTAGAAAAGTTTTTTTTTGTTTATATTAGAACGGCTGTCAAGGCATTTTTGTAAGAAATTTGTTGTAGCCAGTTGCACCCATATAAACCCATAGCAACTTTGTTAGCAACTGTGACGCGGAGTTCGGCGCGTTGACATAAATAAGAATGTTCAATCAAGTATCTGTCACAATACCTGACGACATAGTTTCCTTCTCATTTCCGTTCTATTTACTTCTCTTTTCTGTGGTAATGCCAGTGTGTATCATTACTTTTCATTACTCTTCTTTCTTGCCTGATGAGGAGATTTCTTCGTATTGAAATATTTTCAAGCATTATATAGATATCTTCAAACAAGTCACTATAAGTAAGACACGGTCAAATCAAAGTGGTGGAGTCTTTACAAGAGCAAGGGCGGATTAAAGAGGTGGGGGGCGGTGGCACGTGCTCCTCCCAGACGGTATTTTTGTGTACTGTGGAGATGCCATCACAGTACATACTTAAAATCAAATCAAATTATCAGAGTAGTATTGTTGTTTTTTTTTTGTGCCCCTCCCAGGAAAACAAGAGGCTTCTATTGAGGTTTGGAAACAATACGAAAAGACATTTTCCATCTCGTTCCATACTCGAGCACGTATATGAATACTTAATAAATAATAATCCGCCATTACCCTAAAAAATACACAAGTTTAGGGGCAAAAAAACGATGAGGCTACATGTTTTTTTTTCACGTGGCGCCATAACTCCCTTCGTCCCCCTCTTTTACATAATATTATTCTGATGATGTGACGTCCTTGCTACTAGAAATTTCATACCATAACTTCACATTCTAAGGTCGAATTTCGTTAAAATTCACCATCGAGTGCCATGCGTATGATAATAATCATTTTAACAAAATAAAAGAGTTACGAAAAAACGAGTACCTACATATTATTATGTTGCGAAATGTATACCTAAAAGTAAAGTACTTAACAAGTATTTTTACAAAAGAACATACGTATCAAGAACCTCGACCTTTTCTGCAATTTGTTGAAAAAGTAGTCATGGTTATTTGAAGGAATACTGGATCAATCTGGAACTATGAACAGTCTGAAGTTCCAGATCCATCCAGAAGCAGCGATCGCTGCAGATAACTGTTTTAAGAGATACAATATACATAGACAACAACAATCAACCAATTGATCATATTCACGAGATGATAGCAGCTGTTGGTAGCATGACGACGCCGACGCTCTGGTAGAAAGCGGAAGGGTGCCGGTGGTTCAATTGGCACAATTGGCAGTAATTGTGGACGGTATGTCCGCTCCGCGACCCCGCCTGGTTGCCGACACTACACAAACTAGTACCACAGATTCAATACTAGTCGCGTTATCTACTGATTTTTTTGCAAATTTACTGTGTAGACGAGGTAGAGCGCCCGAAGTCCGCCAGCTATGCTGCTAGAACCGTTATTCTACATTTAGAAGTTTTTTCGGGATAAAAAGCAGCCTAATTTAAGCTAGTCACAGTAAATTTCAACGAAATCTAATACGGAGTTCAAAGGGAACAAACACTTTTTTAAATAGAATAAGTGTCAAACAAGTGACGGGCATTCTGATGGTAAGTGTGGTCACCGCCGCCTATAGACACCTACATTCAAATCAGGGCATTGAGGGGCAAAAAAAACACAGGACATTGTCAGTGCGTTGCCTACCATTGAGGACTCTATTCATCCTTCGTTTGAAACAGTCCATATTAAAATTTTAAAGTTTTCACAGATAGAAAGTGGATACAGTCAAATAGGCAGTTAATAATTAACCACACAAACTTTTGCTTTTATAATATGAGTGTGATATAATTACGATATGATAAAATTTTGTTTTTCATTAGTTCATATAGCGTACCCAACTAAAAGGCACAAAATATGTAAGCGTTGCAAGAAATCTGTTTACCTCAGGGCTTACCAATTTTATTTTGGACATCTGAAATGCATAGTGTCTAGGTTATGGGGCCTACGGTCACCTCATAAGCAGTCATCATAGCGTATGGCACCGTATCACCTAGAAGGGTTTGGATGCGTATTTGATCCTGAGAGATAATAAGTCGACACTGTTTTTGACCATCCCAAGAAATGATTCACGTGTGATTCTGAGAGAGTCTTGCAAAGAAGAGTTTTGTCACTCTTAGATTATTTTGAGGGTCCCGTACTCAAAGGGTGTTTTTTTTTTCTAATGTGACTTATTGCTGTTGGCCTTGCGGCCTCTACAGCTTGACCGGAATAGTTGGTGAACGCAGAAGGCGTTGGGCCAACATGGTTTAGATTTTGGGCGACAAGCGCAAGGGCACCTCGGAGGTACGGGCCTCGGCTTGGACCGTCGCCGGGAGTGGGGTATCAGACTTGCCCTGGCACCCCAGAAGGGGTGTGCCCTGGGGCCCTAGTAGGTTGTTGAACTGAATGATTATTAGGAGAAAATCTAACCGATCTTCTAACAGATCCTGGGGGTCTTCGATCCCGCCGGCGGGATCGTTGTGTGTGTGTGTGCCTTTGGTAACCGGCGCCTATACCAAAAACTGAATATTTCCTGTTGCCAGGAGCAGTCGGATCGGACGAGCCCAGCGCCGCCGAGGTGACGACGGTGATGGGGTCGTCCGGGTCGCCTAAGATATTTCTGGGGCGTCTACGGAGGGTTGGAGTGTTTGTCGTGTCTGTCGAGTAATTCGAGGCCTGGACTACGGGAGGGTTGGTATGGTGGGGCGCCGCGTCAAAGTAGCGGCGGGAAGTGTGCTTCATATATTGAAGAATGGACGGGAGTTCGAGATCGCAGTGCAAATCGGTTTTTCGCATGTACCAGCTAGCGCCGACCGCTCTGCGTATGAAACGGTTTTGGATGACCTGAAGCTTGTCCAGGTCAACACCCAAAGGGTGTAAACGGTTACTAAGGGTATATGCGCTGTCTGTCTGTGTGTCCGTCCTACCTTTTAACGGCTGTATCTTTGTTTAACTGTAATAGACAGCCAGTTAAAATTTTCTCAGAATATTTAATGTTACGGCGGATTATATAAGAAATAATAAATAAGTCAAAAAGTTAAAACTTAAGGGTTCCACAAGAAACGTATTTTTTTTTACGTAATTTTGTATTTGCTCTTATGTAAAAACTGTAATACGTACAAGCGTCAAACTTGGCATGATTATAGTACACACTCTAAAGTACTAACAACAAATAATAAATAATGGCCAAGTGCGAATCGGTGACGAATTTCTATTCACCATCAAGTTAAGCAACATCGGGCGGGGTCGATACTTGGATGGAGATGGTTTATTGAATTAATTAAACAATTACCTATTTACTCTACAAATTCACATCAGTTCCTCTTCGATGGGTTCTTGTTATTTTTAAATTGTATGTTTATAAATTATCTGAGCCTGATTAAAATGTCTTAATCATTGTGTTCAGATGTGAACAGTTAGTAAATGTATGAAGCGGTCACGAGCCGTGCGCGCGCGCAACGCAGGGCAACGCGGAAGTGTGTGTGACTTCCGCGTGCCGCCATCTTGGCCGACACCTCGTGAGATTCGCCTGTTTCTTGCACTAAATTTAATTGAAATACCTAACACTTTGAGACTGGTTCGCTTCGCTTCACTTCATGAAAACAAAGAATAAAAATTCTTGATTAAGTATGTACCTACTACTTAAATAGGTATTTATGTCATACTTACTGCGAATCAGTTTCATAGGTACCTTAGGTACCTACCCTATGTTCTTATTGGGTGGTTGTGGAATACTGTTTATGCGGTAGACCTAAGATAAAACATTGGTCTTGATTTTCAGTGTGTTTCAGTCAAGTTCAAGTATGGATGACGCATAGGTACTAACTTATCCAGATATATCATAGGTCATCATCAGCCAGAAGACGTCCACTGCTGAACATAGGCCTCCCCCTTTAACCTCCACACTGAACGACATCCTGCCATCAGCATCCACTGGATGCCCGCGACTCTCACAATGTCGTCGGTCCATCTAGTGGGAGGCCTACCTACGCTGCGTCTTCCGGATCGCGGTCTCCACTCAAGAACCTTTCTTCCCCATCGGTTAACAGTTCTTCGAGCGATGTGGCCTGCCCATTGCCACTTCAACTTGCAGATTTTAATAGCTATGTCGGTGACTCTGGTTATTTGGCGAATATCTACGTTTCGGATTTTATCGCGCAAAGAAACTCCGAGCATAGCTCTCTCCATTGCCCGTTGTGTGACTCTGAGTTTTTCCAAAAGGCCAACAGTTAAGGACCACGTCTCAATACCATATGTCATCACTGGCAACACACACTGATCAAATACCTTTGTCTTTAGGCACTGTGGTATCTTGGACGAGAAGATGTCACGCAATTTCCTGAACGCTGCCCATCCGAGTTGGATTCTTCGGGCGACCTCTTTGCCTAAGTTGGACTTACCTAACTGAACAATCTGTCCAATATAGGTGTAATGGTCAACAACTTCGAGAGTATCGTTCCCAACGATTACCGGTACGGGTACAACATGGACATTGGACATGACTTTTGTCTTGTCCATGTTCATTTTAAGACCCACCTGTTGGGAAAGGCTACTGAGGTCGCTGAGCATTGTATTAAGGTTTTCCAGCGACTCTGCCATGATGACTATATCGTCGGCAAAACGAAGGTGAGTGATGTATTCGCCATTGATGTTGATGCCGAATCCGTTCCAGTCCAAGAGCTTGAAAACGTCCTCCAATGCGTTAGTGAACAGTTTCGGAGAGATAACATCTCCCTGTCTCACGCCTTTATGCAATTGGATTGGTTCCGTGCTCTCGTCCTGTAATCGGATCGACATGGTGGCGTTTCTATACAAACACTTCAGCACTTCGATATACCTATAGTCGATATGACAACGCTGGAGGGACTGTAACACTGCCCAGGTCTTGATTGAATCGAAGGCTTTTTCATAGTCCACAAACGCTAGACATAATGGCCGACTCCTCAGCCTTCTGTATAATCTGGCGGAGCGTGTGTATGTGGTCTATGGTGCTCCAGCCTTTACGGAAACCGGCTTGTTCGGGAGGCTGGAAGTCATCAAACCTGCTTTCGAGACGGTTCGTAATGACTCTGGAGAACAACTTGTACACATGGCTCAGGAGTGAGATGGGCCTATAATTCTTCAACGAGGTGTTATCACCTTTTTTGAAGAAGAACACCACCACACTCCTATTCCATGCTTCAGGCGTAGTACCTTCGAGTATGATGGAATTAAATAACTTCTGGAGGACCAAAAGTACCGGTTCTCCACCCGCTCTCAGAAGTTCTGTCGTGATTCCGTCATCACCCGGTGCCTTGTTGTTCTTAAGCTGTTTCAGAGCCATTCTAATCTCGTACAAGCTGATGTCTGGGATGTCCTCAGTGTAGTGTCGGGTCAGTTTAGCTCTCTTGTCCTGAGCTGCGCTGGCAATAGGCTGTCGTGTTGAGGTGTACAACTGTCCGTAAAACCTCTCGAGCTCTCTCAGAATCTTCGGCTTTGATGAAATGATACTGCCATCCTCGATCTTCAGCTTCGTCATTTGGCTTTTCCCAATAGACGAATTCTTCGCGAACACTTTTGAGCCCTGGTTCCGCTCAATTGCGTCCCTAATACATCTTGTATTATAGGAACGCAGATCATGTCGCACCGATTTCGAGATTCGTCTATTAAGTTTGCCATATTCCGACATATCAGCTGAAGATTGCAGTCTCATCTCAGCCCGGTCTTCCATTAACTTAATGGTTTCGTCTGAGAGCTTTTGAGGTCTTTTTCGGCGTGGGGTCTTAAAGAACTTGGACCCCACTGCTTGTGGTATCATAGGTATCTAATCTATATCCCTTTTCCCTGCATTTATCCGTAAGTCTATCCTCATCATCAGCCAGAAAACGTCCACTGCTGAACATAGGCCTCCCTCTTTATTCTTTATTTATTGCAAATAAATAACGAATAAAGCCTTTAACCTCCACACTGAACGACATCCTGCCATCTGCATCGACTGGATGCCCGAGACTCTCACAATGTCGTCGGTTCATCTAATGGGAGACCTATCTACGCTGCGTCTTCCGGTTCGTGGTCTCCACTCAAGAAACTTTCTTCCACATCAGTTATCGGTTCTTCGAGCGATGTTGCCTGCCCATTGCCTTTTCAACTTGCAAATTTTTATAGTTATGTCGCCGACTCTGGTACTTAGGCGAATATCCGTGTTCTGCATTCTATCGCGCAAAGAAATTCCGAGCATAGCTCTCTCCATTGCCAGTGGTGTGACTCTGAGTTTTTCCAAAAGGCCAAGGCTAAGGACATGTCACAGTACCATATGTCATCACTGGCAACACACACTGGTCAAAGACCTTTGTCAGAGTCTATCATATTATTACTAATCACAAGTTTTGGAATTTCTTAAAAAATTTAAACAAAGCTATTAACTAACTCCATTAGTCTATACGAGTTCCATGAACATTTTACTTATAGGATTTGAACAGCAAAAATTACAATATCCATAGTTATCGAAAATATTTTGTATCAATTAGCGTGCAATCTATTATGGCAAAGTGCAGCGCATCAGTCCCCTCACCCTCTCTTTCTAATTACGGAATAGCGTGGTGGAACAAAAAGAGATGACCCACATACGGGACCGGTCGTGCGAGATCGGGCGCGCACCGTTGCGCACATTACGTGCTAGAAGATGGGGTTATGCAGCGAATATTGCGAGCGGGTAACGGAACACAACCGATGTGAATTTTCTCGCCCTAATACCGTTTTTGCGCACTTTTTCCGATTCTGTAATGCGCTTTGTGCAACGGTTGACACGACTGTGAAGCCACTTTGCGTACGTTCAGAACTTCGGTTGGTTGCTTTGAAATTTTTCAGATAGAGACTAGCTTTAGCCTAGCTAAATTCTAGTATTGCTAAATGATATAACCTCGTCGGTTTTCAAATTGCTAGTACTCTAGTGTACTTGCTTAGGTATTCTAAGTCTAGTACTCTTATGGTACCTATCTACAATCTACATCACAATCAGTGCCGGATTTACACATTTGACGCCAGTAGGCGATTTAAATTTTGCCGCCCCTACCGACCTCTACAATTCGATACCCTATTCATATTAATTAAAATTAAACATTAAAATATTAACTTTATGATATGTGCGCATTGTGCGCTATCGTCCTTAATACACCAGCCTTTTCCCGTAATTAGTAGGTATGATTGTGAACTAGGGGATCAATGTGTCAGTCCCTAGGTTATTTTTACAATCCAACAATGTAGTTTGCACAAGAAATAGATTTTGGGTATATTTCAGAGCTTTTGGGTATATTTATGATTGACTTTTATTAAGCTCAATCATGTAGCTACTATACTAATAAGGCGGGGTAAGGCATGCTTCAACCCCTAATATGCCGACCCTAAAATCCGCTGCTCCAGGTTCCAGCCTTCTCAGCCTGCTGGTAAATCTGCCACTGATCACAATACATGTAGGTAAGGTACCGTTCGTTGTAGGGCAGTTCAATTCAAGGGCTACTATGAAGTGCAGATGTGGCAAACGAGTTGCAAATCAAGATTTTTAGAGAGAAACTGAGTTTCAGTGTCCACGATTGCCTTTATGCCTTTCAGCTCAACTACCATACCTATACCTATCTACTCTGGTTGTAGAAACACGTAGACTTGCGTACCGAGGCCACCGAGGGTTTCGCAGTTCGCACCCAAAAATGTGTTTTTCATTCTGTTCGGTTTCAACGCGCGCCCTACTCACGCATGGCGCTCTAAAATATAACAACAAATTAAAGATACCGGTCTATTAGGTATTTGTTGTTATATTTTAGAGTGTGTACTATACCCATGCCAAGTTTTACGCTTGTATTGTATACGTATTACCGTTTTTACACTAGAGCAGAAACAAAATACGTTTGTTGTATGGAGCTCCTCTTTATTTTGAACTTTATTATTATTCTTAGTTAATCCGCCGTAACATTACATATTCTGTAAAAACTGACAGCGTAGGCTTAGTAATAAGGCCCCGTTACATCCGTTCCGTTATGGCTTCGGAACCGTAAAAAACGTAAAACTAAAAGACTGGTACTTATGTACGTCTGAATTTGCGTTATTATAGTACCTATCCTGTCCATGCGTCTGTCACAGGAGTAGATACACGCTTCCATGCTCCAGTCATAATATGTGTATACGCAATAAACTTCCTTTCTTATAGAAAGAAGCTTTTTCGCTTACATAAGACTGTGAGTGGGATTTTGTAGCTTTTAAACGCATTACCTGTGGAGGTATTTATATTGATTAGTTTTGGACGGTTTTAACCTCTTATTAGACTTGTTCACAACTTAACCTTTCTTCAACTGTATTCATTGTATTTAAGTTTTCCATTAAGCGAAACGGTCACTTCATTTCTTCTTCTATTTCATCAAATAAATTCATTATTATACTCGTATGTTGTAAGTAATTTCGTAATAGGTAGGTACTAATAGTATGCAGTATGTACTACCGCATTAGGCAAACCTGTGTGCTTAAGAAACGTGGCATAGTTCCGAAAGAGATTATACATCCTGCTTTACGGACGAAGCCAGTTGTTTCCCAACTTCTTGTTAACGATTGTTTACCAAATATAGGTACTTGAAGCTTTCATGAAATCTGCCTAATACCTATACCCTACCTGCCTACTTATCTACCTCATTTACCTTCACAAGTAAGTAGATACAGATACCTAGAATACCTACTTATTTGTATGACATGCCTGCCTACGTGTTTTTTAAAGTGCCCATAGATTTAATCCTTTTACTATCCGCAAGACTCCTCAAGAGAGGAGGCTTGTGCCTTCTAGTGAGATTAATCTGCAATGATGATGATAATGTGTATCACGACACGACTACTGTTGAGTAGGTATAAGCTACTTTGTCAAAATTCTAAAGCTTCCCCACTTTCAAAACAAACTTACCCGCCCAACGACGTCAGGCGTAGAGAAAGGATGACAAGCAAGTATTTGAGCAACAGCCGAAGTCCGCGCTGTTACATAGCGATGTGGCAACGCAGGTCGCGACCACAGGCTCCCGTGCAGGTTTCTCAAGCCGGGGTGGTGTCCGGGCGGCGGCGGCAGGCAGCGCACCGCGGCTACGTAATCCCGCGGCAACGGCACTTCCTGAAGGTGGCGCAAGCGCCGCGCGAATGTCGGCCGAGCATTTCGCGCCACTTTCGTAATCCGTTGCGTTGTGCGACCGGCCGCCTTGCCTGGCCCGCAGGAAGTAAAAGTTCGAAGGTAAGAAAGTAGGTCTCCTGTAATTGGCAACGTGCCTGCATACTGATGCTTAGGTACTATAATTTTTATATAGGTTGAGAAGCGAACACCTGCAGCTACGCCGCCGTCGCGCCACGTGTTGTCTCCGCGCCGCTCCACCTGATCGGATATAAAAATGTCAGTCAACGTAAACATTAAACTACTTTTACATTTTGTAACTTTTTATGCGTTAACTGCCACATTTTAAGAATGTGTAAAAATATAACCTTGCTCAATCGAGTAAAAGTACTGCGATCGTTTCGGTTTGTAATTCGACCTTATTAATCATCAGTTTTAATGGATGTCCATAATATTGGCTTGAGCTAATAAATTTTGTAACCCACAAAAGGGTTGTCAAAGCATATACATGTATGTTACGCACGCACTCCATGTGACATAACTTGCGTGGACATGCGCAGGCGCCGCCTCTGACCCAATCCGCAGCGTGACGTAAGTCGCGGCGCACCACCACCGAGTTGCGAACTGGGCCGAGATTCAAGAGTTTCAAGACGAGTCGCGACCTAATCCTTTACGTAACAACATGTGAGCCCCCAATTAAATCGACTAGTATTTCATACTTTGCCGTTTCATAAGCTGAATGCGAATTAGGATGTCCTCAACTGTTCGATGTTTCAATCTGATTGCGAACTGTATACGTTTGTTAACATATTCACGGACTTAATAATTTTCCAAGATTTTTATCGACAGTTTCAATAATCATGCATATTGTTGCTAGTAATAAACCTGTCGTTAAAATTGCACATACTCGTAATTTCAAATGAAATGATTGCTCAAGTAGGATGGAAAGGAAAGGCTTGAAATGCGTACGCAACACCGCAGAAATTGGGCGGAGGCTGTCAGACAGCAGGCTTGTGACTACGCAATGGAGGAAGCGCTATCGGATGGAATTGCAACAGCACCCGTCGCTTCATCTTGTGAAACCTGGCCACTGAGACAACTGCGCATAATTTCGAACGCAAAAATATTGCGTTGATATGCCTGTAAGTAGATACTTCCTACACACATTTAATAGTTGCGTAGTTGCGTTAAAATTTTATAATGGTTTAAGATTAGATGTATAACATGCCAACTTGATGAGCGATAGTGGCCGGTGATGAGCGATGGTGGCCGGACGGTAGCATGTGCGCTTTACAATCTGATAGCACCTCCTCGATCCTCGGCTCTGCTCCAATGACTTATTTAATACTCAAATAAATTATGTGCAGTTTCGTGCCAACGCTCAACAACGATGAAGGAAAACATCGTGAGGAAATCGGTATATACCTACCATGTACCTCAAAAGTTCTAAGGCATAATTATGACATTCACCAACATGCACTAAGGCAGCATGGTAGATTATAAGGCCCATCCTCTCTCTCTCTCTCGCTCTCTCTCTCTCTCTCGCTCTCTCTCTCTCTCTCTCGCTCTCTCTCTCTCTCTCTCTATCTATGAGAAAAGAAAGAAAACAGACAGATAGAAAGATGGTAGATCGTTTAGTCTACACCTAACTTTGAACTTTACGACCAACCACCCGCATTCTTCAGTCTTCCCCTGAACATGGTGCGTGTAACTGCGCGCAATATCGGAGCTCCATCCACCTACAACCTTATCACGGTAAATATCCGGTTATTAATCATATAACTGTACATTTTAGTAGGTATAATAAAGTAAGACTTAGGGCGACTGTATACCTACATTTATTTTAAACCTGAGTTTTTGCTTTTCTTATCTAAATGCTTTATTATATGTTACAAGAAAAAAGTCTCGAAGATCTTGGCAGTTGGGTTAAATCAAAATAAATACTAACAAATGACTCGTAGGTATCTTATTTATCTAGCGATCAAGTCTTTGTCTGACCTCAAACTTGTGGCGTCAATAGAATACCTACAACAAAGACTATATAATTATTGAAACTCCTAATATGTGACTTATTAAAACAAACAAAATAAGCCAATACCGAGGGGTTTATTAGTGACCATTAAAGAGTTATTTTGTCCACCTGGCTCTATTTTTTATGGTACCAAATTATTGTATTGTCATCCGGATTAATATACTTGCAAAGTTAGAAATCCATAGGACAAAGGGCGATTTTCTAACAGCTCAAAAAAAATACTAAAAGATTGTAATAGATGGCGTTGACAAATTATGATGTCAGTGTGATCCTTCGAGCATTTAATTTAACCTATTCGGTACTTACCTATCTTTTGGACGTGAGTGAATTTAACAATAACTTTTTGCTACATAATAGCTGTAACAGACATGTCAACTTGACTCACGAACCACTGTCTGATCAACAGAGAAAGAGAAATTTATCTTTCTCTCCCGTTGGTCACACGGCGGTTCGTCAGCCAAGTTGATACGTCTGTTAGCTACTTTAGGCATTATGGTCTAGAGTCAAAGTCAAAATAAAGATCGATTCGTGACTTCGATTTATCAGTCAGTGATTGAGTGTAGATAGAGAAATAGTGTTCCGTGATAGAGAACCACCTTAAAAATATTAAGTAAGTACGTAAATGTATGCATTTTATATTTTCGTGAGCTATTTTCGTATTGCAAAGAAAGATTATCAGTTGTGGCTGGCGGACCGAAAAGCCTTCCCAGAGGGAGGAAACTTAGACCGACTTCAAAGACAACCGGAAACCGGAACTGCGGTAAGGGTTAGAGCGGAGACGACGCCGTTTCCGCCGGAAGTTCGGCGCCAGGAGGTGGGTGGGTACATAGATAAATAAACCACCGCCATATTGCTGAACTCAAATCGATAAATCCGTTCGGTTTTGCATGTTTGTTACTTATGACTTCCGCCTCCTGTTTACTCTCATTTTGTGAGACAAACGTCCAAATAAAAGTTATTTTGAGATAAAACTTTGTTATACAATATTTTACGAATACATAAAATGTAAACATCTAATAAGAAATAAACTTAGGAAACTGAGCACAAACGAACTCTACAATCCTACTCTACTTGCACGTAAACATAAATACTATTTTTAGACACGGATAGTTCAATATCATTATTAGCAAACGATATAAGGGATAAAAATCCTGAAGATAATTACTGTAGGTAGGTACTGGACACTGGTACAACTTCTGTAAGAACACAATAACCAACTCCAGTCAAGAGCCCACGAACGAGGAAGGAAACAAGTTGATATTTGGCGGCGGCGCGACCGACCGGTCCGGCAAGTGTTATTCTGTAAACGAGATGGCTCTGGACTTTCCGATCACATATTATATTTTAACTCACTTTTTGTCGCACACATACACGTGTGTGGATAGGATTGCCAGTTACGTATTTATTTCGGGACAATGTCAAGAAAATAAAAAATATAGCATATTTCGATATCGTGCCGTAGAACCTTATGTACGGTTCTGTAAGATTTGGATTGGCTACTAGACAGAGTAGGTATTAAATTTGTATACTCTTTTCAAGGTAGGTACGAGGAAATCACAGCATCAGAGATGCTATCAAAACTTGTTACAGTTTGTCTTTCGTCATACAATGAATAGATAAATATAGAAATATATATTTTAAAAAAAATCGTTAAACTGTATTAGCATTTTGGATGATAAAAAGTGCAGCAAACAGTTAGACGGGCGCCTGATGGTAAGCGGTAACCTGCAACGCTAGCGCTGTTGTCGATGCTTTGAAAAAGAGAAGGCGAAGTGTGTTTTTGAAAAGAAAATTCATTGATATTTTTTTTTTTATGCACTTTGATGTATCTATGTGGAAGTATATTCCAAATCTGGCAGTTTGCGAAAGAAAGGAGCGAAAATACCTGATTATGTTGAATTTTCAGCTTTGCGAGATGTTAATGCGAGCTTTTCTTCTTTTAGAGAAAGAGAGATTGACTTTTAACTACAGTTTTAGGGGTTTATCTCAGGGATACAGAGTTCATGGTTACTCTACGTGTGGAGGACCGAGCTTTTTACCGATGGACGGTCTGAAGGTCATGCGGAACTTCAGTCTATCTCGTTTTCGACGATTATTCTTATTTGGAATTACGAAGGAAGTTATAAAAACTTGCTTGTGGAATTGATAGAGCAGGCAACATTTAAACAATTTTTTGTGCTTTGTTTTTCGCGTTTATGTGTACCTATTAAAAAGATCTTCAAATAAAGAATCAGAAGATATTTCCACTGAGCGGACATTTTTTTTACGTTAGTCTGCGATTCGGCTCGGACTGTTTAGATACCAACCTGTCATGTTTTTGTTACATAGCGGCTGCATTTCAATTAGCACAGAATAAGGACTAGTAGTACTATTACTAGCTGCTACTAATAGTCCTTATTCTGTGGGTATAGCAACTGATTGTTGATGATGTCAGGAGAGTTTTCTGATCAACGCAAGCTGTCAACTGTCAAGCATACTTTAGGGCTGTGCTTTAGGGCCACCCCACGGAGTTGTTTCGAAGTTGTTCTCTTTGCGCGGACCGCGAACGCGTGCAATGCGCCTAGCCTTACACCGTTGGACGAACAGCAACTGCATCGCGTCAACCCTCTACCACCTACCTAATCAGATTTACCTACTTATAAGTTTCAAGGTCTGTAGGATTAAATGACTCAATAGGTACCTACCTACACAAATAAACCATCTGTTCAAAACCAAAGGGACACCGTTTGAGATAAATATGTATCTAGCTCTCGCTCGACTCATTAAAATGTAGATGATTAAATGAATATGTATGGATGCTGTGAAGAGGCCTCCGCGACCGTCGTAGAGGTCAATGTCAGAACACACCAGCCATTTATACAAGAGCCGTTTGCGGTACGTTCAACTTCCCTTTCTCTAAGTTAACTTACGAAGGACCATAATATAACCGAGCTCCCGTCACTTTGGTTACACTGTCAGTTCCGCCTCGTGTAGGTATTTAAATGTAAGTAGGTAGTGAGTAGGTATGTGCCTAAGTACTTATAACGCGACGACGCGGAGCTAAAACCCTCCCATAAAAAAGTACCTTCCGGTATTGTGTTAAACGTGTAAGGATGTACTTATAAAATATGTTTCCACCTACTGCCGAAATGCCTAAATTGATTTTGGCAAATGAGGCGAGTCGTCTATATTCCGTCAATGAAATAGCACTTGATCCAATACGCATTTCTTCCAAAACTCGTGATAAATGTGCAGTCAAACGCAAAAGTGTAGGTATTGTGCTGGTAGACCACGGAACACTAATACCAATCCTAGGACCAACCTATTATAAGTTACTATAATATATAACTCACTGCCTAGGACCCACAGCTAGGACCGATATGACTGACACTTTCTAACTGCAAGGTTAGATAAGGTTAGACTCTTTTGATTGTTGTCATTCCCATTAAACATTTTTCTTTCTTTTTGACTGACATTGGGGTCAATTCTGTTGTACTATTCTCTAAACCAAACTAAATTGACAGAACTAATATTATCGGCGTTTCTTTTCATTTCAATACGACAGAAAAAAATGCAAACAATTTTAGAGCTGTAAAATTTAGTTTAGAGAATGGTACATCAGAATCGGCATCAATGTCTAGTGGTATATACAAAGAGATGTATGTGTACTATTTCTGAGGGTAGGTGCAACCAAGGATGATTTTAACTAGAGCGTTCTTGGTGCAACGCATGGACGTTTTAACCCGTAAGGAAGGTTTGCCTTTAGGTTTGTTACGTCCACGGTGCAACGTTTAAAATTAGAATTATCTATGAGCTTAATTTAAATATTTATCGCTAAAAATTATCGTTATGTGCGAACCGTGCAGTGGCCTAAGTACGAATATTTGCGTAAAATACGTACTATAGAATTACATACAAATTTGAAATTATTATGAAATTCGATAGTACGTATTTTACTCAAATATTCGTGCTTACACAGAGCGTATTAACGCATTACTTTTTACGTGAGTTAATTATGTGACATCTTTGAATACAAAAAAGTTCAAACTCAGAGAACGAGATTTTAACATTTCTGGAACAAGGTTGTAATATTAAATTGTCACATCCCCACTTGGATCTCGCCAAGATGAGTGACGTGGTGGGCGTCCAATTTGTTTCGTCTGATATCTAACGATAGTTTACTTTATAATATAGATAAACTGTAGTTTCGATAGTTTGAAACTTCACTTTGATGAATTTTCCAAACTGCATTTCAAATTTTCAAAAAGCGAGGAAGATAAATATAGATACTCTTAGTCCCTTGGAAAGAAGCACCAAAATTTTAGAATTTTGGACTGATTACAAGTGCAGGGAAAATTACTGGGTATGTGACGTTATCCTAAATATTAGATGGCGTTAGATCCCATTCATGAAAAGCGGAGATGCTGACTGTACTAACCAGGTGTGTATCGTTTGCGAAATAAGATTTGCGAAAATGTCGTTTTAGACATTGAATTTATTGGTTTTCTGGTTTTGATTATTTTAAAGAAAGGACGTTATATGGTATTATTAAAAGGTCGGACGGAGAGGCAGACAGTGTATTAGGCTCACTAATAGAGTCCCTATAAAAACATGCCAACTAAAACTGTTAGCCTCCATTTGCCCCCTAAATTGGACCCATTCGCAAAATCCTTGCCTAGTGGACTTCTTACACTCTACATCCCATAAGGAATTTACTTGCCAAATTTCAACTTCATAGGTAAAGTAGTTATCGATATTTTGTGATGAGTCAGACATTCATCAGTATTTCACTTTTATAATTATACATTTGTTGGTATATTATTATACATGCTTGATCATGGGCTGAAAATTTATGATGATGGCAACACTAAAAGATATTTATCAAATGTCATTTTTGGCAACACTGTTATAGATTTGTATTTTACTCTGTGATTGTAGTTTGCTCTGTGATAGAAACAAGTGGAGCGCAAGGGGGCATGCGCGCGCAGCGTGACAGGCGTCCAATTGGTCGAGATTGCGCGCTTCCGTCGCGGCGCTTCCGGTAGATAACAACAAGACCGCTGCGCCGGAGTCCGGCTTGTGGCAACGGTCAACGGTCTTGCTTGACATGACAGCATACTAGGTAAGATTTTCTTTTGAAGTAATTGTGAAGGAAAAAAATTAAAGTGGTGTAGATATTGACAAATTTCTAAACTAACCTAACTAAAAATGTCGTCTTGCTTTCATACGGGAATGAAAGAGATTGTTTTAGTCAGTGCTACCCGGGTATAAAAGAATTGATGTTATTTTTGAAATTATTTAAATATGCCTAATGTACCAAAGAGACGGGAAGTCATAAAGTAGAATAAACTTAGACACTAGGCTGGTTTTCCTTCTACCCTTCGAGTTTTTAACATAAATGTAAACCACTAGGTATAAGCTACTGGTGACACAGATTTTCAGCAAAAATGTGCCGCAAATCATTTAGCATAGATGTTTTTTATGTAGCATTATAACAAAGTTTTCCAATAAGTCAATGACTAACTTCAGGGATGAGTTGGTACTAGAGACTGAAGCAACAGGAGTGAGTTCAAAACTCAGATCGGCCAAACAAGGTAGATAAGGTGAGGAGGCGAGTGCGATCCAATCAGGCTTAAATCAGCCTTGATGCACTTTGACGAGCTCCCCTGCAGACGTCCTTGTCGCCATTTGTTTTCATGTGGAATAATTAATTCATTGCGGTGTCGCAGAAAATTCCTTAGTGTGCGTGAAAATGAATATATGAGTGTGCCTTATTTAGCGTTTTTGCGTAAAGTGGTTTAGACAAATGTGGGTGTACAGGTGCACCCAGCCGACCTCGGTGTGGGTCAGCAGATGCCTGACAGGAGTATCGGAGCACCGGAGGTAGTATAGCCAATGTTCCGTGCGCTGTGAACGCCCTCGTGCGGGGTGTCCGGCGCCCGGCTTAGCAGCGGCCGGTCCCTGATGTGGTGCGGGAGTGTTCCAGTCCAGAGGCGTAGTAGACGCGCCGTCATGTCGTACCCATCTTCCAGGAGCCTGTCTTCTCGGCGGCGCTCTTCGGTGGAGGTTGAGGTCAAACCCAGGCACGAAGTAATGACTGTTTTTTTTTATTGGAACGAAGTTCCCTTTCGCGCGTTGCGAAAGGGGGGCTAGACGGAAAAAATTAAGACCAAAAGTTGTAACGACATTTTTTGCTATAGTTGTAAGCCGTGCAGCGTGCGCGTGTACCTCTGTCTCTCTCTCTCTCATAGAAAGGAAATTCATTCCATCCGGGTGTCCCTTGACACCTCTCAAGTTTTTTTTTATAATTCATTTTATATACTAAGTTAACCTGCTGTACACATTTACAATTATTTAGATGTCTGCCGTAGATGTAGACTGCTGAATCAGCGCTTGGTTGAATTCCATTAAACACGAAACGCTTAGAATAACACGAACGATAATTTTACTATGGCATATCTCCCCGTTTGTCTGATTTGAAGTTCAAACAATGTAAATACGGGTGAATTGGCCAATAATAACAATTTTTAAGTAGTTACCTACTTAAAATAACTTGTCCAAGCTAAGTAGGTAGGTATACCTATCTATATCTATATCTAATAACGTACCAAAACATGAAACAAACAACATTCCTCAAGGAGGTCGCCCTACAGCGGAAATAGCTGAGAGTGCCGAGTGCACACCGGAAGTGGCGGCCGTTCCCACGGACACCATCCGTTACTCCGCGCCGCTGCCCTCACTTTCCGAGAAAGTCCAGGTTTACTTACCAGTTAGCATTGCGTGAGAATGAGAAATCCATTGATTTCCTATTTTAAATATTGGCTATCTCATCTCAGTGCAATAGGTACTGTGTACCTATTGCACCGCGTGTATGTAATTCACTTCAATTGAAAGAGTAAAATGCTTGGACAGATCTTATTAAAATCGTAACTTACTCGTACGTATCACAGTGAATTAGATCACAATTTTCTTTTCATCCTGAGAGGATTTTGGTTATATGGCCTGTGGTTAGGCTAAGTCGAGCCATGTCAGCCAGTCGAAAATGTCCGATACCTGCCACATCAAAAAGTGAGAGAATCCCGTAAATTTACTGTTTATATTATATACCTACAGGAATACCTCACGTAACATTAAGCCGATATACCATGGCCAAGAAATTTGATGAATAGGTATTTAGCAACTCTATTGCTGTCTCGCTGTGCCCTGACGAGCGAGCTATATACGTGTGCGTGACGAACAGACTGTGCGTGTGTGCGTGCCCGCCCGTGCTCCCGCACTGAATGCCTAGTTGCCTACAAATTCATTTCGCCTCGCAGTCTACTCGGCTAGTTGATATCGGCGTTTGCCGAATGTCGAGTGATTTTTGTTATTTTGCGATCTGCTCATATTTTACTAACCGACTACGCCAAATAGACCAGGGTCGATAATTTTTGAAACCAAAAAAAAACACAGTAGTATGAAACCCATTATTATGATAAAAATGAAAGGAAAAATAAATTACGGGCGATCTGAGTTCGGGAAGTTGGTGGGTTTAAGGGTAAAAAATGGTTCAACTCGATTTCCAGCAAAACTATAAATCCTATGGATTTATAGTTTTGCAATATAGTTTTTATAAAAGTTTAATGGCAAAGTTGTAGGTAATAAAAATATCTACAACTTTGGTCCCAATAATTTTTTCACATAACCTCAAAATTTATGTGAAAAATTCAAATAATCAAGTTTTTAGTTAAAATAATATACATACATAAATAAAAATATTAAATTCATACATACTTATAAACTTAAAGCGAGATAATAACGATACAGTAGCTACTCCAAGAAATAGTACAGTTTCACACGACGCTTGAAAACTTCCTGTGAGGGTGCTGGTCTATAATGTGATGATAGTTACGGAAAGGATTACCATGTACAATTCCTGTGATAACTTTAACTATAATCTAATAATCTAAAGTAGAGGTGTTGTATGAGGACTTGAGGAGATATCCGAGACCATAGATACCTCCGTAACATACTTCACCGTTGTTATGGGTGACTTCAACGCAAAGATGGAACGCGGAATGTTGATGAGTTAAGAGTCGGGTCATATGGGTATGGACAGCGGAATTCGAGGGGCCAGTGGCTGGTTGACTTCATGGAGAAGGAGGAACTCTATTTGATGAACTCCTTCTTTCAGAAGTGACCATGCAGGAAGTAGACGTGGATGAGCCCCGATGGTTCGACCAAAAATGAGATCAACTTCATCATGACGACCAAGAAGCGAATATTCAATGTCTCCGTGATTAGCAAGGTGAAAACCGGTAGCGATCACCGTTTTGTCAGAGGCACATTGAATATCAACAAGCTTGAGAGGTCGCGTCTGGTGAAGTCCACGCTCCATTCTGGTCATACTCAAATCCAAAACTCCAAAGACTTCCAACTCGAATTGCATAATCACTTCCAGAGCCGAAAGCGGAACTGTTCGTACTAAACAATGGGCTGGTGGAAACTGTCCAAGCAGTGTGGTCCAAGTTCTTTAAGACCCCACGCCGGAAAAGACCTCAGAAGCTCTCAGATGAAACCATTAAGCTAATGAAAGACCTGACTGAGATGAGACTGCAAACATCAGCTGATATGTCGCAATATGGCCAACTTAACAGACGAATCTCAAAATCGGTGCGACACGATCTGCGTTCCTATAATAAAAGATGTATTAGGGACGCAATCGAGTGGAACCAGGGCTGGATAGTGTTCGCAAAGAATTCGTCTATTGGGAAGAGCCAAGTGATGAAGCTGAAGATCGAGGATGGTAGTATCATTTCATCAAAGCCGAAGATTCTGAGAGAACTCGAGAGGTTTTACGGACAGTTGTACACATTGACGCGACAGCCTAATTATCGGTACAGCTCTGGACAAGAGAGCTAAACTGACCCGACACTACACTGAGGACATCCTAGACATCAGCTTGTACGAGATAAGAATGGCTCTGAAAAGCTTAAGAACAACAAGATCGCCGGGTGATGACAGAATAACGACAGAACTACTGAGAGCGGATGGAAAACCGGTACTTTTAGTCCTCCAGAAGTTATTTAATTCCGTCATACTCGAAGGTACTACGCATGAAGCATGGACTAGTAGGGTGGTAGTGCTCTCCTTCAAAAAAGGTGATAACACCTTATTGAATAATTATAAACCCATCTCACTCCTGAGCCATGTGTACAAGTTGTTCTCCAGAGTCATTACGAACCGTCTCGAAAGCAGGTTTGATTACTTCCAGCCTCCCGAACAAGCCGGTTTCTGTAAAGGCAGGAGCACCACAGACCACATACACACGCTCCACCAGATTATACAGAAGACTGCGGAGTATAATCGGCCATTATGTCTAGCGTTTGTAGACTATGAAAAAGCCTTGGATTCAATCGAGACCTGGGCAGTATTGCAGTCCCTCCAGCGTTGTCATATCGACTATAAGTATATCGAAGTGCTGAAGTGTTTGTATAGAAACGCCAACATGTCGATCCGATTACAGGACGAGAGCACGGAACCAATCCTATTGCAGAAAGCCGTGAGACAGAGAGATGTTATTTCTCCGAAACTGTTCACGAACGCAGTGAAGGACGTTTTCAAACTCTTGGACTGGAACGGATTCGGCATCAACATCAATGGTGAATAAATCACTCATTTTCGTTTTGCCGATGATATAGTCATCATGGCAGAGTCGCTGGAGGACCTCAATGCGATGCTCAGCGATCTCAGTAGCCTTTCTCAACAGGTGGGTCTTAAAATAAACATAGACAAGACAAAAATCATGTCCAATGTCCATGTTGTACCCGTGCCCGTAATCGTTGGGAACGATACTCTTGAAGTTGTTGACCATTACACCTCTCTTGGACAGATTGTTCATTTAGGTCAGTCCAACCAAAAACGATCAGTACCATCATTCTTGGTCCAACTTGGGCAAAGAGGTCGCCCGAAGAATCCAACTCGGATTTTGACTCGGAAATTGCGTGACATCTCGTCCAAGATACTACAGTGCTTAAAGACAAGGGTCTTTGACCAGTGTGTTTTGCGAGTGATAACATATGGTACTGAGACGTGGTCCTTAACTGTTGGCCTTTTGGAAATACTCAGAGTCACACAATGGGCAATGGAGAGAGCTATGCTCGGAGTTTCTTTGCGCGATAAAATCCGAAACGTGAATATCCGCCAAAGAGTCAGAGTCATCGACATAGATATTCAAATTTGCAAGTTGAAGTGGCAATTGGGCAGGCCACATCGCTCGAAGTACCGATAACCGATGGGGAAGAAAGGTCCTTGAGTGGAGACCACGAACCGGAAGACGCAGCGTAGGCAGGCCTCCCACTAGATGAACCGACGACATTGTGAGAGTCGCGGGCATCCAGTGGATGCAGATGACAGGATGTCGATCACTATCAGTATAGAGGTTAAAGGGGGAGGCCCATGTTCAGCAGTGGACGTCTTCTGGCTGATGATGATAAGCTATAATCTAATCACTTAGCAACGTAATAACCTAATGTATTTGAATAAAATTTTGAAAAAATTGTTCAACAAAATTAACTAATATTAAGAGAATTATTTATTTATAAATTTTTCCACTTGTTACGATCCTGATATTCCTGATACACAAGTTACAATATTTTTTTAAATTCTTTCTTTTCGTACTTAAATGTGTTATGTGCGAAAACCACGTCAGTTTCCATAGTAAAAATAAATCATGTTGTGCGTCAACAATTTTGTCCAAATCCTAACTTGCCGACCGTTGCAGTAATGTGCTAAATTCACTTCACGCACAAAACACTAACTAAAGACGAGAACCGTTACATATCGATATCGATGGACAGCACTAATGTGTCGATACAATTATCGACTACATGTCTCTTCTCTAACTGTATACGTATTAGACCGACCCTCCCCTGACCTCGAGCCTCTGCCCGCAGAGCGCAATAAGGACAACTGCAGCTCGGATCGATTTATACCTACGAAAAGTAGACAAAATTATCGTCTCGGATTCTTCTGTTTCCTCATTCAAAAATAGGCCGATTTCATTATTTATTTCAATTAATTGTTTAAAAAGGTTTGCTCTCGGCTTCTGTCATTTATTTTTGTTTTACAAACTCATAAATTTTGTTTGAGAGACGTCTGAACACGGAGGTAAAAATTTGATATTTTTTGGGATTTTTAAAGGCTCATATTTCTTATAGTACTTAACTAACGAGAAAAAATAAATGACACAAGCCTGGCCATAAAGTAGATAAATTTTATTTAAAAAAAAATATGGCTCTAGCGGTATTATCCAGGGAGGAAACAGGAGAATAAGTTTGTATGGACTAAACGCTGCCCAAATTGAGCCTTAAGCTGGTTACTCCGACTATCATCATCATCATCATTGACAGCTCATCGCCAATGTTATTCCGTTCCGACTATAGTGTCTGTTAAGTTAATGTTCATCACTCATGCTAAACATATTTTTTTCCTTTAGCATTTTAATATTTACTTTAGGTGTAGTCTTCTTAGCGTGGCGTAGGCGTACGTACTACTAATATTATTCTACGGACATGGGAGCATCACAGTCACTAGGTGAAAAAACAACCTTATTTCATCAGCTTTAAAGATACACACCTCCGTTAGTTGGCTTCAAGATTTTACCTGTTAATGCAGTTTTGAACAGAAAAATCGTCTACGGATACTCAACAGATGCAGCTGTAGAGGGTGTCTATGAGACTTAGAACAAAATGAAGTCGTATAATACTATTTAATATGTATTAATTAATTATTGACCAACTAATTGACCAAGAAATAGTATATGACATAAAAAACAGTAAATACTTTGTCAAAAACAACGGAAACAAAAACATGACAATAATAATAATTATGTGATATGATATAATGGATAATGAACACGTAAATTAAATAAATTATTTTTTAAAAATAATTAATAAGAATAATGTGTAATATAATAAATGTAATTAGTGTGTAGTTGAAATAAAGGCTTTTTTACTTTTACTTAATTAATTATTAAAGTCATTTATTAATTTTCAGTTGATTATTATATCCCAGCACCATTTGGAATATTAATATCTAGTCACATATTTCGTATAATACTAATAATACTTATTAAATCAATATTTCCCATCTACTACATTATACTTTTCAATATCAATATGTAGTCACATATTACACCTATACTTAATTTATTAATAACGGGCATTTTTAATTTCTTCAATAAGTTGTACGTTTCTTGTGTATTTTTAGACAAAACGCATATCTTCCTGATCTAGTTACCGAGATCTTCCGAGTGTCGTTTCAAAAGTTTCGGACAACTCAAACATGATTTAACTAAAAGCACGTTTGTACTTAAAGGTTAAAATATATGCTGTAGTTTTCTGAGTGAGTAAATCTAGGAAATTAGTGTGATTTCGCAACAAAAAGTAACAAGCAATATGTTTTTTATAAAGACTTAGTATCTAGCTATGGCAATAATAATAAAACATTGATAAATGCGGTATTTTTTTGTGCGTATGAAGTATTAAATGTCGGACGGAAATAGCCATATATATTACTATGTTGTACAGCTTATAAATTACTTTTATCAATATTATCCTCCTGATAATATACACTTTTATGTATTAGTAAATACTAGCAACGCTTTATTGTTTTACCTGTGATTTTTGCGTCTTAGTCTATCATCCAATAAAAACCGAGAGACTAGCAACTTTTCAACGATGTTCAAGGCTAAGAAGCTTAGTCTGAACTAGGTATTCGTTGCTGATGAGCCTCTTTGCACGGTTCTCAATGGATTCTAACGCCCCACAAGCTGGTACTTTGCTGATCCACCCCATAGGTGAGAGCAGTAGGTACTCCATGCACGACCGAATTTGGTACAGTAAAAGCAACTGTTCTAACGTGAAGTACTGTCGCATCTTCGATAGGATACCCAGCTTTTTGGCAGCCAATAGAGCCTTGTTGTCAATATAGGATCCAAAAATATCTAATTTGATAAGCATTTTTACCAAAATACTTAGGCGGTAGAAAACGTGTTGACTCGGTGGTCTCGGCAACAGTGCGAACCAAAAACGATTGTCGGAGGGTAGGAAAAATTTTATGAAGTGAGAGATTGGCAAAAGGAATTCATTCTGGCTTGAGCGTTCATAGCGAAAGCATAATGATCTGAATATTGTAATATATATAGAAAGTATGAATAAATATTTCAAAAGTGAGAACTAGATTATGATTTACCACAGTACTAAACTATTATGTATCTATTATCATCCGAAATACATAAACTAGCGAAGTTTTTAATCGATACGACAATCGGAAGTAGATTAAAATCGACTTCTTAGATTTGTTTACGTTGTTAGTTACATTACAAGTGAAGTGTGAAGATGTTTAAAACGTGTTAACGTGCTGAGGCCTGAGAAGCGGGTCTGTATCTGCCTCAGATCAAACAAACAAGGGAGATATGGTGAGGAGGCGTGGCGGGTGCGAACGCACAAGTCCAACTCACCCTGCAGACAACCTTACCGCCCTTTTTAACCGACTTCCAAAAAGGAGGAAGTTCACAATGCGACTGTATTTTTAATTTTTATGTTTAGCTCTATTAACTCGGAACTTTCGACTGGGTGCACCGATTTTGATGATTCTTTTATTTGAAAGCTGGTGCTTCCCGTGTCCCATTTTAATTTAGTCCTGTTCTGACATTTTTATGAAGTCTGTTTTTTATAATGGTAATTTTTTGCATGTGAACTATTAGATCATTGGTGTCGCAGCGCTGCATGTGTCTTAGTGTGTGTGAAAAACTAGTAAGTATACAGTACATAAAGTTGCAGGTTGGCCGTATAGTGAAAAAATTTGGTGAAACACGCAGACATTTGAACACGAACGCTATTTGTACTAAGGCGTATCTCCTTGTCTGATCTGATCTTGCATCAATCATTTAAATCAGATCCTGTTATTAACTCTACATACAACAAACATACAAACTTTCACGTTTAAATAGTTTGATCAAATCCTATCAACATGTATGGACATTGTTTTATCTATAGACAGCACAAGCACGTAGCATTTAATTCCGCGAAAAGATTTGCCTATCTGATTGTCGGATATAAAACAATATGATTCATCGATTTGATAATAGCGTAGGTAGGCATTTACACTCTGGACCTACCTACACGACATACCTACACGATAGGGTTGCACGCTACCACAGACGTAGAGAACGCTCGTCTAGAAGAAACCGATTCGCTCTCAATTTGAAGACATAGGTTGTAACACTTGTAACTATCGGAGAACACCCATATACCGCACTCAACTCCGCATCTGCTGAAGGATTTAAATAAAATTTCATAGTTTATATCATAGTTTTTGACTGCCCCGGTGGCTCAGTTGGTAGTGAACCTACCTTCTGCGCTTGGGGCGTGGGTTCGATTCCCATCTAGGGCAAACATTTTATGTGACGAACATTTTTGTTTGTTCTATGTCTGGGTGTTAATATCTATTTAAGTATGTATTTAAAAATATATATGTACGTATATCAGTCTCTGGAAGCCATATTACAAACTTTGCTTAGTTTGGGCATAGAAAAATTACTATAATACTATACAGTAGTTGGTCTATAGTTTGGGGTCAGATGACCGTGTGGGCAAAAAAAGTTCCGAATATTTATTTTATTCAGAAGATACTGAAACTTATGGAACTAATATTCTACCATTGGCTGTTGTATGGGAATTTTTGTATGGATATTTTCTCTCAACGCCTATTTACATATGTTAGTTAGGTACCTAACCTATAGCAAAGTATTAGTAACTTATAGCTTGTAGGCAGATAATTATACCTACCCATAAAACTGCTACGAAAAACCTTCAGTCAGCGCCTGAAAATTATTGCCATGTTTATAATTCTGGCAACAAATTAACCGAACCACAAGTGACGGCTACAATATCCTCTTTGTTCCAGCCAGAACATGATCCCTAAATACGACGAGCTGAATCAGTGTCGTTGATAAAATAGGAGTCGCCCCGCAATAGGACCAGCTGATCTCATTGTTTAGTCTAGCAAGTTTGCTTTTAATTCCTAACAAATCGAATAACGCGATGTGTGATCTTGTACGACGATAATTTTATTGATTACGTAAACAAACAGCTTCAGACGTGGGAGGGTCTTTGTTTGCAGAGCGGTGGTGAAACGAGACATTCTGAAGTTTATCAAGAAACATTTTACAGAAATTAGATTAATTTATACTTCATCGTTTTAATAGGTAATGTTGGATCATTTTCAAAGGTAATATTGGTATATTATATATAAACTGAGGATACATGTTTGAACCTTTTGGGGTCGAAACTTTAACACGTCTTAGAACTTTTAAGGTTCTTAGATATACTGGTTTCTTCACGGTCTTTTCCTTCATCGTTGTTGAGCGATGACATCAAACATGCATATACTTAATTTATTTAAAGTTTAAATTTATTTATTTTAAGTACTAAATAAGTCATTGGTGCAGGGGTAGGGTCGAACCGGGTGCTGTCAGATTGTAAAACTCATATGCTACCGCCCGGTCACCATCGCTCCAAAAAAGGCCAAGTAGGTTGGATCAATAGGACAGGGTGACATGCGCAGGCAGCAACAGAATTGTTTCCGTTATTAGAAATGAACGTAACTAATGTTTAACAACTTCCTTAGACGATCACGCTAAAAAGCAAGTTGGGAGGCGTAAAGTCGTGCCGTCGGCCGGATCTCCGGCCAGTGCGCCCGCGCCGCGACCGGAAGTGCGCAAGACTTCCGTTCCCGCAGGAGTCGTCACGCGCCACAGCCGCAACCGTGTCTTGCCAACGCACGCCTTTCACGATTACTCAATATTATTCAGACGGTGTTGCAACTGCACGGTGAATACACTCCATCCATAAATAACTTCGCTTTATTGCTCAATAGGGCAACGTGTGACTGCCATCTGACCGAGAGGCGCTGAAACACTTTAGGAAGTCATCACAATTTTGTAGATACTTATTGATATTGTTGCAAAATTATACAATAATGATTTTATGGTCGATGTGGTTACATTATTTTACCGCTTGATGAACCTCTTGGTCTTCTCGTTTAGTTACGTACCTGGCTGGAACCAGTGTATAAAATAGAGAGAGCATAAAGTAAGTATGACGTAGACTGCAGGTCGGTCGATTCCGCTTCCACATATTTTCGAGAATAAGAACTAACAAAATTAAACACATACATACTTACACACTGCGCTGAACTATTTAATTTATCGTCTACGTTATTTGGCCTTCGCGTTACACGTAAATTTATTATCGCAATTTTTCTGCTAAAAATATTTTTGGTGTTATTTTAGTGAGTTGAATCGAAAATGCGAACGTTGGGCAATTTACCTACCTGTTCGATATCTTTTGAATAGATTTTGAGAAACAAGATGTACTTATTTTATTGGGTAGGTACCTAGTACCTACAGAATACGTGAACCTGTCAACGCTGTTGAGGCCATCTGAGGCCAATCTGAGTAATTCATAACAAAAAAAAATTGCGCTGTGGGCCTTAAACTGAAACAACACCTGAGTCAGTGCCCTCGTTGCTTAAACGACTGTAATAATTGCCTATATACCATTATTAAAATCTTCGATAAAGTGTGGCGAAACCATTCACTTTAAAAGACAGTTTGCCTACGTATTTGCATGGAAGAAATCGCTTAAGGCGATAAGGCCCATCCATTATACTGCCGTATAGTTATTAATGTTAATATAAGTTTAATTTGTATTTTCCGTGAATATAGTAAAGAGATTTTGTATTGTATAGTACATAATTAAATATTATCTGTTTTTTTTTTTAAATATAAAACAAAATATGATAACATACACGCGAGGCGAGACGTAGTTACTGTTTTTAAATACTGCAGACTTTTTGTCTACTGACATTTGACTGTCATTTTTTTTACTGGGTTTTGACAATAATAATAGCCAAACCATTCTCTTTGGCCAAGTGACATAATAAGTCAAAACAAACTTTATAAGTTATATTGTTCTTTTGGTACATAGTATTTATTTTACATTATCTTTGTTTTCTTCACATTTTCATTGATTTCTCTCAAAATAACAAGCTCTTCTCTATCTACCTATCTATGGTTGCTTTCAGAAGTTTACTTATTTTATGAACTCTACCGATGAAGAAGAGCCGACGACGACATTGCCGCCAACGATATGCAATAATCCACGGAAAAAGATAGAACCACAACTGGTATGTAACCTTTTCATCGCCACCATTAGAGGATTGGCGACTCCATGAATGATGAATCAACAACCAATCCCGCAAGGCCTTGCAGGATTGGATTCACCTTTATCATGAACCCTACTTAGTGACCCACTGCTGGGTAATAGTTTTCCCTTTGTTTATGCCACTCCCCGGTCTCTCGCCAGTCACATCCACTCGTTTCAACAGTTATTTTGATGTCGGTCCTCTAGTCTCGGCCACTACGCGGTTACTGCTGTACACTACCTCCTTTCATCACGTCTGGTCATAAATGTGTCCTGCCCAGCTTCACTGTAGTTCCGTCACCCCTTCTACGATGTCCGCACCTTAGTGCGACATCGTATCTCAGAGTTTCGGATACGGTCTTGCAATTTGATGCCGAGCATGACTCGCTCCATGGCTCCATGGCCATGACTTCATCAGAACTAGACAAAATTAAAATGGGACCAAATGGGAAGCACCAGCTTTCAAATAAAAAAAGAATCATCAAAATCGGTTCACCCAGTCAAAACTTCTGAGGCAACAAAGACAATAAAATTGTCGAATTGATAACCTCCTCCTTTTTGGAAATCTGTTAAAAATAGACATATCTACAGACTTGTTTACAAATTGTTATCTAGCGTTTATAGGTAAATTGTACCTACGTGTAGGTATAGGGGAAGTGAGTTCTAACTCGGAAACGGCGATCAGACTTCCGCACGAGAGAAACTAACGGAAGTGGCATTCCGTTTTCATTGGGATGTCGCTTCCGAATGCCGGTCAATGATCTAACCAGACAAGGAAAACGTATATTAGCTATTAGCTTCCTTACCAACATGTAAATGACAGCAGCTTAGATAGGACCTTCGACCATATGTATTGGACTATATTATGAATGCGAAAGTTTGTTACAAGTTTTTATTTTGCAACTGAATTTTAAAACAGTTATCCCCAACCGATTGAGCTGAAAGGTTAATGACATTTGAGCTAGAACATCTTGAATTTATACAGTGGGTCCAAGGGGTAACCCCCTAGTTTTATAGCTCTAACTCAAAAAGTTGTGATCACAAAATGTTCAAAATAATTTTGGACAAAGGTTTTTAAGAAACCTATCAGCATAGCAAGTTACAAGTTTCTATTTCTAATAGTTTAGAAATGCAGGGAGGACCAAGTTTTTCTACTTTGGCGAGCCATATTTCGCAAAGGATACACTAGAAAAGTGATGTATAAAAGTTACCTTCATTTTAAAAGACATTCGACGATAATCCACAGAAGAGTGCAGAAAAAAATAAACATCCCCATTTCACGTGTACCAGAGACACTCCTAAAATAAAATAAAAATCTTTTTGAGATTAATACCCAAACGAATTGTGCAAAGTTTTTGTGCATTTACGATAGAAGTTAAAATATTTTAAAAGATTCTAAGACGGAGACTGACTGATCGAACTTACCAAGGTTTGTGTGTAGTACGGAACCCTAAAAACTAACTATAATTTAGAAATATGTCTACTGTCTATGTATCCTATTTTTATTTCAAACTATAATTTTAATGATATAGTCATTTGATGCTGATTATCAGGACTTGCAAGTTATGTTTGCAAGACTGATTTGGTTTACTTTGATGATAAAACTGGTGGCGCCCATTTTCCCTAAAACTCTTATATATCTCTTGTCGAGCTCGTAACGTAGCTTGCTATCCCATAAAATGCTTTAATTAACCTGCAGATTACTCGAATCCTTCCATCTTAACGACGTGTTAACCAAACATTTCAACGATCGATTACTATTTTCTTTGGTGCTAGTAAATTGTTGTTTGGGTTTTACGGAATGGTTTGATTACTGCTGGATTATCCACGCCCAAAGATTATCAAGCCTGTGACTCGATTTTTGAACCGCTCGTATGATATTGCACCGCGTTGCTTGACTTCGACTGTGTCCATCATTATTACTGGAGAAAGCTTGTTTCTAATCGTATTCTTATTTGCTGCAGATTGATCCCAAAGCACTAATACTGCCGCATTCAACACCAAGAAAGAGACCAAATCCTAGAAAGCAGCTGGTATCCTACTCAGTCCAGGGACACATTCCAACACCGTGTCCTCGGTCTCCTCTCGCCATCATCTGGTCTCCAGATCGAGTGTACTTTCATCTGGACGAAGAGGCTATAGTCCGTAAATTGTGGTAAGTACGTAGGTATATAAATATTCTGTTTCTTGAAACCTATTGTACGGTATACCTGCATAAGCATATCCATAAAGCTAGATATTTTCTTACCTCTTTTGTCCCACAGCTTGTTTTCGTTTTCTTCCAGTTCCAACTGCTTCAGTCGAATGCTCTTGTGGGCCAAGCTATTCCAGAAAAGCGTCCTCGTTTCACCAACGCTTTCCATGTCTAGCTTGTTTTTATGTCTCCTTTCAACTTCTCTCTTTAAAATGCTTGATTGTATGTTTGTTTTTTGTCGTTCCGGTTGAGCTTAGGCATGGCGGGAAATCCCTCAATAGATTAACGTATTTCCTTATCGTTCTTTAAAGACAAACACATAATTGTTGTTGCAATATCTTGCACATGCTGTTTTAATAAATTATCTTTTATTAATAGATAAGTGATAATCAACAAATCACTTACCTATATTTTAATTGAATTCTACTATATACCTATTAAATAATACCCGCAAGTAGGTACTTACTAAGTGCTGATAAAGCATTTTTTTAAACCCGACGGAAAAAAGAGGGTTCAAAGTGTTTATCTGTGTGTCTGTGTGGCTTCACACAGTGCCTTCCTCAGGATGGCAAACGACCTCCCGGTCGGCCCAGACGGAGATGGACGGATAAACTGGACTCCTACTTGTAAGACTGGACCCAAATTGCCTAAACCAGGGACGAATGGAAGGAGGGAAGGGAGGCCTTTGCCATGCAGCGGGACGACACAGGCTAATATAATAAATAAATAAAACGGTGTGTCTATGTATATGTATTAGAGTGTCTGTATTGGCATCGAAGCTCCCAAACGGCTAGACGGATTTTGTTCTGTTTGAAATGTTATTTATTCGAGTGTTTTTAGCTATGCTATCAAAAAATTTGTTCAGTGGTTTAAAGATTATCAGCTCTTTCATCGAGGGATAGCTAATGCCTTTTGTTACTTCCAGGATTTTGAATGGGTGTTCACGAATGATCTACATCCACTGCTGCGGTCTCTGGAACGACACAGCTCGGCTCGGCGCCAGATGGCGAACTTTCCCCCGCACACGGTTACTTCTCGCGCCAGGTTTGAAGACAGAACTCTGTATTAAAGCAACCCCAAGGTTCAACTCCCCTGTGCCATGTGCCGTACTTTGTTTGCAGCTAGCAGCATCACATACACGAGACACTGTTGTAGGGTATTTCGCTGTGCCAGTGGTTGCGAAATTTCTGAAGTACAAACCTCCTTGCTTTGGCGAAGATGGGTGAATTAAATACTAACAGTTTTCGCGTACTTTTATAGTTCTTGCAATCTAAGAAAGATCTTTGTAGTGGTAGGATTCTTTTGCAGGGGTCCGCCTGGGGGAGTACCACACCTTAGTTATTCAACCGCCAAGCAGTAGTGTGCAAACAATACTGTGTTCCGGATTGAAGGGAAATGTTTCCAGCGAAATTACAGGCCACACAGAGATTTGACATCTTATATCTCGGGGTGACGAGTGATCCAGGGTTTTGAACTGTTGAAGTTCAAAATTCTGAGTGGCGTTGAGCTGTTATGGGCAAGCGTGAAGAGCCATCAGGCGAGCGACTTCGCTCGTCTCGTCATTTAGTATCATTAAAAAAAAGTTGGAAACAATGAACAAGTCAATGCGTACTTCGGGATTCGGGACAAGTAACAATTTAAATTCGAAAGTATTAATTTTTATAATGAAGTGTCGTTCCACATCACCTATTAATATACTAATTATTAAAGTTAATATTTAATTTATTATTAAAAAAATTGTATTATCTATAGCATTTAAATAACAATAAAAAAGTATGTATGTATATTGTATGTTTAAGTAAGAAGTATAAATAGTTTCTTTTTTCTAAGTGCCCTATAAAGATTTTTTGAAACATAGCTAACAATTTAATACTCCTTATAAAGTCACCTTCCAAAAAATTTTTTTTTTATCAAAATCGGTTCAGCCGTTTGGGAGCTACTATGCTACAGTCAGATACACAGATCACACGTTAAACTTATAACACCCTTCTATTCAGTTGGGGGTTAAAAAATAGTTACGAAAAACTAGTCGAGAAATTACAATTTTCGTTGCTTTTCGGGTCTATGAAGTCTCAATAAAGAGTCTATTATTAGAAATGAGCTCAGGATGTGGCTTATGTTTGGTCGTGACGTGACCCGCCATATAGAAGTCCTAGAACCCGTTTTATACCGTCTGTGTCGTCGCAACGCAGATAAAAAATACTTATTAAGTATTTCGATATATATATAAGGTCGGGGAAAAAGTTTCTTCGTATTTTTTAAACAAATTCAAGACATATTTTTTTCAAGTTTAATTACATTTAATTATAATATATATGTGCCATTTTGTTCGATAACTTGTTGCCATCTTGTAGGTAGTGACATGATCCCGTTGCTGTAGAAATTTTGGGACTTCTGATCAAAAAAATGCAACAAGTAGTTTTGACAGTCCTCTCTTGATGTTAATCTAACACTACCCAAAGAATTCTGAAGAGATCGAAACAGGTGGAAATCTGAGGGTGCAAGGTCTGGGCTATGTGGTGGATGCATTAACACTTCCCAACCAAGCTCTCTAAATTTTTGCTGAGTGGCCAAAGATGTGTGCGGTCTGGCGTTATCATGATGAAAGACCACACTCTATCTGTTGATCAATTCCGGCCATTTTTTCTCAATTTCTTGTTTGAGTCTCATCTGCTGTTGGCAGTAGAGATCCGAATCGATGGTTTTGCCCGGCGGTAAAAGCTCATAATGAACGATGCCCTGCCAATCCCACCATACACACAGCATCACCTTATTACGTGTTAATCCGGGTTTCGCTACAGTCTGTGGTGCTTCACTGCCCTTTGACCATGATCGTTTGCGCACATTCTTGTCGTAGGTGATCCATTTTTCATCACCAGTGATCAATCTTTTCAAAAACGGTTCGGTTTCGTCACGTTTCAATAGAGAGTCGCAAATGAGTACACGATTCATTTGGTTTCTTTCAGTGAGCTTGTGTGGCACCCAAATATCGAGTTTTTTTGTATACCCAGTTTTTTCAAATGGGTCAAAACTGTTTTGTGGTCAATCCCCAGTTCTTCAGCTACGTCGTAACTATTAATATGCCGATCTTCGTCCACTTTTTCAGAAATGGCATCTACTTTATCCGTAACAGGGCGACCAGAGCGAGCTGCATCTTTGACATCAAAATTCCCGGACTGAAAACGCTTGAACCAACATTGTGCTACTCTTGATGACACTGCATTAGGTCCATAAACGTCACAATTTTTTTTCGCGGCTTGTGTCGCAGTTTTCCCTTTTTTGTAATAAAATTTCACAATATATCGAATTTCTTCGTTAGATTCACTCATTTTATCAAACAAAAAAACAATTGAAAAATGGCGGGAAATTGCTTTTTACTTTTTGTATTCCTTTTTTAAAATGTCATATTTTTAATGGTATCAAAACCAGCCAGATACAAACACTACAACGGATGAGATTTTTACTACAACCTTATACATACAAAATACGAAAAGACTTTTTCCCCGACCTATTACTTCGATCAAAAAATATATAAGCTAACCGTTTCATCAACTAAGAAGAAATAAATCTATATTAAAGCGATTGTTTTTGTAGACGCTAATTTGCTAAACTATTGGCAAACAGACTAAAGCAAAATAAGCTTAGTTTTAAAAACAAAAAATAAAAACACGCGTGTGACACATTTAAACAAACGAAATGAACCCAAACTCATGGGGTTTACTAGACGCTATTGAAAAGCTTCAATTTCCACCTCTTAGCTACATTATCATATCAGTTCGATGGCACTAAATTATTGTGTTGTCTTCCGGATTACATATATACTTGCAGTTTCTAATCGGTACAACAATCAGAAAAAGGTCCAGGGTTAGTTTACATAGTTGCAAGAGAAGCTAATGTAGGTACGTTTACATTTATTAAAAAGTATGATCGATGAAAAGTGTATATCCACAGAAGATACGTCATCGGGTATATTAGGAAGCCTCTTTTCTCTTTCACCAATAAAATAGATACTGACATGATATAATTCTTCGACACCATTAGTTGACATAATTTGTGTTTTCCTTGTCCACTATCCTGTGTTCCATATAACTTTTCCTGCGCTTGCGTCATGCGATCGTACTCCGAATTACCCAGTGCTTCATTACACCGACCGCCGGCAATCAAGACAAATGGTTAGCGCCGTTTGCGGCTGCGTGTCCCCACATGTGGACAATATTAGGACCAATAATCTCGTCGGTGAGTCATTGCCTTTGTGCGCCACTACACTGCTCGTAGTCGCAGCTTTGACGAGCATCCGTGAAATACCTCAGGTTGTTTCTCGGTGATTTCACCGCCAGAACGCAGACGCCGTATTTTTAACTCTCAATAGAATACGTGGGTGTTTCGCTAACCGACTGTTTGTATTTCCGAATCAACAGAGCGTTCGCTCTACGCGCGTCATTTGCAATTTGTAATTTCGATTTTACATCTATACTATTCTTTTACGAAAAGTGGGTAGTTAATCAATCGCCAGTTAAAATGTAACGATGATTGGTAGTATAAATAAACAGTGTTGATTGTCCTCCATATAAAATAGTTCGGATGTAGCTCGCGAGCCGCAATGGCGCGAGAAATAGATTTTACGAGTGCGTGCGGCGCGATATTTACGTATGTTTACACTCGAGACGGTTTTATAGGCGCAACGACACCGTCACTGCCGTATTAACATATAAGGAGCACTTTTACAGCGTAGAGCCGCCATAACACCTGATGATGGGCAGTTGGCGCCCGCCGCGCCCCGCTCTGAGCGCCTTATTCACTTTGACTTGTTCACCGAAAACGAGCTGTGAATTTATGATCATAACATAGTATGATAACGATTAGCTCAGTCACCTGCGTTCACAAGAAACGTAGTATACGCAACTAAAAAACGTTCTCTCTCAAAAACTTCGTTTCTGCTCCGGGTTTTAGTAAAGAAAACTTTGGTAAACAGGCCAGATTATCTACATACTTTGACGAGAGGCACCGCCCGCAGGGAAATGCAATTACAAAATTGGGGCCACGGTGTTCGGTAGAGACGACAACGTCCGGTCTCTAACCGGTAATAACGTATATTGAGATCAGTTATACGATTTACTTGAGATACTAAACATCCCGTTAATCCAACGGTCTGGAGCTTCTGAACTGAGGACGTGTTCTGAAGTCGCTTTCGCAAACCAGGAAATGTATTACTATATCTAACCTGTACAGTAGATGAAACGTACATGTTCATTCAATTATTTTCTGGATATTCCATCCATGGTATTCTTTTGGATTGCTTTTTTATTTATTTAAAAATATATATGTATGTATATCAGTCTCTGGCAGCCATATTACAAGCTTTGCTTAGTTTGGGGTCAGAAGACCATGTGTGCAATAATGTCCCAGTTTTTTTTTTTTTTTTTTTTTTTAATTCTTGATACTTTTTATGTTTACAGCGTTATTTATATTTAACTAACAGTCTGTTAGACAGCTTTTCTAGATCATTATCTAAGTAATAACTTTAGTGCCATACATTTTTAACAAACGAAAAGATCCAAGTTAGGGCTCTACGGCAAAAAAAATCGCCAGTTCGCGGCCTGGGCGCACTTTAAGAGACGTGTTTTGTTCCTTTCCTATATACCTACAAAATATGATATTATTCATACAAACTTTATTGTTTATTTAGCAATTGTGTTAAGTTTTATAAAAAGTCGTGGAACAAAGGTGTTCCGAATGCTGTTTGGGACATTAAAATTATAAAAGTAAATAAAAGTGCCGGTGTAACGAAACGCCGCGCCGATCAGAAACAGAAAACAAAATACCTAGAGTCAATTTTCTCCACGAGTTTTCTATACTAGATTTTAGTTTGAGGTTCATTTTTTGCTTTATTTTTCAGTCCCGAATATCTCCACTGTTAATTTTATCAACGTGTAAGAGGGCCTTTTAAAAAGGATTCGACTTCTCAATTTGGATGTTCTTTCAAAAAAATTGTTACCTCAGAACTCTGTCATTTATGAACCGTGTTAGAAAATTCTTTTTTTTTAATTGAAACTATGTTCTTTCAGATGTGTCTCGTAGAAATTTCATCAAAATCCGTTCAGTAGTTTGCGCATTTTATACTAATTTTGTGAAGTCTATTTTTAGGGTTCCGTACCGAAAGGGTAAAACGGGACCCTATTACTAAGGCTCGGCAGTCCGTCTGTCCGTCTGTCACCAGGCTGTATCTCATAAACCGTTATATAGTTAGACAGTTGAAATTTTCACAGATGATGTATTTCTGTTGCCGCTATAACAACAAATACTAAAAAACAGAATAAAATGAATATTTAAGGGCAACAAACGTGATTATTTTACCGTTTTTATAGATAATGGTACGGAACCCTTCGTGCGCGAGTCTGACTCGCACTTGGCCAGTTATTTAGTTAATAATTATTAATGCTATTACAAACAAATAAAAATATACCTACTATTATAAAACGCACTATCGTGGAACAAAGTTAAGTATGATGCAGGAAAGCTTTTTAGGGTTCCGTAATACTACAAGGGACCCTTAAAAGTTCGTACTGTCCGTACGTATGTCCTTTCTTCCTAATCCTAAATAACTTCTATAAATAAGGTAAGTGCATGAAACTAGTGTCGGATTAGATATTTATGTAGTGGTAGGACTCTTTTGCAGGGGTCCCCTTGGGGAAGTATCACACCTTTGCCAGTTATTCAACCGCCTATTACTGTGTTCCGGATTGAAGGGCAATGTTTCCAGCGAAATTACAGGGCACACAGAGATTTGACATCTTATATTTCGGGGTGACGAGCGCAGTGCATTGCCATCCAGGGTTTTGAACTGTTGAAATTCAAAATACTGAGTGGCGTTGAGATGTTATGGGCAAGCGTGAAGAGCCATCAGGCGAGCGACTTCGCTCGTCTCGTCACTCAGTATCATAAAAAAAAGATAATAAAACAGCAAGACCCAAAAATCGCGTATATATACGTTGGTAGGGAACTCCGTCTACATACACATATATATTTCAACACTTCCACACAACAACCAGAGTTGGTATTCCCCATAATGTACCTATCTATGACGTAATAGGTACCTATTATTTATTCTGTGCTATGACTAAACAGAAGCAGTTAGATTAGAAGACAGTGAGATTGTATCAAGCCTATCAAGAGGCACTTACCCGCTAGCCGGCCGAAGTGCAATCAGTGGCCCATCTACATGGCTTCCGGGTGCTGATTGAAGCTGATTGATATTGATTCTCATTGTTGCTCGCGGCTATTGGTCTCCGGACGTCGCCAGCCGCTGGCACTTGTGTGGTTACCATTTTCGAGAGCTTGAGTAGACTACTGAAAATTATACCTAATACGTATGAGTGAATAATATATGCGCTGAAAGAATCATAGATACCTACCTACGTTATAGCTTTTGTTTCTACCAAAGCTTGGATGCTTTGACATGTTCCTCAATGGTTCAAGTTTTACAAGCTGAAACATTTAGGTTTTTCTCTAACCTTAATTGATTAGCTGCTTTAGGAAGAAACTTTTTACCGATGACGCTACTAAACTTAAACTGCGTCCAAGGATTTATTTGCTATGACATCTGCAATAAAATGTAATTGCAGCTGTCATACAATATGTGTGTTTTGACAATGGTAAAAAGTTAAATAATAACATTTTGTTTTAATATTTCACTGAAGTATATCGGGCATCTACTAGTCTTACGTTCAAAAATCTAGCGAAAGGAACCTAGAAAAAGTTATTTTATTAAATATGGCAAAATATAATAGACAATTGTCATAATGATAAATTTTTACAACGATAGGTACTACCTATTAGCATAGCTATAGTATCTTTTGGTATGGGATTTTTTACAGTTACAAATTTCATTTCTACACTTGTTGGATTGCAACAGGTTAATTTTCTTGTCAAAAAAACTTTCTTGACGTCCAATTTTATTATCTATCCTATCTTTGTTAATTGTACACCTTTGATGCTTTTAACGTGTCTCATCCAGACGAAAAAAGTTACGTTCTTTTGAAACACCTCCGTCCTCCGTCTTTAGCTACCGTTTCAAAAACGTTCAAAGATTGAATTTATTATTGTTAATTTTTTGTTTATTAATAACATAAAACGTCTTCAACGAATTTCATTTCAACGTTCCTTAGATGTTCCGTTTGGGACACGAATTATCGACTGGGTTTGATCCCACGCCCAAAATAAAATATCATATTTCCTGTCAGACGAGCAAGCTTCAGCTTCGAGTGTCTTTTTTTACTAATTTTTTTTTCAGAGCATCATGTTTTTTAAGGAACTGCACCGCACATGTTTGCTCAACAATCGTGACATCTCCTTTACAAGTTGAACGTTTTTAGTAACGTAGTAAAGAAATCTGAACTTTGTGGGTGAAGTTTATTTTATTGTACGACATTTTTGTTACTTGTAAAATGAGACCCGAATCTGTTTCTGATTCGACATTGCTTCTGTTGTCGGTACTCATCAAAGAAAATAGATTAAACTATGTTTTGATCTATCATGACTGTTGTACACGAGATAACTGCATACGCATCTTTATTGTAATTTGCTTTAGTTCTTCTAGCTAGGAACCTATATAGGAAGTCATTGCTGAAAAACTGGCTGACAAAACTCAACCGTCTGCCGCCCGAAGGCAGTCGCCCATGCATTGAGTTATACTGCTAGAATATTACTAAGCCTAATCTTAGCCTGTAGTAACTGATAAAGCCGAGTACCTACCAGCTCCATTAATAGCATAATGTAGTTTCCACTTCTCGCAGCACCATCTATCAGGTACGCAATCGCGTCTCCGGCGCTAGCTCACGCCGTCAGGCGGGTTGCAATCAAGCGTGTGCCGCGACCATGTTACAGGTGTTGCCTGCTTCTCACGGGCCGGTTCCGTGCTTGCATAACACCGCGGCATAACGGGGCGCACGTAATGCGCCGTAACATCGCGCATTATGCATGTAGGGCGCACGCTTGCGCGAGTAACACTGCGCCAGCGCCGCCGCTGCGGAGGAGTGTGTCAATTGTGACGCGATTTTTGAATTCCTCGGGAAATGACGAAATGCTAGCACATGCTTGCTTGTCTCACAATGGATAAAAATGATAATCTCGTTGGACAATTTAAGTTTGAAAAGGTCTATGTTGGCAGGCATCTGGTTATGAAAACAAAGTAAAATCTTTGACACATTTTAACAACGTGCTGTGCCGACCCCACATAGATCAGAGCAGGAGAATGATAATGATATCAAGCGTCGTTCTAGGTATATACCTAGGTACAGTTTATACAAAACCTAGTTCTCTATGAAGATAGCCATAAAAAGCCCTGATGACACATCGAATCTGAAAACTGTCTAATGTTTTCGTATAGAGAGTAACATTTTTTCTTCTAAAGATTTTTTAAATAAATTATCTTAGTTATAGTTATTAAAACCGACAGACGTAACATTGATTGCTAGAGTTTGGTGGGGTTTTTCTTTTGTATTGGAACCACAGAAAATGTATTTTTTGATCGAAGATCATATTTTAATCATAAGTTTCCTGTCCTCCCTCTGAGAGCCATCCAAGGTAATGCTGTCTCTACCTATACCTCTAGTTATTACCTTATCGACCGTTGCCATCAGTTTTTTTATACGTACAGTTTAGAAAACAAAAAACCTATCAAACAATGATAAAGGCTACTTAAGATAACAAAAGTAATAATCTAAATTCTAAAATGTCGTGTAGATATGATATGACATAACTGGGCTACTCGATGATTTATATTTTCGCCTCTCTAGGTATATTATATGTACGGACTAGTAGACTTTAAAGATGGGTCTTTATTTTTTGGCACATTTATCAATGTTCCTGGAACCATACTGGAAATAAATATGTTTTACTAATAAATAAAAAATACTTCTTAAAAACAAGCTTTTAGGCGTCGGTCGGCCATATTGAAGTTAGATGACGGCATTTAATTTTTCGTATTCTTCTCAGTAAACCCTTTCAATTGATACCCATACGCATAAAAAAAGAATGGTCCGTCATATTGGATTTAGAATGCCGCCACTTAGCTAACCATGCATTATCATCCAAACTAAACGTGTATGCAAAATTTCAGCTCAATCAGTTGGGGATAACTGGTCTAAAATTTAGTTGCAAGATTTGTCCCACACATACATACATACATACTAACAGGGCAAGTTAAAGAAAAGCTTGTAAACACCTGATAGTTTTTTCTGTAATATTAAGCTTTGTCACATGTCAATTTTAGATGACACTTGATGAAGTTAGTAAGACAGAGCGATGATTCCAAGTTGTCCATTATCCTGTCATTCAGCATTATCTATTGTGGCTACCACAAAAGGCTGTCCGCGTATCGGGTTGCAGAAGATGGCATGCGCACGAGACAACTGCAGATCGCCCACGTTAGATAATGTCTCAAATCTCGCCTCCATCAACAAAATATCAGATTCCGCATGGAATCGTATCCGCAGCCATTGAACGGAAGCGGTAGGCGCCGTCGCAGCTGCCGGTTTAGTATCGAATACCGCAGATAAAGAATGCCTTAATACGAAAATCGTAAAGCGATATGAAGATGCTCCAATGTGTTCACGGTAAATCGAATCGAGACAGAGAGCGCCTTGTAACCTACACCGGCTGAGCTTTGAATAATTGCATTCAATTTGCTCTTATATCTTTTCAACTGGCGAAGATGAGACGATTAAAGACCTATAGCTAACTGCCAATTCAACAAAGATCGAAATAAATGCGAAGAAAGATCCAAGCTACATTCCTATAGAATACTCGTATGCTGGTATACTGAATGGCTGGTATGGTATAAGGTAGAAATCGAACCTTTATAGCTCCGTGTTCGGAGTGTTATTCGATTTCTACCAGAAAGGTGTTGGGTGGTGAACTGTATTCTAAATATCTTCCAGCTGGAGCCACCACTGACCATATCAGGCCCTTACCTCATCCTTTTAAAGACAAAAAAATCGCTGACTTGTAACAGCGGTAACTAAAAAAAATTACAGGCGTTATGTTACCTTGTTGCGGAAAGCGCGGGCTTTCAAACATTTTGATCAAACGCGCGAGCTCATAACGGAGGAGGCCAGAATACTGTTCAGGATTGTTAACTTATGTAAATGAGGATGGCATTTTCAATGATCATAATATAAATTTGACCGAATGCAAAAAAAAAAATGAAAAAGAAAGAGTTGGTCATAATATTTAAGATAATAAATTATACTTATCCTTAAAAAAACAACCGAACGAGAACCCCTCCTTTTTTGAAGACATTTAAAAAGTCAGACGGGATCTATTCTATTCTATGCAATGGCGATCTTTGACTCTATGCTTTTATGCTTTGGTCTCAGCATCTATATACTGCCGGTGCTTTATGGTTGTACGTTTTTCTCCCCGCATCTGGCCCCAGGATGTCCTATGTCTTATTTTACCAGTCTACTCGTATGTACTTTGTATCTTTACAGCATGTTGCACTGAATACTAATACTAACTAGTTTTTGTTACGATTAAGATTCAGTATATTTTGTGTATGCACGACTATTATAACATATGTGTAATTATGTTGTATAAGTCCGAGATTTTATTTTCATAGCGAAAACATATCCGCTGAAAAGTCGGGGTCCGGAAGTACGGCACCGGACGCGGGAGAAGCGGAAGAAGGGTGGCCCGGAGAATATCCGGGACTCCTCGTCTTTCCGGCGAATTCACTTCCGGGTCCGCTCCCTATCGGCACGATACTCTTTTACGCAATACGAAATGTATCTCATGTATATAATCACTATGTACATACATAGTGGAAACTTGTAGATTTTTTTCTTCACGCACACATAAGTAAGGCCTATACATACATACTAATATTATAAATTTGAATGTGTGTTGCTTGTTCATTTTTCACTCAGCAAAAGAATTACAGATCGATGTGATTTTTTACATTACGAGGTATATAGATCAAAGGCCGGAGAGCGACAGACTATTCTTTATATGTACCTAAAATACGGTTCTTGAATAATTATTATACGCGGGTGAAATAGCGGGGAGTAACTATCCTAGTAATTTTTTTATACATATTAGTGTAAGTAGTTAAATAAGAAGATAAATAGAGAATGAGAAGTTAATTAAGATGTTTTGTTGGTTTATTTCGTAGCAATGCGATCTAAACGTAACAAGACATACATTTATAAGTTTGAATCCATACTCCATACTTATATTATAAACTAGCTTTTTTGCCCGCGACTTCGTACGCGTAGATTTTCATATAAACCTTCAATTCTTTTTTCTTCCCTTAATCCGGCCTTGCGCAAAATAACATAGCATATACTTCAATCTGGTCATAGCTAAGCATATTCGTGAAAACCGCATTTAAATCCGTCTGCATTTTTATTCCAGGGGTGTAGGAGATGTGCGTGAACAAACAAACAAAAATTCTAAAAACTGTTCTTTACATGGTCAGCTGCTTATTTTAAGTCGCCCTGTGTGAAGTATTGATAGAATCATAAAAGTAATAAATAACACCGTCAACAGTTTTCAAATCAAAAAGATAATGTGACCACAGTGCAGAGCATGTTTTGAAATTTTCTTTTTGTCTAAACTATTAAAAGTATATTTCCGGCCAGTTTCGCTGGCCACGGAACCCTGACATAATGCTTGTCTTAACACGCTCTTGGCTAGTTATTTCTTATTTCGCGTGCATTTGTATGTATACCTTGATTAAAAAGCCATGAAATGGAACTACTCTATTTATCTGTTAAAATATCACAGTAAAATAAAATTATTTCTATATTCTTATTCTTATTGCAAATATACACTGTATTCTTCTAAAAGCTAAGTTTATATACCCTGCATAAAGGGTGCAGCAATGACTTATGTAGTGGCTGTTCACAAAACCAGACCACAGACATAAACATATAAATTTAAGTATAGTTAAATCTATTACATAAATATTATATATACTATTCAAACTTAACCTAGGGTGAAGTAATTTTACAAAACAAAAAAAAACATACTTAGTGTGATAGGTTACTTAATTATATATGAGATGATACAAAACTTATGACGCTACTTTCTTAACTATTTATATATCGATATTTATTTTCTAATTATAATTTTCTAAAATGTATCGTCGAAAAAAATCTTTTATCTCGTAATAACATTTTTGGGTTAGAAACTTACGAAGTTGGTTCTGGAAAAATGTAATTATTTCTTTCTTTCTTTATTGCGTCCGGAATTTTGTTGTATAGGTTTATTTTCATGTACAAAGGGCCTTTTTTGTATACTTCTATTCGCGGGACTGTATTAAAATAGGATGCGGTATATTTTGTGTTTTAAATGCTAACATAGAATAAAACCATGAGAATGTAATATGGAGCTTGGAGCTTCCCGGTGTGGTACTGGATGTAGATGCGACCTGGGCTATAGGGACAACGTCATGTATGCGGTCGGCTAGGTCTGCCAGCACATCGAGTGATGACGTCATCTGCTGCGAAGCAATGATGGTCTGCGTGCTGTTCGGTAGGCGGCTGGTCCAAATCATGCGTAAAAAGTCTTCTGGAACTCCGGGGCCTGCTAGGTGTCGTAGATGACGTCAGAATTGAGAAGGCTTACGATCACCTAGCTCCTCGTGTGTTAAAAGTTGCTGTACCTTTTTTCTCTTGATGCGGACAAACGTTTAATTAGCTCCAGCTTGAGTTTTTCGTACTTCTCGGTCACATGCGGATTGACGATGATGTCTTCGACTTCAGCTGCGTATTGCGGGTCAAGTTGTCCAATGACATAGTAGAACTTGGTGCTATCTGCAGTGATGTTGGAAATCGCGAATTGGCCTTCGATCTGGGCGAACCAAATCGCCGGCTTCTCGGGCCAAAACGGTGGAATTCGCACGCCAACTCGGAATAAATTGTCATCATCTTTATTCTTCGTGTCAGCCGCAGTGGTATCAGTACGATCTAGCGGCATTCTGACCTTTGTCGGTGGTGTACGGTCCATTCAGGGGTCACCAATTATAGTGGATTTTTTCTATTTATATAGAAGGAGAGGGTTAAGCTACCGACATTGGAAGAAAATAGCTGAGTCCGAAAGAAATTATAAATTTAATGCAAAGAAAAATCTTAGACAAATCGTAGAAAAAGCGAATGACAATTCCATTTGAAAATCGGCGTTTTTTTCTTTTTTTTTCTTTTCGCGCCCCAGCGCCACACGTCGTGGAAAATTGGAATGAAATTCACGAAGGTTGGCGCAAGGAGTATGAGTACGCCACACTCCTACTCCATGCACTGGAATGAATCACCAAAGAGGTTGTAAGGCCTATAACATGCTTGATCTACACGTTCATTCATCCTTCCATTAAGGAACCTTCTTTAAATTTAAACTGATTAACCGAATGACAGTTGACAGTTTCAACATTTTAATGGCTATGTCAATAACATTCTCTTTTCTTTGGATCTCCTTGCTTGAGGCTATGTGACGATCCTCATATTACGTTTCGGGTAACAAAGAAATAAATCATTGATTTTTATTTTCGTTTATGTAAAAATAAAGAATTAAAATAAATGATATAAGATAGCCTATGTTTTAATCCGGTAATTTCTAAGCATATTCGTGAAAACCGCATTTAAATCCGTCCAGTGGTTTAGGAGATGTGCGCGGACAAACAAACAAACAAACAAACAAACAAACAAACAAACAAACAAACAGACAAAAATTCTAAAAACTGTCCTATCGTGTTCAGCTGCTTATTTTAAGACGACCTGTGTGATTTTTTTTTTGTTATCTCGCAATTACAGATTTTTTTATCTCTACGTTTTTATTATATGTATAGATGCGAAAGTAACTCTGTCTTTTTGCTACATTATCACGGCTAAACGGCTTAACCGATCTCGATAAAATTTTGCGAGGTAATAGTGTGTATCATGAGGACGGACATAGGCTATTTTTTCTGAAGAAATCGCGGACAAAGTCGCGGTTACAGCTAGTTACGTATAAAAAGGTTAAGTGCTGCATTTAGCATTTAATAACCTTTTTCCTCTTTCCTTTTAAAAGAATTTCGTTGATAAGTGTCAAAAAGTATTAGTTTTTTTTTTCAAGTTTAATCAAATATATTGTCAAACAAGTTATAGATATAGAGTCACGCAAAGTAAGCCACGGTCTAGTCCAACTCATGTTCCGTAAAGTGGTGAAGGCACAAAATACTTCTATGGAGTTTTGGAAACGACACGAAAAAAACATGTTTCGCCTTGTAATATCAGTTGCCCACTCTTGAGCATGTTCACTAACAGTTAATAAATAATAATCCACCATTATTATACATTAACACTGGAAAATACAGAAGTTTAAGAAAATAATACATCGAGCCGACTTGTTTTTTTTTTCATGTTGGCGCCAAAAATATCTATACTTATTATAACTTTATGGATGCTCAATTATCTAAAGAACCAGATAAGCTGGTATTTTATTTTAAATCAAAATCTGGTTTGTCTTCTTTTTAAAATGACAATACGATTTTTATTGTGAAATAAATAATGCAGATTTTACCAGTTTTTTCATCGAACGTTTTTCGCGACGACACACGAATCTCTGATAGTTCTGATATTGATATCATTAGATTAGTATATATGACGTCATTACTAATATTTAGCCTGTTGCTAGGTAATACAAATCCGGATAGTTTATTGGAGTTTTACAAAATGGTATCAATTCACTGCGGAATCTAATCAACCGGGGGACAGAACCTAGGTCTAGGTGTACCTACAGTGGACTAAATTTAATTCAGGCGCCTTTGTTCCCTATATATTGTAAGATGTAGACACTCTAGTCTCTATAGTGTTTTAGACCTTCGAGACGGCATAACGACGTTCGACCTGCAAATATTTTGTGCATATCTGTAAATATTACACAACACAAAACGAGCGGAAGTCAACCCGCTATCATGCAAATGAAAAACTACTAAAATCTTTAATTTCTGTACCACACACACGGGTGGGGCATTTAATTTAATATTTTCTGAACATCTTTTTATTCAATAAATAAGGACTCAGAAAGTATTAAATTGTCGCTTTCATTATATCATCTATTTCCTCGATCCATTGACATCTGTATCCACGTAGGTAAACGACCCATCCTGACCCGTCAGTAATCATGGAACAATTAATCCGTTTATCAATTACTTTGCTTGGTTCACATATTTAGTCGTTGGGTTGATTTTGGTTAGTTACTGGTATTCAATAGTACATACTATCCGGGGTCAGACTCCCGTCGAGCTCGACTCTGCGTGTGATCTTCCGCGTCTCGCCCGCGCCCGCGCATACACGGAAATCATAACGCATACGTAGCATTTAATAATAGATAGAATTTGCAAATATCACATACCTACTACATATAAATAGAATAACATTTAGCACAATATTTCTTCTAGCAAACAGGTTGTGAACGCGTGGAAGCTTTGAACGATTACTATTTGTAGTAATTTATTTGGTAGAGTTCACTTCCCTACTGTATAGAGATGATTCGGCCCCCTGATTTATTTAACTGGCAACTTTATGCAAGTAACTTGCAGCACTTGCGGTTTAGTCGCTAATTTGACAGTTTTAGTATGACGGTACTGTCAAATTAGCGTCTAAATCGCGAGTTGCAAGTTACATAATCTGGGAGCCGATCTGCAGACTTCAGACCGCTTCTTCTACGGACGTAGACTGCAACGGCGTTGGAGTCGTACAACGCTATACGACTTGCAAATATTGCAATAAATGACAATCAGGTTTTTTTTATCGCGAATAAGTCCGCGTTTGATCACCAACTCGCCTGTTGGTAAGCGACGCAGTGGTCGAAGATGAAGAATGCAGACTTAGAAGATACCTATTCACTCTTCTTTGCGCGATAAAATTTGGAACGTGTATATTCGCCAAAGAACCAGAGTTACCGACAGAGCTATTAAAATCTGCAAGTCGAAGTGGCAATGGGCAGGCCACATCACTCGAAGAACTGATAACCGATGGGGAAGAAAGGTTCTTGAGTGGAGACCGCGACCCGGAAGACGCAGCGTAGGTAAGCCTCCCACTAGATGGACCGACGACATTGTGAGACTCGCGGGCATCCAGTGGATGCAGATGGCAGGATGTCGTTCAGTGTGGAGGTTAAAGGGGGAGGCCTATGTTCAGCAGTGGACGTCTTCTGGCTGATGATGATGATGATTCACTCCTGCCTTGAAAAGGCTCAGATTATATATATCTTAATTTAATTAATTTAAAAAGGTAGTAGTCATCGGTCGCGAAGTGCGGATGCAGTCTGCAGCTACCATCGGAATTTGATAAAAGGCCATAACTACCTTTTATCAAATACCTAATAGTCGGTAATTAAACACGTTTACTCGATACACCATAATTGCTTATTGCAGGATAAAATAGATATAAGTATAGTGCAACCAAATTATTTGTAAAGTTAGTCAAAAATGACAAAACTAAAGTTTCCACGGGAAGCGTTCAGGTTTCTTCAGAAAATATATTTGTGGCTCCCCCATTTAACTTTATAGATAACTTGGTGCAAGTTTACGTCCGTACACGGCAGTTTTATAATAGTTCCAATAAAACGGCTATTAGCATCTAAGTACTTATTTCAAAACCGTTGCACTCAAGATCTTCATTATGTTTACGTTATTTTGAATAATGTGCTATCCGCAGAGTAACGTACAGTTTCATTAGTCAGATGCGGGAGAGCGACTGGTATTAATAACTTTAGTTAATACTTATAGGCCTATTCCTGTATGCAATATATTAAATTGTAATTTAAACACTTGACGTGCAAGTACGCAAGCCTGGTGACCCCAAAATCTTGAGAAAAATAACCGGCCAAGTGCGAGTCGGGCATTCGCATCACCACATAAATTGTTAACTACTAAAGTACAAAAAAGTTGTGCAAAATAATAACATAACGCACAAGCGGTCACCCGTCCATAAGTACTATTAAGTACCGACTGCGCCCGACGTTGCAGTGATCGTACGAGAACCAGTGGTTAAATAGAAATTTGTCCCCGACTCGCACTTAGCCATTATTTATTATTAGTTGTTTTACTTTAGAGTACATAGTATAATTATTCCAAGTTTGATGCTTGTACGTATGTACTACTTAGGTATTACCGTTTTTACACTAGAGCAAATACGTTTATAAGACGTTTGTCGTATGTTCCTTTAGTTTTAACTTTATTATTATTTCTTATTAATCCGCTGTAACATTACATATGCTGTCAAAATTTCAACTGGTTTCCTAAAATTGTTCGAAAGATACAGCCGTTAAAAGGTAGGACGAACTGACAGCGTTGTTGGTTAGTAAACGGAACTCAAGAAAACTCATAATTAGACCAAAACATTGTAGGCAAAGCACGATTCACATTCACGACACAAGTGTGTACATCTCCTCAATTATTGTATAGCTGATCTCGTTGTAAGTAGTGCTACATAGTGTAGGTTGTATAGTTACAAAGTATGTGGACATGTGTGCCGATCGAGACAAGTGCACTGACATACAACGGTTCAATTCTCGGAATCGGGTTAATTCGGTGTGCGACGTCACCTCGCTTCCTTGTCGGACGGCCGGCGGAATAACAACTTGTCGGTAATTAATTGTGAGCTGGCGGGTCGGGTTTAGTTCCTGATGCGGTCGGCACTCGACCGTATTTAGATATTATGAAGACAATATGTATACTCTGCAGCTGTATGGATAATTTAGTGATGTCCCGAATAGTGATTTTGACGAATACCGAATATTCGGTCTTGGCCGAAGCGCGGAATATTCGGCGACCAAATGTTCAGCAAAATATGTGTACTTTTCGTGGGTCCCTGACAATAGAAGTTCAACAAACGCAAAAACAGTATCCAAGCAGACATAATTTGCTAAAATGTATCTATCGTCACCCAGCAGTAGTGTATACAGCCCCGATTAGTTTAGTGTTGTTTCGTTTATAGGTAGGTATTAATTTATTAATCGATAATAATAAAATAAAAAATAAATTACATCAGGATCTACGATTTTTATTTTATAATTATCAATATAAAAAGCCGACTTCATAAAAATGTCAGAACTGGACCAAATTGAAATGGGACCACACGGGAAGCACCAGCTTGCAAATAAAAAAAGAAACATCAAAATCGGTTCACCCAGTCAAAGTTTTGAGGTAACAAATATATTTAAAAATAACAGTCGCGGAGAACCTCATCCTTTTTGGAAGTCCGTTATAATGTAGAAGTCGGTTAAAATGTAGGAATTTGGATTAGAGCAGAAACAAAACGCTTTGCTATTTGCGACCTCATGTTTTCTCGCCCGCAGACAGGCGATGGACGGTCGCGTAAACATTAGTTGAAGATTCGTTATTCTTTCTACTATTACAACTATACCTACTTACGTAGGCTAGGTACATACAGTTGGTACCAACACTGAGTAGCTTCTTTTCTATACATACTAATCAACATATAAATAAATAACTACATAGGTCAAAACTTAAACATAATAGTCCGTGGAATGCGCTGCCTTAATAGGTGTTCCTCTTCGATCAAGGATGTACTGTCTGGATAGGTACTTGATCGAAGGAGTTCCCCGATGGTTACAAATCTGGGTGTCTTCAAGTCGCCAGTGAATCGGTTTCTTCTATATAGACAAGCGTGCTTCATCGTAGACTGCATCGTGATCGATGATCCCAGCCACAGGGGCCGCGCTCACCTATTTCTTTCGCACATCTTCAACGCTTTTGATGATTAAAAACCAGTGATTGAACATTTTAATAAATAAGTAATGAAAATAGGCTAAGTAATAATCAAAAAAAGATTTGGTATTATTTTCAGAATAAAATTGCAAACGTTTTATTATTATTTGGCGGAGGAGATTGAAAAAAGTGTTTCAAGTTGTTTTCTATCCTCCGCCATTCTATAAAATATCAACTCGAATGTTGCTTTATACAATTTGCAATGTTATTCTAAATATGATTCAAAATCGTTTTTTTAAATTCTCACTCAGTGATTAGTTATCTTTAAAATGAGAAAAATGTGCGAAGAGAGCACAAGAGCTCTGGCTGATTATTTCAAAAATGCTACTTTTGTTTAGGATTTCGTTCCAAAGTCACTCATTTTGCATGATATCATTCATCATACGAGTGATTCAATAATCGCGGTCAGAGGCAACGCATGCCTTTACGAAAAAAAAACATTGCAAAATTATCACATTTGTTGGACATGCTTATTGATTGCCCAAAGTAGATGCCAGTATTCTGCTTTAATTAAACGTTATTAAAAAGCTATAAGTATACCTATTACTATAAAATCAATGGGTATAGGTACTTGCTTTGGTCCGTACTCCGTACAGCGACAGATGTTGCAATCAGGACGTCACCGCGGGATGTCCACTCGCCATCGGATTACTTCCCCATCGTCATTGTACCCAACATTACCTACCCCGTACATCATTGTATAGTGAGACTAATTTATCTGTAGAGTTGAATGAGGGAGCTACCATCAAATTTTCTGAACAAAACTGCAGATATTTTTAGTTGCGTCATTTGGCCAACTCTTCAAAAAAGTTGATCGATCTAAACGTGCCAAATATTACCCCCGACATATTCATTGTTGGGTACAATCCTAGCCCATTATTTCACCCCTTTGAACTTCAACAGAAACAATTCCATAAAAAACAGGGGACGTGAGTCAAGAAAGGTCTAAGGGTTAGTAGGAATTTTGATGTCAATCTTCCAGCGATTCTGGAAGTTTTAGAAATATTTTGGGCTTGGTACCTTTGACACATAATGTGTATTGCAGCCCAGGAGTGGAACCCTTATCTCGGATTCCCTGCGATGTCAAAATGAATAGCTATCTTCTAGGTCAAAGTGATCGTTGACAATTAATTTTGACTATGTGCGTCGCTAACCATCGGCACTGAAAGGATGATCTTAAAAATTAAATAATTAAATTTTCCATCAACAAACGTACGCGTTGACGAAGACAACGCCCGCCCCGTTAATCGATCACAAAAAATTAAAAGCCTCACGACTCTGATTGGAACCACATGTCGTCGAGCGACAAAATAAATTAAAAAACAATCACCAGATCATTTAAGTAAACAAAAAAATATTTAAGCCTCGCTGCAACCGAGACATTTGCTCCCGAAAACACCCGATGTTCTAACTAACGGACTAACCTAAAATCAGTTCTTATGGTCGGATCTTTAAGGGTGATAAATTTGGTGTTTACGTTTCAGGGACTCAGTAAAGCTCAGCGTGGGAAAGTTCAGTAAGTCAGGTGGCAGCACATGTGGTGCACTCCTGTTTGAAATGTTAAAAATAATATTAAACAAAATACAGGCGATGGCGGCGCGGGGCGGGCGGTGCGCACAGATAGGACTTCGCGGGGGAGTCTCGCACCTACATAGCGACCAACTTCTCTCATGAGTTGAACAGGGGAGTCACTATCGTATTTTCTAAAAGCCTATTATTGGAAATATTTAGTATATTCATTCGACTAATTCTACTGATAAGTTGGCTCTCTCTCATAACTAAGTTTATAAACCTTCCCCTGGTGGTCCATAAACAATAACAAAGCATTATTTTATCTCAGTAAGCGCTTACGATAATGCTTGCACTTGGTTTTGTGTATCTGCGTGCGGTGGATCATGTAGCCGCGAAATAAACTATGAGAGATGCACTTTTCGATACGATGGAGTCGGTTGTGCGGTACCTAACCGAAATTAGATTTTATACTCGTCTCTTAAATTTTTCGAGCATTAAAGCCGCCAACGCATAATTTTTACATATGTATTTGTAACCCACCAAAACTACTTGTATTATTATATATATATATTCTAGCTGTACCCGCGACGTCGTCCGCGATTTCTTCAGGAAAAAATAGCCTATGTCCGTCCTCATGATACATACCATTGTCTCGCAAAATTTTATCGAGATCGGTTAAGCCGTTTAGCCGTGATTATGTAGCAAACAGACAGAGTTACTTTCGCAGTTATAATATTAGTGTGATACATACAGCCAGTCAGTGTGTGGTCTATCAGTCTCTGGTAGCCATATTACAAGCTTTGCTTGGTTTGGGGTCAGATGACCGTGTGTGCAATAATGTCCCAGATATATATATAGACTGAAGACTGATATGTATTTTGTGCCAAAACTAAAAAAGTTATTTTTTTTATTAGCCTAATATTCAGTACATTATAAAAGGCATACTTTTAATTGAATAATAATTGAAGAGTAGATATAGTTGATGAAACCAGGCGTAACTTAACGGAAATTCAAAACAAAGAAAACATAATAAACAAAGATCATTAACAAAGATTATTAAGTTACAGGTTAATTTTCTCTTTTATGCTATTAATTGTTTCAGGTCAGGCTAAATTAGCATCATTAACAAATTTCAGTAGAGTAAAATAATTGATCCCAAATTCCTTATTGTACTTAATGCGACGTTGAAACGGAAATACACCGATGATTCGACAAAGAAACAATTTTGAATAGAAAAGTAATTTAAAAAAAAACTCATAATATTTTCAGTAAACGTCATGTATGAATGAATTAATATATTTAATTACTAATACTGTGACAATTACATGATGTTAAACCTTTTTGCAACCATTGGAACAGTTTCGTCTTCATGGACAATATTTCTATTATTTTATTCTGGCAATCTTGTTGTAATATCAACATGAACACTTTTCCTACAGGAGATTCTTCTTTTGGGGCATTTGTTTGAGTATATCATCATCCAAATGTTCTGGGTCTATGGGAATTTCATTTATTTCTGCTGCCTTAGGTGTGAGAGTTAATACCACAGAAAAGAGAAGTAAATAAAACGGAAATGAGAAGGAAATTCTGTCGCCAAGTATTGTGACAGATATGTGATTGAACATTCTTATTTATGTCTATGCGTTGAACTCCGCGTCACAGTTGCTATGGGTTTATATGGGCGCAATTGCGGCTACAACAACATTGTTACAAAAATGGCTTGACAGCCGTTCTAATTTAAATTAAAAAATATATATTTTCTGTGGTTATTGGATACAATTTTAAAAATAATATGTTATAACTACTACATAGTCAACCGACCACAAACTATCGAGCTCCATTCCAGAACGTCAATTAATACACTTTTTTTTAATGTTTAATCTTTATCTAGTTTATTTTTAAATTTAGTTATAGACAATGCTTTGATGTATTCAGGTAATTCATTATGGTTATTGTATGGTTTATATTTTATATTAAACTAGTTATACCTAACTAGTTTAACATACAAAATAAAAACATTGCCAGTTTTGACGGGTCAAAAATGTGTGAAAATCGGTCACTGAGTTGCCAAGTTCCCCCGAGATGTGACCTGACGACCCCCTCTATCTTTACAACTCATTAACCTATTTTGCTTATATTTGAACTTCAAAATTGTATTTGCTATATACCTATGCTGGTTATCGTCGGTCAAACATACAATATGCATACATATGCCTATTTGTTCCCGTATACTCTACGATCTTTGTTTGGCTCGGTCGATTAAAAAAATGTGAACTCTACATACCTACCTACAGCGCTTCAACAAACTCTACCTTTGATCAATAGTGATGAAACAAGACTGTTATGTTACGTAATAGTGTGCTCAATAAATAAATAAAATCATTGTCGCATTCAAGTCTGATGTTGTTACTTGTTATGGTAAATCAAGAATGGTTCGCGTGATAAGCTGAGAAGAATGTCTTCGATGCACAAAAAGTAAATCTGTGCACCGCCCAGGGCTGCTGTGCGTCACATGAGCCCGTGGGATATCGCCGATAATGGCCTGGAATTCGCGACGTGGGTGTCCGGCGAGTACGCATTATGCAGCGCTTTTGATGCCTCGTATCTAGAGAGCATTCTACTCATCGATGCGCAATAGTGTAGGCTTTGTGAATGAACAAACAAGGTACGCAAACACGCCCAGTGACGCGTCGCTTCATTGGCTTTACGGACTTCTAAAATTCCATAGAGCTTTATAACTGCGATACCGATCATGAATTAGCACAAACTCGAATCGTGCTGTCGGAAATATACCGGCACGCAAAAGATCTTCAATTTTGTCGTGAAAGGAAATGATATGAATTGGCGTGACCGGGAATCTCATTTGATATATTTATGCAAATTGGAAATAAGATGTCGGGCGCAAATTTAGCGACGCGGTATCAAATGGGCATCGTAAATTAGCAACTCGAGCAGCTCGCAGTAGGTAGGCTTGGCAGCAGATAGCCACCGACTTAACTGTAGTCGGCGAAATTATGAACTATATAATCTTTTTTGATGGAGCAGCCAAGTACCAGCAGGAAGCTTTAGAGTCGGTAGATCGGCCTCTCGTGATTTTTATTAATTGGGACAAACTAGTCGCCAATAACTTGCTTAGCATCGAGCACCGTCTTAAAAGTTGATAATCTGTCTGTTTTCTGCCGTATACATTTCAGCGAGTATGTGCAAGAGCTTCAATGGCTTTATCCCACCATTTTAATGCAATACAAGTAGAAGCCCGGCACACTACCACCCGTTACTCGTAGATATTTCAAAAATTCCTGCGCAACAATTTCATGTTACTTATCCATGGAATTCTCTGCCGTCATCCTTGTTTCCTGAGAATTACGATCTATGTCTCATCAAGGCTAGAGTGAATAGATTTCTTCTAGATCGACGGTGCTCCATCGGCCACGCCTTTTACCATCACGCGAGATGGGGGCTAAACGTCGATGTAACTACATATATCTCGTTAAGTTGGCGTTAGCTGTTGTTTATCTTAAAAAAAGATACGATTGTAGCCCCCCCACTCGAACTCTACGGATAACTTGGTAGAACTATACTGAGATTCTTACAAATTGAAGCAGTGACACGGAAGTCCCGGTTAACCTAATCCGCCCACGGCGCTTGCGTCAGTGCAGTGTCGAATCTCGCTAGTGAGTAGGTATTACTTCCTATATTATTGTTCTAGGAAGACTCAGGAAGTTGACGCGGCGCGGCGCGGGCGTTAGTGGACACATCTAGTGTTTTTGTTATGATAGGTACTTATTACCGTCTAATGTATAGCTGTTGCGCGATATAGCTGAAGTGTAGATAAGCATGTTTAGGTCTTCGATCATTTACGGAAGACGCCAATGCGTCGATACGGTAAAAAATCTGCTACTTTTTGTGGGACGAGTACATACATTTGTAAATACATAAGAACAATACGCGCAAAGCAAAATCCTTCTTGTTCATTTTAACAGGAAGGATTTAAAAACTTGAAACAAATTCGCAACATTGACTACACTTATGATCCTTCGTTCTAGGACTACACCGACTACTCATAGACTATGTCACTGTACTACTACTGTGGACTACGGCTATGTCTATAAAATCTATGTTTTTTAAAATCTTTTTCATTAAAATTAATAGAATTCCAATCTTTTTAGAATTCCCTCGTATTCCAGCCAATAGACTAAATTTCCGTACATGTCCGGAACGTACGGCAACCCTAGATACAGGCAAGTGTAGTACTCCGTCACTTCCCGGTTCAACGATCGTCAATGAGACCGCAGATGAATACTGAACTGCAAGTTGCTTGAGGCGCTTGGTCTCTTACACACAGGACACATTATCATTATCACTATTTTGATTTTTTGCAACTACTCATTAACAGCGCTTTTTAGCTTAACTCGTAACTAAAAATTTAACAAATCTTGGGAGTTGGCTTTAACCTACTTCTAATGCCTTCTAATGATGCCTTTAGTTGAGCTCACCCTGCTAGTTGCTCTTTTTTGCATGTGGACTGTTAGTTCATTGGTGTCCCTGCCAGTTTCTTAGTGTGCCTGACAAATCTGTAAGTGTGCCGTACTTATAGTTTTTGCGTTAACAGCTTTGCGGTACCTTAGTATAGTGAAATGAAACTATGAAAAATGGAGACATTTGAACACGAATGATAATTTGTACAACTTAGGCATATTATATCTCTTATTTGTTGGTTTGAAGTTTTGCTAGTAAATGAAATCCAGATGATAATGCAATAATTTGGTACCATTTTGGACCTTTATATATTTCATTTTCATAACTTTTCGTAGCTTACCAACACCTTGACTGTCACCAACTATTTGATGTTGACTGTACTATCAGTACCTACTTGATATTATGTACTCATATTAAGTTTCTTTCAAGAAAATGTAAGCGGTTTAAAAATATATCAACTTCATTTCCTGCTTTTTTTCCTTTTTTTATGTGAAAATAAGTATTTTCTGTGTTTGTTACATTAGATAGATAGACAATTCTTTATTGTTCACACCAAAAATTACATAGGTATATATGACAAAATCAACTTAAAAATAGTGAAACAACATTACGTTACATTATTATACAAATAAAAAAAAATGGCACTTTGCCTGAAATTGTACGTCTTTGTTCCTTATAGATAGTATAAAAGATCTTCAATTAGTTAGTTTAGTTTTAAGTTATGTGTGGTGTTAATTTTATTGAAACAAATAAACCGCAACCCACTGCACCGACAGCGCAAATTATAACCATATTATACTATGCAACTAATTTCTGATCTATCAAGTGGTGTAGACAAGCTGTTGCGAGTCGGGCTTGTCTCGCGCATTGAGGGTTCCATTTCCATACCATCACAAAAACAATAGTTGGTTCCGCGAAATACATAATAAGGTAAGCTTGTTTTTCTTATCATTATCATCATCGTCAGCTAGAAGACGTCCACTGCTGAACTCAAGCCTCCCTCTTTAACCTCCTCACTGAACGACATTCTGCCATCTGCATCCACTGGATGCCCGCGATTCTCACAATGTCGTTTGTCCATCTAGTGGGAGGCCTATCTACGCTGCGTCTTCCGGTTCGTGGTCTCCACTCAAGAACCTTTCTTCCCCATCGATTATCGGTTCTTCGAGCAATTTGGCCTGCCTATTGTCATTTCAACTTGCAAATTTTAATAGCTATGTCGGTGACTCTGGTTCTTTGGCGGATATCCACGTTCCACGTTCACGTTCTCGTTTAAGTGGTCTTTTAATAAAAATTAAAGTTATCTCACATAGAAGTACTGTGAATTGCTGTGAATGTTGTGGTAACTGCTTTTCTATCTTTTTTGTCCTTTGATCAAGAATATTATTTCTTTTTTTCACGGATACGTATCTGTCGATTGAAAGTGAACTCCATGTGGAAACGTTTAGCAGTCACACATCATTGCACTACCTACCCACTAGAGCCGATTGATCAATTATTTTTTTGACCTCTCCAATTTGTAAAGTTAAGTGTTTCTTTTACGTCATAACCTTGAGATTGAACTGACACTCATGTTTCCGGAATAGGTAAGCTAAATAACTATTGTACAGGGCTGAACAAGACGGTGGCAGTTGGCACTAAGTCGATAGGAGGTCATTGTACTCTTTTATTATGAACAAGTTTTACTAAGGGACCAACCCTGATATGGCGAGAAAAATACCAGGTATTCCATTTTTTTTAATAGAATATCTATTTTTTTCGCGATTTCAGCGGTGTTCTCAAAGTAAAAAGTAGTTTATAAAGATGAGTACAATGACGTTCTTTTGGCTAAGTACCATCAAGGATGATTTTAACTAGGTACCATCGATCCGTGTACCCCTGTCTAGACAAATAGCGTTTGCAGTGCTTACGTTATATGCAAATCAAATGCATGTAATTATCTAATTAAGTAGGTAAGAATAAATTAACACCTATTTAAAATTACCAAAATCATCGTCTCCTACTTCCTGTTTTTCACTCACGCGTAGATTAACTTTTGGTCTACCACGGAAACATAGAAATTAGCCCGAGATACCTACATACATGAAATGCACAAGGGAGCAGATATATGAAGATAATGATAAAGGGTGTTAATGAAAGTATTTTACCTACAATTTCTTCGTAAGCACTTTCACCCCTCCCCCCCCCCCTCCTTGGCCGTCCATTTGATGATATATTGATAATCTCGTTTGCATTTGTGTGCAGCTCAATATTGAAGTGTGCGTTTGTAGAATTAATAAGAATATTGTCAGTGTGTGCAATACGTGTTTACTGTATACCTCGACCCCTTCCGTTTTTGGCACTTTTTTCGGTACAGGCTCGAGTTTAAGGCAAATCCAAATTAATATTATGATCAAAGTACTAATATATTATGAACTAGCTTTTTTGCCCGCGACTTCGTACGCGTAGATTTTCATATAAACCTTCAATTCTTTTTTCTTCCCTTAATCCGGCCTTGCGCAAAATAACATAGCATATACTTCAATCTGGTCATAGCTAAGCATATTCGTGAAAACCGCATTTAAATCCGTCCGCATTTTCTTCCAGGGGTGTAGATGTGCGTGAACAAACAAACAAAAATTCTAAAAACTGCCTTAACATGTTCAGCTGTTTATTTTGAGTCGCCCTGTGTGAAGTATTGATAGAAGCATAAAAGTAATAAATAACACCGTCAACAGTTTTCAAATCAAAAAGATAATGTGACCACAGTGCAGAGCATGTTTTGAAATTTTCTTTTTGTCTAAACCATTAAAATTATATTTCCGGCCAGTTTCGCTGGCCACGGAACCCTGACATAATGCTTGTCTTAACACGCTCTTGGCTAGTTATTTCTTATTTCGCGTGCATTTGTATGTATACCTTGATTAAAAAGCCATGAAATGGAACTACTCTATTTATCTGTTAAAATATCACAGTAAAATAAAATTATTTCTATATTCTTATTCTTATTGCAAATATACACTGTATTCTTCTAAAAGCTAAGTTTATATACCCTGCATAAAGGGTGCAGCAATGACTTATGTAGTGGCTGTTCACAAAACCAGACCACAGACATAAACATATAAATTTAAGTATAGTTAAATCTATTACATAAATATTATATATACTATTCAAACTTAACCTAGGGTGAAGTAATTTTACAAAACAAAAAAAAACATACTTAGTGTGATAGGTTACTTAATTATATATGAGATGATACAAAACTTATGACGCTACTTTCTTAACTATTTATATATCGATATTTATTTTCTAATTATAATTTTCTAAAATTAATCGTCGAAAAAATCTTTTATCTCGTAATAACATTTTTGGGTTAGAAACTTACGAAGTTGGTTCTGGAAAAATGTTATTATTTATTTATTTCTTTATTGCGTCCGGAATTTTGTTGTATAGGTTTATTTTCATGTACAAAGGGCCTTTTTTGAATATTTCTATTCGCGGGACTGTATTAAAATAGGATGCGGTATATTTTGTGTTTTAAATGCTAACATAGAATAAAACCATGAGAATGTAATATGGAGCTTGGAGCTTCCCGGTGTGGTACTGGATGTAGATGCGACCTGGGCTATAGGGACAACGTCATGTATGCGGTCGGCTAGGTCTGCCAGCACATCGAGTGATGACGTCATCTGCTGCGAAGCAATGATGGTCTGCGTGCTGTTCGGTAGGCGGCTGGTCCAAATCATGCGTAAAGTCTTCTGGAACTCCGGGGCCTGCTAGGTGTCGTAGATGACGTAAGAATTGAGAAGGCTTACGATCACCTAGCTCCTCGTGTGTTAAAAGTTGCTGTACCTTTTTTCTCTTGATGCGGACAAACGTTTAATTAGCTCCAGCTTGAGTTTTTCGTACTTCTCGGTCACAGGCGGGTTGACGATGATGTCTTCGACTTCAGCTGCGTATTGCGGGTCAAGTTGTCCAATCACATAGTAGAACTTGGTGCTATCTGCAGTGATGTTGGAAATCGCGAATTGGCCTTCGATCTGGGCGAACCAAATCGCCGGCTTCTCGGGCCAAAACGGTGGAATTCGCACGCCAACTCGGAATACATTGTCATCATCTTTATTCTTCGTGTCAGCCGCAGTGCTATCAGTACGATCTAGCGGCATTCTGACCTTTGTCGGTGGTGTACGGTCCATTCAGTGGTCACTAATTATAGTGGATTTGTACTATTTATATAGAAGGAGAGGGTTAAGCTACCGACAATGGAAGAAAATAGCTGAGTCCGAAAGAAATTATAAATTTAATGCAAAGAAAAATCTTAGACAAATCTTAGAAAAAGCGAATGACAATTCCATTTGAAAATCGGTGTTCTTTTATTTTTTTCTTTTCGCGCCCCAGCGCCACACGTCGTGGAAAATTGGAATGAAATTCACGAAGGTTGGCGCAAGGAGTACGAGTACGCCACACTCCTACTCCATGCACTGGAATGAATCACCAAAGAGGTTGTAAGGCCTATAACATGCTTGATCTACAGGTTCATTCATCTAAGAAGGTTAAGGAACCTTCTTTAAATTTAAACTGATTAACCGAATGACCATGTTGACAGTTGACATAGTTGACAGTTTCAAAATTTTAATGGCTATGTCAATAACATTCTCTTTACTTTGGATCTCCTTGCTTGAGGCTATGTGACGATCCTCATATTACGTTTCGGGTAACGAAGAAATAAATCATTGATTTTTATTTTCGTTTATGTAAAAATAAAGAATTAAAATAAATGATATAAGATAGCCTATGTTTTAATCTGGTAATTTCTAAGCATATTCGTGAAAACTGCATTAAAATCCGTCCAGTGGTTTAGGAGATGTGCGCGGACAAACAAACAAACAAACAAACAAACAAACAAACAGACAAAAATTCTAAAAACTGTCCTATCGTGTTTTTAGCTGATTATTTTAAGACGACCTGTGTGTTTTTTTTTTTGTTATCTCGCAATTACAGATTTTTTTATCTCTACGTTTTTATTATATGTATAGATAGATAGATAGATAGACAACTATTACTACGGGACCAACCCTGATGAAGTCACGAAAAAATATTAGTTGTTCTTACATATTGTCGAGTGTAAATGGCCCATATACACACATACATACATAATTATATTTCTATCCCATAGTAAAAGTTGTTCATAGTGATGGGTATATTATGGAGCCCTTTTGGCTTATAGTATACATTTTCTGCATAACCCTAAGATACACAGCAACGGGTGGGTCCAAACAGGTCGACGTTGATGATGATGTCCAAGTTTGTGAACGCTGCCTGCTTTGGGAATTGAATTTTATCTACTTAGAGTTTTCACTTAAAGTTTGTGGTATTCAGCTTACAATTTCGGCGCCCGATGGCGCTACCAACGCTCAGTTGTTCGACATAGACAGTTCAAAAATTTCGCTGACCTCCAGGCTCAGATGTTCATTAATCTTTGCCCACTGGTCCCCCACCCCTCCTCCCTCCTTGTAAGCAAAGCAAGGTTCAAATCCCATCGGTCGCTGAAATCTTTGGACTGTCTACTGGAAACATAGATGACCGCCGCATTGTTTTGTAAAACTATATTAAACTAGCAGCTTAAATCCACCATAAAAGTCAGTAATATTTATCAAAATAAAAAACCCGACTTCATCAGAACAAATTGAAATGGGACCACCGGGAAAGCACCAGCTTTCAAATAAAATAGAATCATCAAAATCGGTTCTCCCAGTCAAAAGTTCTGAGGTGTAACAAACAATTTTAAAAAGAACAGTCGAATTGATAACCTCCTCCTTTTTGGAAGTCAGTTAAAAAATAAAATCAGATCTACAACTGCCTTATGCCAGTAAAGAAATAATATGAAGGCGCGCCCGTAATCATTCTGGTCCTTCGAGCATGATATTCCGTACACCCATAACTGACCATTAGCCACGGGTACCGGCACGCCATGTAGGTACCCATGCAACACGGAAACTCGTAGGAGCGCTGACATCGCGAGATTGGGTCAAGTACGACCACAACGCGTTTTATCATTTTATAACAACCCACGACGGAAGCAGCGCATAATGCTCATAAAATAAACATGATAAGTATTTTTAACTGAGTTAATGTACAAATAAAATTGATTTATTGTAGGATTTGAAGGTTGTGTAACGTTTAAATAGGTTATGATGATCTAGTTCTAAACCTTGTATATAAGCTGTTTCGCCTATTTACCTATAACTTCAAGAGCCCGTACCTTCAGCTCCTAAACACGATTCAATTTCAGGTGATTGCGACAAGTTACGCGACCGCAAACCGTATCTCGGTGCATTTAGTAAATAAATAATTATTTGGGGCATTTTTGCATACACGGTCATCTGACCCCAAACTAAGCAAAGCTTGTAATATGGCTGCCATAAACTGATAATCATACATATATTATTAAATACATACTTAAATAGATATTAACACACAGACAGAACAAATGAACATCACATGAATGTTTGCCTTAGGTAGGAATTGAACCCACACCCCCAATCGCAGAAGGAAGGTTCACCACTAACTGAGCCACCGGGGCAGTTAAGGTTCACGTCTACGTAATTTGTCAGAGTCACCTAAATTGAATCGCGAATCGAGCTCACGGTACGGGCCAATACGGGACAATACAGTACGGGACTTGACCTTCTTGGTATATCATATGAGGCAAATAGCTTACAATATTGCTTTAGTGATTTAACTGCTTGTTTTATGTAATATAGAAACGCTAGGACCCTTGTAAATAGACTCTTATCTAATTTCTAGGTTTCTTGTTTTTAGTCAGTTCCTATAAATTTCAGGTCTAAGTTGAAAGGTATGGTTTTCTGCACAGACCTATATCTAAATATATGTAGGTCTGTGGTTTTCTGGGTCTGCTTTATCCTCTTCTTCGAGTACCTTTTTAACCGACTTTCAAAAAGGAGGAGATTATCAATTCGACTGTTTTTTTTTTCATGTTTGTTACCCCAGGTAGATAAATGTTTTGAATTTTGTTTTTCCGGTTTAAAACGTGTAGGAACATACGAGTATTTAGATTTTTCGACTACGAATCCAAGTTTTTGATCGCCCTTCAATCTTTCAGGAAGTATGTGTCCCGATTAAATTACCTACAGTAAATAGTAATAGATTACCATTACAGATAGATAGATAAACTCTTTATTGTTCACACCACAAATTACATACACACGAAAAAACGGCTTTAAAACTAGTGCAACCCTTATCGATAAGAGCGATATCTTTCAGGCAAACTTAACCTGAGCTGATCTGATAATGAAGCGGAGGGCGGGCACTAGAATTCGCAATGGCTACGGTGATAGGCAGACCCGTTGATATTGGGCGTTTTTCATTGCAGGAACTCTTCAGCTACTTACAGTGGAATATCATCATCGTCATTATCAGCCATAAGACGTCCACTGCTGACCTTAGGCCTCCCCCTTTAACCTCCATACTGAACAACAACCTGCTATCTGCATCTACTGGATGCCCATACTCTCACAATGTCGTCGGGCCATCTAGTGGGAGGCCTACCTATAAGCTGCGTCTTCCGGTTCGTGGTCTCCACTCAAGAACCTTTCTTCCCCATTGGTTATCGGTTCTTCGAGCGATGTGGCCTGCCCCATTACCACTTAAACTTGCAAAAAATATAGTAGTACAGTGGAATATATTAGAGCTTAATTCAAAGCTGAACAAAATACAAATACTAAGCTGCATTTTATAATGTTTTGACAACAGAACAATCTGGAAATGTATTTTTGACACATTACTGCTACATCGTGGTCGCGGGCGATAGCCGACGAATTCCAATTACATCAGATTACACAAGCGGAGCCGAGTGCCGCGTAATAGCTGCTAGATTGGAGAAAGCACGCCGGCCTTGGCAGTGAAGCGTTGAATACAACTGTCTAGTAAACTGTGACTGTGGGTAGGGTTGTCAATAAATCTGTTATTATCATAGAATTGACTCTACATAGGGGTGAAGCGAAGTCATTGATTTACTTAAGTACTTGATTCTAATCTCGAATTGCCTTGAGCTCTTAGGACTGACCCATTTTCAATGAATCTATTCGACGGGTTTGTCGATAAAATCAAAAGGTTTCGGTGGCTGGTAGCCAATACACAGTAGATAGGTAACCAAAATTTTCCAATTTCTATTGGGTGGATACAAAGAGAAAAAAAAAATACAGACTTCAAAAAGGGGGGACGGTCCGCTAAACGTTTCTTATTTTTTTATATCAAACCAATTGTTTAAAATGTTACATTCTTTCCACATATGCCAAAATTGTTTTTACCAGAACGAAACAGATATATTTTTGACAAGACGGGAAATTGCAGGGTTGTACACTATTTTAATGTTAGTACTAGGGACCTGTAAAGGGCTCTAAAGACTACATACTATTTAACAGACTGCCTTGTACGCTTTGTAAATCACATGACGGATTATATTCTCTCTATTATTATGTGGACTAGAATTAAGAGTTTTAGCAAAATTGTTTCAACAGACGAGTTGGTGATCAAACGCGGAATTATTCGCGTTAAAAAAATGAAAATATGACGTGTGACGTTCGATGTCATTATCGCGTTTGCGATACAGACGCGTTGTGTTCCGGTCGAAAACAAATTGTTAAATGAATTAATTTTGGAAAATACACTAATAATGATTTTGTCTTCCGGTTCGTGGTCTCCACTCAAGAACCTTTCTTCCCCATCGGTTATCGGTTCTTCGAGCGATGTGGCCTGCCCATTGCCACTTCAACTTGCAAATTTTAATAGCTATGTCGATAACTCTGGTTCTTTGTCGAATATCCACGTTTCGGATTTTATCGCGCAAAGAAACTCCGAGCATAGCTCTCTCCATTGCCCGTTGTGTGACTCTGAGTTTCTCCAAAAGGCCAACAGTTAAGGACCACGTCTCAGTACCATATGTCATCACTAGCAACACACATTGGTTAAAGACCCTTGCAGCGCAGCGTAGGTAGGCCTCCCACTAGATGGACCGACGACATCGTGAGAGTCGCGGGCATCCAGTGGATGCAGATGGCAGGTTGTCGTTCAGTGTGGAGGTTAAAGGGAGGAGGCCTATGTTTAGCAGTGGACGTCTTATGGCTGATGATGATGATGATAATGAATGATTTTGTACAGTTAATTAAGGGTTTTACTCGAAAACTTCCAGTAAGCCTAATTTAGCTAAGATGTGCTACCTCGTTTTCACGCGTAACACAACAGCAAGAAGAAGAATTTATCGAAGAAGAAGAAGAATTTATCGCTATAAATGTGTAGCATGGCAATAAAGATGCTAGAGGAGCTTGAAGAGGACTAGTGTGGCACCGACCAAAAAGTCAATGGTCCATATCACTGCCGAGCTTTTCCTCTTGAGAAGGCAGGCAACCCTGTCCATCGCCCGTCACGCTGCGCCCGCGCTCCCAAGCCTCTGGTGGCGCCGCCTACAATGCACAATACTCGTATGTATAATTGGCGCGAGTTTTCACGCAAGCGCGCCACTTTCGTTGCCAATGAACTTGGAAAGCGGGGATGCTCTGTCATTGTCATTAGATAACTGGGAATGCACTCTCGCGCGTTACATGAATGGTAACCGCTCGCACGCAAGTGACGTAAGAGATCGGCCGCAAGAAATTTGTTTTGATTTTTTACTCTTATTACAACAAACTACAAGAGAAACAACCAACAACAACCAATTCTGTTTCAAGGCAACAAGACTTCACATCATCAGTCAATTAATGTCCACTGTTGGACAAAGGCCTCCCTCATAGAGAGGGGTGTTGCCATAATCCCCACGCTTGGCAAGCGGCTTGGGGATCGCAGTACGTTCACCGTGTACGCAGGACGCTGCTGCCCATCCTTTGGTGGTTCTGGTCGCAGTTTTAGGACATACTCGGGTCCAACAAGACTTGTTAGTAACAAGTTGTTACGTGTCAAATAGCAAGATTCAACTCAAAAATAAACCCACATAAAGTACCTAAATGAAAATCTTTCGCAGTTAATTTTACGGGAAAAAATTGCTATTTAAAAAAGTTTATGTATGGTAATATATACTTATGTATGAAGCGACTTGTAGGGTTACGCGAAAAGGGTGTAAGGGTGCCGAAAAGGGTCTATAGTACCCATCATTATAAACAATTTTTTAAGAAATTTAAAACCGCGAAAAAAAATATCAGCTGTTCCATACATTTCGGAATTTATTTTGAAATGAATTGCTCTCATAATAAAAGTTTCGGCTCAAAAAAACCTTTTTCGGCTTTGTACACCTTTTCCGCGCAACCCTGTATATCTTACCCATATTTAAGAAAACTTCTGTTTATAATATGTATTATACCTACCTACCTCAATCAATACCTATTAAGGTAGTTGATAGGTAATAACTAGATAAGAAACGTAGATGATAACTGTAAAATTGGGCAAAACATAATAAATTAAGTAAACTGTAAGATAAGCACAAACATGTACTCTATTTTTAGTATTTGTAACTTATCTCAATTATTTTAATCTTGCCACATGATTTTATTGCTGTATCAGTAGCTGATGTCCAAAGTCTATAGACTTTGGCTCCTCCTTCCCAGGGTCATGGTAAGATTGATTGGAAGATATCAATAATATAATAATAATATAAACGCTTGATAGGCTATTATATTCTGTTCCATAATTTTTTGTCTCACTTTCACACGTAGCTCTTCTTATCATCAAGAAGTTTTTTTTTTTTATAATACTGGGTGACGAGACGAGCGAAGTTGCTCGCCTGATGGCTCTTCACGCTTGCCCATAACAGCTCAACGCCATTCAGAATTTTGAACTTCAACAGTTCAAAACCCTGGATGGCAATGCACTGCGCTCGTCACCCCGAGATATAAGATGTCAAATCTCTGTGTGCCCTGTAATTTCGCTGGAAACATTGCCCTTCAATCCGGAACACAGTAGTGTTTGCACATTACTGCTTGGCGGTTAAATAACTGGCAAAGGTGTGGTACTTCCCCAGGCGGACCCCTGCAAAAGAGTCCTACCACTACAAAAGTTGACAGATCATTAAGGTTCTCTGTTCTGACTTTAGCAATTTTGGTCATTCTAATCACAGAAAACAGTGATTCTAATTTAAGTTTGTCCACTTCCATGATTAGCTCAATATTATAAAAATGATTTCATATCAAAATTGTATCTTATCTAGGAAAACGCAAAGATCAAAACATGATGAAGGACATTTCTCTCGATAGAAAAAATATATGAAAGTAACACAGATTTGCGCTTTTCAGACATTTTATTTTATATCCTTTAAAATAACTATTTAAAATGCCATTATATCCTTTACTGTATAATTTTCTTATTAAATGATAAATAAATAAAAAAAAAAAAAAAATGTCTACGATAACTTAATGTAAGTAAAGATTTCATAATTATGGAGGGTACATTTTACATTAGAGCTATACTTTTCGAAAATTATGAGAAAAACCTCGAAAATAAAAGTAGCGAAACGCACGACTATTTGTGTAAGCGCCATGGTTTTGCTCCACTAAATGCCACTTTAATACAATAAATTAAACTTTATGGTCATCTGTAGTAAGAAGCGTTGCTTAAAAGTGGGAAAACTTTGCCTTAATAGGGGAAAGTGTTCATGTCTTCTACCTAAGACACGTATGATGTTTAGCCTTTCAGCTTAAATCCTTGTTTTATTACTGCTAACTCTGTTTTACGTTATTATCACTATTGTGACATCACTCGATAACAGATGGGGGGAAAAGGATCTTGCGTGGAGACCACGAGACCGGATGAGGCAGCGTTGCACTAGATGGACCGACGCGACGACAGCGTGAGAGTCGCGGGCATCCAGTAGATGCAGATAGCAGGACAGACTGCTATCTGCATCTACTGGATTTAGTTAGTTTAGTGTGGAGGTCTAAGGGGGAGGCCTATGTTCAGTTGTGAACGTCTTCTTCATGATGATGATATCAGATGATATGGTCCAACCGAATCTTCCAACCCCTATACCTACCTTAGGCTGCTTTTACCCTTAGTACAATTCCCTGATGAGTTAATTAGCAAGCTAATGCTTCGAATGGGTAGGGTCGCCACGGTGGGAAAGCGTAGGCGTTGCGTTGCTTGCACTTGACGCTTCAACGGCCACGAAAACTGACTTGGCGGCGCAAAATATGCATAGAGTCGCTAATGTGCATACTATTATTTTCTAGTCGCTTTATCGTGGCAACAGAACCGTAAAAGGCATTATAAAAAAATGAAAATAAATTAGACGCATTTCAAAAATCGTGTTATCGTTTCGGATACTGTTTTTCTAGACACTAAGTAAAAGGAAGAATCCAAGAGTGGCGCTGATTATTATATTTGCTTCTCTTTTGCTCTCGTGGATCTTAAATGAAAATGGAAGAGAACGTGCGTCACTCAAAAAGGAACAGACTGCCAAAGAGTACTTTATTATAAACTGAAACAGACTGCCACGACATTCGTCGAATTGGTTTTATGTCAAACACTTGTGTCGACATTGGTTTTTTTTGTTTGTGTATTTCGTTTTTGCGTTCGTCAACCTCCTCATTTCGTCATAGTAAGGTAAATAAAGTAACAACTGGGCGGGTACAAAACAAAAATACCTATACAACTACATATTTATATCTCGAGTGAATCGTCAACCGATCCAGATTTAATCTACACTGAACTGAAAAGAGGTGGCGGTAAACACCTGATAAATAAATGCGATTAAAATCTTAGTTTGATCCTCTCCACTTGAGTTGTTGTTCTGCAATCACGGCACATAATAAGTAGGTCTGGGTGGAATCGCGCTCCATTGGCGCCGTCGTTACGGCGGGCCCTTCGGTGGCCATCTGCTTTGTCACAGAACATCGACATCATGATTCCTTTATTATAGTCACTTTTTTTTACTTCTAAAAACACAGTGTAAACTTCAAACTATGAATAAGGATGAAACGCTCCCGCTGCGCTCAGCGGTTTTACTTGTAGTGTCGGGTTTTCATGTAATTTTCCGGTAAAAAAAATCCGCTCTTATAAAGCATATTTCCTTGCAAAATTAATCACGGTGGGATCAGTTCTTGACCACCAGGTTTAGTCGTGATGAGAACCTCTTTTTTGAAGTCGCCAGAAAAGATAACAAACAGTCTGCATGACACAGAGGGTTATACTTTTACGTATATACAGATATAAGCAGGATTTTAAGTACACGGATCCGTGGTATTACCGAAAGGTAAGATCATTGTATTAATTCATAATTAAGAACTACTTTTACAATGGAACCAGCTATTAAATCACGAAAAAAAAATAGCATTTCCATATAATGTTATTAAGTTTCATTGTCAATTTTCTACACAATTGTTTTTTTTACGCGTGTTCCAGGGGTGACCTCATCGTAAAAGTTGTTCATAATGATGGATATTGTAGTCACATAACCTTCTGCCATCTTATTAGTATTTAGTACTTACCACCGTTCCGTGTTATCCTCTAGTCTAGAAGTATGCGATATACATGTATAGCGAAGTCTAAAGAGATTCTTATTATGTCAGTACTCTTAGTACAAGTTTTGATGGTTTTCGAAAACTTTTTTTCGTTTTCGAATTCGCTGACGCGGATTTCGACGCGTTGACATAAATAAGAATGTTCAATCAAGGTTCTGTCACAATACCTGATTTTACGAGATTTTACTTCTCTTTTCCGTTCTATTTACTTCTCTTTTCTGTGGAAGCAAACTATTCAACCGATTACTACCGATTTTAGTTTCTCCGCATTTCCGCTGTAGGTGTTTTACGTACAAAAAGTTTTCGAAAACTATCAAAACTTGTACTAAGGGTACAGGGTAGGTACACGGATACATACCATACCGATATCTCTGCTCGCTGACTGTACGCAGTGCTACTCGTACCACTATGTATTCTGTGGCAGTGCTAAGGAAGTGAACGGAGCGACCTTGACATTTCCCTCGTCTGCGAATGTGGCAGCCAGCCGTGCGTCAGGAAGCGAATGAGCTGCCTCCGAGATACTGAAGGGAGGCGGACGAGACGCTTCCTGATGGACCATTGACCAAACTGGAACAACTCCATTCATTAAATTTTTAGGGTTCATGATCCGACCGGTGTAAACAGGACCCTATTAATAAGCCTACGCTGCGTCTGTCTGTCTGTCTTACCTTTTAACGGCTTTCGAACCGTAATTGATAGGCAGTTGAAATTTTCACAGAATATGTAATATTTTGGCGGATTAACTAAGAAATAATAAAAAAGTCAAAAAGTAAAAACTAACCCCATACAACAAACATAAAAAAAAGTTTTTTTTTGCTCAGTGTAAAAAAACGATAATACGTACAAGCGTCAAATTTGGCATGATTATAGTACACACACTAAAGCAAAACAATAAATAAAGGCCAAGTACGAGTCGGTGACAAATTTCTGTTCACCACCAAGCTAAGGAACGTCGGGCGCTTGGATGGGTGACGCCTGGGTGGGATGTTGTCTTTTTGCTCTACTTTTTGTATTTTGTGGTGGTATGGAACCCTCAGTGCGCGAGCCTGACTCGCACTTGACTAGTTTATTTTCCATTGACTTGGATTTGTTTCCTGAGTCGCCTCAGACATTGCGTGCTGTATGCTTATATTATGTAGGACTGTAGGTACTTCGTCGCTGTTGTTGAAGTAGTAATTATTATTATTATGAGACACAAATGTCCCTTTGCAGGGTGAAGGCCTCATTACCTACCTTCCCGCCACCTTTTCCGACCTTGAGCAATTGTAAAACAATTGTTGCCCAGTCCTTTTGCACATCGATGTTATTGCGCCATCTTTTCCTAGACCTAAAAGTCGTGTGTAGTGTGGGATCCAGAGAGATGTTATTTTGACCAAAATTGGTTCTGACATAAGTGAGAAGTGCCCAGCCCGGGAAGAAAACAATAGATTTTAGGATTCATAATCCATTCTTACGTCTCGCCCTTACCGCGTCAGTCTCGTAATCTTCTCTACTATAGGCCCGCCCTTTCTCTCCCATCGTTATAATGAATTTGGCACGATCCGTTTTGTTCCATGCAGATAAGTTATATAGTGTACAGAATTCGGTGCATTATAATATATTTCCTTTATAAAATAAAAAGACAATCAACTTCAATCTGGAGAACAAAAGTGGGTGTACTGAACTGAGGTCCTGATATTGAACAGGGACAATGTACCCGCAGAATAAACCACTCGAATCCGTCCCAATAAGAAAACAAGGTCTGCTGGTTCGTTGTCTTCACAATCTAACAGGTGGTCAGCTGCTCCTTAGCACAGAATACATAAGTAGTCCCTATGACTATTCTGATTGCATTTTCAATTGTGCTTTTTTATTGAGTTTTCTCGCATTTCTCTGCCTGTACCTAACCTAACTTAATCCTACGTTCGCTCAACTATTCAGTATTCGATACATATTTATTGGTAGGTATATATACATTTCCTGTGAAAGTTCTGTTTTTTTCGATTTTTTCGGTCATATATGTACTTAGAGGCTTACCAAAGCAAAAGTTGTCCATACTGATGATTACCTACAATCAAAGATATTTAAAGCTATGGGTATAATGAAGTTATTTTTTAGAAATAAATAACATAAACGGACTTGGGGACATAATGTAAAAACTAAAAAATATAAAAGTTACAGTTAAAATAGAGATTAAAAGTCCGAAAATGACGATAGTGGTAATATTATCTTTGAGAACCACAAACCAAAACGTCATCTGTGTATATATTATTATTATTTTCTTCAAAAAGCACTGAATCAATTTCGATAACTTTTAAATGGGATCACCTCTAAAGTATGACCTACCAGACAAAAAATAATGCTCAAAATCAATTTAATTATAATTGGCGGAATAATCGCGTAACAAACATACAAAAAAAATCATACATCTGAATTGAGAACCTCCTCCTTTTTATGAAGTCGGTAAAAAATTAAAGGTTCAACATAGGTACTATTAAGTTATAATGTGTGCATTTACCTTTATCGCCATTGGTATTATATATGTACTACCAAGGAATGTCTATTTATGAATCCTTGGTACTGCATACTTAGCACAAACAAAATTAGCCATTGTCGTAATGAAATAGATCGGTATTTCTACGGTAGGTAAATGTCGGAGAATTTTGTACTAGACTCAACATTCATTTGTTTATAAATCAACTAGCGACCCGCCCCGGCTTCGCACGGGTATATGTTTTATTATATATATATATGTATATATAAACCTTCCGTGAAAAATTATCTAACTGATAGTGAAAACCGCATCAAAATCCGTTGCGTAGTTTTAAAGATCTAAGCATATATAGGGACGGACAGACAGAGGGAAGCGACTTTGTTTTATACTATGTAGTGATAGTGATGATGATAGTGATGAGTACACTGACCTCCTTTGGGCTATTAGTGGTATTGGTTACATAAAACGATGATGACCGTTCCGCGTAACCTTGTTCATACTTACCTGCCTACTATCCGCCTCTATATTGTGGTAACTATCACATATGATAGCTAATCTACAATAATTTAATCCAGAGTGTATTAAACTATTAATGTTATTTGGCTTACGAATCGCGATAGATAGGTATCATATGACTAATTACATATTCACCTTACTATTATAAGTAGGTACGTTATGTTAACGCGTTGCATGACAATAAGACCACTAGTGAGTTATTATGATGTCAAATAGTGACCGGAATATGAAATAGCCAAATGTTTTGGCCGCAGCTACTTGGTATGGGCGTCTGCCGTGGGAACAATAGTTGACAGTTTCCGTTATGAAGGAATGCTGAATGCTCTACCTTAAAAGGTAGAGACAAGTTCTAAACGCCTACATTACATTACAAAGCCTGCATTTTAGGTAGGTCGAAGACTGCCTACTGCAGAGGTGCCAGTTTGACGGCGTTTTTAACCGACTTCCAAAAGGAAGGAAGTACTCAATTCGACTGTTTTTTTTAATATTAAAAGAAAAAAATATATATATATTGAACACAACACCCGCTCTTCTCGTCGGACTCACCCGCAGTTTTCAGTCAGCTCGTGACCATCGAAACGTCGAGTGAAAAGTATTTACCGTATAGATAATAATATGGTCCCTCTACGGTACTTACATATTTTCTTTCCCGATAAACATTTAAAAGTGATAAAAAAGCAAAAGTTTAAAAGTTACTTTTAAATTATAATACGTTTGATTGAAATCCATGTGAATGTTGGAAAACCCCTACCTATTATTAAAATAGCGCACCATCAGTATTTATTGTAGGACAGTATACATTTATGTTATCCAAGCTTACATGGTATCAACACCGACTCACAGCGCCACAATCTGTAGGATTACTGCCTCATCCATGAGGTTTCGAACATTCTCCTTGGTTTCGATGCAGTGACACTATACATATATACGTTGTTATTATATGTACAGATAGCATAAACCTACTAGATAGGTAGTAGAGAGTAAAAACTGTAGACAATACCTAGCTAGCACAAACCATGCAAAAAACATGTAGCGCCCTCTAGGTTTTATGTACCTACCTAAAGAGTATCGACTACTCACCGGAGGATGGCGATATGTAGTAAATGTTAGGTTTATCATCCTGAAAAGTTTTTATGGAAGCTAATTTGGTATATTTGTACGTAGGTATATCTGATTTACTTACTTATCAGCCTTTGTCTTCCATCTATCAATAGTGTTCACTATATTTCTAAGGTGTATCTCATTTACCTACCTACCTATTATGTAGTAGAAACAAAAGTACACAGGTTCCTTCCTACATTACAATATCACCTGATAAGATACATTATGATACTTATGAGTGAGTTATTACATGATAAGAAGGATGTACCTACACATTATTAAATAGATTTCCGGTCAAATCAAAATTATGAATCAGTTGCTACAGCAGAGAGGTCAGTTGTAGAGGACTTATATTTAGCAAATGGCAAATACATCATATACATTCATTAGAGTTCACACGGAACCCTAATTCTGTGCCCTAATGACAGAAAGATGTAGTAGAACAAAATAATGAAGTGTATAATAAGGTTTTAGAGCTTGTCTCACATATTTTTTAGGTATAAACGAGCTTTTTACTGAATATTTTACAATTTGAATTGAATAAACTTTTTTGTCGTTAGAGGATTTTTATGTTTCTTGCTTAGCAGTGTTTAAAAACAACACATCCAACACTGAAATAGAATCGTATTTTCTTTAGACCTTCAATTCAACGGTCTATGGACAGTCGGTTTTTGTAGTGTTAGCTTGCTTGTGTTTAGTTAATAAAGGCACTTATCGTTAAAAAAACTCAGAATACTTACTCTGTTATTATTCTGAGAAAATTATGCCTTACTCTTTTTCTCTCTCTGTTCTTATGTGTTTGCATACCTTTTCAAGTAATAAATGGCTATACTAGCTAGTAAAGTAATTGAATCTTAGAATATGCTTCATGAAGATCCACATGACACTTAAAACATCCGTAGACCTACAGTATCAGTAAGGCAGGTAGGTATTGTTTTTCCACGAAGGTAAATGGCAGTTTTTTTACAATACGTGGGTGTGTAGTAGGTACCTACCTACTAAATCAAAGTATGCGTATGTGACCGGAAACATTACGACAACATTCTTGGTATTTAATGCTCGGTACGATTTTCACATGCGGTCTACGTGATTATGCGGAGTAGTGAATATTGATTATTGATGTACATTTTACGAGTATATATACCTGTTTTAGGTCTGATGCGTTCGCGCCAGCCAGGCCTGTGGTGGCGTGGCGCCATATCTTCCTTGTTTGTCTCATCTGTTCTTTTTTAAATTATTTAAGGATCAACAAAGTATACAACTAAAAACAAAACTACAGAAGTAAAAAAAATGGTAGTTGTGATACCAGCGTCATTGACCACGGATTAAATATTGATGACGTATGTACCTATGCTTTTTGAGCTTGTGGGTTGTGGCGTTGTTTAGATGATGGTACGTCCAGCAGTGGACGAACATCAAATAGGCTGATGATGATGTACACGAATGCACGAAAATTTACAGTTTTACCTGGAACTTCCCACTTTTACACATTTTCCGGGAATCCAAGATTGATTCAGCAAGTCTTGATAACATTATTTCGGGTGTATTACTACAGGCTATAAGGTCTATGTTGGTTTAAGTACCGCTGTTTTGCTAATAAATTCGCGAAGGTTATTCATTTTCAAAATATGAGGTTTTCTATTCGACTGGTTGCATAAACATTGCCTGCCATTCAGCGCGGTAATACCGCCAGGTTGCTGGGTATGTTGCTAACTGGAAGGGCTTGATCATTTGGATTGTCTATAGACCTTCAATGGTTTATGGACAGTCTAACTGTTTTTAACCGACTTTCAAAAAGCAGGAGGTTATCAATTCGACTGTTTTTTATGTTTGTTACCTCAGAACTTTCGACTGGGTGAACCGATTTTTTATTTTAAAGCTGGTGCTTTCCGTTTGGTCCCATTTCAATTTGGTCCAGTTCTGATGAAGTCAGTTTTTTTATATTGATAATTATGTAGTGTTAGGTTGTATTTTAATAAAGGCACTTGCCAGTAAAAAAATATACGTTATTTTTATGTGACGCGACATCTTTGCTGATTTTGAACCGATTTCAATTAGGGTTTATCTCGAGAGAATTTAAATTTGAATAAAATTTTCCAATTCTAAATGTTGAAAATTAGGGAATGAATCCCGTTTATTGAATTTTCCCAATATTTCCTAAGCTAAAAAGTCTTCAAAGGTAAATTCAGGGTGAAAAATACTTTCATACAAAATTTCATCCAAATCGGAATTGACAGCGGACAAACACTTTTCTTCTCTAAAACTAAATTTCTGGTAATATCTAAAACCCACCTTAATCCCAGAATTAGAGTAGCAGGTTCAGATCTTGAGCGCGTACGGATGTACAAATACCTCGGTGCTTGGGTGAACGAAGAATGGGACAGCGAACAAGAAATTCGAACCCGGATCGAAATTGCTCGAGCAACCCTTAAAAGGATGGAGACAGTTTTGTGCAGCCGTAAATTATCACTGAAGCTAAGAATGAGAATGCTCCACTGTTACGTCTGGCCTGTGGTGTTGTACGGTAGCGAAGCTTGGACTGTAAAAGCTAACACCCAGAAGCTACTTGAAGCTTTCGAGATGTGGTGCTATCGGAGAATGCTACGTATTAGCTGGACACAGAAAGTCTCCAACATCAGAGTACTCCAGCGCATCGGCAAGAGCCGTGAACTACTGCAGACCATCAAGAAAAGGAAAGTTGAGTATCTTGGCCACGTTTTGCGACACGAAAAATACCAGCTTCTCCAGTTAATAATGATGGGCAAAGTTGAAGGCAAACGACGCGCTGGAAGAAGGAAAAAATCGTGGTTACGCAACATCCGGGAGTGGACCAGCATAGCTAGCGTTGAACAGTTATTCCGCTTAGCACAGGACAGACAGAAGTTCGCTGAGCTGACGGCCAACCTCCAGTAGTGGAGAGGCACGTGAAGAAGAAGAAGAAACACTTTTCACATCAAATTTCGCGTTATAATAATATTATTTTAATTCTGTGGTGTCACCAAGGAGTCCATAAATTAGCTGCAGTGTGGTATTTTTTTTCGGCAGCATGCGTTTAGATTATTATCGCATCGCATTAGGATTCAATTGTCAAACAAGGATCTTCGATGCAGGTGCGTGCGTCGGTCCGTACTCCGTTCAAAGTTATTATTCAGTTTTGGCACTCTGCCGAGTTTAGGTCGCGGTGCCAACGACCCATGAAGTCATAGCTCGCATTGCGATGCTCCTTATGATAGGCAGGTATAGAATAGATGTAGGTACTTTTTTTTTTCGTGAATAAATCCGCGTTTGACCACCCACTCGCCTGTTGGTAAGCAACGATGTGGTCGAAGATGAAGCAAACTGAATATACCTATGCACTCTGGCCTTGAAAAGGTACAGATTAGGTACTTATATGTATATCTTGTAGGAACCAAGGAGCCGGAGCCGGCAGGCGACTTATGCTTGAAGTATCTTTGAAGGATCGAATCCAGAACAGTCATTTACCAGAGAACTTAACAGAGGACATAACTCAACGTTTTAGGAAAGTGCAGTGGGGTGGACCTTGGTCATATCTGCTGAACCTACTTATAACCGTTGGGGTAGATGTGTTCTATCAAGGTTATATCTAGACTCTGCGCGTCCATACCCTAGCGGTTAATAGGTTTGGCTTCAGTATAGATTCTAGAGTGAAGACACAGCAGACATCCAAGGATTGGTCTAAGTAAATTGCCTTGGAATGGGCCTACCATGTCTAGCAATTGGTTGATGTGGACCGTTCTATCTCCCTGATCCTTAAGAATGTATTAATATCTATTTCATCAACAATGGAATGGCTCCTCATGAATTTTGTTCAGAGAGATCTTCTTGATCTAGAAGGTTAACGAATATTAAAAAGCTATATAAAAAAATCTATCTTATTAGAAAGGAATGATCTCATCAAAAAGCATACACCCAAACTATAAGTGCTGGGTACAAAAGTCAATCGATATTTTATACCCTGACCGCAAACTGTTTGAACCCGTGATAGAGCTACTACTCAGAAGCGCGTACGCCACCAGCCTTCCAGATTAGACATTTCGAAATAAAAATACAATAGGTTCTCGGTTTTCCCCCATCGTTCTTCAGTTACCGGGTGCCATTCCGCTGTATCGTAACATACAATTAAATTACCATAGCGGTGCGGGAACGCGGCCAACAGGAAATATCGGGCCTCGCCGCATACTGATGCAGTGCTTTGTCTCTTTAAGTGGTTGCAAGAACCCGGAGACGTCTAGCATACCAGTGGGACTAACGCGCTTTACACTCAAACGTTTAGATGCCGTCAAAATCCTACTATCTCCTATACGTATAACATACAACTTTTAGAAGACAAGTTTGCTAAATTCGAGAAAAAAATATCCTCATACTAAATGGATCACGTGCTTGGTCATTGTGTAGGAGCGAAGCACTCGTGCTCCATTGCCGGATTTATATTTTTTACGTGTGTAGGCCACTTTATTTCCGCCGCCCCATGTACCTTTCTAAAATAATAATTTTTGAGCTTCCTCTAAAATCTGCCGCCCCTAGGCCGCGGCCATTATGGCCTATTGACAAATCCAGGACTGGCTCCAGCGTAGACCGCATCATCGCTTACCATCAGACGAGTTGGGGCCAAACGCAAGCCTATATATTTTTTTAAACTATTACTCTGACCTATACAGAACTGATGCTGAACTACAGAATTAATGCGTTCGTACGGGTTTTGAGTGATATTGAATACTTTTTATCCCGGAAGCAGATGAAACCGCAGGCACAGCTATTTGGCAATAAAAATACTGACAGGGGAAGAAAAGTCGAGGATCGTGCCAATGGCATGCCTTAGGTTTATCCAAGATGTATCTACTAGACTTTCTACGACTAGAACCCTAAAAAGGTAGGTTAAGTACCTACGTGTGTCTCCTAAAGTTTTGCTGGGTCAAACATGTGTGAAAATAAGTCGCTGTGATACCTTTAAGACCACGTAATTTTTGTTATTAGTAGGTATGTACTAACTACTAAGTATAATATAATTATGAAAACATTATTTAATAGGTACCTACCTAGGTAAGTAGTAAGGTATTATGAGTACCTACCTATAACTGATAAAATAAGTATACTAGTACTGTTTTTTTTCATTTTGGACAGCGGTTAGTGACCGATTAGGAATTGCCACATTACTTAACATTACCGACGGCCTTATAAGTTCTGTGAATGTTGACAAATGCCTACGCAGCCGAATTCGTTAACGATATGCTTTCAAGGAACGCCGGTTACTCATCAATATTACAATGACAAAGACAAAAAAAAATTACAATTGTTTAACTGGTAGGTACGCGAGAAGTGTCAACATGAATAGTTTCGCGCCGTTCTCGCTAGTTGGGGAGTCCGCGACCTCTTTTGAATACAAACACGGTTTACTCCTTATTCAAGGCGGCGCATGCGCGGTCAGCGACTCCCGACACATCCACAGAACTAATCATAGTAACATTCCCTTCTTTCCCCTCTTTCTTGGTCCCTCTGCCTTGAGGCCACGTGCGCTTGCGCCCGCGCATATGAAAATGGGCATTTCCACGAACGCACCGGAACTTTTAATGCTGATGGTTGAGGCGTTCTTTTAGCTGTGATTGGTGCTATGTAGGTACCTATTTTCAAGACTTTTGTGACACGTAGAAGAAGCCTTCTTTAATAAATAAATTATTATAACTAGTTTAAAACAAAATCTCAATTAAAGTAGTCTTTCCAACAGCAAGATGAGTCGTAAATATTGTCAGCGCGATCGATAAACCAATATTTTTTTCTGTTAGGTAGGTACAACAATTATGAAGTCTAAACCACTTAAACTACTTGAAAACAGTCAAATTAATCTACCTTCCTAATCACACAATAGGCTAGATGACTGTTTTTTTTAATTGTCCTAAGAAAATCTAGCCCATAAATATAGCTAATTAATGCAAACAAAATGAAAATCTGATCAAAAATAAGCAACTTATAAGCATTTTAATATCATGCTACACAGAGCGCGCGAAACAGCAAATTATGACGTCACTTCTTTGTACACCATATAAATTATATACTGACAAGTATGGCGCACAGAAGCGTGACGTCATTTTTTGTTTTGTGGGAAAGGAACAGTTTTCCAAAAACTTTAAACGCTTATATATCAGAAAACATTAATAACCGATTTAAATTATTTTTCAATTAACATATTATTATTTACTACGTATATTATTCATCAAAGCTATTGGTTTCAACGATATAAACATCAGTCATCTACCCTATTGCTTTTACGGCCATGGCTACCTACACGTAGGTTTAAACCTACATTTAAATCTAAGAGGTAGTAACACTACGCATTACATAACTATACCTCGATAATCAACATCGACGTTATAATAGCCGTAACAGACGTATCGAACTTGGCTGACGAACAGCTGACCAACGGGAGAGAAAGAGTGAGAACATAATTTCCCTCTCGTTGGTAGACGTCAGCCAAGTTGACGTGTCTGTTACGGCTCTAACCGTTTGGGACTACGAAGCCACGACCCGTTAAACTTATTATAACACCCTTCTTTTTGCTGCGGGGGTTGAATGGTGGCTTACAGTCTTACAGACGATGATATGACGTACTAGGTAGGTATAATATATACTGAAAATCAGAAATACTACCCAGCTAAGTTAGTACCTATATAGTAATAAAAAAAATTACATGGAAAGCCCCATTAATTATACATTCGAAAAGCAACTTACACCGATTCTTCATTCCCGTGTCGTCGCCGATAATACATTCGTCGACATAATCGTAAAGCCATATTGGGCAAAATACATTGTTTGGTGACTCGACGGACAATGGGGCTAACAGTAAACGCACAGATTGAGACGTAGTTGGCGGTGGGCGCATCCAGGATAGGTATGAAGAGAATGGTGTTTGTAAATTACCTATCGGGTCCGTCCCTTGATGGTATGGCAAGCGTTGTTCTTGCCCATAACATCTCCAGCGCCGCCCACGAACGGCAATATGGATAGTTAGCCATTCTACGCTGCATTGCACGCACCTTACGGCTACCTGTGATAAGCGATTCAGTTTAGGTGATTGCGAAAAGTTGTGCGACCGCAAACCGTATCTTGGCGCGATCGCGTGTTTTTGCAAACTGCGCTAATTCGACCCCGCGGTTAGAGCTAGCCGTAAGGCCCTAGGGTTAGTCGTTCTGTGATATTACTTGCTCAGGTAATTTTATTAGAATCATGGCGTTTTTCCTCACAGCAGTAACTGATGTCACAACAGTAGGAGTACCTATATTACATTCTCTTGGACATCCAATATGTGACAGCTACCTACACGTAGATACTGCGGTAAGTAAGTATAGACAGCCGCTGCTAATCTTGCAAAGTTAGAATCTAAAATATTCACAAATTGCATTTTCCTAAAAACAAAAGCTCAAGGCGAAGTGAAGAGATACAAACACGAGCTGCATGATGCTAGAAGTATGCGCTACTTACGCCTTGCACCTTTCCTGAATACGTCCACTATAGTAAGTGCTGGTAAAGCTGTTTCTTATTCCGCTCGGATACGGACGTGCGCAGGAGTCTGTGGATTCAGTATTACTTATTCAGATTATGTCGGAACGTATGGTGAGGCATGCGGCTATGCGGATGCTAAAGTGCGGTTGCGAGTACGTATGAAGTGAGCTTTCAGTGAATTTCATGGAATAATGTCTAAGCAAGCTTTTATAACATCAGTATCGCACATTATTCACATTATTTCGTGCCTATATTATTTTAAAAGGCACATCGATAGAGTTATATTTTGGCCTATACTTGCTTACTACATCAAGTAACTTTTTTAGTAATAGTATTAGTTATTAGTGTCTAGTTAACTTTTATGTGGCACAGAAACTACACATAGGCACAGAATATAGGTATAGTTAAGCACTTTTAAAACCTTTTAAATGTAAGCTTCCTAGTAAAAATCTTCTATTAAAAATGCATAATAATTTAGTAGCACGGGGCTACATTTCTAGGAAATGCCGTCGTTAGCATTTTCCGCATCTCCGCCCACTTTATTAATCAGTAAACGTCTCGCGGCCGATAAAAGTGCGGCATTTATAGACTGGCCGTATAAAACGCATAAATCCAAGCAGAAAGAATAGCGATCCCTGTCCAACATCACACGGACAGATTTCAAAGGCACATCGTTTTTCACTGAGCCCATAAACTCAGGTGTTTATGGCTTATTGTCACTTTTACGGTTTCTTAACTCACTTTTTCATATGGAAATATTTAGTTTGCTCTCAATTTCAAATGGTAGGTATAAATAAATTATTTACCTACTACTTATTTGAAGTTGGTAATATGTAGGCTTTAGGTAAGTTAGTTTCACGTTCATGGGGCTAGGTATAATTAGGTATCTTTAGATAGAATTTTTGTGCGCCTTGGAATTAATAACGGCAAGTCAAGCGAACTCATTGCTTTCGAAACGTTTGCAGGATGTAAATAACATGTCTATAGAATACCTACAGCCATGTTTCCCACACTGTAATTAGAGTACGGAAGCGGATAAAAAGCTCGCAAAAGTACGTCATACGACCGACACACGGCGGCAGCTTTTGCTTGTCAACACATCGCGCAATATTGATTTGATCACAAAGCTTTTCGATCGCGTATCGACGTTATCTACTATTTCTTACAAGTGCCGATTCTATAGTTTTGCTATCAAACAATCAAAACAGAATTCGAGAGCCTTTGTCGCAACTTGCAACCAACTGCAGCCGCACCTATGTTAACTTTTTGTTATACGCCGACAAACGATGAAAAAAGTTTCACGCTTGTGACATATTGCTCAGAGATTTTTTTACATTGTTCCCATTTTATGATTGTAGTTTTTATTTAATCGAATTACTCGCTTTTTCTCGTGTTCTTTAGTAGGTAGTTGGTAAGGTACCTACCATTTTGAGTGGTTTGAGTAAGTTTACAAGCAGACCAAAATATGTAGGTACATAGGTGGCTAAATCTAAATCAGGGTCGTAGCACAGAATACATAATACACAATCGTAACCCCCAAACTTTTAAAACTCGAATATTTTTTTGAAGTAGGTATCACAAAATTATATGTAGGTAAACGTGCTCGCTCGAGTGAAACGATATGGAAAATGTCATTTCGTGTTGTTTCCAAAGCCTCCACCACTTTACTAGAGGATGACTTTGACTTGATTATGCCCTACTTCGCTTGACTCGGACTGTGACTATGACTTGTTTAACGAAATCTATTATAACTTGAAAATGTTACAATACCTACTTGACAATGGCACTTGCATAAGACGTGTGACGCCAAAACCTACTGAGGAAAGAAGAAAAAGAAAGTGTCAAATTTGTCAAACTCAAATAAACCGTCAAATCCGTCAATCAAACGGAAATGAAGTGAACGAAGAGGAGCTTTGTAAATTATTTTTATTTTCAAACATTTTTTGCTATTAAATGTATCAAAACTGGATTTTGCCGAATGATAAAATGCAAAGCACCATAAAAGAGCTTTTGGACGCTTTGGGGTAAGTAATTTTTACCAATTAATGAGTATAACATACGCCAATACTTGGATACAGTGTGTTAATAATTAACTGTAATTGTTTTAGATGTAGTTTAGAAGCCGATACAGTAATAGATTACATTCAAAATGATCCTAACTACGGCAACAGTAATCTGTCGTCTAAACAAGCCGCGGAGTATGCACAGAGGCTGGCTCTAAAAGCTTCAAACGCCAAGACTTTTTTAAAGAAGTATGAAGATCTCCGGAGCAAAAAGTACGTTACTTGCCTTCTCATTGACGATTTATTACAATACCAGTCTCTGGATTTAGTCTTAATCATCTAAAAAGTCTTGTTATTGGTCGCAAATTGGCCTCTAGATTGCTGGACTGGTATAATATGCTACCGGAATAACATGAATTGGTCATTCCTTATATTCTCCCCAATTAAGTATTCTCTTTTGACTTCCTTGTGATGTTTTCATTCAGGCCTTTTTGTACCTGTGTTATTATCCTTTCCGTTCACACAAAACGGGCCTATGATTGGCCTAGTTGTAAAAAAAACCTTCAGGAGTCATCCTCTTCCGTAGGAAGGTACCAGTAAATACTGAAACCCATACATGGTCCCCGGGTGGTGCTAGTCAGGTGACAACAAACTGGTGGTAGGCTTTGGTAGGTGTGACTAAGTTACGGACAAAGCTGCCGAGCGGCCTAGCTGTGTTCCTTGAAAAATCCCGGGATCCATTCTGCCGGTCAGCGACTGGATGAAAGGGCCTGATGAACATCCCTGGTTTTTCTACTGATTTACTAAGCACAACGTGCAGCAAAATAATAAGCAGGCTCTGCATGATCTAATTCACTCCTGTTCATTTTCCTGTCGGACTCCCAGAGGGGGCACAAAAAATCAACACCGCTTTATGGTTGATATTCTGAAAACCCGTACGTAGCGCTTCGATTTCAGTTTCAATTTGCGAACTGCTAGTCTTTGGAATGCACTGCCTGAATAATTGTTCCCCTATAGTTACAATCACTTCTTCGTCTTCGAATCACAAGTGAATCAGTTTCTTCTATGCAAGCATGCTCCATCATAGACCGCATCATCGCTTAACATCAGGCGAGCTGGCATTCAAATGCAAGCCTATTATTACATAAAAAAAGCTTTCTGTTTTTGACACTTATTTTCTTTAAAATCTGTCTTTATTTTTCAGTGCCGATAACTTGTCTTATATCATTGCACTGTTCTACAAGTTGGTGTGTGAAGAAAAGAAATCAAAAATAAGCAAGCCCAAAGTAGCACCAAAACCCATTTTGGGTGACAACCGACACCAGATTACAAAGGAGGACCTTCCACAGGTAATGAGTATCCTGTCATTGTTCAAATTTCACATACAACCCTCCAGATCAGAGTTTGTTGTTGATAGAGTCTATTGAGGTTTTCCAGCCTCCGGTGTACATGAATAAGTGAAATGGAGGAACTTGTTTTGACTCTGGTATGTTTCTACCCAAAGATGGCAGATGAGTGCCGGGCCGTTTAGGCATACCTTGTTAAGGCACAAACTAAGACACTGGTATTACTCCTCAATCTTGACGTGGAGAAGCTCCAGAAAGTGGCACTGTGGGGCATCCCTCAGGGAAATAACGAAATGTCCCTGGATCAGGATTTTCCGACAGGGTTACTAGGGCCAACTAACCGATAGGATAGGGAAGGAGCTGGTGAAACTATTGGCCATCAAAAAGACGACGCTCAAGACCCAGACCCACTAGACTTTTCAATTGCCCAACTTTTTCATGTGCCGCTGGGACGAGATCTCTTGCACCCAGCGCAGTATTGTAATACAGCCATCCTAGTGTAGAGAGCCATCATGCATGACAAGGGCCTACTCTACTTCATCCAGATGTGGATAGTGGACAGGACCCCACCGAGTTAGGCAAGGAAACAAGAACTGGACAGATGCATAAGATTGGAGAAGATTCAGAAAAATACGAAATCTCAACACTATGGGATATAGGCACATCTGCTTATGCTACTTGTCTATCAATCAATAAATGCTCAGTTGCCGCCAAGGCTTGTATTGCTTTTCTGAATAATTGATTCAGTATTCACATAAGCATAAATGTTTTAGGATTACTTAATAATAATAATAAACTTCCTTAAAACGACGCAATGCCCAGCAACAAGACTTAGTAGAAATATAAAATGTTTCTAGACACCTATGGCTTGTACTATAAGCTAATTACAAAACATCTGGAAATGTCAATTATTTAAATTCTAATAATATAACCTCTGCATTTGTCTGTTGTTAGTGGTAAAACATAGTCATATATCTTTCCACATTTATATATAGTACCTTCAAAATTCTATAAGAGACAGAAAGTTTTTACCAATTACTTTAAGTTTGAGGCTTGAAAGTCCAATATTCGTATTACAGGGTTCTTCAAATTATGACATTAAATACAACATTTTAGAAAATATGTTTCTTAACAGATCAAAGACAAGTTACTAAAAGCAGTAGATGAAAGTAAGAAATATGTGATGAAGTCTATTGAAGAGAAAGAGGCCAAACTACGCCCCAACTGGTACTCCGCCTTGGACCTGCCCAACTGGCAGAAAGACCACCCTGCTATGTCCTGGGACTTTCCTAAGGAACCTGTGCCTATAGTTGCTTCTTTAGGTTAGTATAGTGATTGAGTAATGAATGATATATTGAGTAAGTGAATGCTATAAGGTAGGAAGTGATAATGAAAGTCATTTACAATAGGCACATGTCCTAATAAAATTTTATTACCTTAAAAAAGCGATTTACTGATTATTATAAATATAGCCTAACAACGATGACAAAATTAAAATTGGTTCAAAAATAAATAAGTTAGCAGTATTTTAATTTCATGCTAGAAGAAAGAAAGAAAGAAAGAAGAAAGAAAATCAATTTATTCAACATAAATAAAAAAAAAACACCTTATAACTGAAAAAAAAAAACAAATTATTGTCGAATGGGTCCATCTCGGCATTAATGCTGAAAGTCCAAGACTATCAGCGCCGGTTTTCAGATGGACCATTGAACTAGACAGAGAGCGCACTATAGCAAGTTCGGACATCAAGCCGCCATACAAATCCTATACACCCTTTGCGGGAGAGTGACCAACCAAACCCCTACAAAAAACTATACGCTTTTATCTCAGAAATGTATCAGCCAATTTAAATTATTTTTTCAGTATGAATAATGTATTTAATTATATCCTTCGCTGAGCCTGTTTTGTAATAAATGAAACACCAGTCAACTAGCCTATTATCAAGATTGAATTGCCACTGGGGAGAAAAAAAAACCTTAATATACCCCTTGCAAAAATTTATTATTCATCTCTTATTCTGTCCCTCAATTATCTGGAACCCATGGTTTTACTCGAACCGCCAAATGTAGCGATCGCCAATAGCGCCTAAAAATCCAGCAGTACTATAATAATAATCAACACAGCATTTAAAAAATCTTCCTGCCGTATTGGATGTCAATAACGCTGTTGGCGTCGCATTATTTGCACTACTGGCGTGATTTGAACGCACCCTACTTTTGTAATTGTTCCAACAAATGTTTTATTCACAGCTGGCATACCAATAGCATCACAAGAGAACATCATCATTGATGAACTACTATACATCTTTTCCGGAGTTCCCGGCAACTACATTGTTCATCAGCCAGTAAAGGAAACATACGATTCTAGAATGTTCCTCATATCTGAAGACTTGGACGATGCGTTGAAACAGATTGTCCGTCAAATGCTGCCTCTTGCTTCCAACTACTCTATAGTCAGGCGGTTCATAGAGCATTGCAATATGTGGTCGGGGCAGGTGTTGCATGCTTTGGTAGCTGCCATTGAGATTCTGTTAAAAGACTACTATGTAAGTATCATATTTTCGAAGGTAGGAATTTAACCATTTCAAGTTTTCATGTTGTTTTGATGAATGGTGGTAATTTTATGTTGAGTAATAAACCGGCAAGGTACGGTTTATTACTTTACATTAAATTACCACTTTACATTTAGATTTTTACAATTAACTACAGTAGTCACAAACTCTTTTTTTGAGTAACTTATTTAGGCGCGCTGAGCACTTTATTTTGTGGGTATTGAATGAGACTGTGCCGTCACGCTCAGCTATCTAACGCTCGCTCGAGTAAAGTCGGCTCGAGACGACTTAGGGATCGAGAGAGATATATATTCAACCTTGATGAAGTTATCACTTCCGTTGTGTGGTTTATACACACACAGTTTTTTTTATTGAACTGAACTTACCTGTTGTTAAGTGATCATGCGTTCTACGATGGAGAAAATGAAATTAATTAAATTTATGTTACTTACAGGGCAAGTCATCATTAGATATGTGAACACTAGGTTCACATATTTTTATGATCGTATGTATTTTTTTTTTTTGCCAAATTAATTAACAGCATCATACAAATAGTCAAAATGCTTGCCTAGAAACCGATTCACTTGCGATTTGAAAACACCCAGATTGTAATAGGGAATCATGTGTACCAGGCACGTCCATTCAGGCAGCGCATTCCAGAGTCCAGTGGTTCGCACAATAAAAGTGGAATTGAAGCGGGTTTTCAGTATTTTAACCATGAAACGGTGTCTCCTTTTCGTGCCCGACCTTGCCGTCCGATAATCCGATCCGCAACACTGTAATAGTTCAGATATTCTAATATTCCTATTATTCCAGACAATGATAGCCCAGCTGGAGACGGAGCACATGTCAGCCAACCTGACGCTGCAGAAGTTGTGGTATTTCATCTTGCCAACCATGCACACTATGCAAGTGCTTGCCGCCATAGTTACTAATGTAGGAAAGGTATGTGATAAAAATTATTTATCGCCGGGGTTTCGGAGATTCGGGGTGAACAAGATCACAAATCAGCATGAAGTAATGTCAGAAACAAAGTTATGTATATTGATATTTTACTCCATCTCAAAAATCTACTGTCCGTTGCACTTTGTAGCCTGCCATTAAGGATCATAACACTAGTACTGTCGTCCTAGCCTGCCGTCTACATACCTTGTCTTGCCTAATAGCAAATTCTATTGTTAAGAGCCCTCTTACATTTTTGACAAAAAAGGGTTGAAAACTGGATTTTGGCGTTTTAATTCTATCAAATAGAAATATCTATAGAAAACAATTTCTGTAAGTTGTGTTTTTGAAAAAATTCCACATTATCAATTATTTTATCTCCAATTTACAAAAGTAGTTTTTCGCCAAAACTCTCGGAGGGAAAGTTTGAAACTGGATTTCGTTAAATTACTGACATAAAAAAAAACAATTTTAATGTTATGATTTACTAGTTTTGCAGTTACGGCTTTATTTTTTTATTCCCGAAAATCCAGATCTCAAAAATTTTACAACTGCATTTTGTAATACGGCTCTTAAGCTATTCTGAAACATTTTGTGGGCCTAAAACTCACCGAAGCTGGCCTAAAGTAGATAAGAAGCAATAAATAATACATTTCTTAACTATATTATATTTTAGAGCGAGCTACGAGGGGGCGCGGTGCTAACTGTGCTGCACGATAAGACTAACTTGCTGATGGGAGACGCACGTGCGCAGGAGATATCCTTGTTCCTGACCGAGAGAGCTTGCCGGCCGTACCTTAGTATTCTGGATCAATGGATACATAAGGGAACTATTGTTGACCCTTTTCAGGTAATTAGAATTCATTTTCAGGTAATTTCGTATGGGTAAGATTCCACAGCAAAC